>CM068877.1:7974811-9174811 GCA_035149815.1 Branchiostoma lanceolatum | reverse complement strand
TTCCAAACATGGTAGATAACTCACATATTTTTACCAACAAATGTCATCAGGCACATACCAAAATTATCAATACTGGTCAGTGGTCACTCTAGTTTGAAAAGACATTGGATTCTAAAGCGGGTATCCCACTGGGCTGCACACGATGGCCTCAAATTGCAAAAGACATTCGCAAAGTGGCTCAAACTCTTGCCAATTTGTTGCCTGAAATTGTGAATTCTTTAATGCGCAATTGGCACAAAATGGCACAAAGCCATGCAATCAATGCAAATCTTTTTTGGATGAATTTTAATCATCGTTCATCAATTGGTTTTCAGTTCAGTGGCAACGCTGTGATTTCCAATAATGTAATATTGTATTTGATTTGGAGTCAAAACTTGAGAGTGTGAAATTCCAGGCACGGCCATTTTGTTCGTAGATGTGCAGCATTTTACCTGTGCGTTGCTCGTCAGTCTGACGGCAACGGAAAATTGGCGAAAATTCGCAAAGTCTGTGCAATAACTTGGCGCAATCAGACACAGTCCCAGTCCAGTGAGACACCCTCTTTAGACTTCAGGTCAACTTGTGCTGCTGGTCATTTTTTTCATCGAACTGGTATCTTTCAAAGATATGGAAATGTGTAAATTTATCATTAGATATTCCCAGTGTCATTCTATATCAAAGGTAACCAAATTACAATTAGATAAGTACAGCTGTTATGAAAATGGCCCACACTCGACTGTCCATAAGGCTTGATAGAGCTGGAAATAAATGGAAGTACAGTACAAGCACTGTCATGAAAAAAACAATCAGCACTTGCCTTGGCACATCGTATCTGCACATCACAATGGCACATCTCTCTTACATGTAACTCATCATAAAATGAAAGAAATAATATACAAGGGGAGATTTACAAGTAGTGCTATATATGGACATATAATACAATTGTAGGTTATAGAATCTGATCCATAGTGAGAAGTTTCCTTCGGATAACTTGTTCGTTTTCTGTTTCCAACATTGTGTGTCTACAAGTCAATTCATGGCAGACCTATTCATACCGAAGCATAGTTATGAACAGTGTACTTAATCATTGTGATCATTAAACCAGGATGGCTCTTTGAGAACCTGAGTGGCCTACCTTTTACTTAATCTGCAAGAACATAGGATTAAGGGTGGTTTTAGTAAGATTTCATCGCAGGAATGTCCTGGTCTTATTATCCTAATATGCAGATACACTTAAGTATAACGTTAAGTGATGAAGATCAAAAGATGTAAAGGCAAAGACTGCAGAAAGGCTTTTACATCAAGACTTACAGAAGAGGCAGTGCGATGTGCGATGATCTTTTGATGTAAATTGTAATCAACAACTGCAGTTTTCACTATCTTTTCTCAATCATGTACGCCACAGAGTAGGCATTGTGTAAGTACATGAAGCAACTCTGTGGCGTACATGAAGCAGTCCTTTTTTTGTCCTCCAATGAAGTACAAAACCGTCCCTGGTTGAAGTTGTTTACAGGTGCAGTTCCGTGGCGGGCAGATAGGAGAGCGGTATAGGCTCGAAGTACGAATCCAACATGCGGGGCGTCACCCCTTCCAATGTGCTGGGGTTCCACTTTGGCGAGTGATCCTTGTCCACGAGAACTGTAAGAGAATGAACACAGTAATCAAGACTCATTTTGGTTAGGATTCAGCTAATGCTATTTGTACAATATACATTGCATTCCAAAAATGTAATAGCCAAAAATTTTGTTGGGTGATAATGGCAAAACTCACCAGCTCTGACTCCCTCATAGAAATCATGACCTCTCTGTGAGTAAAACAAAGAGAACAAGTTACTGAGTGAGCTGCATGGACATAAATACACACACACAAACACATACATACACACAAATACATTTGTATACACACACAAACACACACACACACACATGCACACTGAGTTATACATAAACCACTAACTGTTGCAAGCATGACTGACATATAATTCATCTGTCATCAGTACAACTTATTGGCCCTCTTTCACAAATAGCATGATCTTCTCCATCTCATCTAAAGAGCAGAAAAAAAGACCTCTGTTCCATCTTTAGGCCACCAGAACTCACCACACATCCTTGGCTCATCCTGTACTCTATCTGCAGACACTCCTGTAGACTCAGGTGGCCGCCCATGGACAGCTGTCTGTGGGTGATCTTCATGGAGGTGGGCGACATCTTCTTCAGTTTCTGACAGATACAAGGAGAAAACACTCTTAGACTCTACTAGACACAACATAATGTAATTCTTGATTTGTTCACAATAACTTAATTTTAGCAACTTTCATGGTCAATTAGTCATCTACTGAAATTTCATCATTGCAAATATTTGATCACTCTTCATGCCGAAGCAAGAACTTTGTTCCCACAGTTTATGTTAAATGCCACAAACCCTTATTTTCCCCCCCAACGGCTAAAATTACTGACCGCAATTATCAAATGGATTTACAGTAATACAACACGAAGTTTGTAGGTTTGGATCCAACTCTAGCCATTGCTGTTATGAACTCCAACTTGTATGCTACAGCTAAGGGTTGCAATCTTTTGGAGGGGATTTTGAGCCTCTCATTCCTCGAGAAAATGTACCATACTTAGTGATGGTATGCACTAGTGTGTGATGGCTGGTTTGATATTGATATAAGTTCCTAATAAGTTATACAGCTTAACATGTCTAACTAAGTGCATACCATTCAGTTACTTATGGTACACAGCTTACCAAGTCTAGGTAGAGACATGTAACTGGTTTGATATACCATTAAGCAATTTACAGGATATACATCTACGTTATAAAGATACAAACGCTTTGACCAGTCATACACTCACCTCCAACTGCTGCATGGCCCAGTCCGACCCATCCCTCATCAGAGCCTCAAAGATCTCCTCTACACTGTCTGGGGAAAACAGGCTACAAACACACACAGAGGGCATCATTAATGGAAGGTTACATCAAGGATACATATGACCATGTTATATACATAGTAATAATACTGCAGAGCTAGTTCTAGACTAGTGACACGTTTTCTGCTACTTGTCTCCTGAAACGTGCCGACTCACTCACTCGAAGTTGTCTTGTAGGCTGTAATATCACAATGTAAGTAACGATGACGATAGTTCTCCCATGTACATGTTGATTCTCCATCATGGTTCAGCCTCCTGTAAAAGCTTGAGAGGGATCTGCTAGTAGCTGGACAACTTGAGAACTATTCTAGAAGAGCCTTACAGCTAACCCTATGCATTTCTTGAAAAAAATCTCTCTTCGAAAAAGATATGACTAAAAAGGATGGTCAACTAACTTGTCCTTAAGACAACCCTATGACCATAAAAATGTAGCATTGTTGTAATACTACATAATCAATCTGAGTGTCTAATATATATTTTGCAACTACATTTAAATGTGAGCATCAAAAAACAAAATTTGACCTTTCAAAGACTGTTTCTAAAACATATCCTACCCCCAAGGTCCCATTTGCTAATCAAAATTGCCAAAAAAAGGTTATTTCCGATAAAATCTTAAATGCACTGTATTACTTGGGATTGTTAAGCTTTCAGAATATCTACATGGAATGCTTTAACATGAAGTAACACAGTAGAATTTATCAGTGGAAAATATCTTACTTTTTTTTTGTTACCAAGGAAAGAGGGCGCCCATGTACTTTGACCATATTTTCCAGTGTAGAATCCCATGTTATAGCACAAAACCACAGAGAAAAGTTCCAAAACCACTAGCAACTCTACGTTTAGTCATTTTTGGCATTTGTTACATTTAAAAAGAGCTGGTAGGTAGAAACATTTTCTCTCAGGTAAACGAAACTGACGGGACGAGAGTGAACCATGGGGTCTAGACCAAGAAATATGGTGGTACACGGTTGGCGGAGAAAAACTGTTTTACCGATTTCCTTGGCCAGACGGTGGAAGAGACTGTGTTGCGCCTCAGCCATTAAATAAAAAAGGCCGTTACCATCTTTATCCCCACCTACAACGTGCTTGGGTTACTTGCAAACTGCGATAATAACATGAACTGGTTAGAACAGAGCGTCAGGCCTCGGAACTAGCAGTCGGTGCATCGGTGTTCAGAACACACTTTCTTGTGTGTTGACGAAGGTTAGATATACAGGTAATAAGATACACCAAAAAACAGTTACTCAAGCAACTGGATAAAATTTTGAAAAAGACGTTTCAAACAGCATCTGCTATCTTTTGTCAGTGACCAAAGGAAAGAACTGAAAACACTTTCTTCTATAAATGAATAAGAAATAATAACCAGAATGAATATGTAAGACTGAAGATGCAGTTTTCTTGTGTAAAATGAGGTTGTAAAACATTTCACACAAAATGATGTTCAATGATACATCTGTTGACCAATAGGACTTTATAACATGAAATGATTCTTTCTTTTACCTGTACTTGTATTTCTGGGAAGCTGATTTTGACCGAAATAATTTCTTCAACACAAGTGTTTTTGATTATGAACTCATAGGATTTTTCAGGTTTATGTATTGAATAATGTTTGAGACTTAAGTTCCGAGCCCTGACATGTTGAAACTTTCAACAGTGAAAAAACCAATGCATGTACATGTATCACAGCTCATGTCAAGCACAATGTTCCTCTAATTATATATCAGGCAGGTCAGTTTAATGAGATATTGTTCATATTTTCTGTTATAAGTGAGGAAACAGGCAACGGTACAAAACAGGTAATAAGAGGGTTATGTTTTCAAAAAACATTATCTACACACAGCTTTCTTTTGATACAACACAAGCACATGAAGATCCTTGAAGATGGAATTTGAAAAAAGTGCCCAAAGATATTAGACCCAAATGTTTTCATGTAACAAATTTCATTTGTAGATGTCATTGCTGTCATCAATTTATCAATTTTAACTGTAATGTAAATGTATTTTGTGTTTGAACAATGTGGATGGTTTATCTTAATTTTCATGAGATATTGCAGATCGCATTTAACTGATTAAAGGTAAGATGAAAAACTGTGTGTAAACAAGATAGCATGCTCAAGGCAAAATCAAGGGAAAGAACATTTTGTGGGAAACTGTTAGCCTGTAATATCTCCAGGATGCAGCCACCAGCACATCAAGTTAAAAGGTAGAGATGCATAAAAGGGGAGATGCAAGGGTCCAAAACATTCATGTACAAGTTACAACCTACAAAATGTGCAGACATTCAAATTCCACTGGACACAGCCTGTATAAAAAAAAAAGCATTTTGTAGAGACGCTTGCCTCTTTGTGCACTGCTAGCCTCTGGAAAACTGGGTATAAATGTATCTTGAAGCTAGATAATTCATCCATTCACAACTTATGTATAAACTGCGCCAACAGTATCATAGAATGGATTCTGTGAGGTGGTTTCTTACCTGTTGATTTTGTCCATGTGAGGTTCCAAGGAAAACTCTGGCACTTCTGGCATCTCTCGCTTGGTCTGAAATGGGAAAAAAAGTTGGAAAACAAGGAATTTTAGAAACAAATTCAGACCGTTAGATCAAGTACATGTACCATTTTCCCACTATTTCCAAGTCTACTTTATCTGCATCTAGCATGCAGATAGTTTAATTTTTGTCTGTTTTATGACAAAATTGAAGTAATCCAGCAAGAACTAATACGTTGCTCCTTTCTTTTTCTAATGTTATAACCTTACCTGATATTGCATATTACAACAGGAGTTTTAAACTATCACCTCTTTATGATATTTTGTCAGCAGTTCGTCAATTGTTTTGGAGGAGGAACGTTCCAAAGACATCAGTTCCTCTTCTAACGCTGGCAGCTGCATAAACAACAAGGAGTCAGTGCTTGTACAAATCATTGCAACTCTAACCGTTAACGTGAACTATAAACTTTTAGACAATGCATGTACATGATACCAAACATTGCCCCATGTAAATCTAACATGGTTAATATCATCCCCTTTAAAATGCTGTCTTATAACAGAGGTTTTTCTTAATCAGGAACACAAAGCAAGAAACTAGAAGGCATACATCTTAGATGTATGCCTTCTAGTTTCTTAGATTCTACCTACCCATTAAAGGTTATGCTGGAAATACACTGAAACAATAATGCTTTAGGAAAGCCTGCTTTTTCAATTCACACATGAAACTCAACCGAACACAAAGCAACAAGTCAAAATATCTAAAAAGGGAAGTAGCTATTTTCCAGTGCTTTTCCAAAATTGCAGTGACCATTTTAAAACCATTTTTACTAGGGGTGGATACCGGTTCGGCTTAATAAGGTCCAAGTCCAAGTTTAGGTCCAGAGATTTAGATTCAGGTCCTGAACCTGATCCTGTCCAGTTGATGTTTTGTTTTATTAGACCAATATTAAGCATAGAGAATTGATACTGACACGCACGACTATAGAGTTTTCTTACTGAGAAAACTTTCAAGATAAACCAGTGTTTGATATTTGAATGTTGCACTTATTTTAAGTGCCTTTTTGTCAGAGGCGAGACTCAAAACACTTTTTATCAAACAAAATAGAAAAATATACTTGTACTTTGTTCAGGGTTTTTTTGGACTCAGGTTTTTGGCTTTCAGGTTTTTTGGACTCGGTTCTTGGATGCTATAAAGGTCCGAATCAGGTTCAGCGAACCGGTATCCACCCCTAATTTTTACCTTGTGCGACTCCACGTAATGTGTTGCCACGCCGGCTTTGTAGACCTCCCTCCCCTTTAACCGGTAGCCGGTCAGAGCCAGGTACATGCCCAGGGAACCGCCCAGCCTGGGCAGGAAGTAACCACCGCCCACATCAGGAAACAGACCTGGGGGAGAGAAGGGAGATGGTTCGTTTAAATTTCTTTGTTTATTTTGCATACCATACCACCTCCTGTTGTAACACACCAGGTTTGTACTGAAGAGTACAAGCTGCATATATACGGATAGGTTGATTTGATCCACTCACACCGGGAAGGACCCTTACTCTTCTTGACAAGTGTGCTGCTTTTTAAACATTTTTGAGGGGTTACTCTCCTTAAACATGGGACCTCCGTTTACCGTCCTATCCAAGGGACATCCCTATCCGCGGTTAGGTACTCATTTTCACCTGAGTGAAGTGAGGAAAGTCCAAGGGCACAATGTCAACGGGGCAGGATCCGAACCCAATGTTATATCTGAGGATGACAAATAATCGCAAAAATAATGTGGTTCACAATAAAGAACTGACTGATAATGGAATTACTTGAGGGGGATATATTGATATAAAGCACTTTATTACTAAGAAAGAAAACAATTTTGCAACTTGTGTTTGAAAAACATGAAACAAAAACCATGAAAATGGTTCAATATTAACTTGACTTTGGATCTGGGCTTACCAATAGCAGTTTCCGGCATGGCAAATAAAGTCCTCTCTGTGGCCACACGATATAAACCATGGACAGACAAACCTACACCCTGCAGAAAAAAGATCATTAAATATCAGGGATGACCCCTAAAACAAGCCAAAGGATTGGAGGTGAGCACTGAAGGAAAAATCATAGCACCAAATCTATTCTACTGGGAAATTGGCCAATTATCTCAAGTATGGTACACTGCATTCGATTGTATTCAATTTTATCATGACATCATGTACATTCTGATTCAATCAAGAAATTCTTGTTCTACTGAAAGTTAGAGTAGATGTTATACAAAGCAGCACGTTGATTGGTACATTGGTTGATTGATTGATTGATTGACAGTCGACTCACTCCTCCCATGGTGATCCCATCGATGAATGCTATGTAAGGTATAGGACAGGTGCCTGGAGGGAGACATTCAAGTCAGAAAATTATTAGGTCCTTGACTGAAAATTCTCTTTGAAAACATATCTAGGGATCAAAACATTCGAAACTAACCACCAAATATGGTTATCAAGGATCTCTCATTGCAAAGCTTCATATCTGCCTGAGTTATGAGTTATGAATATTCTGAGCAGACATCCACTTTGCCACTCCAACAATTGACAGTACATATACATGATGATGCATATAGAAAGAATCAAGCAGCTACACCTCACCGATTGCGTTGTTTAGGATGTACTCCTCCCGGAAAAAATCTGCAGCAAGGCTATCTCCAACCTTCCCAGCTTCTGTCACAGCTATAGAGGGATGACGAGACGATTAATGTTTGTATACATGGGTATAAACGTTAAACAATTGCAATGACATTCTATAACAAAGCCAGAGTAACAAAAAGGTGAGCCTTGCAGCGTCCAATACTGACGAAAATAAGTAAGAAGCTAATGACAGAATTATAAAATCAACACATTTCTTCATGAAAGTTAGCCATACTTTGCACTCAACATGTGTAAATAAACTGATAATATCCTTATGAATTCAATATGTTACATTTTGTATAACCTGGGAGTGGGTTAATTTGACACAAAGCGTGTGTGTTTCCTGGTAACCACTACAGCCCACTCCCCCCTCAGTGCCACTCATTTTGGGTTAATGGATTATTCCTATTGCATAAAATACACTGACAAATCAGTTATGCCAATAAGAGGAATCTATAGTATACTGTATCTAAATCAGTAAGGAAGAACAAACCTCTGATGTCCCCCCCAGCACAGAAGGCCTTATCTCCAGCACCTTTCATGATGATCATCGCTGTGTCATCATTGTCTTCCCATTCCTATATACAACATCAGTAGGTGTTTAAAGATGAATTGTTTCAATACAACCAAGGAGATTAAATACAGATCTATATTTAACCTCATTGGTCTAAGCTACCTACATAACAAATATCCTGAAAATCTGTTGTTCCTTTGTTCACTTATCCTCCTTGAAAAAATTTTAACAAAAATGCCCCTGCAGTTCCAGAGCAAGGTTGTAGGGGGCCCAAGCTCACACCTCTTCCTCCTTACATCAAAAGGTTTCTCATAGTATCTGCCACCAAAAAGTCAAGACCATAAGTTAAAAATAGGCCATGCAGCTACCTATCCTAGTTCTGACATATAAAATAACTCTAAAGTGATGACGAGACCTTGAGTTGTGGGTACATGAGTCTGATCATGTTGAGGTTGAGTGCGTTCAGCGCCTTGGGGCGGTTCAGGGTGATGACTCCCACGTTTCTCTGCTTCTCCATCAGGACCTCTGGCTGGGCTGCGGCAGTCGAGGACATTCTCTGCACACAGAAAATTTCATATTAATTTCATTCTTATCTTTATTCTATTCTAATCTGTTGAGATTTACCACAATTGGTGGAAGGATTGTCACGGCAGGTGAAAGCACGAATGCGCACTGCAGCGAGTCAGCTCGCAAAATGGGACCCTCACCTGCTGCATATACCACAGGCAAATCTACAGTCATTCAAGAGCAGTCTAAAGCACATGGGTCCTGAACTTTGGAATACCACAGAACAAAGAAAACTCACTGCCGTATCGGCCTTTAGAAATGGACTTTAGGAATGGAATTAGGACTGATACCGAATTCTTAAATTGTATATAATTGTGATCATTGTGTATTATGTCTGTGCATTGTATTTGTATCCAGGGAGCCTGAAAAACAGGTCAAGAGACCTGACTGTGTCTTCTGGTAAAATAAAGAAATGAAAAATGAAAATGACCATCCCCTTTTCAAGATATCGACTTGGAGACCCAACTGTAATAAGATTTTATCCACTAACAGCAGGAAGGACACTTAGTCTTTCTGATAAGTGTGGTGGGTTTTTCAACATGCTCGAGGTGTGGTTCTCCTCAAACATGAGACCTCCATTTAACGTCCTATTCGAGGGACTACCTGAAATTAGCTGCTTATTTTGTAAAGCGGCTTTCCAAAGGGCACAACATCAAAGCATACAACTGTACTAGGGGATTCCACAATTACAAAAGTGCAGGATCTAATCTATTGTACTGGGGATATGTGATTATCAGAAACTATTGTACAGTTGGAGCATGCAGAAAATCTTTAATGTGTTGAACACAACTTGCAAAGATTTAACAAAACTACTCAATATTACAATTGTTCATATATCAAGATGCTACTACATGTACAAATGTAGATTGTTGGTCAGAAAGTGTCACCTACCAGATGATGGAATATCCTCTGTACACGGAATAATTGCCTGTGGAAAGATGAACGAAACTGGTTAAGATTAATCTAGGAACTACCTACTTCCTTTCCCATTTTTTTGCTAATTGTAAAACAATCAATCACCAAAATAAGTACCTCATGTACATGTAACTAAGTTTATAAACTGTGGCTATTTCTTGATGACATGTAAGTTAAGGTATACTTTTGGAATTAAGGTGTTCTGCAAATAATTGAATTAAAACTTGCTCTTTTAATGTTATTCTGTGTGTGCTCTATTATTTTGTGTTTGCAACTTAGTATCACATGTACTTGTATAAGCCAGGATTACCAATTTACCATACATACATGTATCAATCAACCAACCAACCGACCGACCAACTTAACAGGAGCAACCACCTGTCCTCAGCAACCTTTTTTGCTCCGTCCCCTGAGTGCTTGCTTCGGACAGGTTTGACTGTATTTACAAGTGACTTAAAGTTAAAGTGGATTTGGAGTATTCTGCTTAGAACTTATGCTTAGTTTGCTTAGCACTTTTGCTAAAGCAAGGCAAATGCAGTCATTGTTGTGCAGTTTCCTGCAGTACAAGCTTAGGGTTAGCCTAGCTTCCCCAACATGACATCATGGACCAGGGATGTAGGTTGTATTGTATAATGTATACACGTTGCTGCATTTGTACCATCACAGTCACAGCTGTACAAACAAGGAATCCTATATAATGTCCTTGGTACAAATAAGAGCTGTACAAAGAAAAACACATCTAGTCAAATACCAAACAGCCTGGAGCACTATAACCTGCAGTAACAATACATGTACAAGCTGTAGGTACCCGATGCTTAGATTAGTTAGAATTTAGAAAAACCACTAGCTCATGCTGGCAAGCGAAAGCTTTACTGCATTATATGTCACTTATTGTTTGTAGCTTTAAATTCTAGCAGCCAGAGATAAAGAGTAGTCATAGGTGAACAGGTTTAGACAAAAAGATGATTAGTTATTGTACCATACTTACGTATCCATAGAAAAAGTAAGCTTATGGCAGCAAAAGCCTTCTAAGAAAACTCTCCTACTTTGTATGGCTGGGTCAAAAGTTCAGTTTGTCTAGTCTTGGTTTATAACTAAGCGTCAAAGGTCAGATGACTGTACCATTCGGACAGGTTTTGAAGGGGTGAAAAAAATTTCCTTCTTAGTTTCTATCAAACTCAAAGTGGTCAGATCATGGTTTTAAAATTCTTCCTCAGATAGGCATGATAATGTCTAGCCATTCAATATCAGCAGATAAAATATACGTGTAGCTTATACCAATACCTTGAACAAGTAAATGTGAGTTGCAGATTCAACCATGTGTTTTCCTCATTATTGAAAAATGTTGCACTTGTAAGTTGTAAATTATATAAAGGAGGCTTGATTATATAAATAGCGCTAAATACATGTCACAGTCACAGTATCATTAGCTGTAACACAATATCAGCATACTGTATATCAATATTGCACTGTTACAGTATCTAAACGCTGGAAATAATGCACTCAGACTGCATTAGCTACAACATCCAGCATTAAATTGACATCATTGTAAACAAATCCACATCTGTATCAGACAGATTAAAGTCTTCTTCTGCGCCAGATTGTCCTGATAACACTGTCATCTGCACAAAGGTGCCTCCTTTATCAGCAGATGTATCTGATAAGTGACATATGGGCTGAGCACATAGATTTTTTTCAAAGCAGATATGAGGTGTTTGGTCTCATTTTTGTGATCTTTTGCTAGTGATCTTTTGCTTGTGCTTTAGTTATGGAATATTTAGTGTTTTCACGGGCTGAAATTTTGAAGCTAAGAAATATTATTTCATCAATCAATCAATCGTTCGCAGGCATCAGTGTCTGATACATAAAGTTTTTATACCTTTAGAAATTGTATTTTTGCAGACTGAGAGGATCTAAACACATACAGCAGAATCTGGGACATGTTTGAAACTAAATGAAAGCCAGAACTGACACACTTTCCACCTACATGAAAATGGACATTGCCTGTAACTTTGAATAAGTTCCATAGTAATGAAAACATGTGTGTTAACCAGGGCCATTGTTTGACATTGCAGGACAAATCTAAACTATAAATGTGTCTTGCAATCTGCAAATCTGGTTAAAAGAATATACACCTGGCTGGATGTAATGCCCTAGCAAGGGTCTTGTCCAGTACAAATACAGATGTACAGTAGATGTAGTCCTGGTATTTCAGATCACAAATTATAGAAAACAGAACTTATATTTTTAAGAATATCAAGTCCTGAATTATGACCCTGAGTTGAAAGCTACACTTGACAAAGTTATAATATTGCTTCAAATGATTAGTGCTACTTTTTTGGCTTAATTTGTTACTAGAAACATCAGTGAATCTCATCATACAACTGGCAAGTCCAAATAGTTATAATATAGGTAAAATGACATGTTGTCCTATGTTCTAAACATGTTTTTACTACAGCAAGTGGTGGGGGGGAGGGTGTGGCGAGGGTTGGGCCTTGTAAAGGAGGGGGTTGGGGGAGGGGGGCTCTTTCAACCATCAAATTATTGTCTGTCAGCTTATGAAAATTACAATCAGATTACCGTAAATAAAACAAAGACGCAACAAAGACTACATGCCATGAACAACGAAAACAACAACACACAGCTAACGACTGAGCGAACAGGCGTCATCAGTTCTCGAGTTACATGTCTGTTTATACACATGTAAAGTGACCCTGGCACGGAGAGCCAAAAAAACACTGACCGATGACCGTTAGGCGTTACTTATCCCGACATGTCAGTGTCTTCCCCAGCTCAATCTTGGGCCAAAAAGAGCACCTCAACTCGATTGACATCGGGAATTGATGTTGCTTACCTGGATATGACGACAACAGACGACATCCTGTGCGAAACGTTCGTCTTTGCTGAGCTGGAAATTTCCACTGCGGACTGCACACGTTTTCCGTCACCTTCGCAGGCCTATGGAACGGATCGTCCATTTCAACCAGAGGGGCGCTGTGGTTGATTTATAATCTTTAATCCGGCACGTAAATAAATCAAGTATTACTATAATCATTTATTAGGCGTAATAAAAATATATTTTGCGTATAAGTACTTATACGTTTTTAGAAATGAAGTTGTACGTTGTATTTTGACACCCCCATTGCTTGAATGAGCTCATTCAGCTCTCGTATCCAGATTCTGTTCATTCTCGTTCCCAAAGCGAGGAGCCAAAGTTTTGAAGAGTTTTAATGGGAAAGTCTCTTGCATAGAGCAGTGAATGCGAGTGTCAAGGATATTTTGAAATAATGAATTAGATTCCCAGTTTGGCGTTAACGTTATTGAAGTGACCCTTACAAGAAGTCAGAAACTTGAACACAGAATAGTGCAAAATGGCATTTAATACATCAATCACTTTAAAGTACACTGTAGTTTTTATTCGCCATCTACGCTCTAATCAGTTTGATATTTTCAGTCGGTGGACAACAAGCCTGCAATACTACAATAAAGACCCTTCTCTGTGGACTTGACTACTGAACTACAACACTACTGTAACAATTATTCTACTGACCAATCAAATCGAATGTCGTTGAAAATGTACGATATTAATGCGTCTTGTTGTTGACAAGTTAATATTTTTGGCATGACACACGCACGCTCATCAACATAATACAACATCACGGAGTATCATCACCAATGCGTCTTTGCTGAGGACTACTTTTAACTAGTAAAAGCGCTTTGATAGAGTCAGTTCCATATTACCGTGTGGGTGTTTGTTGCCTTTTGTTATAACATTTTCAAAACCTTTGTAACAATCTAAGTGAGATAAGTAACTGTTGAGAACAATTCCCAACATTTATATGATGTTCTAAATATTTTCTTCTGTGTTCCAACATGTTAGACAAATTTCTAACTTTGCACATCTTATTTGTTTCGAAACTGTTACAACATAGATTCATCATTTGTTCCAACATGTTTCAACATTGTGTAACTGGGTCAATGGGCTAGGAGGAGGGCAATTCACACATCCCTGCAAAGTAGAGGGGATCATGGCTGGGTGCCGTGCATAGACACCTCAAGACAAAGAAGTTGCCAGTGTCCAGACGGGAAATCTAACCATATACAGAGGCAGACAATAGAGTGCGATTAGCACCTACTTTTCAGTGGGGGCAATAACCCAAATCTACCATTTGAAGAATGATGCAAATTGTTGGAACATGTTCGAACATTGAAACAATCACATGATAGATGTTTGAAAATTGTTCTAAATAAAGAGATATTTGTACAATTACTTTTAAAATATTTCCAAAATATATATTGAAGTTCCAACATGTTCAAACTTTCACTCTTGATTGTTTGAACAATTTTGAACAATTTTGACTGAATTGGACTTTTATCTAAAACTGTTCAAACTTATTAGCAATATCATCTGAAAATCCTCTCGGTGACATGGAATTGACTCTACACCGTCAACAGTGTCTATATATCAATTACACAGCAAGTATTACATCCTTACAACAAAATAGTCTATGGACTGTCCTAAACTGCACCCGGCTCAAAATTTCAACCTACTTTCACTTACACACATTTCGAGTGGCTCTACTCAGTACGGTGATTCTACTAATTCTGTACCATGAACAGGTGTAACCTAGAATATAATTTGCGCCCGCGGTTCGACTTTGTAACAAGAATGGTTGGGTATTGTTCAGTAATAATCTGGTAGATAACTATATACAGATATTATCATTTCTTACATTAGGTACACCGATTTTGTACAAATTAGTAATTTGTACACAGAAAGTTGATATTTAATTTACCTTGTATGTTGTCGAGGTAAAATTTATTCACATATTAAGTAGTACATGTTTATTGTCCATGTCTAGTTCTGTAGGCCGGCTGTGTTGTTTCATCACACCCTCGTACTGAACAGGACCCACTGCCTCTTCATGCGCCGCCTCCTGCAGTTTAGCGGCGTCCTCTAGAAGGCGCTTCTTCTCCTCCTTGGAGACATCCGGGTTCATGGCAAGGCCCATCAGGTACTCAGCTGTGTCGAGGAGTTTCTTCTTCTGCTTCTCGACTTCGGAACTAATGCTGAGTAAAAAAAAAGCTTGTTTAAAACTCATTCCGAAAAACTGTTTAGACAGATGGTCGACTGGAAATCATAAATTTTAGATGCTTCCGACACCGAACATCATAATCACATCTAACGTTACTTAAATTTTCAACACACACAAAGAAATTGCACGTACACATATTTTCAAAGATTACAGTTGACAAGCCTAAAGTTTGGGTCAGGCCATTTTAGTTGGAAATAGCAATTCAGTTGCAGATGGATTTTCAAATCACATGTGTACATTCATCTACACATTGCTGCTAATCTCCAAGCAGATTCACACCGGGCGCGAAAATCGTATATGCTAGCCAGAGAAGGTCCAGTCAGCCAGAGAGGGTCCTCTCTGGCTGACTGGACCTTCTCTGGACCTTCTCTGGCTAGCATATACGATTTTCACGCCCGGTGTGGATCTGCTGGGAGATTACATTGCTGCCAACTTTTAAAGTTCTGCTGTGTTTTTTGCGCATGGTAATTATAGATATTATCATAACGTGCAACAAGGTAGCCTCAAAAGATGTTGTTTATCTCTTACCTGTCCTCCTTTTCATCACCGTCTTTGCTTTCGTCTCCCTTTTCTTGCTTATTTTCTTCAGACTTCTCATCATCGTCTTCAGTTTCTTCCTCCTTATCTTCAGTCTCGCCAGCATCTTCTTTCTGTCCTTCATCCTCCTCCTCTTCTCCTGCACCTTCATCGTCTTCCTCTCCATCGTCTCCTTCGCCTTCCTTCTCTTCTTCATCTTCTCCTCTTTTATCCTCTCCTTCTCCATCGCCTCCTTTGTTTTCCTTTTCTTCTCCTTTTTCTTCTTTTTCCTCCTCCCTCTCCTCTGCTTCTTTACCGTCTCCCGCTCCTTCGACGTCCTCCTCTTTTCCCTTTTCTGCTTCATCCTCTCCTTCTTTGTTTTCGTTGAGTTCTCCTTCCTGCTCTCCTTCACCCCCTTCTTCATCTCCATTCTCTTCTTGTTGTTCAGTTTCTTCTACTAATTCCTCCTCTCCTTCTTCTACTAAGTTTTCTCCTTCCTCTCCATCTTCTTCTCCTCCTTTCTCCGCGTGACTACTGCCTTGCTGCTTCTTGCGAATGGCGTCCATTTCGGCCATTGCTTTTTTCAGATCGGCATATGCTTTTTCAATATCAATTTCGTCATCGCCTTCGTCATCTCCTTCTCCTTTATCCTCATTTTCTTCCTCCTTTTCCTCTCCATTCTGTTCATCTTTTGATTCCTCCCCTTCCCTATCTTCTTCTCCTCCCACCTCTTCTTCCCCTTTTTGTTCCTCTTCTTCCTCTTCTTCCTCTTCCTCATCTTCTTCCTCTTCCTCATCTTCTTTCCCCTCCTCATCTTCATCACTTTCCTCCTCTTTATTACCTTCTTCTTCCTCTTCTTCTTCCCCTTCCTCTACTTCTCCTTCCTCTTCTTCTCCTTCCTCTTCTTCCCCTAACTCTTCTTCTTTATCTTCTTTATCTCCCTCCTCCTCGTCTCTGCTTTCCTCATCCTCTTCTTTGCTTTCCTCCTCTTCTTTACTTTCTTCTTCTTTCCCTTCCTTCTCTTCTTTCTCCTCTTCCTTCCCTTCCTTCTTTCCTTCCCCTCCCTCCTCTTCTTTCCTTGCCTCTTCTTTTTCCACTGCCTCCTCCTCTTCTGATTCTTTTTCATCATCCTTATCTTCTTCGTCTTCACCACCTTCCTTCTTTTCCTCTTCATCCTTCTCTCTCCCCTCCCCCTCTTCTTTCTTTGACTCATCTTTTTCCACTGCCTCCTCCTCTTCTGATCCTTTTTCATCATCCTTATCTTCTTCGTCTTTTCCGCCCTCCTTCTTTTCCTCTCCATCCTTCTCATCTCCGTCCCCTCCCTCCTTTCCCTCTGTGTCTCCGTGGCCATCTTTCCTTCGCAAGGCCTCTATTTCCGCCATCGCTTTTTGGACATCAGCATATGCCTGGTCTACATCTATGTCAGTTGTTTCTTCATTTTCCTTTTGTCTTGTCCCCTCCTCTTCATTTTTCTCATCATCGCCCTCACTGGTATCTTCATCTTCCTTTTCTTTCGTGTCATCCTCTTCATTCTCGGATTCCTCTCCATTTCCACTCTCTTCTTCTTCGTCTCCTGCGGTCTTTTCTTTATCAGACCTCCCACCGGCAGCGTGTCCTTCTCCATCTTCTTGGTTAGCTTTGGCAAGAGCTTTGCCGAGGTCTTCCAAAGCATCATTCTTTTCTTCATTCTTTCCCTCACCTTCCTTGGATTCCTCGAGAATATGCTTTAGTCCATTGTCAGCTGCTATTAATTCATCCAATTGTTCTTCGTTCTCCTTTCTGTTTATTTCGTGTCGGAATATTTCGGGTTCATCTCGGTCATCTTCGGTCTTTTCCGGTCGGTGCAAGCGACCGAGCACTCCCTCCACGTTGGCGAGCATGCCGTCGATGGCGCTGTTGAGGTCCGAGTTCTCTGCATCCTTTAGACAGAAAATTAATTATGTTATCAAGATGTCTATTTTTCTCATTCATTATTCCGTTATTGTTTGTCATTTCAAATCTATTGTATTATCTTAATAACATGTCCTGACAATACTCATGTATAGCGGCTAGGACAGCGCCGTGCGTATACTTATTATGATAACATCCTTTTGTAATCTTTATCGAAGTTAGTTTATCAATAGTTCATCTTTAATATCGAGCTTGCCATAGCTACAATGAAATAACGTTCAAGGGTAGTTACTTCGCATCACAAATGTTTGATTATAATTTTGTACCAGTTTAGAAAGAAAACACACGTTGGTCCATAATTATTTTGCCTTTGGGGATTTACATGTAGTAGGGACGACCCAATTGACTAATTGACCTATTTGACTATAATCAGAGCAATTTACTACAGTAAAGCTGCTTTGCATAGCTTTAATGTGTTGTGTAATGATGATGGGCACACATCGACGTTCCTGGCCGAACCTATCACGTTGAGGATGGGGGGGACTTCTCTTTAACTCACAAACGAAAACACCCCCAAAATTGTCAGCAAAAAAATTAAACAATGTCCCAGTTACCCTTCTGTGTCTGGACAGATCCTCAATACGTCCATGGTACGTCGGGTAGGCGTGGCTTACATAGGCTGAAACAAGAAGAACAACAGAAAATCACTTCTCAGAACCTTACAACGTTGCCTCAAGAAAATAACACATTTATTGGGAACTAATTGTCAAGAACGTTAAGGCAAGCAATGCCCTAGAGAAAATCTACGCGTGTCGATAGCCCTGCATCGCCAGTTGGATGATAACGTTAATTAGGTTATTTCGTCATTATGGAATGTAGAGGTGTTGTAAGCATCATAAAGCGTCAGTGCTTCGGCCCCGGTGGACCGAGGGAGACAGAAAATTTTTTCCCCTTGTGGATTTCGTAAAATTTGCAATGTATTGTTGTGATTAAAGTCTGGTACATTTCACTGGCGTTGTTAATATCACTTGTATTTTTATATACATTGTACGTATCTTTCCAGCATATGTTCACTGTGCCTAAAACTGTGTATCCAAAACACATCATGGTTACTAAAACAAATTTGACGAAAAGGCTCAAAGGGTGACGACATGCATAATTACAGAGGATCGACTCTAAACAAAGCATTAAGGGGTAATGCATGTACAAGCTTACCTGAGAAAATAACCTTTTAAAATCGAGCAAACAATAATGGAAGCGTCACCAAAGTAGTATTCAATTATTCTTTACAACCTTCTATTGTTTTGGGTCCCTTTATAAACCCTGTGGCTCTTTATTTCTGAATTAGTATCTTTAGAAAAGCTTACGACTGCAGCAATTCTGACTTCAACTCGAGCAGAAGTAACCCGTACTATGTACATACTGACGTAATGATAAAGAGCGGTTAGACCAGTCACAACTGATGATCTCATACATGCTTAGCCCTAACAATATTCAGTTTTCTAGTCTTAGTCTTCTATGTCTAAGTCCAATCTAAGTCGACTTGGCATACTTCATGTGTTAAGCTTGTCTTCGTTGCAAGCGCACATTAATTCAATAATATGGTACCCAAGGTCTAGCTCTAGCTGTAGACCTAAGATGCGATGCACTTAAAAATACATATTGGGATCCAACGGTATGCAATTTTGACTCGCTAATGCAGAGAAGGTACATCATATTCGGAAAATTTTGACAAATGAGTCAGACAAAATAGGAAATCTGTGGTGAAATATTTTGCCGATGAGAGCTGTAGTAATGATAAGTCTAAAGGCTCGACAAAATTAAGATACTTTTCTGACACTAACTGCTCTCAACGTTATGTTCCTGCAATGAGGTTTTAATTATGGCCCTACTTTAAACCATCCACACAGAACGTAAAAATCAACATAGTTCACTAAAATGTAGCACTGTGATCCCAGTTTTCCGTGCAATCCGCTTGTTAGTGTTGCCACTTCGAACTTAGGGCCCTGTCATACTTGTGCGTATATTCAAGTGCTCGTGAGTTGCGCATTAACATTTTTTGGGTTCAAGTCAGTATGCGGGGACAAAGTTGTTTTCTACTTCGACCCGCCGCTGTGCAGCCTAGTGATCGAACCTAAGAAATGACTTATTCGGCTGCAAACTTAACCTTAAACAAAATCGTGCTAATACGCAACTCATGCGGACTTGCATATGGGTCTTTACCCTTGCGGCAAAACTTAGGCTTGCATTGCACGACGGATACATGAAAGCGTACGCTTCGACCGACACCCCTATTGACCTGCACAAAACTACTAAAACGACTTGAAGAATTTCTTAGGAAATACGGTGTTTCTTTTAAGCAAATCACTTACCTAACGTTATGGTTGTAACAAGTACCAACCAGCAGTCGACAAGAACCGCCATTTTGTCTCACTAATTGTCCCAAGAAAACTTGTTCTGCAAGTTGCTGCGGCATGCGAGGACACGGTAGCGGTCATTATTTTGTAGGGGTGTGCAGTGTGTCTACACAGATAAGCCACAACATTCAATGCTCGGATAGGAACTCAAATAAATGATAGAATATCAAATTTTAGCACAATATTTCTCACATGTACATGTACCCCGAGAGTAACAAACATTACCAAGGTTGTGTGAAAGTAGAGAAAGGAAAACACATGACACGCCCCCACAGAAATATACATATGACACATGCCTGTCTAGCGAACCATGCGTAAGAATGTCCCCAAGCTAAATACACCTGACAACAAAACTACTCGGTAATTTCCCATTCACAAACGAGTAGTAACAATGTAATAACGTCTAAAAGGGATATGTTCGTGACATGGGACAATTAGCACCCTGTTTATCCACACAACGTTACAAGTGATTCTGAGTATCGTATACGGTTCTAAAAAGCCTTAACGTTACTGTGTTGTTCTGACGACTGAAATATGGTAATATCCTCTTCAAAGCTAAACGCGGATCGAATAAAACTCAGCAACAAAGTAATTGACGCATCATGGTTGTTTTATTTCTAGTTTCTGACGTTGTTTGTAAACATATATCACATTAGAACCACAGGTATCTCTGATCACCATGTTAACTGTCCATTGGCAATCTCCAAGCAGATGTAAGTGTCTCAAGAACAATTGTATCATCATAACTCGACCGAGTTACTGGCATTCAACCAATGAAAACGATCGAGAAAGTCATGATCATATGTAGGATCTTCCCTCCCGACACCGACAGTTTTTTGGCTAATAAAGACTGAGCTGTAATAACTTTTGCTTCATAGTAAAGATAGTGCGTGGTGCAATACCAAGGGTGGCAAAGCATACTTAGTTTTGAGCTAATCACTATTCACTATTAATTTGCTCAGTGAGTTATATATACATAATATGTACATTTAAACGACAGTCTCCTTGCTGTAACAGACAATAAATACTACTGAACTTTTATTCTATGTCTGAAATGATGTCGACGCTGAAATATAAATGTAAGATATAAAAGGTTTTGCCCATATTGTCCATCGAAAATTGAAGATGAATTTCACTTTGTAATGGAATGCTCTAAATATGGTGTTTTACGTAATAAGTTATTCACATTTCTCAAAACAAGTAGACATTTTAAGAGTATCGATACTACCGACCGTTTTGAGTATATATTTAAATGCAACAATCCCCACAATACGAAAATAGGTAAATATCTTAACGACTGCTTTCACATTAGGAAAAATACCGAAGCTAATGATTAAACCAACTCGATCATAACTGTTACGCTATATAAAAATGTATGCTAGCCCTTATTGTATTGTATTAGTAATTAGGATGCTATATCAAAACATGTACTAGCCCTTATTGTATTGTATTAGTAATTAGGATGTTAAGTTTTATTCTATACTTCTACTTTGTATTATGTTTACGAATTCTTGCCATACTTTTTACCATGTACAATTGTCGTGCATTAAAGTTCTTCTTATAAAAAATTGCAATTGTACTAGTCTGTCACTAATTTGTAGAATCTTAATGTCGGATATGTACAACTACAAAATGCTCCTACATACTGGGCTTACAAGTGTACATGTCTAAAACTTAACGTATTTCTGTGGTCAGCTCCAAAAGGGAGCGTTGGATTTGTATACATGTCGTCATACATGTAGGTGGTATGCTACTAGTTTTGCTTGAAGCTGTCTTGGGCGATGTTGGAATGTCCTATCCGTTTACACTCCACAGGAATGGCAGGATCTTCTGCAAAGGCATCTGTCCCTGAAACAGCTCTCTACTCTGCCTGCCGAAAAACTGGCCTAAACCAGATAAAACAACATTAGGCACTGGGGTAATCTTCAAATCAAGATAACATTCTTGCAAAATTTCCAAAACATCAGTGATAACCAAGAGCATTTCACAGTGTGTGTCTTATTTGCATAGCACAGGAGGTATATGTTCATCGTACAAAGCTTGTCACAAAGTGAAAAATGTTGTCTTTTGTACAACCGATAACGAGATAAAAAGAGAAATTGCCCGAAAAAGAAATACATATTTTGTGGGATGAAATGTTTGGCGAATTGTCTACTCCTTCGTCAGTCTTTGGTGTGCGTTAAGCCCTCCTCTCACTGGACCCGCGGCACGATGGCGGCGTCGCTGTGGTCGATCGAATTTACAAAGCACTCAACGAATTTCATTGACAAAAAACGAATATTTTTAAGCTTTGTGTGTTTTGTTGTCTTTTTGGTCATACTTGGTTTTCAATGATATTCTCATTATAAAGTCTAGAGTAACACAAATCCAGTTTAGGACGCAGTGAAGCCGCCAGCGTGCCGCGGGTCCAGTGAGAGGGGGGCTTTAATGTAAAAATCACAATGTCCCTCCTACCGTCTGCTTCCCGCGGTAGATCCGGCTACTTCGGGCTTCTCTAGAAGATGATGGAGTCGCTGAATTGACAGTCGCGGTTCCACGGGGGGCTGGAAATGAGACAATAACTAGCATGTACATTGGATCCAGTTTTACCAAGCACGTTACCAAAACGTAAATCAAAGTAATCACCGCATATAGCGTCGTCTTCACATATATGCTGATAATATCCCGTATATGAATGATTTGATTTTCCATAAAACTGTCCTAAGAGAAAATGTATACCACGCACACACAGGTAAAGACTTGTTTTACCAAGCACGTTACCAAAACGCAAAGTAGTAAGAACATATAGCGTCGTCTTCACGCATATACGGATGATATCTCGTATATCTACATCTACATCTACATTTAGATACCCCCATATAGCCCCATCAGTTATGAGCACAGGTGGCAGTTTGTATGTATATATATAGGACGTCTTGACAGCACCATGATAAGTCTGGTCTCTGTTGACGTCGTGTCCTTGACCAGAGAACCCACCAATCATCACTTGTCAAAAAAAATGTGTATGTACATAGCTAGAGTAACTGCGACTTTGCGAGGCAACAAAACAAAAGTATTTTGCCCTATTACACAACTGTTTGCTGTGTCCGTCCATTCGCGATTTATGTGGATTCTTTGACGACCTTGGGGTACCTTATGAGACTTTTTCCCTTCCATGTAACGGGTGCAAACAGGGAATCTACTGCGATAGCTTGCTTCAAGCAGATGTTGCAAAAGGGATGATCGTAACATTTCAAGACTATCCCGTTTTTTTCCGACGCATGCGCACACTGCACGCATTGTGTGTAAGAAAAACGAGTAGCCAGACCAAAAACGTTGCGCTACAGTCTTTCCTCTTAACATCTGCTTGAATCATGAGCACATGCCACTCTGTGGATGACACGCTGTCATTCAAGTGCAACCATAAAGTTTTGAATCAGATGAGAACAAGCTAATAAACTATGTGTCTAAGTTTGGCGAAATCAAAGCACCGTTTAGATTTAGCACATGTTTACAATGTCAAGGTTGTAACTCCTTGAGACATTTGAGACTGTACTTGGAGTCTTGGACTCAATATAGAGAAAAGGGAACAATACAATGTCCTACGCAATGTATTATATATATATATATCTTTAGATATTTGTTTTATAAATTTTTATTTAGAATTTTCAGCAACTATGAAATTTACAGTTACATGTACATGTGAACACAAAAGCAACTCAAAAATAATGAAACAATTTGCAACTTTTCCTAGTCAACTAATCTTAACTACTGTTGTAACTGATGTATTATATTGTTTAAAATAATTCTAAAACTGAAGATACTCACAAGCAGTTGTGTCTCAGTCTGAGTGCTTTGAGCGCGAAGCGAGATGTCGGCCACTTGTACCTCCGCCTGACTGCCTGAATTACAGGTTCACAAGGGGGTGATGTCGGCCTCTCCTCTTCTGCCGGAGCGACACTAGGCCTGTGTGTCGGGGCTGCCTCCGCTGTCTGCCTCAGTACGAGGATCAGGAAGATGACCAGGCACTTCATCACAACTCTCATCTTCATCGCTGTGGTGTTGTATAAAATAGTAGAAATTGGCCAAATATAGTGGATTATATGAAGAGAGTCGGCTACGCAGAGAGGGTCCAATCTGCAATCCTAGGGCCTGCGAATGAAACCCTCGATGGCCAAACTCCCCTAGCAAATATTTTCCCTATAGCCGGTGCGGTTAGTCTGGTAGAGACTATTGTATAAGTCTGATGTTGTCATGGTCCTGTAGATATATATAGAACGTGGTGGAACGCATGGTTGCCTTCGTTACGGACCCCACGTAAACATTTCTCCAAATAAACCAGGTGATAGCCTGATAGCTACCAGGCCGTCAAATGAGGACAGGGACGGTGGCGTAAGGTGGCACAGGCTTCCCAAGATGTCCTTAAGCCCCCGTCACAAATCAAGAATTTCGCTCGGCCGACTTGTCGGCGAGCTCCAAATGGCGATTTTCGGCCGAAGTACGACCGACGTCCTGGCGATTCTGCGAGCTTCGGGCGATTTTTCGGAGCTCGGCCGACGTTCGCGGGTCACTGGAAGCTGCGCTTAAATTCAGCGAGGCCTCGGCGACGATTTTTGAACTCGCACAGCTCGTCAACAGTTTGCCCGTAGCTCGCCCGAGCAACGCCCAGCGCTCGGCCAATATTCGGGCGGGCATCCGACGATTTTAGACCCGATTTTTGGTCGGCCGGAGGTCGCCCGAGCTCTTCGGCCTCGTGCGAGCCTCGCACGGGCTTTGTACAATAATCGGACGACCGTCGTCAGTGTTCCGGCCGACTCATGAAAAATAAGGCGTGCTTCGGGCGAGCGTTGTACCGGTATCGAAGGGCGCTTGGACGGGCTCCGGCCGAACTCCTTCTTGTTTATATATAAAAGGTAACGACAGTTTAGTTTATGACATAAGATGATAGATGATACTGTAATATTAACTAATACTAATATCATCTTGTCAAAGAATGCTGCCAAACCTTTCTGATGAAAGACAATTTAATTGCAAAGTTAAATTTTCATTGAAAAAAATTATCATCAATGAGATTTGGACACCGAAAACAATACCTGTTTCGTTTTTGTTATTGTTTTGGATGTTTCAATTTATATATCAATGAACTGGGGCTTGACTTCTGAGGCTTGACTTGACTTCCTGAGTTTTTCCTCCACAAAACGACTACTAGTATTTGAAAGTCCACTGAGTCATTATAGATCTATGTTTGTCGGCCGAGGCACGCCCAGGCGTCGGCAGGGCGTCGATAGGCTTACCAACGGTCGGCCGAAGCTCGGACGGCGTTCGCCCGAGCTTCGGTCGATTTCCGTTTGGTGAAAATGTTTGGATCGGGGTCGAACGACTGATCTATTGACTTTGTGGCTCCTGAGCTTGTATTTGGATTGGTCTATGACAAAATTCCTGCCTATAGTATTATTTTCAGTGTGGCCGTCCACTTCACTCATGCCCTACAGATTTGCCACAACTCAGAAAGTAAAGTTGGTCCAAGTATGCGCTTGTTACCAGGTCAGTTGATTCTGACTTCGTCCGTGTCCAAGAGATGGTACCGTCTCATGAGGTATTTATGATTATTAGTGTTTGACGGACGTCGCCCGAGCTCCGTTCAATTTGTGACGGGGCAGGTTTTCAGCGAAAAATACGGTCGAAGCTCGGGCGATTGTGAAATTCGGCGAGCTTCCGGCGATCTACAAAATCGGCCGATGCTCGCATGAATTGTGACGCCGGCTTTAAGGAGCGGACTAGGTCGAGAAGTGATTTGCTGTCCTGTCGGTGTGGTTCACGGGCGGAATGTTGGAGGTACGCACGTCTGTGCCAACATTCCCCAAGATCTAACCATGCAAGGAGGGTCTATCATACAATAGTACCTCCTCGATCTAACCGAGATTCCACATGACACACTAGGACAGCAAATCAGATCTCGGCACGGTCGCCATCGTCGCGTCAAGGATGTGTCGGGAAGCATGGACCACCTTACGCCATTCGTCCCTGTCCTCCATTGGACGGCCTGTCAGAAACGTACTATCAGAAACGTGTCGTCGTTTAGAAAAATGCCCGGTGGAAACTGCACCGGAGGCTAGTGGAGAGAGCCCTACTCACTGTTGAACTAACAGCTAGGACCTGGATGTGGTCGGCTAGAAGGCGTTCGACACGGACAGGAGCAAGGAAGAATAAAAATGATTACCCAACAAAGACGGAAGACCAGTAAGTCTGACTGACTCTGACAGGAGAACCAGTACTGCTGCCTGACGGCTGAAGACGGCCTTTTATTTCAACGAAAATACACGCGGGTGGCCGCGAGTGAGAAGAAACAGTTCTTCCCGTTTGGCCTACAGATAACAGTAGCGCCTTCTGGACGGCTTTTACTTGGGAAACGGAATAAGAACAAGAAAATCAAAAACAAGGAGGCCCATTATAACATATTGGAAACGCTGACATGGAGCCAAATTGCAACGTTCTTATCATATATTTGTCACACTCTTACACCTGTGGTCCTGCACTGTGCATCTTGATTTAGATATGGGAATTCCGCGCCAATTAAAAACGAAGTATTTTTCATTCTACACTGATAGAAACATTTCTCTGAAGGTTGACAAAGACCTAATTTTCACGTCTCCTTTTGAAACGCTGACAGTTCAGCCACATGTTCCTAGCATATATCTGTTACACCCAAACACCTGCATCAGTATACATGTGTATATAGACATGTAATAACTAGTATACCTTGCATTAGATGTGGGAATTCCATGCCAATTAAAACGGAGTGTGATATTGATAACCTGGTTCCTGCAAAACAACCGCAAGTCCTTGAAACGCCAGACTAGAACCTTCCCATTCTCGCCAGGTGTTTTGAGTCTATTCTGGACTTGGAAGTGTAGAACTTGTTGTTGCTTTCGAGAAAGCTGTCAATGTTTTATGGCTAAGTCATTACGATATGCCTTCTGACCATTTGGTCGTGGCAGATATAATGAAGAGTGCTTTCGATTCGGTCATATCTCAACGTCGGTGTCTTTTTTCGAATGAGACACGACTTTGTGAAATCTCTGTCTCTGAGATTTGATTAGAGCGTATGGAGAAGGACGAAGGTAAAACATGACACGGTAGAATGGGTCGTTTGGTAGAGAGGGCATCCGAAGAGCATCGGATAGAAAGAAGAAATCTTATAGTGTGTTGATGAGCTGTACCAGGACTCTTAGAACTTCCCCTTCTTTTTCTTCACCTTTATTTATTAATATTAGAAGGTGAAATTCCTATTGTGTGCTATGGTAAACGGTTCGTCATTCAACGTTACCTTCATTTGCTCAAATTTAAGATAAAGAGGACAACAACTTCTCCGGTTGTCTCTGTCTTTTTTTATCTCTGCCACGTGAGTTCCTTATGAACGTCAGTCGTATTGATCAGTGACCGTCTCTGTTTCACAGACACGTGCCTGTATGATCACATGTTCCGCGCTCCCATCCTCGGCATAAAACAACTGAAATCTGATAAAGCTTGTGGCATGGATTCTATTTCCAACAACATGTTAAAACGTGGATCTACTTCAAAACAGTTTTGTCTCTCATTGGTTACCCTTTTCAACATTATTCTTTCTAAAGGCACATTTCCGCAAAACTGGAATACAAGCATCCTTACTCCAATTTTCAAATCAGGTGACAAGGCCAATGTTGACAACTACAGAGGCATCGCCCTTTCCAGTTGTCTCTCAAAATTGTTTACCCGACTCTTGAATAATAGGCTACAAAACTTTGTAGAAAACAATAATCTGCTGGCCGACACTCAATTTGGATTCAGAAAGAAGTGCCGAACTGCCGATAATATTTTTATTCTTAAATCTCTTATTGAGAAATATACACAACAAAAGAAAGGTAAATTGTTTGTCTGTTTCGTTGACATGAAGAAAGCATTCGACAGTGTTTGGCGCGATGGGTTATTTTATAAATTGTTACACTGTGGCATCGATGGAAATTTCTTTAATGTTTTGAAATCAATGTATATGGATGTCAATTATGCAGTTAGAGTAGAGAATGGTTTATCTGATTCCTTTGTATCAACTTGTGGTGTAAGACAAGGATGTAATCTTAGCCCATTGTTATTTAATCTATTTATCAATGACCTGCCGCAATGTTTTGATAGTAACAAATGTGATGCTGCTGTCCTTACTTCAAAGTCTATCAACTGTTTGTCTTGGGCAGACGATCTTTCTTTGGTCTCTTTGTCAAAACAGGGACTCCAAAACTGCATCAATGCCCTAGAAACATTCTGTAATAACTGGAAACTATCGGTTAATGTCTCCAAAACAAAAGTCCTTATTTTTTCTAAAGGTGCTACAAAGAAAATGTCAAAAGATTTCTTTATCTATGGTAAAGAAATAGAAGTTACGGACAGTTACACCTATCTTGGTATCCCACTTACGTCCTCAGGTAAATTCAAAACAGCCAGAAAATTTCTAAAAACCAAGGCTATGAGAGCTATATTCAAATTGAAATCACTTTTATCATCGGAAAATATCCCAATTAGGTAAAAATCTTTTTGACAAATTTGTTAAACCTATTCTTTTATACGGATCCGAACTAACTTGTTTTGATCATTCCTCCAAAACAGTGAAACTTATTGTATCGAAATACATTTCTACATCTACTCCCAGATATATTTTTTCTATTTTACTTAGAAAACTTCAATTGGATGAAAACTTACCAGTTGTAATTCGAAAGAGTACTTGTTCCGATTTAACTAATTCTTACATTATTAATTTTGAAAGAAGATCAGACAAAGACATGTTTCTAAAATTAACGTCTAAGCTCACTCTAGATAATGATGGCTTTTCAGTAGCTAACATACACCGCCCGTTGGATATACCTGAATTTGACATCATTGACCTACGTTTTCAAAAATTTCTGCTAGGAATACATTCAAAATCCTCCAACGACGGAGTACGAGGAGAATTGGGAACTTTCCCCATCATATTGTCTGCAAAAATTCAGCTCATCAAATATTGGCACCGTTTAGTAAACTTACCTGAGGACTCTCTGCTTCACGAAGCATACAATGTTGTATTTTCTAGTGATCATGACTGGATTAATCATGTGAAGGATGTTCTCAATTATCACGGCCTTGGATACATATGGATGAATCCTAAATGTTATAAAGTAGACTATATTGAACATCAACTCAACTGCAGACTACAGGATGCACATATACAAGAGTGGTTTAGTTGTGTAAGCAATATCTCAAAATTGTCCCTTCTGCACAAATCCAAAAATCACTATGTACAAGAAAAATATCTTTATGATGTGAATAGTGTTGAAATCCGTAAAGCGATAACACAGTTAAGAATTAGTAGCCATAGATTGAATATAGAAACAGGTAGATACTTTAATGTAGCTCCCGACCAAAGGTTTTGCCCATTCTGTCCTAATCGAATTGAAGATGAGTTTCACTTTATTATGGAATGCTCTAAATATGATGCCCTACGAGTTGAGTTATTCACCTTTCTCAATTCAAGTACTTCAGATTTTAAGACACTCAATGCCACAGATAGATTTGACTATATATTTAGATGTAACAGCTCATACAGTGTTAAAATAGGCAAATATATAAAAGATTGTTTTGTTATTAGAAAAAATAATGATACTCAAAATTAGAAAACTTGAATCATGTAAAACCAAAGATAGTCATTTTGATGTAGTGAATAGTTTTATTCCATACTCATGTCTTGTTCTATGTTTACTGTTGTTGCCATACTTTGTACCTGCTACAATGGTCGCGCAATAAAGTTCTTCTGTATCTCCTGGATGTCAGGTTGTTTCCAGGGCCTACACATGCCAGTTCCTCAGCTCTAGGGCCAACATGCCCCAAGGAAATTCTACCTTCTGAGTTAGAAACAGGGTCTAAGTCGTTGGGAGGTCTGTAGTAAATTTGCCTAGAGTCGAGGAGCCGGCCTGTCTAGGCCATTGAAACAGTCTGGCATCCAGGCTACAATATGACTCTCAAGGTGCCGGGGTAACAGACTGGAAATAGCGTCCTGCGCTCCTTCCTCACGTTTTTCTCATGACCACTCATGTTTCATGCACATACACATGCGTGTATGTACCATTGTTGCTATTTTATCTACAATTATCAGTTTAAAATGAAAATTTTCTAGGCTAAATGAATGGACAGACAATATATTGCTATCGCTGCCAAAATAATCAGAACACGGCTTCTTAGGATTTTCTCTCCGCTTTTCGGCACTCATGTTTAACCCCTTACCCCTCCCACGGGAAGTGGTACAATGGACCGTTTCGTGGAAAAGACACCAGGGAAACATCGGAAAAGAAAGAAAAATCTTACTCTTTAAAGGTTGATGACCTTTATTACTCGTGGAACTTCACCTTCGTGAAACTTGCCCTTGGCAAAATGGTAATATGGCCGTGACATTGTTTACTACGGTAAAGCTTCTTCACGCAACCTTACCTTCACATTGTTAGAATTCAAGATAAAGAGGACAACAACTACACAACTCGGGTTAGTTCTCACGGTTCTCGTGTTCTCACCTCCACGTGAGGTTAGTAAGTCGTATCAGCGACGGTCTCTGTTTCATGGACGACACGTGCCTGTCAATGTGCAGGTAGCACAGGATGATCACATCACGTTCCGTGTTCAACCAACTCACATGATCTCACATGTATTTCCAGCTGTCTTGATAAATTTTCGACTTATGGTACTCATCTCTAGTATCACTGGAAAGGACGCACCGGACAACAAGTCATTATAAACGGTCACGTCAATAAATCAAGTAACTAGTTCTTAGCATCCATTAATTTCCTTATCGAGTCGGTCCTAAAGTTTACAAATCAGGAAAGTATTCATATTATATTTATCATATCATATATCATATTGTTCGGACGTGTATGCTATGATTACCGATTGCTATGTTAGTTAGTTTCTTCAACCATCAGTTTAAGATTAGATTCTCTTAGACTACATAAACGGACAGGCAAGATATTGCTGTTGCGACCAATGTGATAAGAATAGAGCTCCTGGTCTTTTTCTCCCCGCTTGTTTTGACACTCATGTATGACCCTTCCCCAACATACACCTTCCAGACGCGGGAAACCTGTCCCGTGAAATTCACCGTGCCCACAAGATTGTCCTGTATCTTATCCTTGTCTGCGAACCACAGATATCCCTTCTCATCGAACCCAAACGTGTCGACCCACTGCATCTTGGTGTGATTCGCCAGGACAAGCTCCTGAGACGACAGTGGGAGCGACGTGTCCCATTTGTAAACGCCATCTAGCGTTAGAGCGCCGAAGTACAGGATACCTGTGTCAGACATGGCGAGACCGTCGCTTTGAGATACTTTCTTTCCGTGGTTCGTGACTTGATTGCTAATCGCACTTATATCGGGATCCCGCAAAACGCTACTCGGGATAGAGAACAGGGAATAGCCGGCTAAGGAGCAGTAGTACACGCGGTGATCCGCACTCGACACTGGCGACAGGGCGATACCATCTACGGGCGCTCTTGTGGTGACTTGAACCCCGTGAATGTCGAGAATGGTCGCGTCCTCTTCAGCAGCCATGCTCGGGTCCGTGACCTTGTGAGCGAGGTTGTTGTAGAAGTCGTAGACAATGATGGCACCATCTCCGCTGGTGTCCGTGATGTAAGCAAACCACTTGTTAGGGTCAGGGTCAGAGGTGTCAACCTGGAACGGGATGCCATTGAAAAGTTGAAATGACTCCACCTGAGGCGTCGCCAAAATTGGTTTACAGTAACCAAATTGAAGATGATGAACAATTGAATATCAACCCAACTTGGTTACATCAAAATAACATTGAAATCTGAAACAAGACTGAAATTTCACATACAGTCAAACCTGGTCGGAAACCACTGTGTGCACGCAACCGGCTCCAGTCACAAGCAATATTATATTGTCCCGTCCTTTTTTTTACCTAGAGTTAACCCCACATTGTCCTCAGCAACCACCTGGCGTCAGCAACCATTTTTCCTCAGTCCCTTGAGTGGTTGCTAAATCCAAGTTTGACTGTATGGAACTCCCGCCACCTGAAGCTAAATCACTAATTTAGAACTTCTATATAACTATATCATGCCATAATTGCACTGGTCAATGTGAATCACTAATGAAGATGGTTTGACAATGCGTCAGCGTTACCATAAGGCTTTACAGACATTTGTAAAGATATCCTACCACAAGGTCGTTGAGAAAACTGGAGTCGTAAGACGCCACGTCATTGGGGAAGGTGAAGTCTCGGACGACCACGCCCTTGATGATGTCATAGACGATCAGCTGAGGTGGGCAGGCGTTGATGGGGGTAACGCCCCGGAAGTACAGACGACCTACGTCAGCGATCCACATCCGGCCCAGAGGGTCTATCTCCATACTCTGATGTAGGGTGAGGGGAAGGTACGCCGGGAAGGGGAATGGAAGCCGTGTGTGAAAATGCGCGGTTAGACTTTGTTAACAGAAACACACACACACACACACACACACACACACACACACACACACACACACACACACACACACACACACACACACACACACACACACACACACAAACACACACTTGAAACTCACACACACATACATACATACACACAAACTTGAAACACACACACACACATACACACATGAAAATGATACACAAACACGAATCAAGATAACATTTACCAAAATGAGTTACTAACTTGAGTGCTATGCCACATTGTCCCGGTGTCTTTGCACATAAAAGATCATAAAAGAAAGTAGACTTTCAAGAAGTCTGACGCTACGTTTACAGTCTTGTGCGCATTTAATCGTCATCATCGTTCATCATAACTTCATCCTCACCTGGACGTATTGCAGCACGGAGCAGTTGGCGGGGTCGTGCCAGTCCCAGCCCGGGAAGGGTCGCAGCAGTGCCCGGCCCGGTCCGTCCTGCACGGCTGCCAGGGACGCGGGCACGCCCTCCCTCCAGCGGGGCACGGTGACGTACACCACGGACCGGTGCACCTTGATGCCCACGATGCCGTTATTGTCGGGAATGTACGCTCCGCTGTTCAGGGCATTCTGTGGTCGGGAAAAGGAAATTTCGCTTTGGTCTTTACAAATTGGTACCATGAAAAACACGGGAGCCGATGAATATGATGCCATCTATTAATGATACATTTATCATCACTATTATTCTCAGAGGCTTTATATAGACAAATACATTGTCTGATACCCTGATAATCACTAGTCTCTACCAGCCTAACTACGCTTGCTGTAGGGAGAGTAAGTTTGTCAGGGGAGTTTGGCCACCATACATAGGGTTTCATTTGTCAGGGCGGGGAAAATGTTAGATCATGTTACAGTCAAACCTGCTCAAGGCGACCACCTGTCCAATGCGACCGCGACCGCCACGAATTGGGACCGCACAGATCCCAATACCTGCCCATGACGACCGTTTTCTAGCCTGTGATGACATCAAATTTTGCTGTCTATGACGAAAATGTTTTTAAGAACTTGACGGACAAAAATATATGGAATAGCATCGATTTATCAATAAAATGTTTTGATAAAACGTTCACACTGTTAACCGTCGCGTGGACTGACTCTTCCGGCCATTTGCCGAATTCTACTAATATCTATGCCCCCGTAAAAAGTGAAACAAATCAAAGGAGCGCGTAGCTATAGAAACAAGTGATCCCAACTGAGATTCGAGCCCACGCCGAAACCGGCAGCCCAGATCACAGGCACGCACGCCTTAACCACTAGGCTAACAGGTCGCGACCAGTTAGACTGGTCAGTTGGAGGCGCTTGAACCCCCACCGTGTTAAAAGGCCTGGTGGAGGCTAGATGAATACATGTTTAATGGCATATGCAGGTATTTCTATATACGCGGGAAATGGGCGCCTGCCTCTGGGACGGACACAACAGCTGACCTAGGCAGTATATCAGGCTACCGACAGACGGCGTCGGTGGACACATTGAATGCAGCTGGAACATATCTGCGCCCAGACGACTAGAGTTATGACTGGAGTTCATCTCGAGGTTAAAGAAATAAGTGAAGGGACCATCCACTACTAACGTCCTTTGTCGCAAAGGTTATGAAAACCTGTTTTGTGTTTTAACTCTGCTACAACGATGTGCATATATTCATGTTGACTGTTTAGCATCCAAGTGAGTCACAATGACACTGATATTTCTGAAAAGTTCTGAGTTTCAACTCCTTGAACTGGACTAGATATGGGGTACACCCTCTTGATATGCGACCGCTGCATTCCGACTAACATCGTAAATTTCATCAGTTATATGCACAGAATGTGGTCGGCTGATACTCGTGTTTGCTGCTTTTGATCAATCAATCAATGGAGTGCTTTCTCGGCCTCATTAGCATTGCTATGATTGTACATTTTAGTGACTATGATCACTTGAAGTGGCATGATTGTACTCCCAAACGTTTGGCTTGGCGACGGTAAAAAAGAAAGCGGGACAAAATAGAAAGCCCGACAAAACGCTTAAAAACACGTCAAGAAACAGTCGGAGACGAACCTCTGCTTGGAGAGTATCAAAACATGATTGCGGCTGGCTGTGACCGTTAGCGTTCGTCCTTGCATTCCTATTTTATTTTAACCCTTATTTTAACCTCCTTGGTTACAGTTGGTGCAAAACGTTATAACTTAAGCCATGTTGCCTAAGGACGAAGAAGAACGAAGTCTTATACGTTAAAAGTCATACTAGTTTTGACACAACATACCTGTCTGTCAGCGTCTGATGGCCAAGTGTAGTCCAGTTGGTCGCCCACCCACTCGTACACCAGCTCGGCGTCCCCGTACATCTGGCCCCGCCCAACCCTCAGAAACAACCCGATGAGTAACGAGACCAGCCCGACAAACGACCGACACATCCCGAACGTCTTCGTGTACGTACGGAATTTCAATAAGTGCCGATGAAAGTGCAACAATTGGACGGATGTCACGACTTCACCGCACTTTGGCACAGTACGTGACCAAAGTACGTGACGTTGTAGTTTTGGCGCGGGGGACACAAAGGGGGTTGACAAAGCTCGCCAAAACTCATTGAATTTTTAAAAGAAGTCATTGACTTTTTATGTGAATTTTTATTTTTAGGACATGCACAGCCATTGTTGTCTTTGCTGTAAGAAGTTCATCTTTAGATATCAACGGGTGTGGAAACACCAGTTTGGTTTCAGATATCGATAGGCCTGTACAAACCCTATCACGTCCTCACTTACTAAGAGATAATCTTATTTGAACCTTTATTGTTGAAAAACTCAGGATCAAACTGTGCGTAGAAACTGACTGCGGCGCCGACAGTATTTATCCATCAAATTTTATCAACAGACAACTATATCTCCTGTCTCTTCAAGAGGTATGTGTCTTCTTAAAGGGGACTCAGTAAGCATTGCCAAGTGGGATTGCTTAATCTCCAAGCAGATGTAGAGTTGGAGCAGGGAAGAGACAAAAAAAGATGACAAAGTAGAAAGCCCGACAAAAACGCCTAAACACGTCAAAAACCAGCCGGAACCTCTCCTCTGCTTGGAAAGTATAAAACACTGAAGCCTGACCCGACTTCTGCTGTAATGGTACCAAAGTCATGAAGGAATGGGTAATTATTAATGTTGTGTGTTAGCCTCACTCACTCATTCACCGGGAGAACTGTATGAAATCATTTATGTCAGGTAAAATTTCTTATCTAAGCAAGGGCATCAATTACAGTTCGACCTTCAAGCTTATACATTGTAGTTTATTTGCAGTAGTCTACTATTTGCCAGGTAAGCTAATAGTGCGCTGTTTGCCAAGTCGAAAGTCTTCCGAAGATCAATTCTGCAGTCAAAGGTTGACATCTCTTTATTTTGACTATAGCATTCATACCAACTTATAGATCTGTCGGGCACCACTCTCTCAAGCTCCTTCTCCAGCAACGAAAAGGAATCCAGGTACTGTGGACGTACGCTTATCTTGACGCTCTGCTCTGTAAGCTTATAGCACTATGGAGAATGATCAAACCGATATCGATATCCGTGTGGTTCTTTCATCAAGTCACGTTCAAACTCTGACAAAGAGGCGACGGTCGAGTTTTGCTACCCAGTTTAGCTTACGCTAAATCCAAACTGTGATGCACAGGTTAAAAACTAGGATATATGACATATCTGAAATAAACAACGACGGTACATTGAACATCTTGACCCCATCAAGGCCTAGTATATACCACGGGATGGCTATGGCCATTGGAGAATGCTCTACTGGGAAAGCGAATGGGGGCAACGGGCCTGGTATTTTCGCATGAAGCGTGTGCTTATACTTGGAATTGATTTCGTCAAAAACAAAATGTATCTCAGCTCGCTATGATTTGTTTTTTTTAATGAAAGAAGTGGTCAGTCGGCTTGTCGGTAGTTGGAAAATATTTTGTACTCCGTTGAGCATTTCTTTATCTTTGATACATTTCAATTTAGATGGAGACAACTATGCCAAGAGAGCCGCCAGATGTAGCAGGGGAAGAGGGAAACAAGAAAGTCTGGCGCAGCAGTTTGCTGATTTGCCTGAGCGAACTGTTCGAGCGCGTCGCGTATTATGGGATCCTGGCCAACATGGCCCAGCGTTACCAAGATCAGCCACGTGTACTGACTGACATCTCGTGGGTTTTCATGGCAGTTGCTTACATATTGACTTTCATCGGTGGTTGGCTGGCCGACATCTTCAACCGGTTCTGGATAATTCTCACTAGTCTTTTTATCTACATTGTTGGTGAGTTGTGAGGCTGGTGTCAACATTTGATTTCGACACCGCAGGCGTTGGTTTGAAGCATATCAAATTGGTCTTTTGGGGGTATCTTTTGTGATAATTTTTAGGAAAAGTTTGACATTTTCTTTTTTAACACAAGATAAAGTGGTCAAAAACGAGGAAAATTAAAATCTAGAACACCATCATACACTGTGAGATTGATAATCAACTACGAGTCACAACTGATCTACCGTGTTTACTCTTCACTATAGAATGTCCTTCACTTTTTATGCTCTAGCAAATTGTTATCTTTATATTGAATTTCCGACTCCAGGGACCGATTTGCTGTTTATGTCCTCCCATCTGGGTGGTCAAAGTCCGGACGAACGTGTGTCCGGGCTGTACGTGGCGGGCCTGACCCTCGTTGCCATAGGAACAGGCGGTAGCAAGTCCAACCTGGGGCTGTTTGGCGCGCAGCAGTATAAAACGTCCGACGGTGAAGTCAAAATCAAGCTGCGGAATTTCTTCCACTGGTAGTGTATATTGAGATATACACTATATATTGTGTACGCACAAACCACATGATTCATTTCCTTCAGCAATGGAATGCGTAGGAAATATTCATTTATCATTTTATGGACAAGCTATGGTCACAATTTTTGGGTGATAGCTCTTGCACAAAAAGAAATGACACACTCCCTAGCAGCTTGTTATTGCAGGGACCTTTGTGAAAATCTTCCAAAGAGGGTAACTCAAGAAGGAACAATAGATGTTCACGATATTCAGCATGTAGGTAGGTGAGACAAAGATGTACTCAATGAAATACAAATTATGCAAATTATGTCCTTATTTACATAAATAATGATGAAATTCTGTAGTTCCAGTGTTTTCCATAAAAGGACACGTAACATATATAAGTTATGGCAGGTGAAATATTAACAGATACCAATCGTGCAAATATGGCCCTAATTTGCATAATAAATGCAAAAGTGCCATAATTCATCTAAGTGATAAATGATAGTAATGTCATACTTGCAACCTTTTTCAAGTTAGTTAAAGGGGTACATAACTATGTATATATTATGTATATGTGTAAGTTGTTTGCATAATTATCATATTTCATGGTATGAGGTCTCCGAACTCTTGTTTTTCAGGTACTACCTTTCCATCAACGTCGGTGGCACCATCGCCGTATTGGGGGTGGCCAGTTTATACAACTTCTATCCGCGCGATCCGGTCTATGGGAATGTGGTGATCCTGGTCTCCGTTGTGCTCTCGGCTATTGTGTTTGTCTTCGGTCGCATCGGAAACTTCTATGATCCACAACAGGACAGCACCCGTGGTTGGTTTACAACTTAGTCGATTTGTGCGTGTGTGTATGTGTGCGTGTGCGTGCGTGCGTGTGTGTGTGTGTGTGTGTGTATGTGTGTGTGTGTGTGAGTGTTTGTGTGTGTGTGTGTGTCTGCGTGTGTGTGTGAGTGTGCGTATCTCTGTGTGTGTGTGTGTATGTGTGAGTGTGTGTGTGTGTGTGTGTGTGTGTGTGTGTGTGTGTGTGTGTGTGTGTGTGTGTGTGTGTGTGTGTGTGTGTGTGTGTGTGTGTGTGCTTTGTCGAAAAGTTGACAGGTCGCATTGAGTAGCCTGGAGTTCAGTCTTGTTAGGTTTAGTCCGCTTCCGGATTTCTGTTGGCGAGGTAGCGACCGTTGAAAGCGGACTACAGCTAACAAGACTGGACTCCATGCTACGAACAAGTTGAGAAGATTCAAAACCTTCAACGGGGACATCTAGAAAGCAATGGTAATTGAATGAGCCTGAGTATATAAACACAAGTAAAACATAGTCGCTAACAAATGTTGGCAATGTGTTTTGGCTAAAAAGGTCTTTGGTGTTTCATGATTGATTGACGCTATGCTATATGAACCTTATAACACACGGCGTCAGAGTTGTTGAGGAGGAATGCTGCTGGGCTGTTTCACAACGGCACAAGTGGGCAACAGGGAGCGCCACAGCAAAGGTACGATGCTGAAAAAAAGATCTTCATCTTCTTTACATACTCAAATTTATATATATACATTCGAAGATGCTCTTTTGTCTGTTCGATACAAAAAAATCGCTGTCTGGGTCTCAATTTGGTTTTAAACTGGAATGACGGATATAAAGCTATTAGGATCGCCTTTTTTTAGTAACTCCGTAATCCCACAAATATGATTACATTGAAACTATCAGATTTGAAGAAATGACAAGAATAAAGACATGTAAGGCTTTAAGATGAACAGTGTACTTTTTTATTCTTATCCAGTAGAGCGAAGACGCTGAAGTTGATGCTGATATTTGCAACTCTCATCCCGTACTATGCCATCTACTCACAGGTAATGTTGTTAAGAATGACAAGTGAAGAAATATGTACATGCGCTTACATACATACACTTAAGTATCCCCCTACATCATCTCTTAGGCATAGGAAAAAATGTTGTGTTTCCGACTACGGTCGAAAATTCTATTGGAGAAGAGTTTATTCATGATTATATAATTTATGAACTTTCATGCAAATAAACAAAAGTTCACTCATCCCAACAGACACAGACGACCTACTCCCTGCAAAGCGACCGACTGCGCATGCCCCATGGGTGGGACGGAATTTACATGAGTGCCATCAACAGCGTAACCATCCTCCTGATGATCCCATTCATGGTCATTATCGTGTACCCCCGCCTGACGGCCAAGGGAGTAAAGCTGGCCCCGATGACTCTGATGGGTATGTTCAGGAGATTGTGTTGTTGTTCACCTTGTAGTGCCTAGTCGCACATAGGGCAGCAGGTTTCCTTCCTGTTTCAGTAGCAGTGTATAAGAAGTACGTTTTCACGAGGGGGGGGGGGCTGGCTAGCCCTACCTTATTAAACGTGTTCGAGGCGCCTCCTGACCTCGAACACGTCACCCTCCTTTTTGACGTCCATTTCGATGCCCCTTCCGAAAGATGGGTTCAGCCCCAGATGAGATGCCAATCCCAGGATTGGAACCAGAAACTCAAGTGTGAGCTACCGGGAAATCCCTATGTTCAGCAAGTTATCCTAGTGCCAGACACACTTGATGAAGCGTAGTTTGACATGTATATCAACTCCAATTGGAAAAGTAACGAAAAAGGATGCAGTCACTATCTCCGTCATTCTCATAAAGTTCTAGGTAAGAGAGACTATAGTAATCATATAACGGTTATACCATAGCTTGGCATGACATTTTCAGTTTGCATCTTAACTTCAAGACTGATTGACGCACCAGGGGTCACCCCTACAAGATCGCCAAACCCCTAGCCAAGAAGTCAACGAGATGTAACTTCTTAACTGTCAGGACAATTAACCTCTGGAACAGCCTTCCAGCGGACGTGGTAGCAGCTGAGACTGTCAATGCCTTCAAATCCAGACTAGACACCTACTGGAAGGGTTTGGAGTATGCTCTGGACACTTCTTTTATTGTTGTTTAGAAACAGAACTTACAGGCAACAGCTTGTTTCTGTTATGTCAGTAGTCAATAGTCAATAGTAATCTTCCAGTGTTTCAGCGATTATTTACTGTCACTGACCACAGGCGTGGGAATCTTGCTGTCCGTTTTGTCTGTGCTGGCTGCGGCGATCGTTGAGGCCGTTCGCCGAGATCTGGTCAAGGATGGCCACTTCTTCAATCAGACAGTAGGAAACCAAATCGTCCGTGCTGCTAAGCTGACCGTATTTGTCCAGGTTCCACAGTTGGTTCTGTCCGGCATCAGTGAGGTCTTGACCCTCACAGTTGGTAACTTAAGCCCCTATCTCACTCGACACGCGGAACGTTGGCGACCTCGCTGCGTCCTAAATTGGATTTGTATTAACCTTGAATTTATAATGTGAATATCATGCAAAACGTACAAGTATGGCCAAAAAGACAACAAAGCACACAATTCATGCAAATAAAGCGTAAAAAGATTCGTTTTCATTGATGATTGATCACCCTGTCAAATCGCCTGGTCGCAGCGAGGTCGCCAACGTGCCGTGGGTCCAGTGAGGTATGATTCTTCTTCTTTTTGATTCTTGACATGTTTTCTTCTTTTTTTCCTTCTTTATGATTCTTGATATGTTTTCTCATTGTCTTGGGATTAATGCACTCATACATACAGCTGTTACAGTACATTGCTGAACTATCGTGACGGTATTCTTTAGGCTTTGTTCTTTATAGCTAGTATTATAGCCTTTAAATGTCTAGGACGCTTCATTAGCATGTTTTTGTACTTGCACTGGCTCTATTGGAAGCCGATAACTTAGTATTCTGTTTCGTTCTATGCATTGATCATTAGGGTACTACTTTGCCTACACGGAGGCTCCACCCGGCCGTAAGGGAACAATCATGGGGGCATATCTACTGGTGTGGGGACTCGGGAGCGCCGTCAGCCTGGGTTTGTGGAAGTTGGTTGGCGCCATTTGCGGTGAGAAGATATAAATGTATTTATGACTTCTTTTTTAAAGGTATTTCAAAACATTGTCTTGTGGTTGTAAAGACTGAAGATTTGATAAATTGGAGATGTAATGAGAGATTAATGTTTTATATTAATTTATCCAATACAATTTGGGATTGGCGACCTTCCTATCTGTCATAAAGTAATGTATTTGTTGACCGAGGTAAAGCGATATCATAGCTCGAGAGGTTGGAGTTTGAGATTCAATTGCGCAGTGCCTGCCCACGTCACTGTTTTAATCGAACGTTTAGCGCCCGTGTCACTAACTGTCGTTGGTACCTACATTTCCAGTTGCGATGTGTGGTAGTGCAGTCTGCGTCCCAGCAGACCTCAATAAAGGACAAGCAGAGTGGTACTTCATAGCCCTTGCAGTCCTCCTTCTGGCCACCTTTGTCGGCGTCTATAGCTACATGGAGTGTCAGTACAGGTCAGAGGACACCGCGCAGAGGACAGAAGAGGACAGTTAATGAGGGGGCAGTCAGTTTGGGGACTGATTACTGTGCAATTGCTAGTCATACAGAAAATCAACATGTTTTAACAAATACACATAAAACACTTCTTATCTAAGTAAGTCACCAGTGCTGCCAGTGTGGAAATCAATGCTTGCTGCCTGGTTTATTAACATGATAAAAAAAACTTTGACTTTTCTGTAAAAGTTGGACGTGATGTTACAGATTTTCTGTACAAAAATATCTGGTTTGGTTCATACTAAAACAATCGGCATCCGGAGTAGCATATTCTGGGCATGCATTTTATGTATGTACTAAAATTCATATAAGATTGAAATGTAGATTTTGGGCCCTTTTGAAAGCTGAAGTGTAAAGATTATTTTATTACGAATTCAAAGTGTTTATGTGAATCATAATGCTATTTCGAATTGTAGGGTCATACTTTGAAAATAACATTCTCTAGACCAGTACATTCAGGAGCGAATCAATCTGTTCATTATGTCATGGCATAGTGATTTTTAGTAGAAATTTAGTATTTTAACTCAACCATGTCATTTCAACTTCATTCGTGTACGGTTGACTAATCATATACAGAAGTTACGGATCTTTGTCACGATACTATAACTTCGATATTGTCTCAAACGCTATGCTCTGGGTCTTCCGACGGCGCCGGTTACACAGTGATTATAGCCATAAATTAGTGCATATTCACAAATTCCAGATTGGAGATAAATTACACCATGCCAGAAGGCTACATCATCCGTTTGCGAACGTCTCTTCATTCTTATGTTATGTGGTATACAAATACGAAAGGCTATTTTCTTTGCCACCGACTGTACACCGTTAGTTAAAACATCATAATGTATCAATGAACTCCTCATTGTAGCCGTGAAATATCAGGCCATGACAATGCTTTAAGAATTGCAAATCAGCGAAGGTACTCTTGAGGAACTTTGAGGCCTATACTGTTGATAAATGGTTAGTCGCAAATTTTGTGTAATAAAGATTGGTTGATCACTCAGCTGCAGACATGTTCTGATCATGCATTATCATTCATGTATACATACATACATACATACATACATACATACATACATACATATTGATCCGATTACATGGATGACATCCTCTGGGTGCTCCAAAACCGATGCGAGCGTGCAATGATTAGAAAAAAGTTGGTTGAAGAAAGTTGCCTTCATTATGAAATCTAAGCACTCAGGAAGGTTGAACAACTGACCTAACACACAGAACATGGTATTAAACCAAACAATGAATTATTTATTTTCATCCTTTCACATCTTCGTCTTTGACTTTGGTACTCTATGACATTAGTATCCGTTTTCAGATATTTTTTTTCAATGTATAGCATATATTTGTTCATTTTGCAGCATCTATGCCGTAGTGGTCGTAAACCTTTTCTTGAAACCGGCGAAAAGTGATGCACGCTCAGATGCCATCCATACAATCAAGTCAGTAACACAGTCAACAAGGGGAAATGGCTTTTATGGCACGGCCCGAAACGTTTCACCGGAGACGATTATTTACATCACTTACTAAGTTTCAACCTAACGTTACCATTATCTCTGGTAAATATTGAATCTCAGCAACACGTACTCTTCACCGACGTCTTACTTGCTTGCTTATGGCGACCTTCCAGTCTCGAGTCGACGTCACTGCCAGGCAACCATGCAGCTCCGCGAGTTGGCAAATAAAAACATTGTACAGACCTAGGAGAGGGGGCACACACCCTTTTATGTTGGGCCTCAGTTCGACGCTACACACCCTGAAATCTAGAGAATGTCTCTTCCGGAGAATAATTCTGAGGCAAAAAAAACTGTATAAGTGAGTGAAGGATATCCCCGAAGCTATATAAGAACAGCCAAGTTTCAGATTCTTCAACGTCTCCAAGTTAGGGTGACCTACGCACTTCCGGTATATACCCGTCAGATCCGAACTCCGACCCGGCAACAACAGGCTCTAACAAAGTTCAAAGATCATGTGGGTATTTGTTCAAATGGGAAACTTGCCGACAAAGGTAGTGGATACGACAGAACAAAACAGATGGCCTTCATAGACTGCTTTCAGAAACACATACAGTATTGGAAATGGTTAGTATTTGGTTTTTGTCTCAGATATACTAGTAGATGTTACTCTAACTGACCGATTATGATACTTGTTGTTGTTTATGTGAGCACTGTCGGCATTCAGGAAGGTTGTGACGCGGTATTCAACGTGATGTAATCATAGAAAAACATGCAGCACACTATCATATCCCAAGATACAAAAGAGGATAGGATGATGAGTCATAAAACAGAAAATGTGTCTACATGACAACGCTATATCGTCGTGCCGAGTCACTGCATACTGCAATACAGCCATGACTGAAACAGAAACAAAAGTGGCACAATAAGACATTGTCTGGAAGTGAGGCTTAGTGATTCGACTATGTAACGTTAGGTTTCCCAGACAATGTAGGTTGTCCTTGACTACTTTATGGAATTTCAAACCAACACCACACCGTCGATATACTACCGGAACATTGACTAAATGTTTAAATAGTGGGAGGGCAACTTGTAAAGGTGTGTATGCACTTGTTTTGCCCTCCCTTTCATGTTGTGATAAACCCAAATAAACAAATAGCGAAACTAGTAAGAACTAGAGTTCCATGACCTCACACCTTCGCAAAATGGTGTTAACCCTTTCGAGTGACGTATGATAAATGTTTCTAATCAATAAGACGTTATCATTTGCATAAAACATATCAGTTGACCATCTTCTCTACCCGAATAGCACAAGTTGTTCTAAGTATGAAAGTCTTATCTTAGAAGGATATTGTAACATTTCATCATTATTCGTAAGTGTATACGAACTCAAATGTGTCTATCAAAAGTCACAAACGAGTGTCTTATTGAGAATGGAGGGTAGCTGAACGTTTTTTTTATATTCTTAAGGCTTGGCCGGTCATGACTCATTGTTGCATTGTCTATGGTTTCATACTCCAGTCGAAACTGAAAGATTTCGTAGTTTATCCAACTACGCCATAGTTTACAAAGTATATGTACGACGTATCTCACTACGCATTACGCCGTAGCTCTATACGAACGACAACATGGTAGCCTGAAGTGCGTTTTTTATCTCCATGATAAAACCAAATTTCATGGAGATTTTGGGTCTTCAGACACTTGTTTATTATTGAAAGCATCATTTTAGTGAGTGACATTTCTTTGTGCCTCCATGGTGCCAGGGACCGGTAAGTGTAGATGTGGTCACAAGTACACCTATGTATAACCTAAAACTACATCTTATGATGGTCCCTCTAGATAATACTAGCAGTTGTTTATCAAAATGCACAAAAATAGAAATTTGCACCATTGACGGTCCGGGCATCGAAAATTACATTACATTGCTTCACTCGTAAGCAAACTGTGATTTTCAGCTATCACCACGTACTCTCATGTCAGAGGTGAAACTTCGACATTTCAATACTTTGACTCATGCACAATGGACCTAATTAAGTGAAAAGACAGGTTAGACTTCATTTCATCCATGCAGAAGTGATTCGTGACGGATGAACATTGACCTAAGGTCGTTTTTTGAGTCACTGGGAATAATATTTGTCTTCCAAACATCACGAAAGGCTTGGGGAGTTATTAGTTGCTTCTTTCAGTACGTTTTTGCAAGGTACTCTTCAGTAGCAATACTGTAACAAAATCAACAAGAGAAGTGTTTAAAACGCTTCAGCGACGCACGCCCTAAGTTGCATAACATATGTGTAATGATATAACATAAAACTATAGCTAAGATATATATGTCACTGTAGATATGGAAATCCCATCATTTTGTGCTAAACGTTATGAAAGTTTCTTATTAGATATGCAAATAAGGTCCTCATTTGCGTAAATCACATCTGTTGATAATCTTCTCCAACCAAAGTACAAATGTCCCGAGTATGATTTGATGATGCAAATGAGCAGGGTGTTATCTGCCTTATCCATTTGTTTGATTTTTTTGTATGTAATGCACTTTGTACCTGAATGTCTAACCTTCATCGATGGATTCTATATTTACTGGTTTATTGGTTTATTAAGCTCATAAGTCTCATGTGTCATTTTTATAACATTGATTAGTTGAAGTATTTGAGCGCAAATATCACGGGTGCTGACTCACCCACACAGAGTAAACGCTTTATGTGTTTAAAGTCTGACCTCCACCCTTGGATCAATGGATCGTTAAAATGATTGTTCATGGGGTCATGAGAACATTCCTTGTTTGATAGTGTTCTGTATCAGAGGGGTTGCGTGTAATACTCCGTAGAAGATATCCTAAAACTGACTTCAAATAGACCATGATCCAACGGGCAGTGTATGAATATAAAGATAGATATAGATCTATACTTGTTGATATAACGTTAACTTTAGTGACTTTTTTTATCTGATTGCCTGGATGTTTAACCTTTATCGACGTATATAACGTTATGTATTACCTATTAGGGTAAAGATCTGCAATCTAGCAGAATTAATCGCCGATCGGAGTCTCTTTCGACAGAGATCGTGATCACGGTGCCAGGAATGTGTTAGAATGGTCTTATATTTCTAAATCCTAAATTTCAAGTCAGTCCATTAGATTGTAAAATAGCATGAATCGAGATTGAAAAGTTATGAACATCCACAAGCACAGAAAGAAAAACGTACAGACACCCATCGGGGTCTCTTACGGTAGAATCGCCGATTGTACTAGCAGAGATCCTGATCGCGATCTCTCGACAGAGACTCCGATGCCGATCTCTATCCTGACATACATTTATAGGTAGTGATTGTTGGAGTAGCCATGGAGTTATCATGGGGTGCTAAAGGTTCCTCTTGAAGAATGGAGAAGAAATCAATCCAACAGACGAGTAGTTACCTTGGGTGGAACATTGAAAACCTTGAAAGATGGCTGTGCAAGGAGTAAAAGATTTCTCGCACAAGTAGAACAATATTCCGTGAGAAATAATGTTTTTTATCTTCTTCTAGGCTGCATCCGTGCTGAAGGAGATATCTGAAAAGAACAAGAAACTGCAAAGAGACCTTTCAGCTGTCTTAAAAGAGGCTGACCTGTTCATTCAACGTCTTGACGTTGACGTGACAAGTGAGATTGAGAAGAACATTCCAGGGTTTCGGTTCGAGCTGAACGACGTCTGCCAGCAATTGGAGTCCGGAGACTGCCCCATACTTGTTGCAGGTGAGGATTCTGAAATCATCTGCTTAGCTGGTTATGTTTCCAAAAGATCAAACTAGTCCACGTTGACTGCAACACACACTCCTTTCATCCACCGCTTGGCTCTTCCTCAGGTGAAACTTCAGCTGGGAAAAGCAGCCTCCTTAATCTGCTACTTGGAGAAGATGTCCTCCCTCAGTCCCTGCTCAGCACAACGCACGTCATCTGTGAACTGAAACGGGGGACCAGGAAGCGCGTTGTCGTCCATTCCCTGGATGGAGACGACGATATCCAGTTCGATCTAGTCGGCAGTGAAGAGAACCAAAAGAGAGAGATTTCCAAGTACATCTACAGTAAAGAAAAAGTCCCAAAGTACAAGAAAGTGGAAATCTTCTGGCCAAGTCCCATTTTGCACGTAAGCTGATAATAATAACTTTTCTTTCTTGGTATTATAAAATAATAAAATACCAATGGAAATCAAGATTAGCACAGATCTGAAACAATTTGAGCACTTTCCAATAACCTATAGATAATGTGGACGAAACATTTACCCGTTTGGTAGGTTGCCCCTCAAGCATGAAGATATGGTTGCATATTTTGAAAGGACAACAAAGCTGGTAACAGCTGAGGAGCCATACCCATACCACCATTGTCTGCATTGTAGTACAGAGTTAACAGAACAGTACTAGTAAGATAAGACATCGGCATAATAATTATGCACTTTATTATCATTTCAGCGACGCCTACCTAAAGATATATTTTTTTGAGTACAGGAAGGAATTTTCCTGGTGGACAGTCCAGGAGTAGGGGACGACTCAAAGCTGGACAGCATTACTTCGGGATATTTGTCACAAGCGTGTGCCTTCATTTACGTCATCAACACAGCTAATGCAGGCGGGGTGCAGCCTGACAGAGTAAGTGCGCATGCGCTTCAAATGGAATTTATTACGTCGTTTACGCAACCCATATGCCATAAGAAAGCACTATTGTCACAGTGTTAAGGTACAAGTACTTGGCTTGCGGCTTGATGACCAAGTTTCAAGATCAGATAATCAATCAATAGACCATGTTGATGCAGACTCATGCCATACTGTTTTCTAAACGGTTAAACCCCTCGGCAGGTTCTCAGAATCATCCAGCAGAGTCTGAGTCAAATTCCCGAGTCCGGGTTTCATCCGAAGTCCGCCATTTTCGTCTTCAACAAGTGGGACCAGGTACCAAAGTGGGAGGAAGAGGAGGTCAAGGTACAGATGATCAAGAGGCTTCAGAAAAGCTGGCCTGAACTGGACCCTACTTCCCAGGTGTTCTACATGTCGGTACAGAAGGTTAGTATAAATTCCTCACCTGAATAGAATTCTTTATTTACTTCTTTTGACTTGTCTGAATGTTTCCATCCAACTAGTCTCAGCCTTTCATACTCAACAGGCAGTAGATTCTTACGTCCATATATGGGACGATTTTTCACAACCTTAGAAGGATTGCGCTTTGTTTTAAGGCATCTATCATAATACTCAATTGCCAAACAGATACAAAGACATAAGACATAAAACTGTCCATGGCAATCATCATGTCGATCGTTTTTCTGTCTGAATTCCGTTGTAGGCAGCCGAATGTCAAAAGTCTGGCGCAGGTCCTACTGAAGATTTCACAAAGCTGCTGGAAGGGATCAGATGCCTTCTTCCTGAAGGGCTTGTCTCTAAGCTGAAGATCAGTTACGGGTAAGCCTCAAATTGCAGCTGACTTTACAAATTCTTTCCGTTAACAATGTTTTTCTATTGATACAGATGTCGGTCTAAATCTGTCGGCGTATGTTGAATAAGAAGCCATTACATTGACTACAGCCATTTGCGACGTCTCTGTATGTCCATGAATGTTCAAATACAAAACATTTAAGCTTCACCAGGAGATCTAATTATAAGGCACTTCACTGATTCCTAAAGCCGCCAATACACAAAAGCATAAGAAGTAAAATAGGACTCCTGAACCATCTAGTAGTGAAATGTGATATCTAAATTTCCATCATCATTGACTATTGACTATTGACATAACAGAAAGAGGCTATAGTATTGCCTGTAAGTTCTGTTTCTAAACAACAATATGAAATACATCATATGCAACGAACCTTTATAAAGTTGGACAAAGTTCTTAGTTTTCTTGACCGTTGTCCAGGTTCCTGGATTACCTGCTGAGGAGGACGTACTACTACATACGGGCGCGGCTGGTGGCAGCTGCGGAAGACGTGGACAAGAAGACGCCGCGTATTCAAAGCCTACGACAACTCCTTGATAACTCCCGGAAAAGGTACTTACAATTTGATAAATCTTTCGGTTAACATAGCAAGGAATCATTTCATTGAGTAAGCAATTCTCACATGGAACCTTTGACAATAGTGCCTATATATAGAGTCTACCGATAACAACACAACAGTTCTAGCTACCCGTCGATATATTTAGTTCTTGTGAATGTTTATCAGGCATTCACTCCCGGCTTGATGTTTTCCCCTTTAGACTAACAGACAGTCTTCAAACACTGGAGGCGGGGACAGAAAGGTGTTCCGAAAGTATTGTTCAACAGCTTTATGACTACCTAAAATCAGACACATTGGAGAATGAGCTAGCAAGTTGGGACACGACACACATCGATGAAGTTAGCAGCATAGAAGATCTCGAGTCTACGGTCGTCGAGCATGTGGACAACCGAATATCAAACGTTGTATCAGAGTGGATAGCAGCCAGCGACGCTGTACAAAGGTACGTGATTATGCTAAGTATCTGCATCTGTCAGGAATTCAGAAGTGACCATATTGGATAGATAGATGCATATTTTGGTCTAATCTAATGTCTAATGCTTAAATAATCAAATATCAATTATGCACTGTGTCATTTGTACCTGTTATATGAATGAACTTTATTGCTCAACGATCGTACATGGTACAATGTATGTTTGGGATTGAATTAACAGTAATACAAGGCTAAACTATGTTACAATTCTAACTACAAAATATGTTATATATATAGACTGCAATCAGTTTTTCTTTATCTTTATTCGAAATTGCAACAATACAATACGCAGTGGAACGCCAGTCAGACAAGCTGATGTTGCGGACCACTAACATTACAATTACACTGAATACGACAATAAGGCACTTACAACTGTAGGCAATACATAGCATAATACAATATGCCATCAACAAACAGATTTGCTGCCCCGTAGCTTCTAGCTGAGACACCTTTAAATTGCGTTCTCCATACTTAATGCATCTTTTTATATTGTATCATGCATTGTATATATTGTATTATGCTATGTATTGCAATCAGTCTTTGAAAACTTTTTAGCTATATTTCACACTTAATCAAACATCGCCATAAAGTACAGTATTGTCCATTTGTTATTAACCATTTAGAGCGTATGAGGAAATGAACACATTGAAGACAGACATCCTGAGGAGTTTTGAAGACGACATAAGAAAAGTCGAAGAAAGCATCCTGACAACCGTTGATGATGCAACTACGGCAGCACAGCCAGCAGACGACAGCCCTCTGCCTGACACTTTGACTGAAGAAAGACCACTATTCAGGCCCCAGACAGCCGTCTTGGGTTTTCTAACCGCTCCGGTCTGGGCCGTTCTCACTGTAGCTGCAGGTTGTACTTCAACAGTCCATACTAGATCTTTACGACATTCTCGTCTCCGATGATTAATTGACCTCTTTCCGGTTACGGCGGCCATTTTGAATTTCCCGGGGTCAGCTGGGGGTCATGCACCAAAGTGAGGCTCAGGGTGTGCCGGCCTTAGGCCTTACAATGATATACCATAGGTATTCCATCATTGGTGGTACATTGTGGGCCTCTAATGTGAAATGCTGTGGTACGTGCACCTGGCATGTGTAGAAAATATTGTTGTGGACATTTGCCGGCACACCCCGCCTCACTTTGGTGCATGACCCCCAGCTGACCCCGGGAAATTAAAAATGACCGCCGTAACTGGAAAGAGGTCTATTGGGTTTAGTATTTCTAAACTGTGCAACATCTCGTCATTAAGAGGGTCCTTCCGCGAGATATAGCTACATTTGGAGGAAAACATTGCAACAAGGCACCAAGCAATCACATACAAGATTCCTAATCTCCAAGCAGATCTATCGGTGGCAATGACAGTATCCAAAGGGCAAAAGCAGCATTATTTTACCGAGGTGGTCAACAATGCTGCTTTTGTCCTTTGATACTGTCATTGTCACCGATACATCTGCTTGGAGATTAATAGGTTCCTGCAAAAACATTATATGACAAAATGATAAACCTAGCAACAAAGGAAACGTATTTCCTAGCGCTGCATTATTTTGAGGCAGACGGGGCACTTCTGGCCCAATGTTCTCACTCATTTCTTACATTTTTTTCAGCCGTGATCTCCCTACCGGTAATCGGTCTCATTGCTGCCCAGACAAGTATAGAGAAAAGGAGAATCATGAATCGATTCAAGTGAGTAGAAAGTACTAGACATACTGTTGATATTGACCAGTGCGTTGATTTGTATTTGCATTTTTGACTGTCGAAATTCTCCCTTTACTTCTTTATTTTCCGTTATTTTCATCTGTCAACAGGTGTTTATTCTATAAAAAAATGAAGAAATTGTTTCTTTGTTCTCCATAGTGCTGACCCTGCCGTCTACATGTCTGAGTATGCGAGGGAATATCTGAAGAAGCTCACCAAGGATTCAGTTCGGGAGTTTTTGTCCGAAGAGCTCGAGAAGCTTAAAATGCGTATGGAGCGTCTAAAGGTGCTACAATTTTACCAAATACCTGCCAAACTTTTTTTTTCATTTCCAACAGCCATGTTGAAATTGATTCAACAGTAGAGTCAATTCCACATTACCGAGAGGGTGTTTGTTGCCTTTTGTTCTTTTGACTGAAATAGTCTTTTCTCTAAAATTGTTCAAACTTATTAGCAATATCATCTGAAAACCCTCTCGGTGACATGGAATTGACTCTATAGCCTAATGACTGTAGAATTTTGCTAACAAAGTTTGGGAAACATTTTGCCTTATCAGTAAAGCAGGGTGAACATTACATTTTCCAAATTACCAAAAGTATCGACTTGAGAACATTCAATTAATCAATATTTTTCTTTCATAGTTGATGGACACAGCAGGCTTGACAGCATTACAGTTTATATTTGGATTAGTTACAGATTATATCTAAAAGTATGTAATCTGCTTATGCTATAGCTAGGGTCACTTTTTCAATCCGGGGTCTGGCCGGGCAGTGTTTGGGAACAAAAAGTATGATATAAAACACAACAAAAAACACAAAACGTACCAAAAATTATTCAAGAGCATAGCCTGTGCATATTTATTGATAAACATTTTAATTTTTCGTTTCGGGTCCCGGCTGGGAAATGTGACCCAAGCATAAGGTGAAACAAACGAAATTGTGGCTTTCTCCTAGAACGAACTGGAGACCACTATGGAAGCGAACAAGAAGCTCCTGGAGGATCTTTCAGGTGAAGTACGGTCGAACAGTGCTGTCATCCGGGAATTTCAACCTGTGGCCAATGAGTGTCAGGCGCTGATAAGGTGAGGTCATTTCCTGTGAACTCGCAATAATTCCGGTCAGCAACTTAATGCTTTTAGTTCATTAGCATACATTGCCATTCTTTACATTTTGTGTAAAACGCAATTGCCAGGGATGGACTCTCAAATGCATTATCACTGATATACTTCAATGAGACAAACTTTAATGGTACGTTTAATACACTTTTTGTTTTCCTTCCAACAGTAAGCTGCAACTGTTTCATGTACACCACCTGGAGACACGTGACATCGTTCCTGAGGACATCATGGATTGGGACAGGTCCATGACCATTGGGACTGGCAGGTCTATCTTTATGTTTGTCTTTTGCACTTTGGCCTTTGTCAGCTAGCTCCATTCTTCTTTGGCATGACATGAGATGACATGACATATGACATATGACATATGACATGACATGACATGATATGACATGACCGTGTCGTTTCTATCCATTCAGGGACTGGCCAGGATTGGCTTTGGATTATCAATAATTACTATTCATTATCACCACTTGTTATGAACCATCGCATCAATTTATTTTGCGATATAAACGATGTTTGACTTAGGAATGGTTACTGGACTCGATTTTGGATCACGACTTTGATTTGATGATTTGGTTTTGTATAATTTCTTTTGTTTAGTTATTTATATACATGTATGTTGTATTATCTGTTCCTTAGTATTGTTTCATTATCATTTCCTGTATGTACGTTCGATTTATTTTTGTACCAGCTTTGGCCTATGTTTTCTGGCCCTCTTGGAAATCAACAAGTGTTGTGGAAAGGCAACCCAGATGTTTTGAAGATGTTACAGATAAATGAATAATTTTGTCCCTTTTTACTTGACGCGTGTCGTAATTATTTTTTTACAGTTTTGCAGACATCTTTAGAGCCAAACTCAGAAGGGACAATGACGTCATTCCTGTCGCTCTGAAGATGATGCGGAACCACCTCTCAGAGAACAACGTCTCAGATGTCGTCAGAGAGGGGAAAGTATTGAGGTGCGTCGACAAAAATTACTAGTCGGTCAACCACACTATAGTTAGTTAGCATCGCAAAGATAAGAGTTCAGGAAACGTTCCTAACGTTGTATATAATTCAATAATGTCTATTTCAAATTTCAAAAATACATTGAAGACATAACAGCACTCCCCTGGAACAACGAATACGTCATTATTGTAATCTAGATAGACTAGAGCATGAACATCATTTTCTAATAGAATGTAGATTGTACAACAAAGAGAGAACTGAGCTTTATAGACTGATACAGTATATGTTTTCCTACTTCATACAACTTCATACAAACCTTTGGTTATGAAACGTCTGCTCTTACAGTTTTACCGTTACAAAGAAACGAGGAAAGTCGAATCCATGTACATGTAGTTTATAATTTTTGTAGTAATTTTTCTATTAATCATTCTTTTGTTGTGACCTGTGCTTAACCCAATGGGTATATTTGTACATTAAAGGTCTTCATTCATTGATACGTTTTGTCTTTTCACTATGCACAGGTCCCTTGATCATTGCAATGTCCTGAAGTTGATTGGATGTTTTCTACTGACAAATCCCGACGGTGACACTCGGTACATCCTGGTCACGGAGCTCTGTACAGGGAACCTGAGAGACTACGTACGGAAGAACTCTCCAAACATTCCCGGCAAACTTGAAAGGTAACATTGACCTTGAATAACGAACCAAAGACGTATGCGTTGTAACTATTCACAGAATATTTTAAGAATTTTATGCAAACTCGTGTCCGAGACAAAATTACGAATACATCTAACATGAAAAGGATGGAGTGCTAGATACAAAAATGCTAGAAAATAGCTTCTATACATACATACTATACTATACTACACTACACTATACTATACTATACTATACTATACTATACTATACTATACTATACTATACTATACTATACTATACTATGCTATACTACATCAACATGCAATCGCCTTAAATACTTCTCTCGGGTTTGACACCTTTGGATGCGGTGCGAGGTAAGTCTTGTACTTATTCTATAATGCATAGGTTCCTTGATTTTGATGGTAGAATTGTTTTCTCTGTGTGCTAATTGAGTATCCTTTACCAACCTGCAGGTATTCAATAGAGCAAGGTACTGCAATGAAACACGTCACGGTCATTGCCATCCAAGTTGTAGAAGGACTGAAGTACATACACAGCAAGGGCTATCTACATAGAGACCTTAAAATGGATAATATTCTGGTCAGTGATTTCATGGTTTATTCCTTGAACAATCAATATTTACTCCGGGAAGGAGGATGACCTCCTGACGGGAGTATTGGAAATGCTTTTGTTTGCACGTTCGCAGCTAGAACGCACGTTCCCGTTGTTGCATTGATGTGTAAGTTGGCATACCGTTTGCTAGGTTGGGCGTGGTGATGCACGATGTCTTTGTTACACCGTAACTGCTTTTATCGTCAATGTAATATCGTTATTGCACCCCTATATTGACGCGCATGTGGAACTGCCCTCCCATAGAGACCATGATTAAATCCGGTCCGCTATCGCCCAATGTCGTAAGCAGATATAGGTTGGATTCTTTCGCTACTTGTTAAAGGTTATTTTTGTAGCAGCTACTCACACTGTAACGACCACCGAAGAGATCTTTACATTATCATTATCGACATTTTGTGGCGATGTTTTCCGGAATATATAATCTTGTTAGCCTGACTGTCATCATACAATTGTCGAGAAATAAAGTTCATTCATTCATTCATACTTAGTTTACCGGGGGCCCCATATTCGATCCCTTATGGGAGCCCCGGTTAACTCTACAGGATGACACTCTTAATCTATAATCTTATTTCTAGTTCCAGTTCTAGTGATAGTTATATATCTATCTATGCATATGTATTTAGATAGTTTTCTGTTTCTGTTGATATTTTCTCATAGATGTCGGAAGGTGATGTTGTGAAGTTAGGTGACGTTGGCCTTTCTAAAGCGGAGGATGACGTCACGGGGACGCAATGTGGAACGATATTGTACGCCGCCCCCGAGGTTGGTTAGACTTATCTATCGACTGATTTACTTATGCCGATAAAGCGCCATTTTGGACATAGCCCCGGTTATGCTCCAACAAGTCAAAAGTAATTTCCCGCATTAAGTCACCTGTGTTGGTTTCGAACCGAAAGATTGTCGGCCGAAAATCCATTGTGTCTTTCCCACACAGTTTAGCCGTTTACAATGTTGCACAGTTCTCAACGAGTTAGAACAAGTCAGACTGAGTTGTCAAGATATGATTTGATGACTTATGAGTCAATGTAGTATTAAAAAAGTATTACAAAGGATACGAAATCATGTAAACTTTTTTCTGATTTAGATATACATTTCTTGCACTTCGTGAAAAAGCAATATGGCATTTTAAAGTGGCGATTGTTGTAAACCCAAATCACTCTTTCTATTTCACATAAGTTTTTTGTGTATATTCTTTTAGTGTCACATTTTTGTCTTACATGTTTTCTGATAATGATGGTACATTTTTGTATAAATTATGTGTTATTTCACACCATCAGGTGTACGCTGGTAGTCGTCGCAAGTACACCAGAAAGGCTGACATCTTCAGCCTCGGTCTGATGCTGTGGGAGTTGTGGTATGGTGAGATCATCTTCAAAGGGGCGCCGCCGCCACTGCAGTTCATCAAGGAGGTGGCAGGTGGAAGGAGGCCAGCGTTTCCCGAAGGTGCCGAACCCATCTACTTTTGGCGCGAACTCATGCGGCAGTGTTGGGATGGTGAGCCGGGGAGGCGCCCCCCAGCGGACCGTTGTCTAACTGTCCTTCTCTGTAACGATGCTTGTTCCTCTGCCATACACTTCAAAATCGACAAAGGCTCTACGCTTTAATGTTATTACTTACAGACCACGATATCTGGAGCTAACAACGATATTGGCTACAGGTCCCTTATGATAAGATTCATTGGGCCATTTTATCGAAATTTCATCATAGATTTCTGTAAGTGCTGTAATGTTGAATAGGTTTGGTCACAATATTTTACATCTACATTGATTAGAAACATTTGTAGAAATTGAGGTGTGTTGCCTAAGAACATTTCTTGCAGAGCTTTTGGTATTAGATATTTGAATATACTCAAATAATTAGATGCGGAATATTTGAAGGGAAGACATCGTAAATTCTTTCTGAAAAATACAAACATAGGCTGTTTTTCATTGCTCGTTGTTCCCATCTTCAGGGTCTATTTCACAAGACCCGTTTGCAATACTTACATTCTACCTAGCTATCAATGTATATACGAACTGGTTGCTAAATTATGATAAGTTATAGTGATGTTAATTGTAAACTGTCCCAAACACACAAGCCTTTTCATACTGAATGCAGACACGTGTGTGTTTGAAAACGGCTTGTAAACAATTTAATGATCAAATAATTATGTAAAATACATCAAAACATTGTTGCTTTTGGTGTCCTGGCGCATGTTTCCCATATATAGCCAGGTGATATATCTCGGTTATATCTATTAGATAGATAATTGGGCAATGTGTTAAACAGTTATATGCCACTATCACAAATGTGTGACGATGTCAAAAGAAACCGAACAGAACATTGAACACCCAGGTGGTCTGCATCAAATAATTTCACAATTACAGAATCTACAGATGATTATAGAGATCATCAGAATATGTATGACAAAATGTATTTTGATGGATCTGGAGCAGATTAGGATAATTTAGACGGGAATTGTAGTATGATCCTCAAATAGAGAAAGGGTTTCAATCTAAAAATTCAGAATGTTGTTGTTCATTCAAAAACGTCATGCTTTAAATGTGTCAACTTGTATTAGTACTCTGTGCTGTTACTTTAACTATTCCTCAACGTGAATCTGGCTACACCTACACGCTCAACTCTGGTTCATTCTACATCAGGTGTCACACCAGGCCCCTCCTAGTCTCGCACTACCGAGTTCTACCGTTTGTAGGTCTCCTACTACAGTTTTACACATGTTTACATTATGTTGAGTATGACGCAAGAGAGCGCCAGAAGTACTGTGACGACGGTGGAGGTCGTCAGGCTACAGGCACTGGTTCTGTCGTCGACGATGGCGAAGACTCGGGCGGGCCCTCCGCTTCCCTCCCCGATGAGAATGGGCATGGCGTACACGGTGGAGCCGGTGATCGGCAGCTGGTCCAGGTGACCCACGTTCTCTATGAACACCACCCTCTTCGGGAGGAGTATCTGATGACTCATTTTTTGCTAATACAGAAAAAAAGTACATGGATTTAACGTCTACTAACATAATTCCGCCACCCTGAAAATATACGTCCAAACAGATCTCCAACTCAACGTCCCCCAGTATAATGTACTCTCTGTATATCTGACTGTGCATACCTGGGGGGGTGCAGCACTAGAGGTCTCTTAAACCCACTGTTTTTCAAAGTGGCGGATTTATGTAACCCGGCGGGTTAATGTTAATGGATGTTAGATTGTTACTTATAACAAAATGACTTAGGATGGATAAAAGTGCTTAGCTTAGTACTCATTTGTTCATTTAATTATTGAAACTTAAGCCGTTGTGGAAGGATTAACATAACAGGTGACTATCTCCTTTTCAAGATGTCAACCCAGAACAAGACTGTGGGGTTTAAACCACTCACGGCGGGATGGACCCCTACTCGATACGTGTGGTGGGTTCTTTAACGTGATAGAGGTGTGGCTCTACTGCTCATGCAAACACGGGACTTCCGCTTTACGTTCCATCCGAGGGGACGTCCCAAATCGAAGCTTAGTACTCATCTTTACCTGAGTCGAATGAGGAAATAGGTTTAGATTGCCTTTCCCAAGGGAACACGTCGAGGCCTGATAGGGGTTCTTACCAAGAAGCTTTAGATTCTAAGTCAACAAGACCGCATTGTCATAAAGTGGGTAAGTACTGAATAAAATGGAACGCACCACAGATTGCCCATAATCCATGGACCCAGTGTCGATTCCGATGACGTGCATTTTGCGGTTGTCGGCAAGCCACTGAGCGCCATCTGGGTGAAGGCCGGGGAAGTGCAGCAGGGCGGTGTTACCATCGTCTGTGCCGAGGTAGGCAGTCTCGCCCTGGTCCCAGTACCACTCCCCCCATCCCGTACGAACTGCAGACCAGGCACATGCGAAACATAGGATAAGGGAGAAGCAAAACTATAACAGCTATAGCCAAAAGTACATCAGATTCTACGCTACGCTTCTGATCTAGAAGAGGGCCTGCATGGGGGGGGGGGGGGGGGGGGGGTTCCCGACAACGCTCTACGCTAAATTCGGAGGGCCGGCTACGTAATACGCTAAATTCAGAAAGCCTCCCTACGCTCTACGGTAAATTCAGAAAAGCCTCCCTACGCTCTACGCTAAATTATGGAGTGGTCGGCAACGCTCTACGTAAGATTAAAAAGGCCGATTACGCTCTACGTAAAAGGGCATGCAGGCCCTCCTAGAATTCCATTCAAGTCTGCAAATATTTAAACCGGGGTATTAAAAGTGAATATATTAGCGTTGTTGTATTTTCTCTAAGCTCTTGGTGAATCACTTACGCATGAGCACGCTGCCGTCGGGGATACGCCCATGCTCTCGTTCCCAGTCCTGGAAGTCTTGTGGACCAATCTCGTAGTCAGGGTTGTCTCTCGTCTTGTCTCTGACGTCAACCACCACGCCCGGCCCTGCCAGATTCTGCAAGGGGACCTCGTCCACTGGAGGGACAAACAAACAAAATGGTTTCTTTTGGGACCAAGTGACAAACTGAGGAAGAATCAAACAGTTTAATCAGGTTGGTACGTCACTGGATAACAACAAACTTCTTTGTAGTTAGTCAAGACTCAAGAGTGACGTTTCGGTGGCCGTCTGTCATTTTACTCAGGGCAATTCTAAATGGTTCCTTTACGCACTGCAGCAAGGTGTCGCTGCTAATATACGTTTGGGACCGCATCTGTTAGCAGCGACTCCTAGCTGCAGTGCGTAATAGAACCAAGTGCACAAGTGTTTTATACTCAAGAACGACGTTTCGATGACCGCCTGTCACCTTACTCCGGGGTAATTCTGAATGTTCCCTTTAAGCACTGCAGCACGGTGTCGCTGCTAATTTACGTTTGGGACCGCATCTGTGAGCAGCGCCACCTAGCTGCAGTGCGTGACAGAACCAGTCAGAATTGCCCTGAGGAAGGTGACAGACGGTCACCGGAACGTTGGTCTTTATCAAAACTTGGTTCAAGTTGGTTGTGTACAAAGAACGTTTTAATCCTAGGATGAAATCAGGTTAGATAGAAAGATGGCAGTCATATCCGAGTGAAGTAGAAAAGTTTCACTCACAGCGCCACGCTCCCTGGATGAAATGCGCGGGTGCGTCCAGATGTGTACCGGTGTGCTCGGCGAGGTAGATGTTGTTGAGTTCCAAGTAGAAGCCGTCAGGTATCATGCCCCTTTCACGTCATGAAAAAATGTAGAAACACCCATTTTTTAGCTGCTGTTTTGATTTTGCACACAATTTTGTTTTAGAAGACATACTGGGTAAAGTAAGACAAAGGTAAACTGACGGTACATATACACATTTTCCAAACATTAAACGTTACCAAATTGAATGAAATTCCAAGGACAGCAGTTTTCCCACTGTGACCCACCTAAAGACATGCAAGCAGGCGTGTGTGACCTTAAACACTGACACACATGACCGGTACATTTAGCGCCTGCGTTTCAGTACGTTAACAGCCATTTGATCTGTGAAATATCCGTGGCCGAATTTAAAACAAAGTTACCGACAAACCAACTATAATAGATTCTATACACTTTAAACTCGGAGCTCAAACAATCGTTCCTACACTTAACGATTTCCAACGTTTTTACATTCATCAAATAAAGTTCTTTCCTGGGCAATGCTATCTCATGTAGGAATGTAACTTGTAAGGTGGGTATCATGGACGTGTACGTGTATGACCTTCAACACTGACACACATGAACGGTACGTTTATCGCCAGTGTTTCAGTTAACAGCTATTTAATCTGTGAAATAGCCCTGGTCGGAAAATAGCAGTGGCCGAAAATAGCCGTTGCTGAATTTAAAACAAACTAGAATCTATACACTTTAAGCTCAGATATTGTTCTTACATGTAACAATTTCCAACTTTTTACGTTCATTCAAGTTCTTCGTATGACCATTCTGGCTTTTATATATAGTTTCATAGTTAATGCTATCTAATAAAGGAATGTAAGGTGGATATCATGTATACCTGTCCACAATGGTGAAGTTGTACGGGACCATGCCGGGCCAATGGGCCATGCCATTCTCCAACCGCCAGGTCAGTTCGATCATCCGAGGGTCGCCAGGCAACGAGCCGCAGGAATGTCCAAACAGTCCGAAAAATGCCTACGGTTTAAATTTTAAAAGATAGTAATGAAAACAGTTAGGAGTTAATAATCACTTACAAAGTGCAATATAATACAATACATGACTGAGGTGAACCATATAAAGGAGACTTTATTGACGTGCGTGAAAAATTACATCTGTATTTTAAGCATGCAGAATTCCGTTAAAGCAAAAATCAGTTCATGGTAAAACAGCAGAAAAGCAAGGGGTGACAAGTCAATTGTGGTAACCTTTAGGCTATACTAACACTGGCTGATAGATCTGCATTCAGGAAAACACCGTCCAAAGTTCGCAGTGAGAGAGGGGGGCTGTGGTAAATATGTGCTATTGCCGTGCAAATAAAGTCTTTTTAAAGAGGGCATGCTATGATATCTATCTATCTGTATGTATTTGTATGTTTGTATTTATACAGCTACCAGACCCTTCAATTATATCGCAATATAGGAATACATAAATGTCTGTCGTCATTTCTGCATATGTTAACTGGTCAACGTTTTATAACTGGGATGTTTTGCAAGGTAAAAGATCGCACTGTCATCTGAATACACAATCGACAAAGTTTTCCCCATGTCCCCCGAATAGACTAAACCCAAAGAGTTAATATTAACTAAGCCTGACATCCGTGTGGCAGGAGGCAAATAGTAACCGACAGGGGAGATTCTACTCGTGACACGACTTGCGTTTTTTTTCTATGTCAACGTACTCACCTAAGGCATAGAGTTAAAAGAGGGTTCAACTAACTTCATACAGAACACGCAAGTTCAAAAGTCTAGAATTTCTAGGAAAATTTTATGTCAGATACTAAAATATCCTTGCGTCCATGTTGTGTGTAAAATACGTAATCTTTAGACAAAGCTCCCTTAGGGTCAAACCGAATGAAGGGGCAGTTTTACGTAAGTAAACTCTATACCGTATACTTAGTTCTAAGAGAGAACAAAAACAACAATCACCCCACTACCTTTAGCTTTGTACAAACTAAATAAATGCGAAAAGAATGCAAAACGAAGTTAAGACAGTGGCGGGGCTATTGAAAACTCTCACCAACGTCTTTAAAACTGTCAAAAGATATGCCGAGCCAGTTCCACCAATTAGTTTTCCACCACATGCCCAGTAACTCAAATATGAGTTATTTCTCCAACTATTTTTCCGACCAATGAGGTTTCTCCGACTTACCATGATTAGGAGAAGGGAAGACATCCTGGCAGCCATGCTGAAGCAGTCTTCACGGATGTGTTGATGGTCTGAAGGTTGTTTCCCGTGGTGAAACCGACACGCACGACAGTTACTCAGTGCTACGGTTGCTCTGAAGCTATGTTTGCCTAACCCACCGGTGCATCGGCGGTGACCTTTCAACTTTCCCTCTACATAATCGATAACATTTGACTCAACAGAACGAGTCTAAGTTTGCACAACACACATGCACATTTGACCTTTGCCTCTACTTAATTGTAAACAGCATACTTTGAATCACAAGAGGCGCGTGAGATAACTAATCATAAAATTTGTTTACTTGGTTTACAGCATTATTTTTCGGACCAGCGTTGCTGAATCATGTGTACGTGTGCCCATTTTCTGTGCTTTAAAGGAAACCCAATTTTCAGGGCCCGAAAATTGGATTTTGAGTCATTTCTATACATGATTAGTTCAAATAACACTATCACAATGTATAGCGACATCCATGATGAAAATATATGACGTCGGTGTGATGTGAGAACTCATTGAAAATCGTCGCGGGGGGTTTATTTGTAGGCTCACGAAACTAAGGGGATCATTGTACGGTTCGTTTTTGCGCGGTTTTGAAATGCTCAAATGCTCAAGTTATTACGCAAATGTGCTAAACAGTATTAGTAAATGTCACTATCATAAAGATTTCACCTTTTTTTTCTTTACATTTTTGGGCCCTAATATTGCCTTAGTGCCTTTCTTCTTTAATTCAACATCAATAACTGTAATTAGTGCCCTCGTTGAGACAGTGTACAACACAACGAGGTAAATGACATGAATTGTGCATGCGATCATCTTAGCTTCTCTAGAATTCAACCACTGCGGGTCATAGTTGTGATTGAATCTTTCATAGTTTATTCAGAGGGCTTGATTATCTAATGAACAATATGTAGACCGGTTGGCACATACCAACTTTGGACCCTTGACGTGGAACTTCTTACGTAATATCCTTGATATAACCGTAGTTGGGCGAGGGACTTGCACGAAACTTATATCGAAGTCGGGTAAATCTTTTCTTAACTGTCCAAGATGAGAGGTCTTTACGACATACTCCCAGTCATCCCAGCCCATTCTCAACTCCAAACAGAAAAGTTCGTCCAAATGTATCGCATCATTCCATTGAGAAGCTGGAATCGTTTTCTTTGGAACGGGCTTTAAGCTCTTTATGTATCCCTTTGGTAAGATTGAACAATACTCTTTAACTTCTTGCAACACACTTCGAAAATGACGAACTTCTGAATGGAAGCCTCGTTGTGCTTCATCCTGGATCATTTTCCAAAGTGATTCGTTCAAATAATCGTACATATTGTAGTCCACTTTACTCCATTGTCGGTGCTTTTCGACAGTTTCTGTTGAGATCTTTGTGGTTTTGTACGAATATGACCTAGATCTTTGGAGTCCTAAATACAAAATGTCCACAAGGTCCCAGCAAAGCAATCGCTTCAGTAGGACCAACGATTCGTCAAAATATTCCATGATCATCACAAGATCAAACTGAGTCTTCGCCGTCTCTAGGAACTCTTTGACGACTTGTTCATGATCTGATAAATGGATTGGGAATCCGAAGTCGTAGGACTGAAAGTTCCGGGTGTACACGAATGGACGGAGGCTCTCGACGTTGGACGAAAACCGCGTCTCATAGAACACGGGGTTGTCAAGGAAACTGGAGATGACGTAATTTCCGGAATGGGAGCTGATATTGTATTTTTGTTCCAAGTGCCACCAATGGAAGACCGACTTGAGATGGCTAAAGAGAAACAGGGAAAATAACATCATTAACTACTTTTCCTGATAACGGTCAACATTAATATTTAATGACCTATAAGCAAATAACTGCTGCTACATGTTCTTACTATCAAACAATCATGATTACTTTTATGTCCATCTAAACACTATCCTTGTAAACAATTACGACCTTTCGTTTAGGTATTAGATATATTTCCATTACCCTATTGCTTCCAGCATTTCGCAGAACCTGTATACTTAGATATATGTTCTTCGATATTCAATTTGCTGGACCTACATTATGAAGAAACTGGCACGTATTCAAGTTTACGAATAAATGTACTCAAGTTGCTACATTGGATAGCAAAGTCATTTGTACACAACCGAGTGTTTTATTAGATACCGAATGACCGTCTGTTACCTTCCTTGGGGCAATTCTGACTGGTTATGTTACGCATGACAAGTAGGTGTCGCTGCTAACAGATGCGGCCCCACTTGTAGTGTTTAACAGAACCAGACAGAATTGCCCTGAGGAAGGTCACCGACGGCACCGAAAAGTCGGAACTGAACATGTTTGGTTGTGTATAAAGGACATTGTAATCCAGGGACTCAGAAAATGAAACTGTTCAAGGTTATTTTTATTGGCTGAAATATTTTTACCTGAGGGGCTCTCTCAAGATGGCGACAGAAACAGTGTCGTCAGGCATCAATGTGCGTAATATCCTGTCGTCATAAACCACGTGATCACAGAGGATGTTGTAACTGCCTGTAGGTGACGGAAGGATATCTTGTGACTTCATGTGATGCGGCCAGCCTATGTAGTCCCTGTATTTGGAAAGGAATTCGTGTAAGTGAACTGTCCACGAACGTTCAACAACTACTAGTATCACGTTAAGATAGCGCTTGCTACTACGACGTTTTCCTTTGTGGAAACTATTCTAGACTTGCTTTCAGGTACCAGGTGTTGAAGAGTTGAAAAGCTTTTAGGAGCCTTGTGCAACTTCTCGATTACCGAAAACAGCAAATATCTGCATTTTGACGGTCTTAAAGGCGACAGTCTTCTTACAGCGCGGCCAGCACCGGTACTGCAGGTTAGACTCTGACTGGGGCATACAATATCGACTTGACATATTTTTCAATGGTAAAATGGTAATAAACGTGGAATTACTGAAGTCTTCTTTCTATAGAACTTCCCGTTTTCAATGTTCTAATGATTCTCTTATGTATGAAATTGGAATCTTTCTTGTTTGGTCTTTTCGGTCTTATTGATAAACTTACGCAAATGACAAAAAATACAACATACAGTGACGTCGACAAGCTAGATAGTCGTGTCTGCCGTCATTGAGACTGTATTCAAAGACATTATTGTCTCATCATCGGTAACGTTACCAACACGTCACAAATATCCAAGCCGCAACGTCATCAATGTCAAGACAAGAGCATACGATTGTTCCAGTACACGCGGATTTCGCGATTGTCACACAGTGTTCTAGAACAGTATTTACATTGTTGTAGCGTCGCTGTGGAACAGCAACCAAACACAACAACACTATTGAGCATGCCGCACGTGCATTTCTCAAGCTCCTCGTTGTGTGAAGCCGAATTTGCTTATCCTGTTTGATAAGATGGGTGTGCTGGACTGGACCGCGTCAGCGGTCCTCACAGTAGTACACACCCTGTCATTGCTCAGGCCTGGCGGTAAGAGATGGACCGGCGAACCCAAATTGAACGTCACTGTTCATGAAGGGAAAGTCGGTCGCCACAGTCAAAGCAAGTATGTAGTCACCCTTCGTCACGGTAAAGAAAAGCAGCAGACAAAGAAGAAGAAATCAGATGGTCTAGTCTGGGAGCATGCTGCCGTATTCTCCCATTGGACAACGACAGATCCCTTGATCCTGAAACTGAGGAAGGCGAAGCGGTGCAAAGACGCGACCATCGCTGAGCTTCTCATCGATGTTGCCGCCGCACTTGCGTCGGTGGACGGCTTACCGAACCGATGGTGGTACGCCATAGAGAGGATCGACAAAGCTGGTCGTCAGAAGGAAGAAGTTTTCCTGCAAGTCACGATCACTGTGGACGGCCAGGGGGTGAAAAGTGGTTCTACACAGGGTAAGGAACTTCTTTCGTTTTGTTTCTAAGCAGTCGCGATCGAGTTTGTTTATGCTGTAACGCTCTTGAGGCCGTAGAGGAGCTTGTTAGACAAGGAGATATGAAAATGACGTCTTCATGGAAACCTAAAACAATTGTAGATATACGTGGAATGATATTTCTTTACTGTTGTAAAATTCAGTCTTATCAAACTTGAAAATGACATTACGTACTCTACAAATAATGGCAAAGTGTGTGTCAAATGAACGGTTCGGCCGAACCGGCGTTCGAAGCACCATAGCTTCCATCTTCTATGGAACGGTTTTTCGTTCAAAGACTAACGTAAAACACCCCGTTCATGTATCTTATTATTCAGCCTCTGCCAAGCCTGCTAAGGAGACCGGTGAGGACACAGAGCGCCACTCTCGCGACAAGGATGTGGAGGTCACAAAGGTGCCCACTTCTGACAGTGACTCCGGACGGGGTCAAGGTAAGATATGTCTGCTGTTCATTCTGTAAATGTGAACTGTATTATTTTTTGAAACACGTTTTTAAAGTGTTTAGAAAAAAACAACACATTGACGCGTTTTTGAAATCACTGTAATGCGGGCCTAGCATGAAAATGAAGAAAAAAAACAACACAGTATAAGCATATTGTTTCATATGCATTTCATTCAGACCCTGCAAAGCCTCCCAGCGAGCCTGCTACGACAGCAACACAAGACAAGCCCTCTACCAAGCGAGGAGTCGAGCCAAGCCATGAGCTCCGTTCCTCAGTTTCCCAGGAAGGAGAGACGGGAACGTCAGACAGCAGCCGCCGCACGGACAACTCACCACCGTCCGCAGCCGGCGATATCACTGACGTCAAGTCAGAGCCGGCATCAACATCAACCCCGCCGTCCAGCCCACCTGCCTCATGCCACACACCAGACCAGGCCGGTACTAGTGGCCATGGTGAGGGTGATGTCAAGGCGGGCTCAGAGCGCCACTCCCACGACAAGGACGTGGAGGTCCCACAAGTGCCCTCTGCAGTTGACGGCCCAACGGGTGACATTGACTCCGGACGGGGTCAAGGTAAGAAGCGTCATAGATCTGTTGCTCTTTCTGTGCATGGACTTCCTTAATTTTCACATAGAACTTATAATCATTCTCTCATAGTTAAATACAACACCAAGCTATTACCCATCAAATCTGAAGTTAAGTATAATAATCCAGAATAAAAAATTGTGAAATACAGTCACTGAAAAGTGAACTTTCTCTCTATTCAGACCCGACCAGGCCCTCAGAGAAGACTGTTATGACGGCAGGGCCAGAGACCCCGGAATATTCAGCTGAGCTGAAGGAGGTGACGGCAGTATCCACGGACGTGGAGGCCGCACAAATGCCCGCTGATATTGACAGCCCCGTGAGTGGCAGTGACTCCGAACGGGAGCAAGGTAAGAGATGTCTGTTCGTATTTCGGTAGATGTTAACCTTTAGCACACTGAAGTAGCCTTTAGGCACCCAATTCTCTATAGGTTACGGGGTTAGGCAACAGGAAGAAGATTACCTAGACAGATTGCTTAGCAGCTTCCTCTCAGGTAAATATAAAATCGTCCTCTAGTCTTAACTTAATGATAAATTGCAGTATAAAACACTACAAGGAGCAACCACTACAGCGTGAACTTTAACTCTATTCTATATATTTCAGACCCAGCCAAGCCCTCCAATAAGACCGCTGTGCAACAGAAGTCAGAAGTTTCGGAGGATGTGATGTCACTGCCCGAGAATGAAGAGACGGACTTGCCGGTCAACGCTGACAGCGACGTGGACACAGACAGAGCTGAAGCGGTATCATCTACACAGGGAGTAGAAGTGGATCTTCCACCAGCCATCCCACACCCCCGTCACAAGGATGCAGACAACCCGCAGTACGAAGAAATTATGTCATCGATCGACGATCTGTGGGATGACCTCCTCACTAAGAGAGAGTACGCGGATGAACTTCAAGCCTATGCCGACTCACTCAGAGCCAAGCTCGCCGCCACCGCTCCACACGTCCTCAACTACACGGTTATCAAGAACCTAGCAGCGCAAGTGCCCGTGTGCAAGTCTTACGACTTACCTCAGACAGAAGGACTGAGCTTAAGGTATCTCAAAGACATCAAAGACACCCTGGCAAAGTTGTTGAAAGATGAGGATTATCGCGCAACGTACCTGAGGAAATGGTACATTGAGGAGATGTGCAAAGTGGCTCTGAAAGAGGCCCCTCAAGTACTGGGTGCACAGCCGGACTGATTCTATGTTATATCGGGGGGGGGGGGGGGCTGCTACATCTCTGATAAAGTCGACAGTTGTGACTTTGTGCGTTTACCTCATCTAATTAACTGCCATTCTGTGATGATTCGAGATTGTATTTTTTAACCATTGTGAACATGTGTACTTTTGGGGACCGAGAACATCTTTTTAGTACACGGACAGGTTTTCTCTCTGAATTGAGAAGGAACTTCTATTTGTGTCTTGGATGGTGTTAAAAATGTTGATTCTGTTTCAGTGCAGTACAAATTTTAACTTGATTTTAACACAACTACATGTGCTGTTTTATATATTTCTAGAAAACTACTTTTCCACTCCATTTTGGGCTATTTTCAGTGGTTTTAAAGAACCCCTGTTTCCATATATTCAACAAAAAGGGTAAACTGTTGCAACAGCATTACATTCATTGATTCACTTTACTATATTTCGGGAAATTTCGATGTTTTCCGTTTTCCGTAAGTTTAACGAATTCTAGTATCATACATTTTAAAATTCATGGGATGGATACATCTTTGTGCAACAGATACACTGTACGTGTCAGTGACAGAAAGTATACATATTGGGTGTTCAGGATTTGGAAGATACAAAAATATGCCAATACAGTTGTGTGTTTTCGCCAATTTCCATTTGTCTTGTAGTTACTTCACCCAAAGAGAGCGTAGGATTGTTTTTGTCTCTGTAAGTATTACTACAATGTGTGCTTACCTGTAGTGCGTAGGAAGAACGAAGGTGAGGTTGTTTTTCCAGCCGAATCTTTGGAAGATAGACGCCACGGTTGTGGATGCAGCTTTGTGGACCTTCAGAAACACAACGTTCTTCAGCTTAGCTCTACAAGCACCGCTAGAGACGCGAACTCTGCATGGGAAAAATATCATATCATTTCCTTGCTTTCAAACTACGTCACCCACCTGCTGCAACTTAACATATCATCAAAATGATATTAAAGGGACAAACTGACGTATCAATAAGATACAAAACAGTCCCAAAAATTTGTAGGTGTCTATTCTAGTATCAGATCAAATCATCGCGGTATCAATGTTTCTACGCTTAGGAAAGACTCGTTCTTAAAATGAAATGGTTATAAAAAGGCCATAACTGAATACGTACATACATAATTTTTAGAACCCTACTAGGGTAATACAACGAAATGCAAAATTATGCTTTTCGTTGCACGTTTTTACGTAACATAATTCGTTTACCTGGATCCTTGACTTCCGGTTCTAACTCTCTGGTCCCCGCTGTGTTTCCATGGCGACTGGTGGCAGGTCGGGACGGGCCGACAGACGAACTTGAACATGAACAAACAGACCAACAGCAAGGTCACAACACCCGCCGTCTTCCAGCGGACAACTTTCATAGCTGTGGAGAAAATGCGGCACTGAAGTCACCTCCAAGAAAGACACCGACAGATAATTTTTGTCCATTTATGTTTTTAATGGAGGGATTCCCATGAGATCTCTACTTTGACGTTGCGTATAAATCGAGATTCCGATGGAATATGAATGAAAATAAAGGTCACTCACTGCTGGCAAGTTGAAGAATGCCTGTCGCATTCATTAGGCATAATTAAAATATCGTACTACCTGAATTGCATTAGCCATGTGTCCGTGCAGCACTCCAATTCTGTCACAAGGACTCACTCAACCGGTTTTAGGTTGACCTGTTCAAACACGTGTCATGAGAACAGAGGGGGCGCCATGAGAAGAGCACCTGTTAAAAGGACAAGGGTGTATGCTTTCTGTTATAAAAACCTACACGTTTAACTTCGGTTAGTGCCTCATTGGCATCAGATGCTAGTGTACTTTGTATTTTGCCAGTGATTTCAGAACTGTCTTTTGTTAGGTTATTAGCAATAGAGTAACCTTATAACAACACATCACACGCGGTGGTATGTTTCTAAATGACGACTTAATCAATTATTAGAGTAAGGTTGTACTGTATGCTACGAAAAGCGACGTGTACAGCGATTAATAGATGAGCAGAAAACGTTAACCGGGTCTGCATATTGAATTGTATAAACACCCTAACAGGAAACTTATAACTTATGGCAGGTGGTGATAAGGCTTCTTGATGGAAGACTTCATTAAAAGTAGTGTAAAAGTTTATGGCTTTTTAGAGTCAAAAGAAGTCGTTCAACATTACTGGGTGTACAATGAAAGCATATTTCCGTTTCATTTGTGTTAGATAAGGCTGTCTTAGTGAATCTACAATGTATGTAACGTTACTGTACATACATTTTTACCTATACAATACAATTCTGCTGGCAATTTACCATGCTTCACCGCTAATTCTATCAGTTGGCAATAAAAGTCAACACAGTAATTTTTCATGAAAATTTCATTGCAATGTTTTAATCAAAAGATTTTGAATTACACATATAGTGGTCATAGCCATTGCTAATAATTTTCAGTATCAACATATGACAACAATTATACATGTATGTTCAAGAAAGCTTCATACATAACTACATTTCTGTACTCCCATTACAATGGCAGATACTCTTTATTCAGAGGACAGGGTCAAGAGAAATAAGCTACACGCTATTGACCAAACAATTTATGTTATTCTCTTCTGGTAGCTTGACCTGCACACAGGGCACACAAACTTCCCCTCTCCAACAGCAAACTCCTCAAATGCCTCCAGACAAGTCCTGTGGAACACATGTGAACAGGACAGTAGCACCGTCGGTCTTCTCTGTACATCACCCTCTCCTCCTGACCTATTAACCTTTGACTCCTGTACATCACCCTCTGCTCCTGACCTTTCCACCTTTGACTTCTGTGCATCACCCTTTGACCCTGGGTTACTACACTTTGACCTTTGTCCTTTGACACTCTGTGAGGTAGTTATTTTCCTTGGTTCACTGCTTGGTGTCTGACCTTGTGATGTGGTTGGTCCATCACTTGAACTATGACCTTCTGAGGTCAGTGGCATGATGCATATAGGACAGTCTGTGTCACCTCTCTCTACAGCCTGCAAGAGAAAATACATGTAGTCACACTCAGTATCATGCCTCAAACTTACTTAGTACATTTTACCTGATTATGATTAAAGGGAAAATACAGCTAAACTCCTCATTGGCCAAGTTTGACAATTAAGTTTTCCAAAGAATGTTGTTCTACACACATGTAATTTCTTTATTTTAAACAGAAAAATGTTTTTCGAGCCAGGTCCCTTTTCATAGATGCATATCATTGACCTGTATGGATTAGTTATCATCCCTGCACTCTTCTTCTTGCATTTTCTCACAGTAACAATTCATCTCCGACAATGTACATCCCCTTTACACTAGATGACCATTGCTGAGTGACCGTACAGCAACCAAAATTGGATTGGATTTCATAATTGGAATATGATGCAAAATGTTAAAGTATGATTTAAAAGACAACAAAACACACGAAACTCACACGAAATTCATTGAGCAATCTGCCCAAACTTTGGTTGCTCAGGAGTCGCTCAGCAGTTGCAGTCTCTAGTTGGAAGGTGGTGTATCAAACTAATGTCTTATCATCCTTACCCTGAGCTGTATCCTCTCCCACTCCTCTTCACTTAACGGCTTCCACGAATTCTCGTCAAAAAACCTGAACACATCTCTGCTGGCCTGTACGGAGCGGTCGATCTCCGACAGGAAGTCGTCGATATTGTACGCACAGGACTGGACTATCCGGTCTGTGATGGACTGAAACTGAGACAACAACATTCTGATTACAAATAACAAAGTTAAGAGCTTAGAATATCATGTATGTTTTACAACAGTAGACACAAACAAACATTTGACTTTGCACTGTATGCAATGTATATGAGTTGAAATGATAATTGTTCTGTCTATACTGAAATTGAATGAAATATCTGTTAAATTTTGTATGGGAAAATCAATCTGTCAAGTAGTACCGGTAGTACTTGTACAGACTTGTAATCTGGCTGTTTGAAGATCAGAAGTTTACCTCAAATCATGTTGATCATAACATTGTAACCTTAAAAGTCTGAACTGCTTATTATGCATGTCTATCTTGGATCAGCTGTTTTCAGGAATGGTACATCATGTTGAGAATTGCAGATTACTGCCCCACTCTCTCCAATTCTTCATCAAAACCATACCTTTTCTTCATAAAACTTCTGCCTGAGTCTGGGGTCCTTTGGTGGAACAGTCTGTCTCAGTTTCCTGTACCAACATCTCACCACGTACCCTCGCCAGCAGGCCTGGATTCTGGGTGGGAAAAAACAGCGTAATAGTTCATCTACATGTAGCTATAAAACCAAAACTAAAACATAAAAATGGAAAGGAGAAATTTCAGAACTCTGCAAAGATATACACTGTACCATCATTAGTAGTTGTTTGGAAAAACTATATCCGTCTATCATATCATAACATACACATAACTAGAAAATATTACAATTTAAGATAAAAGTCTACAATAAAGGGAAAATAGGAATGCTGGCTTAGGTGCCTTAGAGGTCTCAAGGATGTTTTAAAATAATTTGATTCCAAGATGCAGCTTGTGCAATTAAGAACACAAGACAAGTTACCGGGTTTCTTTTTCCAGCTCGTTTACGTGTGATATATTGTGGCAGCAAGTGCCTACAGAGCAAGAAAATATGGTTCCTGTTTCTTTTACAACAACAACAACAGCAATAAACCATCTGTGTTATTGAATAACAAACCTGGTGGCACACTTGACGCGATGATGCCTGGCCCCCTCGTGGATCACCCTAGTCTGGTACTGGTCCTTGCGGCACAACGGACACGTCTTCTTACCGCTGAAGCGCTCAAAAGCCTGGAGACAAGCCTTGTGGAAGACATGGGAGCAGGACAGGAGGACCTGCAAACACAACCATAGAAGTGACGAGTTTGCTTTTTTTAAACAACAACAACAGTACCGGTATTATACTAAGTGGTACTACTTTACATGCCCATTCAATTACTTCTGTACTCTTCTCACAAAGCAATACCTTACAAAGCTGCAGTTTGAAAGAAAGCTGATAGGGGGATCATCACTTTATACCTTTTCTCAAGATCTACACCTGCCTATCATAAGAGACCTCTAGTCATTAAAACATGTCATGACGCGACAAAAAAATCAAAGATCTCAGTCATACCTCTGTGAAATATGAGTTTTTGTGAAGATCTTGTAGGTTACGTACTAGGTTAAGTTACACATTGTAAGTTAAGTAGTCGTTCGTCTGTTCCCATCCTGCCAGTCTCCTGTACACCATCTTCCATTTCACATCCTGTCACTCACAGATCAAAAACAGTACCTCCAGTTTCACGGAGGCTATCAACATTACTGTCTCACCTGTTCTTGGGTGCCGAAATCTTCCTTACAGATGACGCAGGGTTGGGTGTGGTCGTCACGGTGACTGGCGCGGTGCTTCACACTCTGCCACTCCTCCTCCGTCAGGGGCTGCTTGGGAGCCTCCACAAGACCCAGCTTCTGGGCTGGTGTGAGTGTGGGACAATTTAATAATCATCAATCAATATACATGTATTTTTTTGCTGTTGTATATATATCATCATATAACACAGAGCCAGTGTTGTTCCCATAGATTTAAATCAAATCTACTCAGAAAAAAACATATTTTGCTAATCAAGACAGTAAGAAACCTTTATCCATGTATATCAAATTTGAACATTTTCAGACTCTTTCATGTGGCATTTGAAATCAATTTCTTCCTTCTATATCATGATATCCATTAGCATATCCTGCCATAATTCAAGCCCGAAAAGATTTTTACCTCAGTTTAATACAAACCATCCTTTCTTGGAGGTGCATATTGTACTTGTAGATTATGGTGACTAAGTGTGCATTACCCAGTGATAATGGTTGAGGTTTCGGGTCCAGCACATATTCCTTCTCTTCTATCTCTTCTTTCCTGGTCTTTGTGTCAGAGCTGGGTCTTCTCCTCCTGGTGTCCACTACAGGCCTGACGTGTTTGGGCCGCTGGTGGTGACCTTTGACCGGAAGGGGTCGTCTGGTCCTCAGGGGGTCGGACAGGGACAGGTTCCGCATGATGTGGTCCTGGAAGGCCACTGCTGCAAGAGTGGTGGAGCTGGCAGGGGAACTCTGAGGGATACATGGACAGGGTGGGGTGATGATTAGAGAATTAAGAAGTTTGGGTTTAAATCTCTGACAGGCGCCAATGTTGTGCCCTTGGGAAAGGCACTTTATACCACAAATTTCCTCACTTCACTCAGGTAAAAATTAGTACCAAGCTTTGGTTAGGGACATCCCTTACATTGGACGTTAAATGGACTATGAAGGTCCAGTATTGGGGTCACCACACTTATCGAAAACAGAAGGGGTCCTTCCTGGTGTGAGCGGATCAAACCTTACAGGTATCCTAAATGAGGTACTGTGCTTTGAGCCCTCAGCCTAGCGGGGTTTAGCCATATAACTTATTACATGTATTAGTAATAAACTAGTTCGGAGCTGCTACTACGCATGTGCAGTGTCAAAGGTGAAGGCCCTTGACTTGCCAACAGTGCCCGTCTCGACATTATCTAGATTTGCTTAACAACGCCCGGACTGGTTTTGTTTACGTTTCGGGGGCCTTCACCTTTGATACTGCACATGCGTAGTAGCAACTCCGAACTAGCTTACGAAGAAGAAGCGGGTTCCTGTAACTGTGGCGACTAACGAAGGGTGTTTTGAGGGATAGGATATGTAATATCAAGCAAAACACCCTTCGTTAGTCGCCACGGCTAGGGTTCCTGATTTGTCAGAGTCTATAACGCATAACGTGATCACATAACTCAAATCATTCTTATTCTTCTTTGTTGCTGGTTCTTTGTTATTACGTGTACACGTATTCATCCTTTTGTTCACTCACACAGATTTTAACTACTAGTAAAACTCTTCCGACTCCAACGTTGGAAAAACTTTCTTCAGGTCTAAGTTACCCCCCTCCCCCATCGCCTTCCAAGCTTCAGTCGCCAAGTCACCTTCGCCTTTCCTCCCAAATTCGGCTTTGTTGATGACGCACTAACATTTCTATACTGATTCATGTTAATATCGAAAAGTCTTCTGCTCATAAAAATATTTCAAACACCGTTCAATTTTCCTGCAAATTCGATGTTTGGAGCTACCAAGCAACAAGTCAGTTTGTTTCCTCCGCCATGTTTTTTGAGATGATGGTAACAAACCAATCAGGAGCAGCAGTGATGCCATCTAACCAATCAGACAACAGTACTGTCTAAAAATTGACCAATGAATGGTTAGGATGTTAGCACTGACGGGGTTACATAGGGTGAAAGTTGAAAGGTTATAAGGTCATTTTCACATGAGGCCGGTGAACATTGCTAGAGAAAAGGTGTTGCCTTTGTTTGATTAATATCTCCGAACACGAAGAAAAATACGCCATGGCGTCGGCACCGACACAAGAAACATTCTCCAACTTTCAACAGTACCTTACAAAGGACCAGGACATCAGAGAGGCAAGTTAATATATGATTTCTTTTATGAATCTTGCTCAAGACAAATGCCTGTTACCTCCGCGAAGGAGGTTCACCTCCGACGGGGGTACTGTTTTTGGTTGTTTATAGGTGTGTTCACACCTATAACACAAGATCCATTTGAATTTGATGGATTTGTATGAAATTTGGCATGTGGATTTAATATTGAGGTCTGAAAGAAACATGGCGATATTGCCCCCCCCCCCCTGGCAGTATTTTAAAGTACTGCAGCATCACAGGTAGACACCCATTTTCTGAAAGTAGGATGGTGTCGTCCATGGACATCTGGTCGGCTGTCCCCAACAAATGACCCCTTTTGGGATGGAGATAGCTTAGCCTGACGAATCGCGCTCCTACGGCCAGCCGGTCCTATAACCGCCATACCCTAGGCTGGGGGTCAGTAACCTCCGGCCGAGAGCTTGTGTAAATACAGGCTAGAGATAGCTGGGATTGAAGGGAAGGGGAGGATCACTAACATCTGTGAGGGCTGTTAGCCCGGGTGACATCTTCTGCAGTAAAACGCTGGCTCAATCTTTTCACTTGATAACCATGGTGGTTAGCAAGCCAAAGCAAAATGATTGAGCCAGTGGTCACTAGAAGGATGGCACCCAGGCTAGAGGGCTATAGCTTGGGCTATGGCAATTTGAGAAATTCATGAATGAAAAAATCGAAATATATCACAGAGGTATGAGATTTTTGATTTCTTGTTGTCCCATGTTTTGCAGGAAATCCGAGTGTCCGTGCGCGAGATTGAACAGACTGCCCGGGAGATACTAACTGCACTGCAGGGGGTTCACCAGCCCGCAGGATGTAAAGACAGTGTGTATTCATTATTTCATTATAATTAAGGGTTAATGACCCGCCCCGAGGTGTATATGGTGTCATAACGCCTGGCCAGGTGCTATAACCACCGAATAAAGCCACCGAGTGAGCGAAGCGAACGAGGTGGTTTTATTCGGTGGTTATAGCACCTGGCCAGGCGTTATGACACCATATACACCGAGGAAGAGGCGGGTCATTAACGTTATTATCACATAGCCTATCCAAACTGACCCATATAAGAGAGACAAATTCTGTTTGACGCATAGATCCCTTATACTATTAAGAATGCATTTCAGAATTCACATTTGTCCTTTTTTAAAAGAAAATGATGAAGAATATGTAAAACTGTTGCCTGATTTATTTATTTCAACCACACAGGATAGGAGGGTCGGTTTCAGGTCAGTCAGAAAATGTTATCATTGAAGAATCTCCCTGCAACATGACCTCAGGTAACCTGAATAGAACACAGGTTCTTTGGCCAGCAGGAAATGGAACGCGCGGAACCTTAGATAGAACGTGGTTTCTTTGGCCAACAGCAAATGGAACACGCGGAACATTTTTGGGAATTTTAAATTTGTTTTCCCTTTTTCATGTATTCTAAGGAAATTTTTAGGAATTCTAAGACAATAGACAATTTTTAAACAAGGTTAAGAAAAAGGTTCATCAAATAGATACCCCCTCTACAAAATGCAACGGTTATAAAGATTTTTTAAACAAGGTTAAGAAAAAGATTCATCAAAAAGATACCCCCTCTACAAAATGGAACGGTTGTGTTCTGACATGACGTCAATAAGTGGTGTGTTATGGCGTGATAACAGACCACTTATTGCGGGCAATGGAGGCTTCTGATTGGTCGACGCCATCTACCTATGTGATAATAATATTTTACATTCCTAGTGACCCAAACTTCAACTTAAACTGAACCCCCAGATGACCCCGCGAGGGGCAAAGTAGGGGGGAGGAGGCCCCGGGCTAAGGCGGGCAGGCCTCCAGCCTGGCTCGGAATATCTCAACTGTAAAAGATAGCACGACCGTGCCAGGCAGGGCATCCATTCAGGTGTTGTACGGGAAAAAATAAATATTTGTTGGCGTCTGTACGGGGCTTCCCCTGGTATGCCCCTGGGCAGGTTTTAAGTACGCTAACCTTTACCACACTGAAGTAGCCGTTTCTCTATTGGATACAGAGTTAGGTTGTCTCTGTTGACCACCAGTCTACTGTGACAATTTTCTGTCCCTTGAATGGATACTATATACAGTATGTTATTTTGTTACTCTTGAAGTTGAACAAAAATTAAACAGCTAGGGTGAAATTAGTTTCTTGTTTTAAATTTGATCTCTGATACCAACTCCTGCTTGGAAAAGAGCCAGTAGATAGGAATTACATCACACAAAACAGATATTTCCATCCTATGCAGCGGTGTCTATCTGTAAGAGGAGCCGTGAGATGTTTGCTAACATCAGACGTCAGTACAACGACCTCGCAGCCAAGCTGCCAGCGGAGCAATATTACAGGTAAGCACTGGCTTAGGGCTAGTATAGTTGCAGGAATTCTTCTTGTATGTAATGATTTGTTATCGGAATGTAGCCAAAAAATATTACATTGCAAATTATGAAAATATTTCTGTTCAATGTAGGCTTACCTTATTCATCACCTTTTCCCTTTCCTGTGGAATTTGTGGACAAAATCCTCTTACCTAGGGGAGCCATTTAAAAAAGATGATTGCTAATAGGAAGCTAATATGGGAGTTACTATGGAAACTGAAAGTCCTGAAAAAATTCATTAGGGTCATTAGGTAAGGATTCTCTCTTGTACAATTTTCTATTGCATCTGAAATGAGGAGAACATGTTGAAAAATGATTCCACAACTTTTTCATCACTTAGATGTCAGATCGAAAGTCTTATGACCCTTGCCAGCAGTCGACCCCCCCCAAAAGGCTAGCGTCAACAAGTTTTTGCTATGGATCAGTGGGTGTCCAGAAACACAACAGCTTTTTTCCCTTTACCTATGGTGTATTACTGTAAATGCATTTAAGTTTGCATGGTTTTTATTCCGCGCTAAGCCGAAAATGGAGTGTTTGCCGTGGTTTTAAGTTTGCGGCAGCGCTATGGTCACATACTGCTACAGTATTAAACAAAAATGTTTGCAGTGGTGTTAAGTTCGTGGTGAAACAGTCGCCGCAGAAACCGCGAACATAAAACCACGGCAAACATTTCTGCATTTACAGTATTTTCACATCCTTTCTCTGTTCCCCAGATTCCACGACCACTGGCGGTTTGCTAACCAGCGCTGCGTGTTCCTGGCTGCCTTCCTGGTGTACCTGGAGTCAGACAAGCTCATCACCAGAGAGGAGGCAGCAGAACTACTGGGAGGTCTGGCTGCGTTTTTTCTTTTACTTTTTTTTATTTCTAAATCAAAATAAATGAGTACTGTCTGGGTATCAAGTCTTGTTTGAGCTGTACAACTTACTACAAGGCTAGATGCTTGGGCTAAAATCTTTAACGGCAGGTGTAGTGTCCTACTTATCATCTCAACAGCTACTTCTTCTACTGAAACCAACAGACAGCATACAATGTGAATGTATCATCTTCAGCAAATATCAGATAAGATAATGGAAACTGCAATCATGCCATGCTGTTCTCCCTGTTATACCAAACCCTACCCATGATAAATGAAAACAAAGTTTTTGAGGTGCATATATTCTGTTTGACAAAAAACTTCGGTTGAATATAACCTTGGTGACAAAGGTTATAACAGTCTATATAGCGAACAGTCAGCCTTACAGGCATCTGGCACAGTAGAATGATGATTGTTGCTAAGTGATTATGACTGTTTCTCCCCCTCATACAGTAAAAGAGAGAAGAGAAGATGGTTTCCACATTGACCTGGATGACTTCCTCATGGGGCTTCTTCAACTAGCAAATGAGCTGGTATGTAAACAAAATTGTTTGGAACTAAAACATTTCACTGAAGTACATGTTTAAACAGATATCAATGTTGTCAGCAACTTGCAGACATGTAAGAAACATAGATATGAAAAATGCTTTTGGCAACTCTTCATGAATACACATGGTGGTCCTTGTGGCTAGGGTTGTTGACTCTGAAGGTTCTTGGTTAGAATCCCTAGCAGGCCCCAATGTTGTGTCCTTGGGAAAAGCATTTTACACCTATTTCCCACTCAACTTAGGTAAGGTAAAAATGAGTACCTAGCTTCGGCTAGAGACATCCTCTCGGAAGGGACGTAAAGCCAGAGATCCCATGTCAGAGAAGCCACGCCTTGAGCACAAACACTCAAATGTAAACTTGCCGTACTTTTGTTCTTGACATACCTGTAACTGTGATGTGTGTACCTCAGTCTAGATTAGCAGTGAACAGTGTGACAGCAGGAGACTATAGCAGACCCACCAAGATTGCCAACTTTGTTGCAGAACTGGATGCAGGTTAGTTTATAGTTCAAAAAAACTTCAAATAGATAAGGCAGCTCTTGTCATGTTAAGTACTTAATTACCATATCCAACCTTATCATACAAAAGATGGAACTTGGTCATTGGCACAGGTAGACTCTTTTATTGAATAAAAAGACACAACCAAGAGATTTATTTATACCACCAACGTTTCGGTCACCATCTGTCACCTTCTTCAAGGAAATTCTGACTGGTTCACATAGTAATGCAGCACAGGTGTCGCTGCTTATACATAATAATGAGATGCATTCCCAAACGCAAAGTATTTACATATGTACAATCACAGGGGATGACATCACTATGCGGTCGCAAACTTACAGAATATAAATCTCTTGGTTGTGTAAAAAGAGTCTTTTTATTCAGTGACTTACCAACCTGATGAAACTATTCACAGATGGGAGACTCTTTTATTGTTACACCATATTTCGTGTACTGTTTTATTATAAGCATATCCAGTTCCAGGTTGTTTTTGTGTGGTACTTTTTTTGCGCATCTTTCCAATCTTCACAATTTTGCTAAAATTGCATTGACCATGTAGTCCAGGTACACTATTCCTGTTGTTACAAAGGACACAACCAGACTCATAACATACATTTTTTGCTTGCCAGGTTTTCGCCTACTGAATCTGAAGAACGACGCCCTTCGTAAGAGGTTCGATGGGTTGAAGTACGATGTGAAGAAGATTGAAGAGGTCGTGTACGACGTGACGATTCGCGGGCTAAACCCCCCGCCCGCTCAGAAACCAGAGGCCCAAACAGAGGAGCAGTAACTTAGAAGGATGTTCAGTCTTAATGGTTTAGATGTTCAAGTTAGTTTTGTTCTATTTGCTGTTCCTATGTCTAGTGTCCATACCATGTGAAGCACAGAAAAGTATGATGAAGGCACTTACTACCCGTATATGTCTGTGTCTGGCGTATCATGTCAAGAAAAGCATTTGAATTCCTATTTCTTTGGGTGCCTTGTGCCATTAACATCTACATAAAGCTAAAGCAGAACTCCAGTAAATGATTTCAGTTTCTAGGTAGTTTCGTTAAGATAATCGTATCAACACTCAACAACCAGGACAATTGATAACAGTACCAATGACATGATTATACTCCTTTATTGCCAGTCATATTGTTAACTCTCCATATCATGGAATATGCTGCGTCTGTTCTTTATCAATCTCCGCTGGCTGATATAATAGATCTGACATCTTTCAGATGGAAATACGTTTTCTGTAGTCTGTGTAACACAAACTCTGCTGTCCGGGGCTTTTATGCCAGATGCTGGGCCACTATAGCGAGATTCAAACAGGCTACAATTTCTGTATCTAATGCTTTCAGGGCATTAAAGGCACAAGAACGCTCTATTGCCAAGCATTCACATGCACAGTCACGCACACAAAACCGTCTCAAGATGAACATAAAATGAGTGTCAATGGTTACATTATTGCCACCCTGCTTCTGAACAGTAACCTCTTAGAGGTTGGTTAACCCTGTTAACTCAGTAAATGCCTTCCTTGATAAACAAGCTAATTATGTGCGGTGTCAATCATCACACACAAAACCACGGCTGAAAATGAACCTATAATATGCACCAATGGTCACACCATTGTCACTCTACCTCTAGAAACCTCTTAGAGGTTGGCTAACCCTGTTAACTCAGTCAATGCCTTCCTTGATAAACAAGCTAATCATATGCCGTTGTCAATCATCACACACAGGAAACCATGTCTCAATATGAACCTATGAATAAGCACCAATGGTCACCCTACCTCTAGACAATAAGCTAGAAACCTCTTAAAGGTTGGCTAACCCTGTTAACTCAGTCAATGCCTTCCTCGATAAACAAGCAAATCATATGCGGAGTCAATCCTTTACACCAGCGAATAGTGTAAATGTTGTGTTTTCACCCAAACTGCAGAAGATATAGTAGATGCCAATGAGTTTGCAAGCTCTAGATTATATTCTCGTCAGTAATACCCCACTCAGGCCCAGTGTTCTCCTGATCATCGCCCAGTTTTTACAAATCAGCCGATGTTCGAAGGTCCCCGAGCCTTGTCCAATGTGATAAGGTAGAATTTTAGGTGAAAAATATGCTTGAGTCTCTGACGATTTTTAAATTCGGCGACCTTCTACTGTGTGACAAGAGATTAGCAACAGGTCTATGGCATATTTTTTTTCTGATTAGGCAGACGAGGCAACGGTGTCTGCGGGTGCAAAGCTGACAATACAGTAGGTGTTCTCATTGTTGGTCCAGTGGGCATCCACTGTAAATCCGCTTCTCTCTGCTAGGTGGCGCAGCTGCTTCAGGTTCCACTTGCAGCTGTAGTTCGGCCCTTCAGCCAGGTAGATCTTCTCACCGTCTTGAAAATCAATGTCAAGCGACATTTTTTCTGGAACAGAAAAAAATATAATAAACAGTGATACAATGCAGCATAAGTCGTTATCACTGTCCAAGTCTGTTGCCAGGTAGAAAGACTTATTGGGGGACTGAGTTGGTTAGATGCATTGAGGAGTTTGTGTCAGTATTAAAAGACTATAACCTCCTTAGACACGCCAAAAATAGCAACTGGATAATTTTTTTTAAGCATCAAACCTCCTTAGACGTATTATCACTACGAACGAACGTTGAATAAAGATTCTTGACTACCATTCAACTACATCCACCAACCATTGGAACCTTGTTGCGAGGGTTACAAAGTTTGATACTGCTTTTGAAATAAAACATTTTTCTGAGAACAAGAACACTCACCAAAGTGCACTCGCTGGTTGCCAATACTGCTGATGGACAGTTGAACGTAGCTGGGCGTGTCATCATCAGCTGGGTTCTCCACAAAATCAAAGTTGTACTCGAATTTTTCCTTCTTCATGTCCCCGCCAAAGTCCTGTATAGACGTTGAAGAACCACATGTTAATACCCAAAAGTAGAAACTTAAGGATTCCAAATGATGACCCGAAATCATATTAGGCCTGTTCGCAATCTATACTGTCAATGAAATAATCAGCGACTAGAAATGTAACATTTGCATGCAGATGCATAATATAATACCTTCACATGGTCTAGCCTAACAAACTACTGCTCTGTTTATTCCTACTGGTGACCAGCCCCTCCAGCTCTGTCCTACCACTTGCTACTTTATGTAATCGAACGCCACAGGGTGTCTGCTAATTCACTGCTGTAACAATGGTGACAGCCACGTGATCTAGGTCATTGACCTTTACAAAAAAAACAACAACACTAAAATGGATGTAAAAATGGCCGGGGTACCTGGTTCAGACGACAGATGAAGTTGTCTCGTAACCATGGCGACCACTGGGCATCATAAGCCTTAGACAAGGCCTCTCGGTCTGTGTTCATGTCCAGTCCCAGCACAAGCCTGTCCTGGGCTGCAATGCAAATGTGACCAATGAACTAGTAACCCTTTATATATTTAAAGAAAGAACTAACTACCACGAAGATGCATTTCTTTTCAATGATGGTGCATTTCAGAATGCCAAGTAAGTCTGGTAGGGGTCGCTTTAGGCGATGAATGGTGCCTGGATGTTTTAGAGCTATTGTCCAATCCCGCTTTTTTGTGAGGTGAGCCCTGCACCTGTACATGTATAGCCGGTAAAACTGGTCTTAGGCTTCGCAGGCATGCGGCACGACCACAGCTGGTTGTATATACTAGCTAAATTTGTCACACCTAACCTTTGTACATCCGACTTTAAGCGTTGTTCAAAGCTATCTATTGTACTTGGTGGCAACGAGTTTCACTCGATTTTGTATATCTAATTTCTTCAGGTGTTATTTGAGATATTACGTGATTATGCCCTTGCCGTATCTGGTGAGATGTTTATTACATTCCCTGCCAGCAATAAGAAAAAAAAAATGTAATAGTATAAAAACTGTAACTTGAAAAAGAAAACAGCCGGGAGGAGTCTGCATCGGAGGCTAAAACTGGAGACGCTCACCACTGAGGCGCATCCTGATGTCCACCATCATCTTCAGCTGCTCCGTGATCGGGATGTTACTGAAGCTGCTCCCCAGGAACAGCAGCATCTTGGCTTCAGGCCGGGCGGCGACGTGCCGCACCCCGTCCATGTACAGCCCCCCGAAGGGCTCCACGGTCAGGCCGGGGTAGTCTCTCTCCAGCTGCCGGCCACAGTCCTCGATAAACTCTGTGTATAACAAGAACAACAAACAAACAAACAGGCCGAAAAGGCATGAATACTAGTATGGCACCTGTATTTTTCCAGCATTAGAAAAGCATGTGTGTCAACCCATTTAGATGTTATTGTGTTAAAGGAGTCCTAAACTCCAGAAGGCGGTGTTATTTCCCACTAGATTATGCATCAATGAATACATAATCAGCCGAATTTTTACAGAATTTTGCTAATGCTGAATTACACAAGGTGTGTTTTTTAAAACAATATGATACTCAGTAAACCCTTGCAGACCCAACCCATGTATTCCCTATGTGTAAACATACATCTTTAATGGTGAGTATTTTTGGCATAGATGAGGGGGGTTAAGTACAATAAGAAGGCCAATTGTTAATAACATATAAAAGAACACAAAGCAAGACGAGTTTTTCTTAACCACTCTGACATTCTTTTTGTAATCTAACTTTTGTCAGGCCTTGTCAGGCACATTGTAATAAGCCATAGGCTGAGGTTGTTTAAAATTGATTAATCAGAAAATAGAGGGTCATCTGGGGAATTCGGTAGAATACTGAATACTTGTTGATGCGCATTGGACTAGTGGGTACTTTATCGTTTACTGTAAAAAGTATTCATTTTTACTTCCTGAAATTATCATCTATTGGAAAATAACTTCCCCCTCTGGACTTTAGGACTCCTTTAAAGACTACTGGCTTCTGAGATAACGACACACATAGACGATAACAACACCTTAGCTCGCTACCATCCTTCTTACCCTCAGCTATGTCCACCGGCACAAACGTGAAGTTTCCGTGCCGCTTCAACATAGCCTCGATAATCAGGCGGGTTTTCGAGGAAGCTCCACTCCCGAGCTCCACGAGAACTGCTGGGGACGAGACTTTGCTAGAGATCTCGTCCCCGTGGGTCTTTAGCACGCTGTATTCGTGCTCCCACAGTTTGTAGGTCGGCGACTTGTGTACCAGTCTGCAGAAACGGACAAAACGTTCAAGCCAAGGAAAGCGGAATCTCCAAGCAGATGTATGGGTTTCGTTGCGTTTAGTGAAAAAAAAACTTTGATACAATAGTTCAATTACTGTATATACAAAACGCCGCACAAATACGTTCACAAAGACGTCAAAACCATACGTCTGCTTGAAGATGGGGACAGGCAAACAATTTTTCGTCATTGTTTCACGCTAGCATGGAGAATTGGAGTAGCTCGTTTTCTTGGCATTATTTCACATGTTTCAGTGCTGGTTGAGGATTTCAATGTAAAAATGATGAGTACTATGCAAAAATGTGCTGACATGACATACCCATGACACCCTGACGTTGTAGCAAATGGAAGGACGGAGAGAGAAAAAACTGAGACAGAATAAAAGCAATAAACTAATTAACCATCTAGTTTCTTGTTCTAATTAATAAGCTGTTTTGAGGTTGGGTGGATTGAAGCAATTGCAACAATATACTAATGTATTAGTGATCATTTATGTATATATACTCACTCCTCATACAGTTCCGAACCACGGGTATCGTACAGGTACCAGTGCGGCACGTATTTGCGCTGTGACGTCAGTCCCATCACGACGGGCAGTAGCTCTTCAGCCACGTCACCGCTGCTGATGACGTCACCTTCGCCGTTCACCAGCGTTGCCATGGTAGCAGTTCCATTTATCGTCCCATTCACAACAGGGTTGGGACTTTCACATGCAACTCCCTCCGCTTGCCGGTTGTTCATTTTCTTTTCACTGTAGCACAAAAAGTACATGTACATGATTATTAAAGGAAAACTTGTAAATACTGCATTGCATATCGTTTCATGCAGCTTTCACAGCTGTGGTTCTGAACTTTAGGTACTTACCGATGTTCGTCCGTCTCCGCGCTCCCTCCGTTGTGATGAGGAAGATCAAGTTCAGGTGAAAATAATCTTAGATCCCTGGTGATTCTTAAATTCCGTGACCTTCAGTGTCGATCGATTGACCGAAGCTTGTCGACTGCATGACAGGGGCTTGAAAGGGCTTATGCCCCCGCTGCCGTCGGGCTATATTAAATACGAGTGTCCAAAAGAACACAGTTGCTACCAAAAGCGCCGAATGTAAAATAGGTCATCGTTGGACCGCAAACGGCACATAAACACTTAAAAGTCTAAACCTGGCGTCACCAGCTCTCTAATGACATTTTCAGTCTTCTCAGATCATTTCTCGACTTTTAGAGATCTACTAGTAGCTGTAGTTATGTTCGTAGCTAGTAAATAATTCCCGTCCAAATCGTATATATAACATGGTAGATTTTCTTATATAAAGGCATCCAGAGCATTTTATGGGGCTTGAAACTTGAATTTAAAAAATCTAATTTCTAGTCATTCCTACACATAATAAGTTTCAATAACACTATACCATTACATATCGACATTAAAGGAGCAAAAATGCGATGTCGTTATTGTGAGAACTGATAGAAAATCCAAGCCCTAATAGACTGATCCTGACTGTCCGTCACAATTAACGGTTCGACCAATGAGAGAGTGACTGCATGTCCGTCAAATATTTGCATTTTTATGTTTTAATTTTGCATTTCTACGTTTTGACGGAGGTGGGCGGGGCTATGGTATCGGTCTATTTACACTAGGCGCGTGAAACTAAAAGATCACCATGTAGCTTATTTTTGTGCCGCTTTTGAGCACTTTTGATAAGAATTCCGCACGCAAATGTGGTTAACAGTGGCATTAAATGTCAATTTCATAAAGATTACAGCAACTAGAATATTTTCAGTTTTCAAGCCTCATAAAGTGCTCTGGGTGCCTTTAAGCTGCTCAACATGTTGACGCGCTCAACCCTACGCCCCAGGCTAGATCACCCCGACCAATCGAATCACGTGAATCGCATTGAAACTCAGATTCGTATCAGCCATTTCCCGACAAATCGCTTTCTAACTTGCGTTAACGACTACATCTGACCAAACAAACTCGCCACTGAGATAGTGGAAGGTGTCAGCTTTCAAAAGACGTTTTCAGATTGGCAATTTTGGCACTTTGGAAGTGATTGAATCCGCCCGCGATTTAACTTCTAGTTTCTACTACTTTTCTCTAAACGTTAAATCGCGGGCGGATTCAATTACTTCCAAAGTGCCAAAATTGTCAATCTGAAAACGTCTTTTGGAAGCTGACACCTTCCACCATCTCACTGGCGAGTTTGTTTGGTCAGATGTAGTCGTTAACGCAAGTTAGAAAGCGATTTGTCGGGAAATGGCTGATACGGATCTGAGTTTCAATGCGATTTGTACATGATTCGATTGGTCGGGGTGTAGTTTTGTCACCTGCATGTCACATTAAAATAATTCCAGTCCATAGTTTGACCAAGCCGTCCTGAACAACCGGTTGTCCTCAGCTTAGTCTTTATCCATGTCAGCTGAGGAAGCATTCGAGGTTTATACAATTAGATTTCTGAGATAAGACACCGTTGCAACGTATCGTTTCAGTGTGTTGTTTCCCATCGCATCGTGCTCATTTTCTCAACACAATCATAAGAAAAAAAGCCGTCACACATTCAGGGCCTTCTCAATATCTCAATCGACCCTTTTTTTCACTTCGACAAGCATAATTGGTCGCTCGAAACGGTCTGATGAGGGAATTAAGTACGTTTGTTCACGTACTTGTTTACGCATGTCTCACCATTCAAGCCACGTGTCAGCATTCATGATCACATTTTACATTAATTTTTGTTCATGGACTGTACAAGTCATACAAGTCTGTTATGTAGTGATAACAGGGCTAGAACCAGTCATTTCGATGGCGTGGGTTCGTATCCCACCGCTGCCACCAATTGTTATGTAGTGATAACAGGGCTAGGAGAGACACAGCCGCACACACGGAGATGGACTTCAGACTGACTCCGGACCGCATGGCCGGAGGTTTATTAACCAGGGACTGTGCCCTAACTCGTCCCAGATGTCAATTGTGTCATCCCCCCATATTTGGTGAATACTACAAGTCGGTCCAAAAAAAGGTAAAGCCTGAGACTAAACAGGATGACACTGTACTCTGGCTATGTATAATTAAGTTACAGAACTTCATTACTGTGTTCAATTTGCATCTGATTCATCACTTAACATTTCACAGTCCTAGAACTTAAAATTAAGACAAAGACACAACGTAAATTTACCTGGATGTTTTCAGGTCGAAGCTGGTCTCGTTCTGTTACAGATTGAAGACACGATAACGTATCCTCTATAATTATGTCGAACCTTTCTTTTCAGAGGCAAATATCAGTCTAGACCTGTCAGTCCGCGCAGTCCCAATGAGATGTTGTGAATGTCACCTGACTTAAGGGGCGTGTTTATCTGTGTTCAGATTGTCTATAACAGTGGGCTGATGATGAGTGACCCCGTTTTGGGGTGAACATTCCTTAGTAGTTTGGTGGGAGGACACTTCTGAATGGGCGGACAGATTCGGACCTCCGGTCCCCTACCGCAGAAAAACATATGCCTGTTGCAATTTATTTCATTTGTACTAACCCGATACGCACCGGGAAGATTTCTGGACGTATGACAATGGCGCACGACGAAAACGCACGTCTTTGACGTACGTACGGCGCCTTTTTCCCTGGGTGTGAACCGGCCCGCGCAACGTACGTCAGACATTTTTTATGGCCCGTGCGATTTGGTCGTACGCCACCGTCCAGAGTGAACGTACGACCGCCCAGCGGGAGGTCTGAGGCGCTTCCAGCCCGGTGTGAATCTAAACTGTCAGACAATAATGTCTTGACACCGGTTTTCCGCTTGACTGTATCGGGCCTACTCTCCAAGGAGTGGTTCCGGCTGGTTTTTTACGTGTTTCATGCGTTTTGTCGGGCTTTGTCATGTTTGTTTTTTTTCTCTATGGTTTTATATAGTGACAAAAAAACAAACATGACAAAGTAGAAAGCCCGACAAAAACGCCTAAAAACACGTCAAAAACCAGCCGGAACCACTCCTCTGCTTGGAGAGTATATCGGGTCTATATCCCCGGACACTGTATGCCAAGCATCTGGATATCAGGCTATATATAGAAAGCCTGCAGGGCGGGTAGTGATAACGACTCTTTCAGAGATAATTACGAATTACGTTAAATCATGAGGCTTCTCAATCGACTTCAACACTTCGGACAAGATCCAACTATCTAGTACTGCGTCAAAACTTTTTGATTTTTTGCTGAATACGGCTTTTGTGGACACCTCCTTGCATTAAACGCATGAGTGATAATGACCAAGTCTAGACTAACGCGAGGTCACACATAATGACTTCTGTATCAAATGTAGTCAAACCAGTTTGTTTAGTTACAATGAAGAGGCACTATTTAACACATCATCATCATCAGACTATTGAACTACGAACTTCGACATTTGACACGGAGGTCACATTTGAACCCGATAAATACCACAGCTTGCTTATGAATGAAGATCTTTGATGATGGAAATTTCTACGGGTATTTAGAAATAATAATGTGACGAGGGACCTATGCTATCACATACGATGAAGTTCTCCCAACCTCCCTCCAACGTATTTGAGCGGGAAGTACGGTCTCGTTGTACAATGCCATAGCTCTACCAATGACAACATGGTAACCTGACGTACGCTCTTTTAAAAGACACTATTTCTGTGAAAGACCTTCAGTCTTTTAATTTTGTGCCTCCCTTCAACGTTCACCCGAATTGTTACAACAAATGCACAGACAGTGATTGTGATTGATAATCTGGTCATGGCCCTCACCTACCAAACCAATTACCCCACCCCATTCCTACATAATGTCATTGCCGCGCCTTGTATTTTTCCACCCAAATAATATAAACGAGTTTCGAAACAACTAGCTTTTTCGTAACTTTTTGAGCATAGTGTGTTGCAACTGAAAACCCGAGGAAGTATTCAGTGCGAGAAGGCCTTTGTCAGAAAGCAGCGTAACAAACTATAGTGGATGTCCTTTCAAACAGAGTTAGCAGCCATGGAAGCACATGCCTTCTAATATGCAAAAAGGTGTAATTATTTCATACATTGTATATATTTGACTTTCGACGTCGCAATGCAAACATTCCTAAGATCTAGAGATCTAGAATTTTTACAATGAATGACGCTGAATGACTACCGGCGGACTAGCAGCGTGACACAAATACTCAGTGACCGCCCGCCTCACCTTTTTCTATAAGCTAGTCAATAACTACATCAATATTAACACAGATAGTCTACTGAAACCAGCTCAGGGGCGCACCCGGGGGAGCCACACGCTCAAATTTCAACCACTTAACGCCCGGACAGACTCTTACAAACATTCATTCTTCCCCCGCACAATCCCCGAGTGGAACGCGCTGCCTGGCGCGGTTGTTACGGCTCCCACCGTTGACTCATACCGCGCCAGGCTGGAGGCCTGCCCGCCTTAGCCTGGGACCTCCTCCCCCCCCCCCCTACTTTGCCCCTCGCGGGGTCATCTGGGGGTACAACAAGTTGAAGTGAAGTTGAATATATTCCCACCTGTGAGGCACAAATCGGACGACAATGCTAGAGGTATCTTAGTGAGGGTCCGCCACGGTATTGCTTCTGTACAAAATGAAGTCGAACCTGTCTGGTCGCTCTTATCGTAGTCTCCCCCAGACTTACTACGCCGGCTACAGGGAAAATATTTGCCAGGGAAGTTTGGCCACCAGAGGGTTTCATTTGCAGGCCGCGTAGTTACCTGCGGGGGTATTGTTAACCTAACCGTTGGTCGACTGACTATACTGGCCTAATACTGGCCAATTATTCCGTTTTTTTTACCGAATTCTACGATCCATACCCCCGCAGGAATACCTGGTGGATGGAAGATTTTCGGGAATGTCAAAGTTTCATCTCTGACTTGGGAGTGGCAATTGACTTGGGAGTGGTGCAATGAATAAACATCACAGCTTGCTGTTGAATGAAGAATACAGTCAAATGTAATTTTCGATGGTGCAACTGATCGTTATATTTCTGTAAACAAATTAAATACTAGTAGTGAATGCATCATAGAGGGGCCATCATAAGATGCAGTTCTAGTTTATACACGAAGGTGTATCTGTAATCACACCTAACCCTGATTTTTCCTGGCACCACGAAGGCGGCAAGAAAGAAAGGTCACTCAAAAATGGTGTCTTAACGGTTACTTACCTCAAGCTGCCGTGTTGCAATGTGATTCTCCTTCTTTCGGTTAAGGCAGCCACCTTCAACTTGCTGAAGATTTATGCTACCTGCCACGAGTTGGTGACTGTTGGGAGGGTGACTCCAGGCTATATGTGTAGTGTGAAGCTATTCAGGGTGGGACAAAGAGCGGTCTGTCACCGACAGGTTGTTCCACTCCTTCAATTTTGTTCTTTAATAGGCCAAGGATTCTTGCCTTTAGTATGTGGGTACTTGGTAGGCCGCATGCAGGGTATGACCGTCGCGTGCTCTTCAGTACAAATCTGGTATGTGGCGCTATGAGGAGGTTTACCAAGTAAGCATTATACAAACAAACAAACAAACAAACAAACAAACAAAAATTGAAAAACAGCTTTGTCCTACACTCCATTTAGCAGACGATAGGCTCTGGCTTGTTTGGACGTTTTTAATGCCTTTTGTCGGTCTTTATGCTTTGTACATGTCGGTTTTTTTTTTCACAAAACGTTACGTTAGGCACATGCAAGCCTGAAGTCTCTACACGCTGGCTAACTAGTAAGTCTAACTAGTGGGGAGAATCATTTGCCAGGGTAGTTTGGCTACGTATAAGGGGTTGCCCGGACGCGCAGGGGGAGGCGTAACCTTACCGTGGAATGATTCTACCAGACAAATATTCCCATTTTCCCCGAATTTCACGATACCCACGCAGGAAGGCCGGGAGGAGGCTACGAAGCCTTAGCCTAACCTCTGCTTGGTGAGTCTAGTCTGGCGACACATAGCGGTTCTCAAGTAAACTGCAGCTTACAGTCGTGTCTGATTTTAAATCTCGCGAGACTCCAGGAATTTCTCCAAAATGGCGTCACCTCAGCAGGAGGAAGAGCTTGATCCGAGAATCCAGGTACTTTCTCGCTTCTTTTACACATAATTATGGGCCAGTTTTGCGTATTTCCTTTCAAGTATAATGTACTACGTCTTATCCGTGAATGTTAGTATCCATACCGTACAGAAAGCTGGTATTTTAGCCACCAAAGCGTTACGCTTGAAGTGAAAACATGATCAGGCTGGTGGAACTGCTGACATGACAGACAGACGCGGAAAGTAATTTGTGATTATACAACGTTAATCTTGTTAGTTACGGCTCGTCGTACGGATGGCAGATTTTCCACGCCATTGGTTATCGGTCTGTGATACTACATAATGTGATAGTAGGATAACTAAGACTGCTACTAGTATGGCAAAACTATGTTTACTGTGCGCACTACACTACCGTTATGTTTATGGCGAGGGAGGGTGGTAACGTTATATCAGATTTACATGTAGTTATGGCCGTATCCCTTGAGGACAACGTAAAACAAGAACAACAACAACTAGTTACAACAACACAAGATAACCAAAGCACAGCATGAATATTTTGGACTACCTGAATCTTTAACACAGTTGCAGGCGGGATTATTTCTCTTTGCAAAATGGTTTAGTTAAAAAGAAGAAGTCATGAAATTATGTGGTGTAGTTTGGGGTGTAATATTAAAAACGTTTTATGATGATAGATTTGCTGATTTGAAGAACTATCACAATTACGGATAGTCTTGATCTCTGTACAAGAGAACAGTGAACAGTCCAGTTTACCTTTCAACTGAAACAAATATTTAGACAGGGTTGTGTTTCATCAGTTCAAACACTGGGAGTGGATCCTTAACCTTCTCCCTGCTGCCTAACCCAAATAAATAATACACAATCAGTGTGGAAAAGCTGCCTCAGTAATAGGAGGTTAAAGCAGCCAGGTGAATAGATCATGTATAAATTATAGTAAAGAGATTGGCCCAATGCAGACAATTGTTGGCTTGGATATATCATACTAATAATAAAGTCTATAGTATATCCAAGCGGGTTTGCGGAAAAGGCTGGGCTGTCTACTCTCTCTCTCTCTCTATCCAGGTTTATGTCTTTTGTTCCCCATCATCTGGGGGTTAGACGTGCTTACACATGGATGGGGGAGCCCCAGAACTCTTCATCATGTGCAAGTCTTTTTTGTAGCAAGAGTTTTTTACGGCTGCTGGATGCCCTTCCTTACGCCAACCCAAACCCTATTGCTGGGCTTAGGATATGGGAAATACGACCTGGCAAGCAATTGTCTGCATGGGCCAATCTCTTTACTTTACATTCGACTAAGAAAGACTCCCAATGTGGCCATACTTAGGCCACTGTACATAATTTTACAGGGTGTGAAAAACGTCTTTGTTACCTGTGGAATTATACGTGTTAGAAATAAATTGTCTGCAATGACTCATGCCACAGTAGGAGTACTTTCACATAACACAGTGTTCTGCCAGTATTGTGGAATCAAATATTGGCCCTTGGCTTTAGCAAATCTTCAAACTTTTCTCATTTCAAACCACCATTGTAGTAATTTGCAGGTATGTTTTTATTGCCAGATATGTCGACTGATGGTTTCAGTCATAATAAGCTTCTGACCTCTGACTTCAACCAATCCTTTTCTTCAATTCTACCTGCTTTTACCTGTATGTAAATATGTAATTATGTGTGTAATTCTGTGTGTATGTATGTATTTTGTGATATACATGTAGTGTTTATGAGCCCTGGAAGATTAGCCCCCTAGAGGGGCTAAAGGGTATCTCAATAAACTCAATAAACTCAACTCAGTTGCCCATACCTGACATATGGCTTTGCTTTTCAAGTATGTACTAGGAATAGAGAGTGGAGTGTCAGTCAATAGCAGATCTCATTTGTCCCAAATGAAGCTATAAGACCAGCACCAGCAATGTATGCTAGAATTTGTCTCAATGCTGACTTTCAACACCAAACTACCAAGCAGTAAGTTTATTGATATTAGGCCTACAAAATTCAAGGTTTGGTATACCTGAAATTTCTATTTGTATTCACAGTAATCTATGTGTGCATTTTTTGCAATCTAAATTTGACTAATTCATCAAATTGTGAACAAGTGCTCTGACTACTGTATATACTACTGTTGTTTTAAGTTTTAACTGTGAACTACAAACGCCACCCTTCCCCTCCCAATATAAACAGCTTCTGTGAAATTAGTCCCAGTGAAATACAACAATTAACTGTATTGTTGATAAAGGTTAGACATCCAGGTAAGAAGATACTCAAGCAACTGGGTCAGGGTTGTAAATGGTGACTGACAAAAGGTACTAGTACAGTGTAGATGCTACTTGAAAGGTCTGGCCATTTCCAAAACTGATCCAGTTGCTTTAGTAACTTTTATATAGTGTGAATAGTGGTGCAGATCGGTCCGGCCGGACCGGTTCTGGACTTGTAAAACGTTTAGGTTCAAGTCCAAAAAAACCTTAACGTCTGGAAACAAGTCCGGACTTGAAAAAAAAATCTCTCACTCATACACTCCTTTTTGTTTTAAACCATCTTAAACCTACCTTAAATCGTGAAATTTGCACTAGAAAAATATTAAAACATTGCTGTTTTTGTGTTTATAACTAAACTTTTGTGTTAATTACGTATATATAGTTTTCAAATTACGTGTAAAATATCTGCCAATATGCAATTTTACATGTAACACAAAAAAATATTCCAAAATTATTGTTCAGGTCCGGACTTTCTAGTCCGGACCTGAACCTAAACCTCTGGACTTGAGTCCGAACCTAAACCTAAACTCGGGTTTAGATCCACACCACTAAGTGTGAGTTACAGAACCGAGCATAGATTTGCAGTGATGCTGGTTACCCAGGTGTTCTCTCACGGGACACGCGGCTCAGTGGTGCAGCTGATGACTCATGCACTTACCCTGTCACGAAACGCTGAGCAAAATTTCAGATAAAAATAAAAAAAGAGATATTTACTACTATGCCAAGACCTAGAAACGCTATATCATCCTTCAGTCAAAATTACAAAATGCATTAGTATCTAGTTGAGGTTTCCAAACAAATCAAAGCTTTAGAATTAAAAGATTAAACATGCATGAGAATGATGGACTGATGATGGTGATGAGAATGATGGTGATATCGACACCTTGTGTAGTCAGTGGACTGGCCTGAAGGTCAGATAGGACAATGTTTAGATGTCTTTCCATTTACTATTTAGACTAAATTACTAGTAGAGCATTAAAGAAAAATTAGCATAAAGATACATTTTGTTGTAGGTAGATAATGAGAGTAAATACAATTATATGACGATCTATCGGATCATGTCAGGCTCGTAGTCGTATTAACTCACGCAGATTTGAATTTTTCATTTTGAGATTTGAAGTTCTTGCTTCCTTTTTATATTATATTCCATTTTATAATAAGATACTCTTTTTATTTGTTTTAATCTAACCTCAGTCTATACCAAACATTAATCTTCTTCTTCAAGCTCTTGCTTCCTTGTCTGGTAACCAATAGAAATCTGGTGCTGAAAGGTTACCATATATATATAGCATGCTGAAGGAAGGTTGAATGAAAATAAGTATCTAATCATGTACTAGTACATCATCACTCAAACTATCTACTTACCAAAAATCATGACCATCCATCGGGCCCTTCTTTGAGTTATTCCATTTCAAAGTCTGAAGCAAAATTTGCTCCTGCAGTTCCAAAAAAGCTGCTAGGGAACCCAAACCTAGACCACATACTCTTCGTCCAAAGAGCTATCTACCACTCAAAAGTCAAGACCATAGCATGTCCAGAACACGTGATATCAATACAGGAAGTGCCGCTGCAGTACCGTAACAAGCCGCTAGGGGACCCAAAATCTAATCATTTCCATGTCTCATCAAGACCTACATGTACCCACCTACCAAATATCATGACAATCCATCCAAGCCTTCTCGAGTTATGCCGTACGTTACAAACAAACAAACGCTATAGCTACCCTCTGCATAACCTTCTCGGCGAAGGTAATGAATTTCCCTTGTGTTTCAGGAGGAACTGGAGACGCTGAACCATGCAGCTGACGAGATTAACAGTCTGGAGCTGGAGCTGGATGTGAGTACAGGGGCAAGGGCAATCTGGGGTGTAACATCTGTTTAAGTCATGAGAAACAGAGAAATGTTGACTTGCAGTTGCAAGAAACAACTTAGACATGGAATGCTATGTACAGTATATACAGTATTTTTTTTCTAGTGGTAAAATTAGTTTAGCCCAAGTATTCATTTTCATACAAATACATTAAAAAATGTATAGACAAGAATACATGCTGAAGAATTGCATTCAGAGTCAGAGAAACCATTGTAGCATATGGGGCTAGACTGCATTTTTCCCCAGCTTTCCTGACTGTCCATCACAATTAGCAGTTAAACCAATGATAGCCTGGCAATTAGCCGTTTGACCAATAAGAAAGTGGCTGCAGTTTCATCAAAGTGTTGCATTTTTGTGTTTTTATTTTGTATCTCTACGTCGTTATGGAATCGCTCTACAGAGTGCCAGATGTTCATTGAATCCTCCAGAGTCAACCGCCTCTCTAATTATAAGATAAACATGCTAGATGCTAGGATAAGATGTACAGTATTTTAAATGGATTTGGCACATCTGGATTGCAATGTGCAGTTGTTGTAACTAAGAGACTAAGTGATCATCATATTATACACATTGATGTACTGTAAATGCAGAAATGTTCCCGGTTGTTTTATGTTCTCAGTTTTCACAATGACCATTTCACCGCAAACTTAAAACCACCGCAAACATTTTCATCCAGTGCTGTAGCAGTATATGACTATAGCGTTGTCATGAATTTAAAACCACCGCAGACTCCATTTTCCCCTTAGCGCGAAATTAAAATCACACGAAATTAAATGCATTTACAGTATGTTGCAGATACATTTTCGTACTTGATACACATCATACATGAGCAAGATTCTTTTTCATACTTCTATACAGTTGTGGGCATCCTTAGCCATGTCTCAAGTCCTTGACTTCTTGGTCTGTTTATGATAAATTTCTCTGCAGGACTCGAGAGCTGCCTTCCGCCAGTTGCTGACAGAGTCGACGCAGAGGCTGAATGTCCTGGCCAAGAAGCTGGGCAGCTGTGTCGACCGGGCACGGCCGTACTACCAGGCCAGGAGGGAGGCTAGGGAGGTAAGAATGGGGCTGAGGGGGTCTGTGGTGGTTAGGGGGTGTGGGGTAGGGGGCTGTACTACATGTAAAACTGGGCAGTGTGTGAACAGGGCACGGCCATACTACCAAACCAGGAGGGAGGCTAGGGAGGCAAGAACTAGAACTTCAAAAGCAATGCTACCGTAATTTGTGTATACTGTAGCATTGCATATCATATTCCTCCAACAACTGCATAAACCACTGTATTTCCTTCAACAACGCACAATCCAATCGGATGGACCGAAACGTCTGTTATTCTCATATTGTAATCCAGTTGTATAGATTGAATTAAGATATCATTCGTAGAGATACAATGTAGTTTGTCTAAATTGTCATGAGTCCAGATGGTACTCAATATCAGAACAATAATTTATAGTTTTCTTTGGGTACATGTAAAATGTAATCTGCAGTAATGTAATAATGATAATGATGAAATGTTATCTTCAACTACACAGAAAGATGCAGTTAAAAAAGTACCTTTTCTCACAGAGGTAAAAACTAAAAATTCACCAAAAAAAACAGTTACTCAAGCAACTGGATAAAATTTTGAAACAGACGTTTGAGACAGCATGCGCTGTCTTTCGTCAGTGACTAAGACTAAGAGGAAGAATTGGAGACCCCAGTGTTATACCATAACTCTGAATTGAAATGTTAATGAGGTGAAGACAATTTAGGGTGGTTCTTTGATGTCTCTTTGGGATATGTTATTACCTGGATGTCTAACCTTCATCAACATATTAAGAAAATTCGAGTTTTGAGTGAAAAGGTAAGATTTATCATCATGCATGGTGTGTCTGTAGGCCCAGATCGAGACCCAGAAGGCCGTGCAGCGGTTCGACCGCGCCACCAGCATGCACAACGCGGCGAAGGAGATGGTGGCGGTGGCGGAGAACGGTCTGCTGAAGGAGGGCCACACCTTCGACACCACCTGGCAGGAGATGCTCAACCACGCAACTACAAAGGTCTGTACTCCATGTTCTTAAACTGGGAATGTTGTTATGTTACTTTTACTTACTGTAAATGCATTTAAGTTTGCATTGGTTTTATTGCTAAGGCGAAAATGGAGTGTACTTGGTGGTTTTAGTTTGCCGCAGCGCTATAGTCACATACTGCTACAGTATTGGACAAAAATGTTCGCGGTGGTTTTAAGTTTGCGGTGAAATGGTCGCCGCGAAAACCGCGAACATAAAACCACCGCAAACATTTCTGCATTTACGGTATATCATAGATTGTACCTTGTGACATTACACATGTATATTATGATGTAGTGTCAATTTATTGTACAAATATATTTGATGGTCTGGAATGTGACTATAATCAGAAATTTTTTGGTTAAATTCTTATGTTTTGCAGTGATTTATAAAAGGGTTGGTAATGAATTGAGTGCCATATTAACCTTTAAAAAGTTACAGAGATGTATTAACAGTTCTTGTGTATCATTGAAAGACAACGGTGGCCAAAAGTTTATAAGGGAAGGAGGAAGGGAGGTCTTATAAGGCTTTAGATAAGATGTCAATATTTCTTCATTATTTGAAGACCTTGTTTTTACATGATGCCAGTTGAAATGACCTTACTGTACTTCTGCATGTTTGCAGGTAAACGAAGCCGAAAAGGAGCGGTTTATTAGCGAGATCGCCCACCAGGCCACTGCGCGCAAGTTTAATGAGAGCGAACAGCGGGTCAAGATGCTCCAAAAAGCGCTCAAACGGGCCATTGTCAAGTCCAGGTACGTGAGGTGTCAAATCTTTTGTCTAATTGTTTTTGCCAACTGAAGACAACGTTCCTGTAGTGTTTTTGACGTACTCTCTAAAATCTATGTTGTACTTCACTAACACCCATGTACTTACACAAGCTGGGAATTCTGAAAACTAAGACTATTTTCATCTTAAATGTTAACAGAGCCATCTTTTCTATAGAAATGGTATATGTGACTCATAAGGGAACTAATGCATGCATGGTCTACTGTGTCCTGAATGGAGTTTAAACTGTCTACTTTGTGTTAAGGTTTAAAATCAAAATATAACTTTTGAGTTTCCTTACTTTCTGTTTCAGTTGTACCAGATGTTTTGTTTCTAACTTAAAGCTATACTTAACAGTATCCCTCAAAAACAACTCTACTTAACTCCCCTGGTTTCTTACCATGTTTTGTTTGTTTGTTTATCTGTGGGTGTTGTTGTGCATGCAGTCTTGCCACACGTAGGAGTTTGCTACAACTCAATGCTCTAACTCAGCAACACCAATTGGCTCTGTTGTAAGTAACGCTCCACATGTGTTTGGGCCCGCAAGTTTCCAGAGTGTGTCAGAGAGCACGTTTTTCAAACCAGAAAAGCTGACGTGATCTATTGTTTGGAAGGAGGTCGCTTGCTTGTTTGATATAAAGATTGGCAATTGGTTTATTTACTGTGGATGCATTAACCATTTTTCTGCTGTCTAACATCGTAACAAATACAAATTTTGTACCAAATGGCAACCTTAGTAGGAAAAGGTTAACTAGGACACTTAACATGTCCTAGTTAGATTTAGATGGGCAAATTGTATAGCATTGTGGGCGGCATAAAAAATTCATAATTATTGTTCTATGTGAGTAAAATGACGGTTTTATGGCAAGTTGGTCTTAGACTGACAAACCAATCAAAATAGCCAACACAGATTTGAGGTGCAATAGAAATTCAGACTTGACTAGTTGGAATGGACCAATCAGAGTTGACAATACATTACTCTTAGAAATGCAGTCAAGTGTATCAAATGCTGATAATACTAATTATGGCCATAACAGTCTTTTTGTAGAACCATATAAATCTTAGGTCTATGTATTCATATGGAAACCAAATGTTCACACATTTTTCTGGTTGCGCAAACTAAAAAGTCACTAGTACTTCAAAGTCCACAGAAGAAAAGACTTTTTGAAACTTTTCTCAGCTTTTCTAGTTCAACCTTGTTTTTGTACTACATGCTCTGGGAACTTGCAGGCACTAACATCTGTAGACATTAATGATCCACAGCTAAAATCACCCAAAAATTACTGCACAGAATCAGGACTCCTAATAAGGCCATGTTGATTTGATGATATGGATGACATCCTCTGGGAACCCCAAAACCGATGCGAGCATGCAAATGAAAAAAAAGTTTTCCCCCCAAAAAGTTGCCTTCATTATGAAATCTACGTGGTCAGGAAGATTAACACACAGAGAATCGTATACCAAAGAATCATTTTTGGTCTTTCACATCTTCTTCTCTGAGTTTGGTATTCTAGACATTAGTACCCGTTTTCCAAAATATCTTTTTGCAATTTACGGCATATATTTGCACATTTTATAGCTGATTTGTATGATTTACAGTATGGTAGAAAACTTTTTTTTTGGAAATGGACGAAAATTGATGCGCGCGTGGATGTCATCCATATAATCAAATCAACATGGCGTGACCTAAGAAGGATCGAATATGTATAATAAGTACAGTACCAAAGTACATGGAAATTTGGTGGCATGGTGCCCAAAGGTACAAGGTCATTCAACATAAACATAAAGATGTAATTTCCCTGATAGGAAAAATGATAAATCATGGAAAATCTCAATTAGTATGAAGAAAATCGTGAATTATGATTTCCATAAATTTACCAGCTTGTACCCCTTCATAGTGCATGTACATGTGTTGAATTGTGTTGTAATGCTTATGAATATGTCAATGTCAGTTTTGAAGTTTGTTGGAGGATATCTTTTAAATGTCATTTCAGACCCTACTTTGAGATGAAGGCCAAAATCCAAGAAGACCTGGATGTAAGTAGTGCAATGATATTTACACTTACATAACTAGTGTTGTATAAGCTACCTGTTAAGTGTATCATATCACAATTTTTACTCTAAAGACATAGACATCTAGTTTATTGATATAGATTGACCACAAATTGTACTACAAGAATCTACATCGAAAACCTTTTTCGAATCTTTAGTACATGTATGTATTTGTGGTAGGATAGGTGTATTCTTAAGATTTGACCTGTAGTTGTTTCAAACCTCTTCAAAATGGTCCTGCTATCCTTGACAGTTGTATTCTGTTAGATTTTTGAAAAATTTCTAAGATAGTATATACATGTACATGTATATTTAACTTACGTCGTTTTAAGTGTGAGTTTGAATAGTAGATGTACCATCAAAACTGCCCAAGGAGATCACAGATTTGGCCTTCATGGTTGTAGACAGGTGGTCACTATAGACAGGATTCTTGTGTCGATGGGAAAAATTATCTAAGGCAGGTAGGTAGTCGACGTACTTACGTGCGACATGTTTACGTGCGGCGTGCACCGTCAGGGTTATACTGGCCCTTACGGGGTGACATACCTTTTCGGTTTAATTATCTAAGGAACCACCAAAAGTGATGACATCGACCAGGTTGTCCATATGTAGAGGTGGTCACTTGTTCAAGACTAATTAGGAATGTTTCTTGTTCCTCCTGTGATCTTCAGGAAAGGAAACTGCGAGTTGAGAGACTAGAGAAGGGAGTGCTGAAGTCCAAGACTGAATACTCGCTCGCCCTGAAAAACCTGGAGGAAATTTCCGAGGGCATCCATCGGCAGAGGAAGGAGAGGCGGGGGAGTGGAGTCGGGGCTGAAGCAGGGTCCCCGGAGTCACGGGAAGACCCCCAGGGGGTGGGGGAGACGGTACATCTACCCCGACCCTCCTCGCTCCAGGGGAAGGAGGATGCTGGGACTACAGTGCAGAAAGACATCCATGAACATGACATGACAGGCAAAGAGAGTGTGGAGGATGGAAAAGTGGACGATATTGCACAAGAAAATCTTGCTTCTCCTAAAACTCAGGAAAAATCCCTCGTCACTAGCCCTGAAGCCGCAGCACCTTCAGCGTCTAGTCCTGTAGCTTCACCTCTGAGTGAAGGAATAGTCCTGTCCCCTCCCAGGAACGTAGACCCTGTCAGGATAAAGCTACAGTTCTCTCCTGTGTCGTCTAGTAAGGTGTCTAAAGACTCTGGGATCGCTGACGACTCAGTCTCGCTAAACGACAACAAAAGTATGGAAGGTTACGCGTACGGAATCTCACCACCCAAGTCTCACTCCAGCCCTGGTATCTCGTCATCGTTACAGCGGCCTGCGGCCAACCCAGGTCCGTACTTGTACGCGCCGAGGTCTCACTCCGGAATCCTGGGTGGCGAGTACAAAACTCTCCCTCACACTCACTCAGGAACAGGGGCCGGGTCTCCCCTCAGACCTCCGCGCGGTGCTACCAAATCGTTAGACTTGACGGAGTCGGATGCTAGTCCTCTCGACGACGGAAGCATCTTCACGTCGGCGGACTTGCTCGCTATCAAAGCCGACCTGGAGAGGAAGGACTCGATGGAGAGCCTGACAGAGACGGGCAGCGTGTCCAGTCTGTCTGACGGAGTGGGGATGGGCATGAGTCTGAGCCTAAGCAGGCTGAGTTTGAGACTAAGGGAGAGGTCGGACAGTATCTAATTGTCCTAGAATCACAATCCCTCCAACAATGACAGTAAGGTTGCCTTTAGACTAACTGTGTCAGTAGTACATCTGTACTGTATGTCAGTATAGAGAAAGTAAAGAATGGCTTGTCTGGAGAATTTTGACAGTGACTACAGGATATGATTTAATCCTTGTTTGCGCATGATCATGTACACGTTGTAATTTGTTGCAGTTCTTAGAGAACATTTTTTTTTCTGTGTGTGAAATGATTCAGATGTTCATTAATTTTGTTGCCAATCTTCAATTGTAGATATTTTTCTCATCCCTCTTCAGATCATACTGTAAAAAACGTCTGCCCCCTTCAAAACTTAGGAAAATGGAGGAGTTCAACATCTAAAATATTAAAAATCACATTCCCTTCTTTTACAAAACTGCAAATCGACCAACTTGAACACGTTTTGTTAAGGAAGTGGCATGACATATCTGCATTGATAATCAAGGAACATTCCATCCTTTCTAGAGTTAGAATACCAGGCCTTATCAGCATTGTATGGATATCTATTTCTCATAGGCTACAAAGCTACATGTATATATAGTGTTGTCTACATTGTTTTAGCAACAAATATTTTGAAGTTGACGTTTTGCTGTAAATTGTGGCTTATCCCATTCTCTGTAAGTTAAAAAGCAATATGTACATGTAAGTGTTAATGAGTGCATGCACATGAACCAATGTGAAGATGGCAGTGGTAGTGTAAAGGCCTAAACGAAAGCAAGTTGATAGCAGTAGAATAGAAGTACACTTTCAGGGGTGTACTATGTCTGCTATGTGAGTTAGTAGTGGTAGTGTAAAGGTGCACTTTCAAAGTGTACATCCATATCAAGTGTAACTTGGTAGTGATAGTGTGAAGGTATCTGTACTAGATGCATCAGTAGTGACGGTGCTTATTAGTAGTGTAAAGGTACACTTTTGTCAGTGTAAATGTGTTCTTATGCAGTATCGATACACTGGTAGTTTAAGTTACTTTAAGTCCTACAGTATACAAAGACACACTGGTACAACTGTACAAGGCATTTTCTATTGTATAAAATGCATTTTAAGTCTTTGTAGACTTTTTGGAACTCCATAGAATATACCACTACAACTGCAATTTGGTTTTGTATATATGCTGGCGAAATGTGTATGTACAAAAATGTACATGAAATGTAGATCACAGTAGACTGAGCTAGGTTCATGTTGTTTTCCCTGTTATTTGTTTACATTTTTCAACTCTGTTGGGCAAAGTTTGGATATGCTAAGCTGCCTACTACACTATACATACTCAGTCTGGCTAAACCCTTGTACCATTTTGAAGTGCTGGGAACAGGCACTGTGCAATGTATTTATTGGTAATGTTGATAGGATTATAGTTAAGCCCAACTTCTCACTGGTATTAATGGCTTGTAGTGATGCATACTTCTGGCACTAGTATGTCAAAAAGTGGTTAAAGATTAACCACTGTCAAGGAAATTGATGGAGGAAAGTCTTGCAGTTCTGGCTAAATTACACTAAGACCACTTGGTGTGTGCCGAGTTTCATTGCATTTGTCAATATTGCCATTGTATCATGTATTTATTATTGTCTTGAAAATGCCACTATGTAGATATATTTTTCTTGTCAGTTTCTAGTGTACAGTACTTGTATACAGTCAATCCTGTAGACTCAAAAGCTTTACCCCAATAACAAACAGCAGTTTGTCTGATGTACATTTTCAACAAACTGAAGTTTTTCAAACTTCAAAGTACTATGCAGTTGTGGAATGACTAGGATGTACATGTACTACAATGGATTGTGCATTACTAATCTTGTAATCATACAATCGTCAATGTTATATTAAATTGTTCAAAATTACTGTACAGTAAACCTTACTATTTCAGAAAGTACATCAATTTACATGATTAACAGACACAAACTTGGCTACATGTTTTCCTTTGTGATTCTTAATGTACATTGTGAAATTCAGTTCTTAGAACATTTTTGTACAGCTAATTGATATAGCATATGACATGACATGCACTTGTAAACTGACAAAAGTATCGCACAGAATCAGCTTCTTAGTAAAACATACAGAACACCCAGATCAGTGTTGATGTGTTTCATTTGATTTGATTAGTGAAACAAACTCATTCCTTATATGGTACTTTGCCCTTCCTTTTTACTGGTATGCAAACCTTTTACAGGTACCAGGCTACTTCCTTATCCCTTACACTTTGCCCTTCCTTCTTTCTTATATTGTAGTTTGCCCTTCCTTATTTGGTGCATTTAAAAACTTGCAACCAATCGTGGCAAGCATGGCCAATAGAATCAAGACAGACATGTAGTGATTCCTTCTATGAATGATGCAGCAGATGCTGCAGCAGATTTTTTGATGGATCAAAAGCGACCTCTATTATACCTTATCGGTACTGCAACATGATGTCATGATGATTACAACCGACAATAACTCTTTTCCCCGCTAAGGGTCCCCATTGATCCATGATGAAACATGGTAGCCCCATTTTCTGGCTTTGGGCTCGGTTGTCGGCCTAGTTATGGCAGCTGTTTTCCCACATTCCCTCCATATAAAGGGGAAAGGGATATGTTATTTTTAAAAGTTTTTCTACTTTGTTGAGTCTTGTATCTATTTTAGGACGTTTTTACATCACTTGTTCCTTCCTATGGAGGTTTCAACAAATTTCTTGGTGTAGCTTGGTTGATACTTTTCTACAGACCTCCTCGAGTAGACTGTCATAAAATCGGGCAGTGAATTGTCATATAAAATCGCTGGATAACACTTTCACTTGTGAGGCTGTTTCGCTTTTTTTTTTCAAACGGGTGGCGATATGTCCTCATTTAGATGACACTAACTTTACACAAATTATAAATTTGTACACTACCACATTATGCAAAGAAAGACCTAACTTGCATAATCAATGACAAAATGCCAGAATTCCCTTGTGGTAAATGTTGTGAATTACATGCTTGCTACGCATGTAAGTTAGATTAAGATCCTCATACATCTTATGTAAATGTAGCAGTGATTTGCATACTTGATAATAGATGGTAAAAGACATTTGGCCATAACTTTCCCAAATACAATTTGGGTAGAAAGGGCCATCAATTGAAACAGATTATCACCACCTTTTTTGCATAATCACTGACAAAGGATAACACAAGAAATTTACAAAAGCTCTAAATATCTCACGAAGGTTGGAGGTCTCCGAACTCTTGTTGAAGAAGACTGGAAGCCTGCAGCAGCCAACACGCGTGTCTACGGCATTGGTGCAGCAGCAGCAGTTCGACTGGAGTCCGCAAGGGTTGATGCTCTGCGCTGCTAAGGAAAGAGGAGAATTGCTGTAAACTTGAACAACGTTAAGGTACAGCTGAAGGGTGGCTGAGGAGTTTTGGGATGTTATTGAAAAAAAAAACCTTTATAAACCTTCCTCAACCTTATTTTTTTCAGGTAGTATCGTATAGCAAGGTGATAATTTATGTAAATTAGTATGACATCATGAGTACGTCATCAAGAGTTATAAGGCCACGCCCATTTTTAGAAAAAAAAAGGCTCTCCTTGGCTTGTATTTCGATGTTTATCAATAATACTTTGCAGGAATGTACATGATAGTGATACATCAAGGATTATGTGAGCCTATGATTATATTTTGAAATGACGGTTTTTGGCGAATTTCTATAACAATAATAACTTTATTTTATTGCAAGTTCATGCCCGAAGGCTAATTGCAGACAATCAAGTACATGGGAATACATGGGAATCAAAAATAGTTATCTAGACTACTGTCAAAGTTCTAAGTTAACTAAGGTTGACTATGGTTGGGTTTGACTTCTTTTTTGAAGGCAGTGGAAAATGAAGAGACCCACGTTTTTCATCGTAAGTGGGTTTGTTGATTTTAGTAGTGATATGGATTTTTGTAAGCTATTCAAATGGTAAAAGCTAGGAGAATTAACGGAAGCTGTTTTATATAAATCGTTTCTTTCGGCCTCATATAGAGGGCATTGGCAAATGAAATGTATTTCATTTTCCACTGCGTTCATTATACAAAACTTACACATTCTCTCGTGAGCGGGCAGCTTTTTATATCTACCCTTTTCTATTTCTAGTGGATGTGCGCTTATTCGTATCTTACACACAGCTGACCGTTGTTCAAAATCTTTGTTGGAAAGATATTTTTCCATTGGGTATTCTGTAAAAATAATAATAACATAGCAGCTCATGGGGGGAGGCTTATCATACACTTCTTCCTGATGACTTCTTGTGGTACTGGGTCGTTTGTGCAGCTAGCACGTAACCATTAGGCCTGCTATGAAGGCTAGAGTTTCATGAGGTTTTTTTGTCTTTCTGCGTTTTTCTTGTCCCAACACTGAGTTTCACCGGTGCTGTTGAAATCATGTTTTTCAACTCGTCCATTGTTTTCCTTGTTTCACAAAGTTAAAAGTCAAATGTTGAATTCTGATCCTTATATTTCTTCCTCTTATTTATATTTCGAAGGAATGCTTATTTGCCGTCCAGTCTTCCATGATGATGGAACATTTCCTTTTGAAGATATCTAATTTAGGAAGTTGATATATGATACACCTTTCTTAGATAGTGGCATAAAAAGAAATGAATCATTCTTGTGTGTTGTGTCGTTGCAATTGTAATGAATAAAGCAAAACAAAATAAAATGGAACGAAATCACAATTCATTGTGCACAATTCTAGCCTCCGTTGCAGACTCCTTCCGGCCGGTTTCTTTTTCAATTTACCGTTTTATTATTAATTTTATTCTTTCTTATTGCTGGCCGAGAAGGAAAAGAGTGTAATAAGAAAACGCGTAAATTGAAAAAGAAAACAGCCGGAAGTAATCTGCAACGGTACTCTCCAAGCAGAGGCTGATGGCCGACGAAAAACGGGGCAGAGGATAAAAAGGTCACGATCTTCCCCACTAACCTCTGCTTGTAGAGTATGGAACGGAGAAGCTACACAATTCAAAGTTACAAAACTACCTACAACACTGACCTGGAGCCTGTCCGACAAAGGTCATTGGATGAAGCGTTATTTGGTTGAAGTTAGACAGTTGCACACTGCCCGGCGTCTGGGTAGACACATCAATCAGCACCTGTGGGGTGGTGTTCAGTACCCCCACACCCTGGGGCGCATGGAGGAGAAAGTCTGTCGAATTTGGATCCTCGTACAGATGTCGGGACCAATCAGGTTTTGGGTCTTGGTTCTGCGGTGCCTGGGGTACGGGGTTTTCGGGTATTGCGGGTAGCGGTCGGCTCTGTATGATTCTCGTCAGCTGTGCGCGAACTTCTGCTTGGCCTCTAGTGGACCTGTTCCCATCATCTAGACACGCCTGGACCGATCGGGAGTGCTGAGGCAGGTCTTGTATAGATCGGCTCTGTATTTGCATCCGGTGCTGTGCAGGTACTTCTGCTGCCGGGCCTCTACTGGACCGGTTCCCTCCGTCTGAACACACCTGGACTGGATGTTGGCCCAGGGATCGTTCTTGCAGCGCACGGCTCTGTTTTCGCGCCCGGCGCTGTGCACGAGCTGCCGGGTCCCTGATGGTCTTGTTCCTACGCTTTGAACGCATATCTGGGACTGAATATCAAGTCGTTCCCCCACACCCCGGGGAGCATGGAGAGTAAAATCTGTCGAATTTGGATTCTCGTACACATGTCGGGACCAGTCAGGATTTGGATCTTGGTTCTGGGGTACGGTGTTTTCATCAGGTATTGCGGGTAGCGGTCGGCTGTGTATTTGCGCCCGCTGTGCGCGAACTTCTGCTGGGGCTCTGCTGGACCTGTTCCCGTCCTCTGGATACACCTGGACTGAACGCTGCGGCGGGGCTGGCAGCGGTCGGCTCTGTTTCGAAGCAAAGGCGGACGCATTTTTGCTTTCGGCCCGATCTGGCACAGGTGGTTGAATGTCGGCTTTGTGCATCCCTTGGTTAACGGCTGCCATCTCTACACACGTGTAGCCAGTACTAGACCGAGAGAGCGGAGCAAAGCGCCCAGGCTAGCACATGCATGTAAGCTCTAAATTTGGTCCTCCCTCCGTTGTAAAATAAAACGCAATTTTAAAAAAATGGCTATGGTATTCTATATCCTCGCCTCACACATGCATATATGTAATTGGAACAATGGCTAATATCATGCAGCTTGTGGTATCAAGGAGGTATTTACTGCGCCAGCAAGAGGAATTTTTCAATTTAAGCTCCAAAGCTGATATTAAAAAAAACTGCTTCAGACAAATTTGTCGTCCTATTTAGATTTCAATGAGTTTTCTTGGAACTGCCAAAGGGGCCAGTCACCCTTGCGCGTTTGTTAAGTAGGTACATTTTTTTGGATAATATTGCGGGGAAGTTGTTATTTTACTTTGACCCACAGCTGTGCACCCTGGTCATCGAGCCACAAAAATGACTTTTTCGGCCGCAAACGTTACCCTAGCCAAAATAACGATACATCTATAAGCACAAATATGATAGCCCCCTCATCTGTCACATGCATATGATAGCTAGTGATTTTCAGAGTCTCTTGGTTTAGTCCTTCAGGATAAAGTGTTCTAATTGGTGGATACAGTAGAATTTGCGAGTCAATTTTCGCTGTTGTGTAGAATAAAATTCAATGAATTGTGTATACTGGCACCAAACCACAGAACACAGCGTTTTTATGTCAAGCTTTTTCGACTTTTTTTCTGTTCTTCTGTTATTTATCTGTTTTTTTTAGCTGTTCCAGACACTTAATAGTGATTACTGAGCATTAAAATACCTCTTACCGTCCGAAAACGCATTCAGTTACGATTCACCGAAATGCACGTGGCCTCAACATGACTAACTGATGACGTCACACGAAAACACAGATTTGTCTAAACTTCAGCACACAATTTTCTAAGGTCTGATTTTTCTTCAGAATTTCTTCTATGTATGTTATGATCCCATGACTTATGTATATAAAGCCCTTACCGTTTCAATCTTTCTAGAAGAAAATCTCTTCCAAAATGTTATTTCCTGAAAATAGCTACAGTTCATGTCATGAAATCTGTATTTAAAAAAAAAAAGCTCCAGCCAACTATTTGTAATGTGATTAGTTTATTCTACGATGCATTTCCTTATTCATCCACCAAGTATACAAGGAAAATCTACAATAACTTGGAAGCCACGGTGTCATAGTCCAGTATCATGCATACGGAAGAATCAACTGGCATTGGGGAAAATGTAGGTTCGAGGCATTGAAATCCCAAGTCTTTGTACAGTTTTTAGATGGTGCTTATCAAAGGGTGAAGTAAACTGTCTTTATCCACACAGTACCTACATACTGCTGCATGGTACACATACAGAAAAAAGATAAACCTGTCATAATGATAAGCACAATGTTCTTTAACATTTAGCACACTGAAGTAGCTGGCACCCCATTTTCTATTGGTAACAGAGTTAGGCAGCAGGGAGAAGGTTAATCTCAGACCTACAAAATTCTCTTCCAAGGAGGGTATGCAAAATCCATGTTTAACATATCTATCCTTTTTCTGTATAGTCTCTTTACAAGAGTGACATATACATTACTATGAATTATGTTTTGTGCAGTAGATAGTCTAATCATGCTGGTGGAATTACAGTCATTTCAAGTGCATTACGCTGTATGTACATGTAACATGCTGCATTTCATCACCAAGCCAACAACTTAACCTTTAGCACACTGAAGCTGCCGTTTGGCATACCTTTCTCTATTGGTTACAGAGTTAGGCAGCAGGGAACGGTTAAAAGACTGTAGCTGCTTGAGAGAAAAAGGGTGTGGGTACATGATATTATGTACAGAACAAACTTAAACAAGTTGGTAGTTTTAGTGAGCAGTGTTCTGATACAGGACTTTGGATGGGTGACTTCAATACGATACAACAGCATGTGAAAATTAGCTACTTACTTGTGTGTATAAATCTAACATAGCAGCTTAAGTGTGTAAACATTACAACAAAACATTTATTCAGAAGTAAACCAACAATTCTTCGGCAAATTGTGCAGTTCTCCAAGATTCTTCTTTAAACATATCCGCTATCATGTAGTGTAAAAAAAACTTCAGATTTGTATATCAAGTCTACAGTAGTATCTATGCTGAAGCAATCACATTTGTCCTCATTAAACTATCTATTAGAATGCCTCCTTTACACTAATAATGATCACTGACCGACCGTACAAAGACCATAACTAGATTTGTGTAACCCTTGATTTCATAATTGGAATATGATGCACGACGTAAAGCTGCGATTTAAACATCAATAAATCATTCACAAAACGTACAAAAAATCTTTGTTTTCTATCTGTGAAATTTAGTCAAATTTTTTATGGCTCAGCAGTCGCAGCCTATAGTGTAAAAGGCTTTCTGTTATCCTATTCATGTACTCTAACTATTACAACATGTACTTACCTACAACAAAATTTTGAAGCTTAAAGCCTCAAACCTTGAGCAAACATTGCCAAGGTGTATACTAAATAAATGTTTCTGATATTACCTTGTCTACAACGCCTCTACTGTAGGAGTGGATTGTTCCACAATAAGACAACGTGTAGCAGAATCTGGAAGCTTCCATTATCACACAAGGGGGGTTGGGTCCATGTGGAAGAAATGAATTTCAGTTGGAGAGGAGGGAGAAATTTAGTCCTGACTGCTGGAGGATTCGCTTCCGCTGTCGGATCCGCTACTGGACCTGCTGGCACTGCGGCTGTACGACCGTTGGCGACGGGAGTCTCGTCTGCGGTCACTCCGGCCGCGACTTCGAGACCTGGACCGGGAGTACGACCTTGATCTCGAGCGCGACCTTGAACTGTCGCTGCTGTAGCTTCGGGAGCGGGACCTAGGGTAAAAAAGATATAATACATGACATAATACATCTACATTCAACTGATCACATGCATTACATGTGACACAAACCATATAACAGCTCTCACTCTTATGTATTGTGAGCTATGAATGTGTAATAACATGACTGTGTATAGATATATTAGGACTTTTAGTAGTGATGCAAACTGTATCTTTGTTATGTATTTTGCCTGACGCTTACAATGTACCTCTAACTTTCCTCATGACTTCAATGAAAAGCGGCCTGCAGCCTGATTTGAGCTTATCATGAATAAACAAAGCTTCAAAGAAACAACAATTATGTAGTTTTTAAGTGCTTGTGTCACCAAGACCACTGAAATACAACGCATCCTGATTACAAGCAACCATTATTAGTATCATTTTATAAACAAAGATTTTTGTACAAAATAGACACCCTTTTGATGTTGTTTAATCTTACAATTAATACGTCCAGTTCCGCATTCCTGCTGCCATGTAATCAAGTTAATTTCCGCCCACCACGTCATAGTAAACATGGCAGCCAGTTTGGAACCTGGCACCACGACTTGTTGAAAAAAACATTTGTATGCAAGTTACAATGATTTTGCACCGTTTGTTTGAGAAGCATACAAGCAAACAAAAACTTGCAGTTGTATGTTATTTACGATGATTACTCACGGTTCGCTTCTCATAAGGGCACTTAATGGTGATTACTTAGCATCAAAAGATCTCTTAATAAAAACATCAAATAATAAACAAATGAATCCCTGTACCTGGAGTAGGAACGAGATCGCCGGCTATGTCTGGACCTGCTCTCTGACCTCCGACGATCCCTACACAAAAGAGCTTACAGTTAGGATTGTTCAGTAAGGGCATTCTTAATCAGTCGTAGTGATTTCTACAGGCTTTTTTGATTTTGAAAAACAATATAGAGTTTACTCTTTGTAATTATTACGAATGTAAACTTACTATATGAATATGAACACAGTGTTGAGCTTAGTGCAGACAATTCCAGGTGCCGTGTAATACTTACAGTGTACATTAAATTTTGTAGTTGATACTATTCAAACTTATTTTTGTACATGTACATCCATGGCAGGGCTGTCTCCAGTTTTAAATATCTTTCCATCCCACTTATTGTTTAGGAGCCGCAGTTGTTAATTTTTTTGGTTAAATCTGTCATTTTAAGCTACGAAAATAAATTTTCATTAATTTTATGTCCAATCTGCAAACTTTGAGTTACCAGTAATCTTGGATTATATACTATGGCACTGTTTAGGCATGCTACTCAGCAAAAAAGTGAAAACATTTAAGCATTAGGGTCCTGGTGAAGTCATGTCTGGTCAGCTTTCATCCACAAAAGGAACCAAGAAACAGCCACCAGCTTCACACACAGGATGCTTTCACAAGTAAAAACATTGTTAGTAATGTCAGTTTCCCGTGATCCATGCAGGCGCGGCGTGGGGGGAACGGCCGTACCTATGTCTGTATCTGTGTCGTGAGCGGGGGTAACGGTGGCGGTAGGGAGAGGGGGACCGGTGGCGTTTGGTTCTCCTGCGACGGCGTTCGTAAACATACATGTAGCCCGGGCTGAGGCTAGAACTGGACGTGGAGCTTCACAGACAACACAGCAAGAAGGAAGAGACAAAGTTTTACAGAGGAGTCAATGTGGGTGTGTTGTAGCCTGGAGTCCAGCCTTGTTACATGTAGCTTTGGCCTGCTCCCAACGTCCGCTAGCCGCCAACAAGGCTGGGTGCCGTTATTGGCGGCTAGCGTGCGCTAGGAGGCCAAAGCTAACAATACTCGACTCCAGGCTAGAAGTGTTGGAAATTCTTAACCTTCTCCATGCTGTCTAAACATGTAACCACTTGGCTATCATAGCAGGGGGGAGGTTAGATAAATGGCAGAAAAGAAACGATGTAATGTCTGAAGAACACCTGCAAAAATATCAATTAAAAAGCTGTCCTGCCGCTCTAGTTTCTTAAATGACAAGTTTTCTTTATTAAGAAGTTCATCAAAGGAAACGACCCTTACCTGTCATCTGACCTGTCCCGCGACCTGTTGCGGTGGTCGCTGCTGTCGCTCCGAGAACGCCGCTTCTCGCGGGACGGGCTCCGACTGTGACTCCTGCTGTAACTCCGCCTCCTCTCCCTGCAGAAGTTAAGTAAAGTCTTACACACACTAGGCACTAACAATGTATTAAGGAAGTCTCCAAATGCCTTTCATAAGCTTGATTTGAGACATATTTGATAGTGTAGTGATCATTGAAGTTGTTGAATAGTAAATACCGGTATGTCTACTCATGGTAGAATATTACAGGGGTTCATCTAAATCAGGAAAGAGGGGCACTGCGCCCTCTTGTTTCAGCCCAGTGCCCTGTTGTCGAATTCAGATTTTAGCTTAATATCCAGCATACAGCCTTCACTCAGCAATCGATTCTTCCATAAATACATAGAATTCGCTCCCTCGTCTGTGTGTGCTCCCTCTTTTATAAATTTTTATAGAAAAAACCCTGATATTATACAAGATGTTTCTTACTCTGGTTCTACAGACAGTAGGATTGTTTTGGACTGAGCCTAGCTGAAGCTATGAAAACAGAGTTAGATGGGGGAGGACAGTAGATCAATAATCCATGGTGTCCCTAAGACCCAAAAACAGGCCAAGGGATAGATGAGGGTTAGTTGAGGATTTTTTCATCTCCTTTTAACCACCACAAAGCAATATTCAAATACTACGACAACTACAAGAGATTTGCTTGAGTGGCACTCTCACCTCTTATAGTCCTTACTGCGTGACCGACTGCGGCGCCTGGTTTTCGGGGAGGCACTTCGGCGCCTTTCACGGCTCCTACGACGGCGCTCATCGCTTCTGCTCCTCTCTCTCCGGCTCCAGCTCCTCCTGTCTGAACCCCCCCTCCGTCTGTCAGACTCTCGCCGGCCCGCCCTCTCCCTACTGCGCGATCGGCTGTAGCTTTTATTGCGTCTACTGTGACTACGAGACCTCGACCGGGACGACGTCCTGTGTCGCCTCCTGTCGTCAGACTGTCTGCGGGAAGTTGACCTACGCTGGCTGGTACGTTTGGGACTGCGGCTTCGACTACGCTGGCTCTCGGATTCCTCGCTCTCCACCCGCTTCCTGAGGTGGCGATTGGAGTGGCGCTCGGACGTCTTCTGTACTTCGTCGATGAGCGATCCCGGTTTGACCCGATACACCTTGGACTCTTCCTCGCTGCGGGACCTATCAGACATCCTCTTCTTCTCTATAGCGGCCAGGGCTCCTTTGCTCTCCGTGTCTTTGAAATCGTCAGCAGTCCCCAGTGCCTTCCACTTGCCTGTGGGCTGGGGGTTTGCCACACGCTCCCTCACCACAATCTCCACCTTACGGCCTGAGAGGAGTCTTGCTGGAGGGCTCTCACTCTTTGGACTGGGTGACAGCCTTAGGTCTATCTTGCTTCTGGGCTCTACTGGTTTAGAATGAGAAGATACTTCAATGCCGCCATTCTCCTGATCAGAGACTTCCATGTCACTCCCACTGCTGACTCTCCTTGGTGGACTGCTTTTCTCGACTGGAGATTCGACGCTCTTCTCCGACTCTGAGGAGGTCGACACAGGTTTTCTCTTCACTTCCTCGGCGACGTTTCCCCAGATTTGCGCCAGGGGCGGGGTCCTGATCCTCGGTTTCAGCTCCCTCGCTGTGACCTGCCCCGCGGACTTCCTCCCATACTCCACGGTTTCCTCCATGTCGTCCTCCGGCTCCAGGGGCGGCTGCCACTTGAACCGTTCTCGGATCTTCTTCTGCGAGGAGTTGGAGCCTTTCCGTTCCGACTTCTTCCTGCTCGCCTCGCGGTCGCTGGATCGCGAGTAGTCTTCCGAAGATTTACTCTTGGACGGACTAGAACGCGAGCTTCTGCGGGAACGAACTGGCGACTTAGATCTGGACCTGGATGGAGATCTAGACCGAGAGTGCGACCTAGAACGAGACAACGACCGCCCTCTCCGTTTGGACCTGCTTCCTGACCTTGACCTTGATCTTTGGTAAGACCTTTGCTGTGATCTGGATCGGGATGATCTTTGGTCGGACATCCTTGTTTGGTTTCCATACCTACAAACAGACAAACAAACAAACAAAACAAATAGTATTACATGTACTATATTGTAAATCCATTTAAATGTGGTCAGTAATTTTAGCAGTTCGGGGAAAGGGAGTAGTTAATGCTATTCAATTTTACCCTGGGAACAAACATCACTATCTAAAACGTTAGTGATCCAATACTTGCGATGATGAAGTTTTAGCTTGACTAGTGACTGTGAAAGTCGCTAAAACTAAGTTCCCATTGACAAATCAAGAATCACAGGAAACTTAGGTTCTTAGAGTGAGCTGAGAGATCAAAAGAGTTGGAAGCCACAGTGTCACTTGACCATTTTGTCCATATGCAGGTTCCCTAAACTTTACATCATACTAAAAAACAAACACTCTGTTCCTACCTGTCTGATCCTCTATCCTCTGATGACCACCCTCCAGTGTGTACTTGCCTCCCCAGGTCCCTGGCATGGTAGGTCGGTACTGCAGGAGGGGAGAGGTTACGCTGCCTGGGTGGGGGAGAGGGACTGCGGCGTCTGGGGGGAGGGGACGGGGAAGGAGAGGGGCTCCGAGTTGGTGAACGACTGCAAGAGGAACATAAAAGAATCATATCAATACAATACATATAGAGCATACAACAAAGATCAAAGAAACAGTCTTTCTAAATGTCTTTCTATATCAGCAAGGATAAATCTTTATACACTAATACTACAATAAAACAACAGCTATATACCACTCATAAAATATGACCGTAGCATGTTCAGAACACGAGATATAAAAAAAAAAGAAGTTCTGCTGCAGCACCATAGAAAGCCCCTAGGAGGCCCATTATCGAATTTCACCTTCACTTTCCCAATACCTACCCATCTACCAAACATCATAAAGATCTATCCACAGCTTCTTGAGTTACGCTGTCCATAAACAAACCCAGTCACAAACTCAACCACTAGCGGCACCAAAACATAACCTTGGAAAAGGTAATGATGCCACAAAAGGTAGCTTCTCTTAACATTTATCTCCCTGTATTCAACTCCACATTAGCCTGAATTAATCAAGCTTCTACCAGCCACTGGTCAGGCTTCTCGGGAGAAGGTCCAATCAGCCCCTGACAGAGAGAGATTATGTAACACAGGCTAAATCCACATGTGTCTCGTAATTTGAGCTGTGGTGTGATTTCCATGAGAGTAAACCCAGTGAAACTCACCGTCCGTTCACACTGGACACCTCCTCCTCTTCCCTGTCCTCTCCGTTAGTCATCGGCGCCCTCTGGCGGTGCAGTTCCGTCTTGTGTGGTTTGAGTGGAGCCTGGCCTGGTCTCCAGTGTGTGGGAGGGGGGCTCTCCGACCTAGAGCAACACAGGTACATGTAATGTTCAGCTGGATTTTGTTGGATGAATATTTGGGGCATCTTACCCAAGGTATTTAAAAAAACTTTGCTTCAATCAGATTGAAGCAAAGTTTTTTTAGGGCAAGTAACAATCAGGGCATTGTGCTATAGTATTATGCCTAAAAGACATAATTTCATCAAAAACTAAATGTAAGTTATACTTGAAAAATAACGCCATTTAGCAGGGCTTGTATCTCTACCTTTATCCAAATGTATCAATACAACCATACTTTCCTGTAGGTCTTATGACTTATGGTGCTGTCATATTCATAGAATCTTTATGTGACAAAACCAACCAGCAACAAGGATCTAAGAAAAACTTTCCCATTACAGGACAGCTGAATTTTGAAGGACACGTGATCTGATTTATCCCACAAATGTCCTCAGTTTGCGACCATGCGACATATGTGACTGTGTCCTGTATCTATATCTATACAGCCGGTATAACCACTACTTGGTGTAACACACCAGCTTTGCAGGCACACGGCGCAGCAGCAGCTGGTTATAATACACCGAACAACCTGTCACACCTAACCTTTTCACATCTAACTGTAAGCATTGTTTAAAGCTATCTAGAGAGGATACTCTTAGACTTTACTTGGTGACAACTACGACAGTTCTAGGGAAAGACTTACTTTTCTCTCTCAGGTTCAGCTTCCCGCTCCCTCCTGACTGGGGACCTCGAGCGGGAATCTGAGCGTGAAGCGGAGCCAGACTGGGAGTCCGCGCTGCTGTCACGCCGGGATCGCTTCTTGGCGTGTTTCTTGTGCTTCTTCTTCTTGTGTTTTGACCTTAAAGGTAGGGACAGGCAAACAGATGTATACCATATTCTTTTCCATATTCTCACAAAAACACAAAATTCACGTAAACAAACTCAAGCAGTTGCCAGTTACACAAAGACATGAGGCGTAGAATTTCTTACTTCTTCTTGTCCTTTTTGTGCTTCTTTTTGTCCCGGTGAGAATGGTGACGGTCACGGCTTTCATACTCATATTCGTCACTGGAAAAACAAATACAAGAAAGCAAATGTCAGTACAGCAGTGCCACCAAGCAGATCATAAAAGAACTGCATGTAGGATTTTGAAAAAGTGAAGACAAGTAATAAACGGCACCACTTGTTAATGTTCAAGTTGAAACCAGGGCTGTCTCCAGCACCCGTCCCTCCATCCCAAGATGGAAATTTGCTTGTTAGGACAAACATGAATTTGAACCCATCCATCTAAAAAGTCTGAACTTCAGGACATGAAATTGATGAAATTATATTTTTGTAAGCCTAAAACGACAGATGAATGAACAAAATCGACAACATGGATGCCCAAACAATAAATGGGAAAGGTCCAGATCTCAAAGCTGGAGACAGCACTGGTTCAAACACCAGACAGCGCATACCTGTCATAGTCAGACCTAGACTTCCCCCTCTCAAAGCGATCACGGATGTCCCGTTCACGGTGTCTGCGCTGTCGACGGCGGATCCGCTCCTGCAGCTCCTCCTCCTGCTCCTGTTCAGCCAGTTTGTCGCCTTTCGTCCAGCGTTCGGTTCCAAAGTTGCGACTTCTGAGCTGCTCTTGGCGCCAGTGTGGCGGGGTTTCGCTGCGGCGCCCCCAGCGGCTCGGGGAGGGACTGCGAGATGGGGTCCGATAACGCTGCAAAGGGAAGGACACAAGTATCGTATTTACCATAGTCTGTAGATTTGACATTCTCTTAAAAGCTTAAACTATTGTCAAGCAGACCAGCAAAGGAAAGACAGTATATATAAAGGTAATTAATCTGATGGCACTATTTGTGTTGTCTTTATAGCTCAAACAAAGATATTTCCTTCCCAAGCAATTGCAATTGTAATACATGTAAAAAGAGTTTAGCTGGTGTCAATATTGGTGCTTGATTCTGAGGTTCTAATGAATTTGAGTTCTTTATGACAGACAACACATGTGCATGTACAGGTTTGACTGTATTTTAGAATATTTATGCTTTATTGTAAACCATGAAAAGCATATTCATTCATTGGTAGACATTAAAGGAAACCCAAGCAATATCAGGGCCTGAAAATCGGATTTTGAAAGTCAATTTATTTCTTCATTTCTATACATGACTAGTTCAAACAGCATTATCACAATGTATAGCAATGTCTATTATGTAAAAATATGGCGTCGTTGTGATGTGAGAACTCACTGAAAATTGTGGCCGAAGTTTTCGTAGGCTCGTGAAACTAAGGGGATCATCGTACAGCACGATTTTCCGCGGTTATAAAATGCTAAAAGTATGAAGTTATTATTATTACGCAAATGTGCTAAACAATGTTAGTAAATATCACTACCATAAAGATTTCAGATTTTTTCTATTTCTATTTTTTTGCCCTAAGATTGCTTTAACGAGACAAAACAGCCTTCCTTACCATCGTTCCCCTTCCCTTGATCTTACGGCCAGACTTGGACACCTTGGGCCGGCTGCTTTGGTAGGACACTGGCTCAGGGGCAGGACCGGAGCTGGCCGGCTCTTGTGGAGACTTTGCACTGCATCAAAACATTTCAACAAAACCTTACTCCTTATTTTCTAAAATACCTTCTAAGTGAAGACTTTCACATCCTTGATCTACAGAGTGTTAACCAGCAGGAAAGAGGCATCTCTTGGCCATCAACCTATGACACGTATAGATATGTACAAGCATGTTTAACCCTCCCGAGGAGGTGAACAGCACATGATAACCCAATAGTGTGGGTGAGTGACTAAAGTGAGTGACTTGAAAACATCTACCAAAGATCTTGACACAGAGGTTGGTAAAAGGAAAGGAAACTAATCTAGATCCAGTTTAGCTCACTGAAGAGCTAATCTTCCACTGGTCGTGACAGAAAAGACAGACGTTATGTATAGTATTTACAGGTTCTTTGAACTGGGGAAATTCCCATGGACCACGGCTAAGGACTGCGACCCTTTCCGGTAGCGTGCATGTCGGGTGAGCGACACGGCCAGCTGGACTACGCACGCTACCGGTAATCAACCTACATATAGTCTTATGTGATATTTGCAACTTACAACAAATATGTGTACACAGGAATCAACAATGTTCCATACAACTATATACAACTACAGACTATAGAAGGAATTAGCTTCTCAAAAGCTACATCAACTGTGTTGGATCATACTATGTAGTTTGCACACTAAGTTTAACACAAGAAGACGGTGGTGACTAACGTTGGAGGGGTTCTGCGCAGGAGGAAGTTGTTGGGCGGGATATCGGGGATGTCCTCAGCTCGTACTGTCGAAAGGGCTGCAGCGACAACGCCATCTTTGTCTTCACCACTTTCCACATCACTGTCAGAGCTGAGGAAAAAACACACATGAAAATATAGAAAAAGGGTAATTGGTCATACCTGTGAAAGAGAAAGAGTCCTGGGCTTCAAATCATTTATTTTCCAATTTACAAGTTACACTTTGGCAGATGTTTTCTCTTGTTTTGCCAGGTATAGGCGCTATCTTAGCACTATAATAAAGGTGAGAGCAGATGACTTGTATGTAGTATAAAATAGTACAATTTTGTGTGTTAATATCTTAAGTAAACTAAAACAGTAAAGTTGTATTTCAATCATTCCTGTGATAGTGTGAAATTAAAGAAAAAAAAACTGTTTCTCATACCCATCCTTTTTCGACTTCTTTGATTTCTTTTTCTTCTTCTTCTCCTTGCGCCGCCTCTTGGCCTCCTTCTTCTTCAGCTTCTTCTTGCGCTTGCTCCATCGTCTGCGCGTCTCGGAGCTGTCAGAGGAGCCGCTGATGGACCCCTCCTCCTCACTCTCACTGGAGGAGGAGGACTCCGATCCGCTGGAGGACTCCGACACTGAGGAGGACTGATCCTCGTCGTTCTTCCTCTTCTTTGCTGTAGGAAGTATACAAAAAATAAATGTTAAACGTTGCCTCAAGAGCAAATAATACAAATTGATGCGTTGATGAAGGTTAGACTGTAATATCTGCACATAATGATGACTGTAATATTTTTACATAATGTAGAACCATAATTGTTGATAGAAGTCAGTTCAAAAAATAATACCGGTACTCGCAAAAAAAGAGATCATTGCAACTTACCAAGGAAAATACACAAAATACAACATACACAACAACATAATGATTGTTTGGATGGAAATACAATATACCAGGATGTCTCTCAACAGCTGAAAGCAAATTGTAGATGAGATTTTCAAGTTCCTTACCCTTGGTCTTGGCCTTGGGCACCAGCTCTCCGCAGTTGGCAATGCGAACGTCGGCGTATGGTTTACTGGTGGCATCAGTCTTTTGGTTCTCTATGGAACGTATGATCTGCTGTCCTTCTAACACATGACCGAACACCACATGGATACTGCAGGAGGGGAGGAAAACAATAGGAATTCATTGTTTGAGACACGCTGTAGTGTTGGGTAGGCAAATAAACAAAGACCTACCCACCTACCAAATATGAAGAGAATTCATCCAGGCATTCTTGAGTTATTTTCCTGTGGACTTTCACATTCCTGTTCAATTCCTAGAATTCTTGAAAACTGCACTCAATATATATATATATCATTAGGCTCGCCCTGAGGCATCGCCAAAAACTTACTTGTCTAGATGAGGCGCAGGTTTTGTGGTTCTGTATCATCAAGGCGTCAGGACCAGAACATGTGGAGAAGAACAGAGAACAAAGACAGCAAATTAGCACCACTCTCCATCACTGCAGCAGGGTTAAGATATGGCAGAAATGGCAAAGACTTGACTGCACATGGAGAAGACGTAAAAACCTGAAAAACTTACCTCTTGTTAGAGACATTTATATTTACGTCAAAACACAACAAACAACAGAACGAGAATGCCCCTAGCGCTTCCCTCAAGAATGACAATGTTAAGAATGCGAATTTTCAAAATTGGTAAAAAAAGACATCTTTTACGTATATGAATATATCTCGAAATCTAACATTAGTTGGGTTTCAATGTTTTGAGCAATTAGTATTTGTTTTTGGACAGAAGAACATATATTAAAACGTTTTTAAAGCTCTTTAAAAAACGGAAACTTTAAGGGTAATCAAGCATACATATACTGATGCAAATTTCATTATATAATACAACTGCAGAAGCGGAACAATGCAATTTTCGTTCTAAAATGAAGATGCTTTTTGTTTATAGAATTTGAGACTCTTGGAGGAAAAAGTAGGGGCCTTCTTGTGATCTACTTTCACTACTACATGCACACATAGTCACAAGATAACACCCAAGGAAATTATCATCATAGCTTACATAATTTACATAAAACTTCTACCATCCCACCTCATGGAAAATTCCATCATCTAGAACAAGTTTGACAGAAATAAATACAATCACACAAACATGGCAAATAGGAAAATATAATAACATTCCTGCAAGGGAATTGTACAGCAAAACCTCTTTTCGTTTAATAGTGATTTCAATTTTTACATAATCAAGAAATCAATCAATTTTGCATTAGAAAATAGATCTGGAATAGATCATAATGATTGGTCAACAAAGTCACATGACCTATGGCCAATAAACTAGCAAAGGTGGGATGGCAATTACCATACTCCAAGAGCACTGCATTCACTCTAAAGTGGAAAACGATGACAAGGTTGAGGTAAAATTGACATAGTGAACTAGTTATTAAGCACGTATCCCATACATAGGAATACGCAGATACGAAAGACAAGCTTCTCTTTACTACATGGTAAACCTATTTACCTTTCCATCGCTGGATGATAACATTTGTTTTCTGTAAAAATTTTACAACAAAACGGCAAGAAAGAGATGTAAAAAAACATTCCAGGCAAGGTGAATCTACAGTATGGTTAGAGTTCTAGTTGTCAGTGCTTTTGTTCTGTTTCTTTACTGCAACAATCTTCCTAGTCGCCCTTGACTTCAGAAGTTAAAAGGTAAAAGTACAGTGTTAAGAAAAATGTACAAAATTAATATATCTGACCAACAGTTGCTTTCATAAGTGTGATTTAGAAATACATAAGAAATCAAAGAAAAAAACAACAGCAAATAAACTTTGCACTTTGACAGTAACCTATGACCTTTCAACTCTAGAACAAGGGCAACCAGGTCAGATCTACTGATATGTCTTTGTACTGAAGGCGACAGACTAGACTCTACAGACATGCATATGACTCACACGTGCTGCAACTTTTTAATGAGGCTGGGGGAACATGTAGGCACTGTAAAACAGACTATTTTTGCACATCTTTCCATATGATTTTCTTTTGACCATAAAAATCAAACTGAGAAAAAAAAAGATACATACTGTAATATCTCAAATTTCCACTGTCCCAAAACCTTTTTTTTTTTTGCTTTCTTTTGATTGGGTGCAAAATAGTCAGTTTTACAGTATTTCTGTCAGTTCAACAATTTAACCATTGAATTTGAGGGCCTTGGAGGACCTTTAATATCCCTTCACCCTTAGAACCGCATATTTCAGACTACTTAATAGTAATAAATTAAGCATAGTGGTCAATGCATAGCGAGACAGACTGAACATTAAGTCAGACATTCCTGTTCACTCAAATATTAGAACAGAAATGCTGGGAAAATGAGCAAAATGTATCACAAACAAACAGAACTTATGGCTAGCCTTAGTAAGAGGACTAGAAGAAGGATTTGGAACTATCGTCCAACCACAGGCGTACTTACATGAAGAACTGCGACCCATTGGTATCTTTGCCACGATTGGCCATTGAGAGGAGAAATTCACGGTCATGTTTCAAAATGAAATTCTCATCTGAAAATGAAGACAGTACATAAATATACCATGTCATGTAATCCTGAATCACAAATTACATTCCATCCTAAAAATCTTCACAAAAATCATCTTTCTACTTGGCAAAACAAAGACACATTATACAGCCGTCCTAAAACGATACTTCGCTCCCTTGGAATAAAGTAAAAAAAAACTATGTTGTATTTTATTCCCTGATAAAGATATACTAACTGGATGACTTTCTATAAATCATAATTTAAAAACCAGAAAGACACAAGTATCTCAATTGCAAAAGAGACCACAGGAAGAATAGCTTCATTTGAATCTATTGGTAAAAGCAATATCAAGCTCAAACCCACAACAACAAAATCTCAAAGCCTCAATACAGATCCTACATGTATTTCCTCATACATTTATCCAATTGTTCCCATTGTTTATTGGTTTCCCTTTGGACTACCTTTGAACGTGGCTCCATAGATGGACTCCCCTCCTCGTCCATTGCCTGTAGAAGCACAAAAAACAACAACACAACATTAACATTTTGTTTACACTAAATTGACAGTCCATATCAAATTCTAACAATCAAAAGCTATACTACACTTCAACCAAAGTTGCAGTCTGAGCCAAAACAGCAATGATGTCTTACCTTCGGTGAAGTCTCCTCCCTGAATCATGAAGTCCTTGACGACCCGGTGGAAGGGTGTGCCTTTGTAGTGGAGATGCTTGCCTGTTGTCTTCCCTAGACCCTTCTCCCCTGAATAACAACAGATATACAATGACTTAACAACTGTTCATAATGATTCACTTGTCTCTGACTGTAAGAGCTTAAAACAGACATACAGATCTCAAAACTCAGAACATAAATCAAATGTTTCTTGTGAGAGAAAAGACTATATGAGGAACCTACCTGTACAAAGACAGCGGAAGTTTTCACAAGTCTTGAAGCAGACGTCGCTGTAGAGTTCCATCACAACCCTCCCCACTGTGGTGGAAACAAACCAAAAGGTTCAACAGACCGTATCAATTAGAAGCACTTAGACTAAGACGAAAATGTTATCCTTTCCCTATAGCGATGATTCCTTCACTAATTCCCTTGTTCTTGGGACAAAACAATGACTAACACGAGATCAAATTTCAGAAGGGAATATGCATTTGCATGTACATTAAGAATTCTACTTTGAAAAGTAAAAATAAAAGAGTATGTTACTAGGCATTGAAAATGATGATTAAAGACTTTAGCTCGGCTCATCAATTATTAAATCCAATTTTCTTTCTGAGGTTGGATGTATAGTAGTTAATACATGTACATTGTATATGGTACTCAAAAAGAGTCTTGACTTGGTCTGTTGTACAAAGTGGGTACAAGTTCATTGTCATACCTGGTGTTCCGTTGACTTCAAGGTCGAAGAAACACCTGGGGCGATGCTTTGGTCCCGCCATCTTGAGATACCTGTAAACAATTGGATATCAGTTTTGATATGATAAAGGAATACTAAGGCCTCAACATTCAAGCAGCGGGCAGTTCAAAGCATCAAACTGGTAGAGAAATTCCAAATCGATTATGTTGTGTGCATTGATAATGTGAAAAGCTCTAGAAACATAGAATTGTTTGGTAACCTTTACTCCATGTTTTGTCTGAATACACACTGGCAAAGTCCGCTATTTCAACAGCACTTCATCAAAACATGAACCAAATTCCTGGAAATTTAGTCTTTCTGACAGTCTACAGTATGTTCCTGAAATGAGTCCATGAGCAGAATACTAATTTAACCATAATCTACAAATTGTAGACACTTACATTTAGACATTCAAACAAAAACACATCATTCAAATTAATAAGGTGGTTGGCATCTCAACACTTTGATCACAGTTCTTAAAGTTAACATAATATCACTGGCTACCTCCTGAGTGACAGAGTTGTCTACACAAGCCCTGACAAGCTGTGCATACCAACCATAATCCTCCCCGACTACCATCACCTCCAACCTTACCAGGATGGTTTGGGTCAACGGTTTTAAAGGCTATTTCGGTCGGCCTGACAGAACCAACTGACCCCTTGTTGCCTGCATCAGGCCACATTACTGTAAGCCACAATCATTTATGGGCACCGAGTGCTGTGTGTGTTCACACATAGCCTTGATAAACAGTCAACTGTCAAGCCTCAAAATAAGAATCAAGATCATTCCTGGGATAGAAATAACAAGAGACGATGTTGCCCAAGGCGCTTTTCCAATCCTCTTAACTCAAAAAGCATTTTCAGCTGTTAAACTATTTGTCACTGTCCACTTCTTGTAAGTTGTAATACCATCATAATACCAATATCATATACTATAGGGAATAGAATACTTTTTTTTTCAGAATCGTGCTATTGTTTTCCATTGCAGATAAAAACAGTAATACTACTACTAACTAGTACTGCAAGTTGTATAGTTGGCTACTTAACCTTATGCCACTGGTGTAAAAAAGGGATACTTATCAAGCATGTTCCAATGAGAAATTATGATTTATACATTAAATGATTAATGATTTAATCTTAAAACTTTGCAATAGGTAAAAATTTTGTTTTTAGGAAATGCTTCATTATCAAATTCAAATTCAGAAAGCTACAGGCCCGAGGGCACACTTCTTTCCCACACGAGTTACCCCTGCCTGGAACAAACTCTCACAGACCACGGTCAACAGCAAGACAGTGAAAGAGTTCAAGACAAGACTGGGGCAGGAATGGGGACGGCATCCAGACCTATATGAGTACCAATTCACATACTGATGCTACTACCGCCACAACTAGGACAGCCTTATTACCCGTGAGGGTATCGACTGGCTGTGGTTCAAGGTAAAGATTCAAGGTAAAGATTATGAATGGACGGAACTTGCTATATAAAAAGAAGTTTGAGTTGGAATGCTTTGTTTGCGAACTATTTTTATCAGAAGAGGAGACTGATGTTGTTGATAGACATACAGCAAATTCCCTATCTGTCAGCTGAGACACTGTAAACACTTTTGTCACTATATAAACATGCCATGGTAGACAGCCGATGAAACAAGTGTACTGTATATTATTTACTCAAAATTTAGGACCTGTATGTGTCAAATAATACTAAGGAAAACATAGGTAGGTGCTTTGTCCACCATGTAATAGAAACACTTTAAGTTTATATTAACCAAAGACATTATATAGAATCTATATTATGTCCTTGGTTTAACAGTAACAATAAATTCTTTGTTCCCATATTTCATGCATTTCATTACGCAAATATGGTTCTAATTTTCCAAAATCCTCATCATCTGTGTCAGTCAATCATCATGCAAAACATAACCTTTGACCTTCCATGAGTGGCCACAAAAGTGAAGGATTTGGAGATGAAAATGCAGGTAAGGACAACAATCAAATATGAGTCTTAAATTATTACGTGTAACACATGTAACGTTAACGTTAGAAAAATTTGCTCAGATAATAAAACCTGATTGACTCTGTAAATGTATTTCTAAAAAATTATGCCGGCTTTCTTATCATAGAAATTACGAGTTATTATGTACACTACTAAGACTTATAGGGAATCACAACAACAGCATCCACATTAAGGAGCAACACGTGGTATTTGCACTTGGAAGCAGCCGGCTTCAGTCTCAAGAAACGCGGAAACGAACAAAGAAAGGATCAAGAAAATCACGAGACTTGATCATGCCCAAGGCAATCTCCAAAAATAACCGGCTGTTTTTACATAACTCTTCTATTTGCATCAATAAATTTGCACTACATTTCTTCTTCAAAGTCTTGACCAACGAGTGCAAGATGTCTTGTGTCAGTAAATAACCGGTAAATCTCAATAATTATCCGCAAATCTTACCTTGGGAAATATTCCCTCGAAAATTGCTCCTCCAAAATGGCGTGACCTCAAGGCATGACCTCTCGCGATAGGACAACATGTCGCGAGACCAGAAGATTCTAATTTTTTTCAGGGAACAAATTATTTTTAAAAAAGATCATAATATATTTGTGAAAGACAAAACAACAACTTCTAACATCTTATTTTAAAGTTTATATTATCACTTTGAATTAAATATATTGAATTTATCTTTTTTTTTGTTTACAAGTAATGAATTCAAACCAAAGTGTTTGCAACTTTTTCTCCCCTGTATATATAGTCGTCTGACCCATGTCCACAAAGTCACATGACTGACAAGTTAACTTCGCAGACGACTGTAATCTGATTCTTCAAGGTTCACGGCAAGTTTCTGCAGGTATTCTATCACATTTCCTTATAACGGTGCATCTATAGCACGGTTAGATAATTTCCCGTATCTCTGTCTATTCTAAAGGCTCACTATGTCAGTAAGAGACGCTGGAATCGTACGTGTAAACAAAGACTAGACATGTCGTCCGCCCAATTCTGGCACCTCCCCTCCCCCCTCAGTCAGCGGGAAGTCGCATGACCAGGAAAAAAACCCCTCATGCGAGTGGACATGGCATCATTAACATGTACTTAATGAAAGAAATACCTTTATTGCACGTCTATACTCGTACAAGCTAGGTATATGGCATGGTGATAGAACAGAAGTACAATTAATATTATAGTGATATATTACATCTTCATACATTATGACTAATGTATGTGGGTTCGATTTCTTCTTAAGACAGCTGTAATAATAAATCCTTAGTAACCCCTCAAGCTGTAGAATAGTAGGAGACTTGAAAAAAAATCCTAGACATTCTGTGGCATCTGTTGTTCTCAAAACAACGTTCATATTCTTAAGCTAAGCAGATGAAAATTATTTGAAAGGAGGTAACGTTAACGTTACAAAATTCGTATTATCAGTATTAGCGTAGCTATTTAAATGTTTGTATGAACTGTGACTAGAGAATGCTTGAATTGCCGCTGTAAAATATTACAAAAGTATTGATTTTGACCCAGAACCGTACACGCCCCCAAACATCAACAACAGACTGTAGTAGTTAATCATTTCATATCACATGGCCACAAAGGTCAACATTTATTGATAAAGTTGTATGATGAAATCATGATATAGGGAGAGCTTAAACATTTATTTACAATGAGTTAACACTGAAGACTTGTGTTGAATTATAGTTTCTACAGCTGGGTATGCTTGGAAACTAGGGGAGTACTCAAAAATTATAAGTAAAGAGTGTATGTAATTTGACTCCCTGCTATTTGCCACTATTACTAGTCATGTCATGTGCATGTGGTGGTCAAGTGATGTAATTAACCTTTAGTACACCGAAGGAGCTGTTTGGCTACCGATTCTCTATGGGTTTCAGATTAGGCAGCAGGATATACATATGAAGGTTAAGTTGCACACATTTACATGAATCATTATGAATAGCTATGCTATCAGAACTGTATCTACAGTTCATGCCAGGGGGTCCGGGGATGTGATTCAAATGTTGTCATCAGATAGTTAGTAGCAGTTTAATTTGCTATTGAAGAGAAAATACAAATCTTGAATTTGATGCAGGGTAAATATGTGTAATACATGTATGATTCCAGGGTTGGACATGAGGCACTAGCTGTTCTGATAGCACAGCATCACCATGGCAACCGCACCTCCTCCCAACCCACAGGTGCAGAAGCTCATCAAAGACGTCGAAGGTAAAGATATCAGCATTCTTGATTTTATAAGTAACACCAACACAGACAAGTGTCTTGTTAATACCTGGTATATCAATCTCTGAAATATCTTTTAAGATTAACATTAAGTTCTAAAACAAATTGTCTGGTATACTACATAATAGAACTATCGATGAGTTTAGAATACATGTACGTTGTACTAGTACAATGTATATGGGGGGGTGACTGTTGCTTTTTCTTTTCTGTCCTTTGGTAACTGCATGTCATTTGTATTTTTGATAATTATTTCATTTTTATTTCTGTCATGTTTGACCAGGGTAGCCCAACTTAGTGATGTGACAACATTTGTTTACTTAGTATGTTATAAGCATCTTTGTATCTATCCCAGAATGCATCACTGAGTTGAAGCAACAGTACTTCACAGAGAGCCAGGAGCCAGTCACAGATGACAACACAACTCTGCACCGCTTCTGTGCCAAGCTGGAGATCCTGCTACAGACAGACCAGAAAGGTAATCATATCACATCAAACATGCTCATGAATATTCAACAGGTGGACCAGTGTAGCAGGCCACAATGTACCCATGGGCAGAATGTACCTGGGTATATTCTGGCAGGGGATACACCTGATGAGACTCATGAATATTCAACAGATGGGACAGTGTAGCAGGCCAGGATGTATCCCTGGCTAGAATGTACCTGGGTATATTCTGGCAGGGGATACACCTGATGAGACTCATGAATATTCAACAGGTGGACCAGTGTAGCAGGCCACAATGTACCCATGGGTAGAATGTACCTGGGTATATTTTAGCAGAGGATAATCTGGTATGTTACACCTGTAGCTTCATGCATAAGCATTCTTGCTACTGCACAGGGTTCCAGCCAGCACCTGTCATTCCGTCATTTGAAGGAATTTTGCTGCAAATGCCGGAAAATTTTTAAGACCAGTCCATCATGATCAACAACGATGGACAAAAATTAGTAAGTATCGATATAAAACTGGCCAACTTTGAAGAAAATTACACAGGGACAGAAAAAAATGATTCTTTGTAGGATCTTTCCGTCAATGGGAATTTGGATGATAGAAAAAAATGTCAAGCTGGTTTAGACCCTGCTATTACAGTTACTTGGTGAACTATGGACAGGTACCCAAGGGTTGGAAGCACCAGACATTGTGTTTTATTTTATCCCCCTGGTCACAAGTCTTGATGCGGATGCACTTGTTGCCATGACAACTGGCAGTCTCCTCCCAGACTGGGTAGTATGCTCTCCCTCCCTCTACCCATCCACACTGGTATGGTCCAGACTCCATCCTGTTTTTTGTAAGAATTCTATTAGTTATGGCTGTAGTTCTGATAATTGAAAGCATTGTAAGTTTGTGGAAGCAAAGTTTTATCACATAAACTGTTGACATGATACAACACTCACTGAACAGCACATTTTTTTTCATATAGAGGACTCAATGAATGAGACAAAATTTACATCAAAATTTACATACATGTACCATACATGTATATAAAACTGGTTAACTGGGATTGCATATAGCATACTGTATATGGAACTGCCTTAGAAACCCATGGCCACATACAAAGTTTTAGTGGCCCTGCATGGATGGCCTCTGGTACATGCATATGTTTATACTGTAGAGAAGGGTATACTGTAGTCTGAGACTCTAACCTTTCCAGTTTGAGGAGTTGGGAGTGCTCGGCCACCCAGCCTCCATGTTCCTTACATGCCCTGTCTGCCTCCTCCATACTGTACTGGAGATGGCCATGTAGGGGAGCAAGGTGGAAGATGTGCCCTGCAGTTTCATAGGAGAAATGATCACATTTTCACAAAATATAGTTGCTATTCTATGAGGAGCTGATAGGGGGCAGGACTGCACTACAAAGATTTCTATCTTGCCAAGACATGTATGTGTGTCTACCTCATTATCTCCTTGAAAAATTGAGATATTGTTTTGGGTGTGTCTGTGTTTCTGTTTGTTTGTTTGTCTGTCTGTCTGTTTGTGTTTCAGGACTACTGTAGTTAGCATAACTCAAGAACCTCTTGATGAATTATGATGATATTTGGTATGTGGGCAGGTGTTGTGAAGCCAAAAGTCAAGGTCTATTTTGGGCCCCCTGGTATGTGACCCTGGTGCTGCAGCAGAACTTCAATTTGTGTATCTTTTGACCTGGACGTGCTGTGGTCTTGATTTTTGGGTGGCAGATAGCTTGTTTTCATTGCTTGTATTTGGAGCATTAAGCAAGTTGAAATCATTTCAAGTGATTCACATAAGTCACATGAAGTTCAATAAAATATCTGAATATACTACTACTAGTACCAGTAACTAATAACTAGGAACTCAATACTATAACTAGTATAAGGAAGTAAACTGATGGGTGTCATTTGTTTTCCCTACCAAGAGGTGGTGTTGCATGGCACAAAGCTTGTTCCATCTTTTTCTGGAGATCTTTAGCTTTAGCTGAAGTTGTCTTGAAGGACCTCACAGTTTCTACCATGTTGTCCATTGCGTCTACCATCTGTGCCTGTTGAGTGGCTAGTTGGGTGTACAGGTCGGCCAGCTTCTTGTGCTTCTGTGCCTGTGTTAGGAAGAACTGTTGCCAGATACTTTCTGCCTCCAATTGTAATGTGTTGACCTGATCTGAAACATGAAGTTAGCAATCCGTTATAATAATCAAGTTCTAAATTTAAAGATCTATTTTCAAAAATTCATTCATTCATTTATTCATACATTAATTCAATTCTTCCCATATGTAATAAGTTCCTCATTGTATTCATCTGATAATCACCATGCCAAATTCTGACCTTTTGTTGCACATTTGCTTTGATTTGTGACACTATTGTTTCAGGTTTACTGTTCATTTCTTTTATGGCCAGTCCAATATACTCCTTTGATCTCGAGCCAATGTATGTCCTCAGGAGGTCAAGTTATATATGACAGTGTTATAACTTACTTAAAATGAAGCAGTAAAGTTTCAATGATGGTCGTACAAAATGTTTCTATGAAGAAGAAAGAAGATGGTGACTTTGCAAAGTAAAAGTACCAAGGCAGAGCTTTGTAAAGGAATATCATGTATACTTACTCTGGATAGAAATGTTGTAAAATAGGCTTCTTTCAAATCTATCAATGAAATGACAAGTTTGTCCTCTCAATATACTAGGATAGCTATTCCATAGTAGGCTGAAAATAGCTTCAAACCTTGTAACTGATACATCTGCTGCTCCATTCTCCCCAGCTGTGAAGCTAGCTCAGCATTTGAGACTGCAGATTCTTCACGAGGGCTATCTGTAGTTGTATTAGCAGTTGTGTTGGCAATACTGTAGTCAACATTTCCCAGTGTTAAGAGTGCAAGAATCTCTGCAATGTGAAATCTCTGGACAAGTAACATGTCTGGTCCTTTTTGGTAATGCTTGTTACTGAATTGCAAAAGAACAATGACTTTTGTGATGTTGGTCAAGTCAAGTCAATCTCAATGTCTTTATTTAGGTATGGTACTCCTTGAAGTTGAAGAGCATTGTAAACATGGCTGTGAAGTTTTTATGATGTAGTTCTTTACCATCATAAAGATATACTAAGTACTTCACAATACTCTTGCTGTCCTAGAAATGCTGACAGGACAAGAAATGCCTTCTCTGTTGATTCCAAAGTCAAGTAGTCTTTGTGGCCTCTTTAGATTTTTTTATTAAGGCCTCTATTGATGCCAACGTGGGAAGGGAAACATTGCTGTCAATACCTGCTACTTAAGTTCTGCAATTTAGTGCTAAACAGTATTTTATTACCTTTTTTGTTTAATGTATTCAATGACATATCAGATAACATGTGATCATGAGGATATATATCTCATTTGTAACATCGTTGTTTATTCACAACCACAATCATGTACACAGGAGCCGACGTTATACGGTCATTTACCAAAATTATTCACAGAATCGATGTCTCATGTGAGCTTATCAGTTACTGTAGCTATAGGCTAGGTCTTTTCCCAATGTCACAAAGAATGACTACATACAAGCAAGGCTACTAAGTTCTTTATTTTGCATAATCAACAATTTGTATTCAGCACTTCATCTCATGACTCGTAATAAGAGAACATGTAATAGGAGAATGACCGGATAGGATCACGCTGGTATGTTATGCCAAAGTTATTACTGGTTATACATTATACAGACTTGGTCGTCTGACTACGTACAGTACACATGTGTATATGGCCAGATCATGTGATCACGTGATAGCAAATCATGCCAAGATCATGTAGTTAAATTTTGTGAGTAAATCATAAGGTCAGATGACTTGGTCATGTGACTGGGTCATGTGACTGGGTCATGTGACTAGGGGCAGATGGAGAGCTTCTTCCAGCACCAGGCGTTGTAGGTGCCCTGCTCCTCGCACACGTGCATGCCGCGGGCGTTCTTGCACTGCGGCCAGACGCTGTGCATGGGGTACCAGGCCGTGCCGTCCGCCAGCCAGCCACAGTCACACCTCTCCAGACCACGCCTGCAGCAACGTACAAGCTTCGTTAGGGAAGATATACTGTAAATATTTAAACTTTTGGGGTGGTTTTATTTTCACGGTCTTTGTGGTGTCTTGCAAGCAACATACATGTACAAACTTCAGTAGAGAGGATATCAGGGCGACATGTGACTGCGGGCAGGAGCAGACCATGGAACACCTCCTCGTCTGTCCCCTCCTGCCTGAGCCGTGCACCAGAAAGAACCTTGACGCCCTGATCCCAATAGGAAGGGCGGTTGCCGAATATTGGAGGGGGAGTGTATAGCAGACAAGTACCAAAGGTGACACGAGAAGAAGTAGGGCTTTATCTAAACAGGGTTACAGGGGCGCTGCGACTCCATGCCCTGACCATGTGCCCCCTTACCCTGGGGAGCAGATCCTCTGACAAGCATAAAATTCTGATTAACCAGGGATGCTACAAGGTCACATGTGGCCACAGTCTTCAACTGTGACCTGTCTGACAGTAATTTCCCCCTAGAGCCTTAGAATTTTGACTTGAATTTCTCTGTAAATATTGAAACTTTTGCTGTTTTTTTTGTGGATTTGGCAGTGTCCTTTTCCGCAAATTCATGATGCAGCAAATAAGTGTTTCCAATGTAAGACTACTGTACTACAGAATTGTTTCAACAATCACGGTATTTAAAACACAGCAAAAACCTCCTTTTCCCTTCTACTATGAAATACATAACCACCGTGAAAGTAAATGCATTTACCATATGCAGATATATAGTTTAAGGTTACCGTAACATATGTTGGTAAGGTCTTTATTTCAAGCCAGGCAGTAAGCGGAAATTTTACTTGTACATATATCACATGTATGTATAATTACATATATAATCATATTTATGACCTATTCATGGCATATTGTCATGTTTTGAAAAAGTACTCAGCTGCAATAGCTGTAAAAACTGAAAAAATAAGTTTTTCTGGGAAGTTGTGATTGACATATTTTACCTGTACTCAGCGTACAGCTCGCGATACTCGGCCAGACGCCCGCCGTCAGCCTCGCACGCCTGCTTGGCCTCCTGCCAGGTGTACTGGTAGTGTCCGGCAGGTGATGTCAGGTGCTCAATCAGACCTGCAGGGTGAAAGAAAAACAACTTTGTTTATTTGTTGTGCTGTCCTTTTATTATTTATGAGTTTGTTATCTGTGTCGTAAGTTTAAGTAAGGTGAGCGCAGTTGTTTCTTGCGGAAAAGGACCTCCCAAATGAGACCAAGGAAGAAGAAAAAAGGATGCAAAATTTAATGACTTCCAGCCCTTCCTGTATTTCTAAACAAGTCAGCCGGTAACAAAGGCATCTATTCTTGGATATAGCGTTTTTTATAGGAAAATGGAAGGTTGTTAATGTTATAATATTGATAATGTGTATGACAGATAAAACATGAAAGACAGTGGATGCTGTCTGAAATATCTGACTGTTTCAAAATTTTATCCAGTTGCTTGAGTAACTATTTTTGGCGTATCTTACTACCTGGATGTCTAACCTTCATCAACGTATAAAACATGGTGCATGTCAGTGTGATTGAGTATGTAATAAAGTTGTACCCAGGGTTGGTGTGACACGACACAGCTCCTGTCTAATCTGGCCCATCAGGGTAGTCTGGTTCTCGGTCTGGTGAAGCTGGGACTGGAAATACAGTAACAAAACAGAGATGAGTCAAAGTTGAAGTCCTTCCCACAACATAATAAACAAGAGCTTTTAAAAAAAGCTGGCGTTTCGGCTACGTTTATAAGTGTGAATTGTCTTTTCCCTTTACTTGAAGTAAAATCTGCCAGAGGAAGTCACTCAAGGGCTGTTCAGTCTATAAGAAAAATTGTCATTTTGGGAAATGAGTACTGTTTTAATAGAGAAAGGCAGATTGGGGAAAGCAATTTTGAAGTTACGTCACTTAACTTAAGTGCTTTTGAAAAAGCTGGTCTTGGCCTACAACTTGTGCTTATTTGTAAAATATATAATAGGCTCATTATAAAAGCTATCAATGTAATTATGTACATGGCACGCAATAAAACATAAAATTTGAAAAAGCACCATTGAATCATCAGCACTATGGTAATTAAGTGAAATAGAAGTTCATAACAGCTAAGGTTCTATCTAAAATGACTACCAAATGTCAAACAAATCAACAGCTACCGTATTTCTTCTAATAAAGGACGCACCCCAAATAAAGTGCGCACCCCCGATTTGGGCTTCACCGCAACCCCAATCACGCCAGCTGAGATACTTCACAGAAAAACCTTAATAAAGTGCGCACCCCCCATCTGCCGCTGTCGCTCGGCGCGTCTCCAAGATGTGACCACGCCCCGGTATTCGGCACGCTATGAAGTCCTGGTGTCTTTCTTAATCGTTCCATTTTCAAGGAATTTTCGGGAAAACATTACCATTATTTGGGGTCAACACTTAACCCTCTACTCCGCTCAAATTTTGAGTAAAACGTTTTGAAGTTTAAACGTCACGCTGCTGAGAACCTCGCGCCAGGATATCTGACAAACTCCCTTGATATTGAAGGACCAGACGACGATCCGCTTGATTTCTACCGGGCTAGTCAAAGACAAACGTGTAAAACGCATTTTGAGATAAAAATAAAAGTTCGTCTCTCGGCATTTATGCCGCAAAATACAGCGTTGAATTGACGAAATCATTTCATTTTCGATCACCCGCCGCCATATTGTTCAAATCCTGCTGCCCCAAGATGCATTTCGCGTGTTACGTAATCATCATCACATGATCGCATTACGCGTCTCTGATTGGTTATTGCTGCAGCTGAAGGCGGGAATATTGCAGACGAAGTGCATCATGGGGCAGCAGAATCGCGGTCTAAGTTTTTTCTTTGTCTGAAATGTTACACATGAAAACGCAATAAAAACGCGGTTTTATCGACTACATAGCAACATTATGGTGAAGAAAATGTAAAACCAAAAGATGTTTTCGGGAAAGCATACATTTATTTGCCGATTGATGGTGGCTTTTGCGTAATTTTAGCGATCAATGAACCCGGAAGTGTGCCGAAAGCGGCGTGGGTTTTCGCGTTTTATCCGTCAAAACAAAAACAAAACTCCCGCTGAAGCGAACTCCCATATGAAAATTCCCATAGTTTTGTGCCGAGGGGCGCCACTTTCCACGTCCGTGTTGTCTGAATGAAGTCGATACTGAACAATGGAGCATTTGCTACTGTAACAAAGAATCGCTGTTTTGCAAACAACATCAAGAGCCTCTGTTTACATCGGGGATAGAAGTTTAGTGGCGAGTGTTTTGCAAGAATCATCTTACCGCGCATAGGAGCCGCTGCACGGTATTTTCCATTACAATGAACAGAAAAATTCGAATGCCGGGTTTGGAATCTATGAAGTCCTGTTCATAAGACAAAGGCCTTGTATATATTAAATGAATATTTAAAAATAACAAATATAAAATATTTCTTTATTTATTAATGAAAAAAATGATATTCATAAATATGATATTGATAGATTAATATAATATCAATATATATTTTTGATATTCAATATCTAAAAAGAAAAAAAAAATCCATGCACGGAGACGAACCCGGATCTTCTGGGTCCGAAGTGCTTGGCGTTGCCAGATCGGCCAAGCTGCGGTACGTAACTATTTACTCTGGACGTAATGCTATAACCTCACTATATGGTATCATTTATGCCGATTTTTGCTCGTTTTCTTGACGAAATCATTTTTTTTCTTCTGCAATCTTGTGGAATAGATGTAATATGGTCATTTTTCAGGATATTAAAGTCCGAAACCACAATGCAATGATATTTCCAAACAGTTGTAGCATTTACATGCGGTCGCCGTCCTGTGTCACATGCAAATCTGGCGTGCCTGCCTTTTCCTGCTCTCTTGCCATATAAGGCAACGGCTATACAAGGATTTGAGAACGTATTGCCATATAAGGTCTTATTGTGTGCGACACAGTGTTGAACCAAGCATGCATGCTTGAAGGTAAAAGCCAGGACATTGCGTTTCGGTGCGAAAGCACCGAAACGCAAAAAAAAGAGAAGCTAAAATGTAGCCTGGGTGCCATCCTATTACTACTTAGGCTCCTATACTCGCTACCCTAAAAAAATAGATTTTTTTTAGGGTAGCGAAACGCAGGAGCTCCGGGAGTAATCTCGGATGGCACCCAGGCTAGGTAAAAGGTGACACCCTTCTCATCAGTTTCCTTAGTGCTTGAGCGACACAAGAAAGAGCTAGTCCACTCGTAGATTCGTGTGTCCAACGTCCATAGTCTTTCCAATAAGTGCTGAGTGTTAAGCAGAGAAGAAGTATGCACCATTCTTAAAGTCTTTGCATGATCTGTTCAGGGAATCAAACTGAAGACCTACAGCATGTAAAACGAGCACCCCTAGGCTATGGTACATAATAAGATGATCCATACTTTGGTATCAACTATACAAGAACAAAGATTCTAAGCTTCACAGAGTAATGTAGAGCTGTGTTCCCACCTGGAGGAAGGTGAGACTGAGGTTGACGTCCTCCAGACTGGCCCTGCGCTGGATGTACTCGTTGTTCAGCAGGTGCTTCAGGTTGTTGAATGAAGCACCTGTCTGTTCACGCTCCACCTCCACACGGTCTCTCAGGGCCGTCAGTTCAGTCTGCAGGGTGCTCACGGCTCCTGGGCGGGGGGGGGGAAGGGAAGGGCAGGGATAGTTTTTTACTACAAGACAGCAAAGCATTAGTTTTGTATTTTGTATTTTTGTCATACCTGGGCCGCAAATAATGTTCGATCATAATGGGTGTTCCGGACTGGGTGATAACTTGGGTAAATATCACATAGGCTTTCATAAAATATCTCGTACCCTCTTTGCGTGCGCCAGTTGTGCTGCTGTCGAAAATTCGAATACCGGACACGGACGTTAAAATTGCTGTTGTTACAATTTCTTGTTTGAAGACATCAACTTTTGGCACATTTTGCATAGAAATATGTGTTTTTTCAGGTGGGTATCACATGAATAAGATACAACATGGTGTATTCCGTATCACCCGAGGTACCAGCCGACGGCCGTATGTAACTTGTTTTGTATGTTCATCTCCCTTCCCTTAGGATCAAACAAATATTGTGATCAGATCAAGTCCGGTAAGATATTAAACTGATTTGAGTCACCCACTGTTGTTCCCCTTACCCTGGAAGTTCTGAAGCTGCTGCTCAATGTGGTACAGACGTGTGGTCAGCTCAGAGCCGATCATGGGCTGTGGCAGGTTGTGCAGGTCGTTCCCCACCACCCACTCCTCTTCATCTTCACCAAGGTCACTGTCCCTGTCCAAAATAAGAGCAGATTTCTTCTATCTCTATCTGTACTTCTGTTCAGCTGATTTATCTACATTTCTAGCATACAGCCAAGGCTGCGAAAAATAGGGTTATGCTAGACAACAGCAAGCTAGGACAAAAACACTAATTCCTCTGTAAAAAGAATGTCTTAAAGTCATCATCAATTTTGGATCAAGTGAAGAAATGGCAGCATTTTTAAGCGGCAGTTGTGTTTTTCTCCTTTTCTCCCTTGACTTAAGCAGTCTACAAATTGAGCAGAGCAGCTGGGAAAGCTCCGTTGTGGACATGCTTCTAACTATTACGCGAGGAAAATTGAGATCTAATTTTGTTCATACCAACTTTGATTGAAACATGGTCGTCAGTCTGTGGTCCATCAGTTCTTTGCTTTACTTTCCATAATGCTTAAACATACATGTACTGTGACTGCCTATAAAAGTATATGTAAGGCTAGATGTTGCTGGTTTTCTTAGGCTTAGGGAACATACTTGGGAAAAGTGTAGCTTATTCTACATAAATAACAGTAAGTTGTTGCAGCAATAGTACATGTAGTATCAAGCAAAGATTGAAAGCCATGAGGGTATCCGAGTAGAGTTTCCTCACCTGAGGACAGTGGCACTGCAGATTGCCAGTGACAGGAGGATGTAGAAAAACTTCTGCATGATGCCTTTGGTGTCAGCTGTCTTGTTGTTACAAACGCCAGGAGAGGAAAGTTTCTGCTGGTCACCTCTGAGCCTGAGTTTGATGCAGTCTGAGTACAACTGCTTTGGAAGGTACTCGACTTTAATATACCACATCGGGTGATCTGGACTCTACCATTTGCAGGCTAGGGGTGGAACAGTTACTACATTCACGTAAAAACGTGTTTATGATTACATGGTCATACAAGAATGAATCACCTGACAGTTTTTTCTTGTAGTGAACAGAACCTCTGGATATTGAATTTGCAACATGATAAGTTTGAGCATATTTTTCTTCCATAAGAAAACATTTTAAAAAACACTGTCCACTACTTTTCACAAAAACTGGCTTGTCCCATCAAAAGAAGTGTGTACAAAACCATATCTTGATCCATGATTGCAGATTATCAAGTTATAAAGTTAAGAGTCACTTGAAAGAAAGAGACGACATGTTTATCAGATTTTACTGCTTAAAGTACCATATAATGCTTGGCTTATCAATGTAAGATCTGTTGACTTTTTAGACGTTACCATCTTATCAAAGATTATTACGATGGAGACATGTTTAACTTGTTCTTGTCTTCTATTTCATTAATTCATGTGAGGGAAGTGGCTGTAAATCAGATTTCTCCATTGTGCATGGCTCAGCTCTTTTTCTATAAGTGGAGTCAACAAAGTCTGTATCTTATCTTACAGCTGCTTTGATTGGTTGGTGTATCACCTCCAATTAGAGCTGTGAATACACCAGCCAATCAAAGCTGTGCTTTAGAAATGGTAACTTTTGATTTTAGGAGAGGTTGATTAAATGTGTTTAAATTCATTCCAAACGACAAGAAATTTGATAAAGATAAAGACACAAAGGTGCAGCAAATGTCTTGAATTCATAACCTTAAAGTTAAAGTGTCACAAATTGACGGTTCCCTGTAATGCCAAGGTCACATTTCCTAACTAGGGCCTGACCGGGCTGTTTTAGGGAACAAAATATAAAAGCGTATGATAAGAAATACAATGTATACACAAATAATGCCCATGACTAATTTTTTGAAACATTGTGTGTTTTGTAGTCTTTTAAACAATCTTTTCTTCCCTCAAACTGCCTGGCCGTTTTGGAAACATGACTGTAGAATTTGGTAAAACAGTAATTTATTAAACGTTCCCTTTATCCTATTGTTCTGTCCAGAGAAGTCCAGTTTCCTGGGTGGGAAGAAGGACTACTGGAACTACTTCTGTGACTGTCTGGCAGGGAACAAAGGGCTGAACGATGGCATCAGATATGTCAAGAGTCAGAATGAGGTAAGGTTACGATTTTGAAAATTCTGATTCCTCTACAAACATAGTATTGCTATTACACGTAGTTCATGAATTAGATTTAGAGGTGCGATAAAATTCCTCAGATTTTTCTGTTCTTGTGTTCTCTAATCGTGTTGCAAATTCAATCTGTTAGGTCAACAAATTTCACGTTCTTGAACAATTCAAGAATGAACTACCAAAGATATCTTGATATCTTTTTGTCTGAGAATACAGGTTCATTTGTTTTGGGTCTTTAAAAACCGTTTGTGTCGAGTCCAAAATGTTCGGAAAGTTAAAGTTTCAACATCGTCACCACAAATTCTTTAATTTGAATAACTTAAGCAGATAAAGGATGGATGAAAGCAAATGGTCAGGAAGAAAGGAAGATTTTGTAGAGTTGCAAACTATTTCCTTACTGTTTTCCTTTGAAGTTATTAATTTGTAACACATGGTTTTCGAAAGCATGTTACTTTATTTTGCTGCACAGGTCAAGACCAACCTGGGTCGAGGCCGTGCGTTTCTCCGCTACTCTCTCGTCCACCAGCGATTGGCTGACACCATGCAGCAGTGTGTTCTCAATGGCAAGGTCACAAGGTAAGGTCATTCCGAGTGGTATTTGCTGGGTCTGTCTACTGTTTTCAGTGGGATAGTGCCCTCTAGTGATTTTGTTATGAACAACAGGCATTCTTGTTTTTCTATGTTAAATATAACTATTTTTCTTCTACTACATGTGTACAGTGACTGGTACCACCCAAGGTCTGTGCTGTTGCATCATGGGACATCCTCGGCTCTGGTCAACCACTTCTATGACCTGAACGACATCCAGTTTGACCTTACACCCCATGGACATGACCTTGATGCAGCATGGCCAACTTTTGCCCGGTTAGAAAATTATTTTTTTTTACTGAGTGTATTGCTTATCAACTCTGTTACTGTCTCTGTGAACTGTGGTATTACATGTAGAGAATTGGATTAGATAAGCCTTTTCCAACTTTTAAAAGTTTCAACTTTCAACGAAAGATTACAGATTCAACACTGTCCAATAGCAAAGAAGATAAAGAGGTGTAAATAGTTGGGCTGTTATAGTCACTCTATGGTGTAACAGTACAGTACACACTAGCTTGATTGGTGATTTACAGAAACTTCAGTCATCTGATTTCTTTTCTTAAACTTTTGCAGGAAGATGTTTGGTTCCCCGGGTCAGTACTGGAGACCCCCCAGCAGGACCCCCAGTATGAGCAGTCTGGGCAGCTTCTCTTCACAGGTCAGAGGTCATGTCACAGGTTATGTTTAAGGTCCCATCTCAACCAGCTTTGGTAACAAGTAGAAAATCTTCTGTGGACATGATCTAAAGAGAAACTACTGGAAGAATTTATAGCTGATACAAACTGTATGATGACTCTTCTACTTTTTGCCAAGCTCTTTGAAAGATGTTTGTCATTCAACTGAAAACTTTGGGCATTTGCATTTGAAGAAACAACCTCTTTGTCTGACCTCACTTAATGAGTATATTTTGTACAAATGATGAGTATGCATCAAGTTGTATATTTAGCATGTTCAGTTGGTCAGTTTGTATTGTAAATACTGACTAGGAATCTCGTTTCCCAGCCTGCTACCCTAAGTGAGTTGTCCAGCCCCATGATGGAACCTCTCCCTGCCACACCGTCTGACGAGGAGAAGTATCAGGAGCTACAGGTCAGCTCTCTTCAGTTTGCCTGATATCTTTTAGATCAGAATATAGTAGCTCATCTGGGTAGGTAGATATCATAATCAAGTGACACTGTATACTTTCAATGGCAAAAAATCATCAAGTTGTATTTTTGCTTGAAAATGTCAACTTTAATCATGATCAAAAGATTGTGTTAACTGCACACCTCCTGTAATTAAGCATACTTATTGATTGAGATATTACATGTATTTATGATTAATTTGCATACAAATATATCGAACTGGGTGTCCTCAAACAAATACATGTTTTTTGTATGTGTTTCTGATGTTTAAAAGTGCCCTCAAAAGCCATCTCATAAGCCATCCTAGTCTAATTAATGTTAGCCTCATATGTACAATTCCTACATGTGTATCTTAACTTATATCAATAATTATTTGCTTATCCCTATCATTTCTTATCACTTTCGATGTATTACAACTATTATCTTTATATTATTTCTCGAATATTGATACAAAAGTATTGAATGAAGACTGATCAATTTTGATTAGTACAGAAAAAGAGAGCATGATACTAGTAGTATACTATAAGCCAAATACTATTAGGCCTCCCCCCATATGTTTTTTTTTATTGTTAATTATGTCCTACAATACAAAACTTTTCCTGTTGTACTAAGCAAATAAATTCCAATGAGTCAGCTATTACAACCTCCAGAGCAGTATCTCACGACACTGAGGGATGCTTTGTAGTACTTCTGCTATGTACACTGTGTTATGTACTATAAAGGTATAAAGCCAGGGCTGTCCAGCCTGCCAGTAGCTATCATAAATGGTAGTTACAAAGGTTATAAACTATGTTTTGTATGAGACTGCAAACTGGATTGAGATATTCATTTGTTGCAATAGGCAATTCATCAAATACAGTCATTTTTGACTTAGCTCAGATTCTTCACTATTATGGCAAGGTTCTACTCTATCAACTCTACCAGTGGGTCCTTTTTGCAAATGAATCTGATGAAGCTGCTTTACCATAGCTAAGGCTTCTTGGCAGAAAGTCATTGCTGTGTTTTGATCACCAATGTGATTCCAGGCCATTCCTAAGTTGTGGAGGGAAATGGCAACACTAGGATGTGCTGTACTCTGACCATAGATACTTCTACGCATCTGTAGTGCCTGTTCATGGTAGCTGACCGCTTTCCTATAATCACCCAAATGGACCCAGCTTTGCCCCAGGTTGTTGAGTGACTTGGCAATGTCAGGATGTGGTGTAGTCTGACCATAGATTTGCCTATTTGTCTGTAGTGCCTGTTCATAGTAGCTGATAGCTCTTCTGTCATTGCCCAGTTTGCTCCAGGCTCCCCCAATCTTATTGAGCTCAGCTGCAATGTCAGGATGTGCTGTTCTCTGACCATGGATACTCCTGTACATCTCTAGTGCCTGTTCGTAGTAAGCAATAGCTTTCCTGTACTCCCTAACAACGTCCCAGGCTGATCCCAGGTTATGGAGTGAGCTGGCAGTGTCAGGGTGTGCTGTATTCTGACTATAAATACCCCTGCGCATCTCTAGTGCCTGTTCAGAGTAGCTGATTGCTTTCCTGTAATCACCAAGCTCAAACCAGGCTACACCCAGGTTGTGTAGTGAGGCGGCAATATCAGGATGTACTGTACTTGGACCATAGATATCCCTGCGCATCTCAAGTGCCCGTTCATGGTAGCTGATTGCTTTCCTGTTATCACCAATGCCATTCCAGACTGCCCCCAGGTTGTATAGTGAGATGGCAATTTGAGGGTGTACGGTACTCAGACCATAGATACTTCTACGCATTTCTAGTGCCTGTTCATGGTAGCTGACTGCTTTCTTGTAATCACCTAGGTCATACCAAGTTCCACCCAGGTTGCTGAATGATGTTGCAATGTCAGGATGTGCTGTATCCTGGCCATAGATACTCCTCTTCATCTCGAGTGCTTGTTCATGGTAGCTGATTGCTTTCCTATAATCATGAAGATGGTGCCAAACAGTTCCCAGATTACTGAGTGAGCTGGCAATGTCTGGATGTGCTGTACTATGACCGTATATAATCCAATTCATCTCTAGTGCCTGCTCGTAGTAGCTGATTGCTTTCCTGTTATCACCAAGGTCATACCAGGCTACACCCAGGTTGTTAAGTGAGGAGGCTATGCCAGGATGTGCTGTACTCTGACCATAGATACTTCTACGCATCTGTAGTGCCTGTTCATGGTAGCTGACTGCTTTCTTATAATTACTCAAATCGCTCCAGCTTGCACCCAGGTTGTTGAGTGACGTGGCAATGGCAGGATGCGGAGTATTCTGACCATAGATACGCCTGTTCATCTGTAGTGCTTGTTCATAGTAGCTGATAGCTTCTCTAGCTTTACCGAGTTTGTTCCAGGCTCCCCCCATGTTATTGAGCTCAGTTGCAATGTCAGGATGTGCTGTATTTTGACCATGGATACTCCTGTACATCTGTAGTGCCTGTTCGTAGTAGCTTATGGCATTTGTGAGATCACCCAGATTGCTATAAGCCATCCCCAGGTTGTTAAGTGACTTGGCAATGCCAGGATGTGCTGCACCCTGACCATATATATGCCTTACCATTTCTAGTGCCTGTTCATGGTAGCTGATTGCTTTTCTGTAGCTGCCCAACTCACCCCAGGATGACCCCAGGTTGTTGAGTAAAGTAGTAATGATAACATGTGCTGTACTCTGACCATAGATACTCTTGCACATCTGTAGTGCCTGTTCATGGTAGCTGATTGCTTTACCGTAACCACCCAACCTTAACCATGCTGTACCCAGATTGTTAAGAGATGTAGCAATTTCAGGATGTGCTATATCCCTACCATGTATACTTATGTCTATCTCTAGTGCTTGTTCATAGTATCTGATAGCCTTTTTGTAATCACCAAGCTTTTGCCAGGCTCCTCCCAGGTTGCCGATTGACATGGAAATGGCAGGATGTGCTGTACTCTTGCCAAAGATACTCATGCGCATCTTTAATGCCTGTTCATGGTAGCTGATTGTTTTTCTGTAATCACCAAGGGCTCCCCAAGCTTCACCCAGGTTGTTGAGTAAGGTAGCAGTGTCGGGATGTGCTGTATTCTGACCATAGATACTCCTGTGCATCTTTAGTGCCAGTTTGTAGTAGCTCATTGCTTTCCTAGGCTTACCCAGGTAATCCCAGGCCACTCCAAGGCTGCATAGCGAGCTACTAATTGCAGTGTCAAGATGTGCTATACCCTGATCATACATGTAGATACTGTCATACATCTGTAGTGCGTGTTCAAGATAGCTGATTGCTTTCCTGTACTCACTCAAATCGTTACAGGTTTGGCCCAAGCTGTTAAGTGACCAGGCAATGCTAGGATGTGGTGTACTCTGACCATGAACAATCATGAACATCTGAAGTGCCTGTTCATAGTAACTGATTGCTCTGCTGTGATCACCCAAGTAAGCCCAAGCCATTCCCAAGTTATGGTGTGAATTGGCAATGTCAGGGTCTGTCATACCTTGACCATAGATTTTCTCTTCCATCTGTAGTACTTGTTCTATGCAATCAACTGCTTTGTGGTAATCACCCACCATAAACCAAGCATTACCAAGATTGCTGCACAAGTCCCTTCTCTCAATATCTGTTCCATCATCTTTGTTCTGGGCCTCATAATAGCTGATAGCAATCTTGTATTTACATAGCACGAAGTACATCTTTCCACATACTTTGGGGGAATTATCATAGAAATCAGGGAATGGATGGGAAGCTATCATATTTCCAGACCACTTAGGCAAATCAGCCTTCAGAGGGATGGCTGTATAGTAGTATCTGAAAAGCTGTTTTTCATTTGGTAGATGGAAAACCTGTTTCAGTTCAGTTGTTTTGACTTCATTATTGGCCTGTGAGGATGATTCTTGCCCATGCAGCACTGTTTCCATTGAGGCCAAGGCTGACAAGTTATCTCTCTGTCCACCATTTGCAATGTAAGTTCTGAGCCTGATTTCTGCTGAGATGCTGGTAAGCACTGTCAGATGGTGTGCATTGTTGGGACTGATCACTCTTTGCATTTCCATTTCTTCAATTGTCTTCCAAACTGTAGTAGGTCTAATGCATGAAGACAATGCCAAGAGCTCTACTGCTATAGCTGGGAAGCGATAGAGTTGTTTCTTTACGTCAATCAGCCTTGCTGTAATTGTCTCTTTATCACTGAAGCGTTCAATGGTTTCTGTCAGTGTATCCTGTGCCAGTTGTGCACCCATTTTAGCACCATCAGCTTGTAGTATTGTCACTGCAATGGCCATGTATGTGTCAATCAAATCCTGATCTCCTGCTATCAGGCATGGGTTCCTCAAGATACTGGCAAGGTGATATCCTTTATCAAGGTACAACGTGACATCATTTTCAAGTAATGAAACCATGTTTTCTGGCGTTCGGATGAGTTTACTGGGTGGTTCGTTCTTAGTTCCCTGCCTGCCCAATGGTGTTTTGCTTGCCTTAGGCATGGATCCATCAAATGCAAACCCACGTGGTGTTACAGAGTCATAGTACCAGTTGTCACTTGGTTTTTTGGAGTAGAAGTTATTGAGGCTTTTTATTCCCAGTGCTGGGAGAATGGTTTCTCCTAGGTTGATCACCTTGAGGTGTAGATAGTGGGTGAGGTTGCAGAAATACACAAGGCATTCCTCACTTTCTTCTTCTACCAAGATGGCAAACTCCAGGTCTGAGTATGGAGTTACCAGTCCTGTGGCCTGTGAACCCAAACCTATCAGGGCATACTTACAGGGAGGGGGGCCCATCAACCCAATACACTCTTCTACAAGCTGGCTGATGAACTCCTTCCTTTGTTGTGCAATTTTCTCAAACAACTGCCTAACAGCCTGAGCTCGTTTTGCTTCTATCTCTTTGACACATGGGTCATCCTCATCATGTACATAGGGATCTAGTTGCTGGTCAATGGTTTTCATTTCCAGCTTGATCTGGTCCCGCATCTCCTTCAGCTGTCTCTTGTGTTTTTTTATTTCATCTAGGTTCACACTGCAATGAATTCCTAAGATACATTTTAGAAATGACCTCTCTGCTTCTATGATAGCTGTTGCTATGTTACCATTGAGGACTTGATCCTCTGACCTGGCTATTGCTGCATTGTAGAGTCCCGCTGCTTTGACAAAGTCTCCCCCGTCTCCTGTCTGCTGACCTCGCTTACTGTAGACATCCCCCAACCTGTAGAGGGGCTCCACCTCTCTCTGGTACTGCTGGGCTGTGGGGTCTAGGAATAGAGAAGCTGATATATACAATGTCGTGTACATTTTTGCTTCACTTTGAACATACTTTTGACAGATAAAAGATTAACGCAGTCTTGGTTTTGTGAAATCATTCTATAAAGAATTCTATTAAGTTACAGATAATAGATATCTGCTTCAGTATTGTAGTATTTGTTAACTGCTTGGCAAGGTGTCATGGAAAAACTCTTTAACTTGTACTTTGTAAGCCAAACGGCTGTTGGAGTGGGTCTTGAAGGAATACACAGTTTTCATAAAAGTGGTACAACAGAGACTCCGTTGTTACAGTTGAAACACAGCCACTAAGACATTCAGAGCATCAACAGAGAAATTTGCAATATCACTCTCCATAGTGTTGACCCTCAAAAGTTACATGTACCTGAGTTTTGCCTTACCTTTTACATGCACTGCCCTGAGTGCATCTGCAAAGTGCTTCTCTGCTGAGTCCAGGTCTGTCTTGGCAAGGAATGATTCCCCTTCCTTCAGGAGATCTTTATAATGCCTTAAGTTGAAGTGAAAGTCAGGGCTTTGGATTATTGTGGAAAATAATTCAGTTACAATTGCAAACGAGTGCAAGTCATAGATCTGATGTGTAAAAAACAACGTTCAGGCTAGGTGAACATAATGTCTTGGCTGTACTCCTATAAGATGCAAGTGCATTCTACTTTCAACTATTTAATACCTGTCTGTGAGTCTTTCTCTATCAATAGTTCCAGCTGCAGAAGCACTGCTCATTCCTGGTTCTGTTGCTTTGCTGTAAAACAACAAAATTTTAATTTGGCTGACTCAATAATCTGTAATTTGTGATCTTATTATATAGTAATTAAATAGAAAATAAAGGCTCACTCAATTTGACACATCATGTTTGTAAATACTAAATATATTATATAATTTTGATATTGTTGACAAGTTTGTAAAAGATGCCACAATGAAGACCTGAAAGAATAGAAGTTCAGACTTGTACACAGTTTGCTGCAGATGGCTTACTTACAGATGCCTTTCAAGCTAAAACATTGAAATATAAAAATATTTTTAATACGTGCTTAATCAATAAATTACATTCTTTCTTAACTTGTTGTGAGGTTTTCCCACCTTGTTGTGACTGTTTGGAGCTGATTGCCCTGAATGACATCTGACCCAGATGTTGTGATGTTTCCAACCTCTTTGTCCATGCTTGGTCTTCTTCCTTCTGGTCTGGATTCATTTGTTGATGATTGCTGTATGATTCAATCCACATTCAGCTGTGATTCTCAACATTTTTCTGCATTTCTTATTCAGAACATACATTTGTGAGTTTGGTGATGTTGCATTTTTTTCTCAGTTTAAAAAAAAAGGCAAAATACCAATCCTGCCATCTAGTTACATTGTTATTTTATGGATTGTAATGACTGGGGCTACCTCCACTAGGTTGCGCTGCAACAATTATTCAGTGCCAAATGTGGCTGCAACCTACTGGACTGGTGAAAAGCAGCTACAACCCCAAGGAAGGTAGCAGAAAGGCTACCAAACCTTGCATTGGGTAGGAAGAGAAATGATATGGTTGTGTACAAGAAAACTCCAACATCCTATTGTTTATAAATCTGATGAAACTAATCGCTAATCTGTGTACATGTTTTACTCACCCTTAAGATTCTTTCCTTGATCTTTTCAGTGTACACAACTCGATGGTTTAGAGTCTGTTTTGTCTCAGTCTCCTCACATCTTGTCAGGGCCTTGTTGTACATGGCAGTTGCCTTGGAGAACTGGGATGGATCAGAGGTGGCCTTGCCTTGCTCAAGATAGAAATCTCCAAGAGATTTCAGAACTTCACACTCCAACAATGCATCACCATTACCAATTGCTGTTACCAAAGTTTCTGTGTATGAATCCTCAATGGAAAGCTGTGGGTTTCCAGTTCTTCTGTCACAAATTTCTGCCACTCTTAGGATGTTGTTAGCAGTATAGTTGGTTGATAATTGATATTGTGGATGGTACCCCGTCAGTTGTCTGGAGAGTTTCTCCATGTTGGTAATTTGATGTTGAATTGTTTGTCCCATGTCTGTATCTTTGCAGCGCAGTAGGGCAGCAACATACAAGGCAGCAGCCTTTTCAAACTCTGCTCTATCTTTACGGAGCTCTGCCTTCTGAAAGTGCAGGTCTGCAAGACTTTTCAGAGTATCCATCTCCATTAAGAGATTCTCCTGAACAATGGCCTCTCTTAGTGCCAGCCAATAACTGATACAGTCTTGGCCATCTTGGCTCTTCGAACCCAATTCCAAGTTCTGTATCTTATTTGCCAGGCTGGTCATCTTGATGTTGGACATTTTTTTGTTTTTGTTGCAATGGCTAGCCTACAAGGGAAGGAGAGAACAGCTTATTCGTTAATCATTTCAGGATAGGTTTCATCGTTCCAGCATATGTATGTTACAATATGGAACTAGTTTTTCCATCATAAAATGTATCTACAGTACTGTACTTGGTGCACATATGCCATCAGGCGTCACATTTGCTATCCATGATAGAAAATTAGGGAACTCATGGGATTGTTTCAGCCTAATTGTATGAAATTCAACTTCTCTCCTGTGAATTCTACATTGTCATGAATTTTGATGGTTGCATGCAGTACGTAACATTGCATACAAGACAATGGTGAAAACAAGTATCAGTTTTACTATTAATGTCCGTACGATTCTTAATGTGCCACAGTAGATTAAAACCTATATTATTGATCCTTTGCAAACTCCAATATCCCCTGTAACCTGTCAGGATATGAACAGACTTGTTTAAATCTCACCTGAACGTCTGAGACGATACACGCTATATGGGTGCCTGCTGCTAGGTTCACAGTTTGCCAAAAGGTTTCTTTCTGTATCTTGTCCAGCAAAAGTTATTTATGTTCCCCTATGCCTAGTAGAGATATGCCTGGACACAACAAAGGAACAGGAAACTCTACTGGCAAGAAGTCTTGGTTTTCTCTTAGTAGAAAACTGATATTTCTGGTTTTCCCTCTGTCGTATAGGTACTTGGTGCTTTGTGCCACTGCTTGGACTTTAACCATTTAGTCACCAGTCTGTCATATGACTGTGAGTAAATAACAGGATGGGGTTGAAGGTCACTTTTACACCTACAGTGTATGTTTTCTCACCTTTGGTCTCTGTGTACTAATGGTCTGTCTGGAGGTAGTCTTTGCCATAGAGTTACATGTAGAAAGAAGCACTAGTAATTAAAGAGGGACTCAAAGCAGAAGCAAATGTTCTAGCTTGGCAGCTATAGACTAAAAAATCGTATTGGCATCTTGACATTTAGTTTGGACCAGACAGCTGCAACAATTTTCTCATAACCCCACAAGTACCCTCCTGATGACTTAGAGCCAGGTGCAACAAATTGTATTGCAAGCAACTATTGGACAAACTTTAAAGTTGGCAAGAAATTTTGGGTTGATATTAAAAAAAATCATTTTTGCAATGTATGTGTCTCTGGATACTTGTTTGTCGATTTATTTTCCACTTGCTTTGGCCCAAAAATTGACTTTGAAACTTTTGCAATCATCCCATTGAAACCTGTACATTTTAAAATTCAAAATCAGTGCCCTCAGAAGAAATTATTTTCTCACATTGAATCTATTTTGTTACCAAATTTCGTATTTTAGTTATTTGTCACCTAACGTTCGCACACAATAGATTTTTGCTTTCACTCATTTCTACAGTAACTTTTCATTTGCAGACACATGGAGTTCTACAATCAAACACTACATGTACATCATGCTTCATTTTAATTTTCAGCTTTGATTGGCTGTTCCTAACTGTGGTGCTGAATAGTTGGCTGTGATAAATTTGTTGCCTTCCGCTGTTGTCTTTGGCTAATTTTGTTTTGATTGGTTCTTCTCACAGATGCAGCTCGACCAATCAGAGCTTAAGGAGAGGGAACTGTGGAAAAAGATTAAAGATTTGGAAGCAGAGAATGAAGAAATTAACAAGCTGGCTCTCGACACCGAGGACAGACTGTCAAACATCCGGACAGAGCTACAGAAAAAGATCTCCGAGTTGGAGTCATCTCTTAAGAAAGCAGAAGAAGATCATCAAGAAAAGACAAAGATGTGGAAAGAACAGGAAAATCAGCTGGAAAAGGTAACTACATCTAAGTCTCAATATGAATACATTAGTAACAAAAGGTGTGGCAATGTGTAATATTGCTATCTGTGTCTGTATAGCCGGTATAATTGCCCTTTGGTACATGGCAAGGCAGCAGCTGGTTATATTACACTGGACATCCTGTCACACCAAACCTTTGCACATCTAGCTGCAAGCATTGTTCAAAGCTGTCTTTAAAGATATCTTCATTGACATGGTTATTAAAATTGTAAATGTAAGCCTTACCTTCTGGATTGTTATCCTATAGGTGTAGATCTAACAAAGCATTAATGGTATATCAGAAAAGACATAAGTAGTATTTTTTAGTTTCAATTTCAATGAATCATGTTTTGCTATGTTTGTAGGCCAAAGCAGATGCAGAGTCAACTGTCACAGACTTGCAGCATAGAGTTGAGGTATTAAGAACTCAACATGAGAGCAGAGAAAAGATCTTCTCTGAGAAGGAACAAGAACTGCAGGAGAGAATAAAGAGCAAAGATACAGAAAACTCTGAACTGAAAATCGAACTAAAATCGGCGCAAAAAGAGTTGGAAACCCAGAAAACTTTCGACGTGCAAAAGGATGGCAGCTTACAAGGTTTGCAGCAGAAAATAGCAGGTCTAGAGGCAAAGAATGTGGAATTGATAGCAACAATGGAAGGAATGGCAAAGGACAAAGACCAAAAGGCTGCCAGCCATTTTGAATCTGCCAATAAGGTTCACGAAATGCTGAACAAACTGACAGAAACCGAGGAAGCTAACGTTACACTTAAGTCTCAGAAGGAAGACCTTGAGAAGAAGTGTGCGGGTCTTCAGGGTCAACTTGAAGAAAGGAAAGCGAAAACAGAGAAAGTGGTCGCACACGTGAAGGAAATGAGGCGCAGCCTTGAGCAGCAGGTCGATAGCCTGGAAAAGAAGTGTGAAAATCTACAGAAGATCATCCAAGAAAAGTCTAACAGTGAGAAGGAACTACAAGGTAGGTTGGCTCTTCTACAAGCTGTCACCGAGAACCAGGAGAAGAAGACGGAAGAAATCTCAAGAAAAGCAGACCTATACAAGACAATGGTGAGCCTCAAGGATGAAGAAAGTGCAAGGAAACTTGAGATGGCTGCGAGGAATTACGACCAAAAGTTTGAGTCCGTACAAAGGTCCTTTGCAACTTACAGCACCAAAGCAGAGTCTGTGGAAGGGCTATATTCCAAGAGGCTAGCAGCAATGGAGGTGACAAATGCAGAGCTGCGTCTGAAAGCACAGACATCAGAAATGAACAGTGGGGAAAGTAAAGAAAGAGTTGACAGTCTGGAGAGAGAAAGAACCGAGTATGAAGAAAGGATACAGACGTTAGATTCAGCAAGAAAAGAGTTAGAAGATAGAGTCATTAAAGTAGAAACATCCCTTAAGGAAATGACAGGAAGATCTCAAACCCTACAAAAGGAAAAGCAGGAATTGGACAAAACAGTTGATAAACTGCAGATTCAAATATCTGAATTAGAGGCAGATAAAGACACACTACAGGAAGAGAAAGCTCAAAAAGAGAAAGAGACCGTGGAATTGAAAACAAAAGTAGGAGATTTAGAGTCTGTGGTACAGGAGGATAAAGAGAAAGTCTCTCTTATGGAGAGAATGTTGGATGAGTTGAACATGCAAAATGACGAAATGCGGTCAAATATGAGTGGAAACGAACAGAAGCTGTCGCAGAGAATCAAAGATCTAAGCGAGCAGATCTCAAAGACAGAGAGTGAACACTCGAGTGTGAAACTGGATCTTGAACGGAAGCTGAAAACAGCAGAAGACAGCTTAGAAGGAAAGGAAAATAAGTGCAAAGAGCTAGAAGACAAAGTTGGCAGCTTGGAAGGGCACTGCAAAGCCTTGATAGAGGAGAAAGAGGGAGTTGGAGAAGAGTTATCAAACAATATAACGAGGGTACAGGACTTAGAAAAGGAGATCGCTGAATGGCGGATAAAACTGGAAACTGCAGAGATCAAGAAACTAGAGATGACAAACTCCGTAGAGGAGATGAAGAGAAAGGCGGAGGAAGAAAAGAAGGAGAGGATTCTTTCGGAGATGAAACTGGGGACGGAGGAGGCCCAGGGGTCGGAGCTTAAGAACCAGGTCAAGTCGCTAGAGATGAGATGGAAGGAGGAGCAGGAAGGTGCAAGGGCAGTGATGCTGGAGCTAGCAGGCCTCAAAACGTCTGTCAGTAGGCTAGAGAACAAGGAAGATGAGCTTCAAAGACGTCTGGAGGAGGCTAAGAGGGATCTGAGAGATAAAGATGGAGACATCACAAGGCTGAAGAAGAAGATTGACGATGGACAGAGTACAGCGAAGGAGGAGAAAGCAAGGCTACAGGAAAGAATCTCGACACTGGAAGGGGAGAAGGGAAAGCTAGGCGGAGAGATTAGTAGCCTAAAACAGCAGCTCACAGGGAAGACTAGCAACGTAGAACAACTGCAGGAAAAACTGAAAAACTTGGAGGCTACCGTGGGGAAACTGGGAAGCAGCGAGTTGGGATTGAGGTCCACTTTAGGGGAAAAGGACAAACTGGTTGAAAAGAAGGAGTCCAAAATCAAAGAGTTGTCAGAAAAGATAGGAGAAGTGGAAGGTAAAAAGGGAGCATTAGAGAAGGAAATAGCCGAACTTACCACTACTGTGAAAGGAAAGGATGACGAAATAAAAGAACTTAAAAGCCATCATTTAACTCTAAAAGAGGAGGCAAATGCTCTGCAAGCTAAACTAGAGAAGGAAGTGGGAAACTTGGATGAGAAGTTGAAAAGGGCTGAAGAGGAAGCTGCAAATTTGACAAAAGAGAAAGGAACAATTGAAGGGGAACTTCAAGAAGTAAGACAAGACTTAGAAAAGGAGGAGCAGCAAAGACGTCAGCTGGAGACGACAGTGGAGGACATGAGACGACTCAAGGAGGAGAACGTGACACAGACACAGGTGTACGAGGAGAGGAAGCAAAAGATGCTACAAGAACACGAAGAAAAGATGTTTTCCCTGCGAGAAGAAATGACCCACCTGCAGTCACAGTATGAATCAACTAAGGACGAAAAGACTGACTTGAACAAGGACTATGAGCTAGTTTCCGCTGAGCTAGAGGCAGCGAAAGAAGAACTGATGAAGGTTGATCAGGAGAAAACAGACCTGAAGAGGAGGGTGGAGAGGGCAGAGAGTGAGCTGGCTGAAGTGAAGGTTATGGTGGACGAGGCAGTCACAGAAAGAAATGAACTGCAGGGCAGGCTCTTTCAGGTAGGGGGCTCTTCTGAATGGCTTTTACACTGTCACACGTAGATGTTTTATCATTCCCTAAAAGGGGAAATGAAAATACTGTATACTGCTGGAACAAACGGTTGAGAAAAAACTACCTTTAGATCTTGATCAACTTTGACAGGGAAAATTTGATATTTCAATAAAAGACCATTTCATATTGAATGTAGACATTGCTTAGCCTCCGTTGCAGGCTCTGCCGGCTGATAGTTACAGGGGTGGCTGATAGTTATAGGTTGGCTGCAAAAAGTGTATTATTTAGCCCCCAAAAAGCCGGTTCAGAGCTTGCAACGGAGGCTAACATTGCTCATAATGTCTACAATTATAGCTATTCTGTTTCTTCATTCGAATTGAATATTTCACCATTGCAGACCAGCTCAGAATGTCTGGAGAAGTTAGAGGCTGCAGCTACGGAGAAGAAAGACCTCGACAATCACATGGCCTCAGTTACAGCAGAGAAGGAGAGTCTGGAAAAGAGAGCGTCCAGCTTGCAAGGTGAGGATGATACAAAGTTGAACTTTCTTGTGACCTGGACAATAGCTTTTTAAAGTATATAATTGAAAGCAACAGTACAAGAAATGCTAAGCATTGATGTTTCTGTGTTGAGCTTTTCACAATATAAAAGTTAAAAGTATATTCAGGCATGGTGCAATACCTATTTGTAATACTGGAATTCACCACCATGTATTTTCAATAACTCCTCCAGTAAGTCTAAGACATTCATTTTCATTTAGCTCCCCCATTATCTTCTCTCAGACTGATATCATGCTTAATATCATTTTGATTTTTCCAAGCAAACACTGATTGGCATCCAAAGAATGTCGGTAAGGGAAATCAACCTTAAAATTTAGTAAATTCAAAATTTTATCCAGTTGCTTGAGTAACTATTTTGGCGTAATTTAGTAAATTCATTCTTTGGCCTTTTTTTTCTACTGAAAATTATATTCTTGGTACTGAGCAAAACAAGAAACTATCTCCTGTTATTGATTATCTGATTTTTTTTTTTACACATTGATGCAATTAAAAAATTTTGGTATCAAAACACTTGGGACAGAAATTTTTGAAAAAGGAGGGGAATATTCTGCATTTACTAGCAAATATTTTCCCTTGCAAATGTAATTTCAAAATAGGGAAATGTTCTGCATTTACTTGCAAATGTTTTCCTTTCCAAATGTAATTCTAAAAAAGGAGGGGAATATTCTGCATTTACTAGTAAATGTTTTCCCTTCCAATGTAATGTTTCAAAAAGAGGGAAATGTTCTTCATTTACATGTACTAGCAAATGTTTTTCCTTCAAGTGTAATTTTTAAAAAGGAGGGAAATATTCTGCATTTACTGGCAAATGTTTGCCCTTGCAAGTGTTTGCGCATTGGTAACCCACATTTGGTCCTCCCTGTAGACAACCTTGAGGAGGTGACAAGTCTGAAGCAGAAGTTGGAAGCGGAGCTGGAGAGGACGAAAGACGAGCTGCGGACGTCCCAGTCCACCCTGGAGCAGGAGGTTTCCTCGCTCAAGTTCCAGATCAGTTATGACACCATGCAGCACCAGGGGGTGCTCAAGGTTTGTTCGTTTTTTTTGTTTCACACATAGCAAGGAAACCGCCTCAAGGCATAACACTCCTGGACCAGTTTTGTATAGTAAGTACAAGCTGTGCATCAATTATACTTAGTCTAATAATATAGGTTTGATCTACTCACACTGAGATGGGCCCCTTCTATTATCAATAAGTATGATGGGTTCTTAAACGTGCTCGATGATGATGATGAAACATGCTTATGGTCTGACTCTCCTCAAACAAGGGACCTCTGATCATGATATTAGTGATAATTATGCTTTCAGCACTTTGAAGAAGAATGTATTTTTTTTTTATTCAAATAAACTTTCAAACTTCAAGAAGATTATGCCCTCAACATTCAGCTAGGTAGACAACCTTGTCTGTAGGTCAGCCAAACCAAACACCTCAAGTACATTAAAGATCCCACCACACTTTTTGAAAAGACTAGGGGTCCGTCCCGGTGTGAGTGGATCAAACCTTACATTCCAGTCTTGCGCAGGTTATACAAAACTTGTGTTTTATACCTAAAGATGTACTGTTAATGCAAAGGAAACAAATAAAATGTACTAAGAAGAAAGGGTATGAAACTTTAAACATTTTTCAGGAGTTTGAGGAGAAGCAGGAGGAGCTGAAGTCCCTCCAGGAGAAGTCAGCGCTGCAGGAACATGTCATCAGTGATCTGGAGCAACAGATCCTGGGAGACAAGGAGGATCATGGGATAGCCTTACAGAACGTTACTGTTGAGGTGAGGGTGGTATTGCTTCAGTGCAGCCTCCTTATGTTTGCAGGAACGGGAAAAAATGTGACATTTTAGATAACAAAACACACAAAATGTTTGGAAAACTAGTCATGAGTATGATTTTTGTATATTTCCTGATATACACTGTCTTTTATTTTTCATTCCCACAAACAGCCAAGTCAGGCCCTGGTTTTGAAATGTAACCTGGCATTAGCAAGCACGAGGCAGTGGTGGAAAGTAATAGTAGTATGGCTTGTAGCCAGAAATAAGTGGCTCTATGAAAAATTATTCCAAAATCCTGCTATAGAAGCTGTCATAGAAACATTACTAATGACCTAAGACAGGATGCTAGGATGAGACATTGAGCAAATACCACGATTCAATGTTTGTTGCTAAATATTTGCTTGCAAGAATAAGACATACATGTAAAGTACGGGGATTCAACATAGAAGCATAGTACATTTATGTTGACTATTAAGTTGTTTTTACCATCCTAGGTTGATCAGCTGAAGTCCAGTCTGCAGAGTCGTCACAAGGAGTGCAGCAGCCTCAGTAGTGACTTACAAAGGACCAAGAAGATGCTGGATGAAGAAAGGAACCAAACTCTTAAGATTAAAGTAAGAAATTTCAGCTAGATCTGCAAGACCATGTATTGTATCCACATCCTCCCAGTTTTCTTTTACATGCCTTCCATGCTGTTGCTTGCTTTATTGGCAAAATGCAAATGTTTTCTGTTGAATTCCATACAGTACATTGGTAGTTCTCAGCTCAGTCTGGCTCTATGTGGTATTTTGATCTTCCTTTGTGCATTCTACATTTCAGCTATGAACTCCAAAAGAAAGTACATTGTACACCACTATAAAATGCACAATGTGAGAACATTATTACTGTATGTACTTGGTATCTGTCCTTGGTGCTGAACCATACTTTATAATCACAACATTGCAAGAATAATTATTTTTTTGTTCCTCACCAAACCTTTTGGTGCTTGCAAGTTGACATCTGCCCTTGGTGCTGAACAATACATTTTATTGCAAAGAAATTGGAAGTGGGCTTCACACATTGACATTTTGCTAGAAATTGTTTTAGTTCTTCACCAAATGTTTTTGTGCTGCTCCAGGCTGACCTGAGCGAGGCACGGAGAGAGTGTGAGGAGAAGGAGCGTGAGCTACAGGAGATGAGAACAGACACCATGGAGCTCAAAACTGAACTCATCAAACTCATCAGGTCTGACTCACACATATTGCTCGTTCTCCTTTAAATATACACATTTTGTAACTTCCGTTACCATTTGAAGTAAGACGTTCCTGACATTAAAACATGCTACCTATAAGGTGGTAAACTGTCGTTTTTAAAAGCCAGAAAAGTTTTTAAGTCGTCATAAAAACGACAGTTTGGCACCTTATATGTGGCATATCCAAACGTTAACGGAAGTTACAAAATGTGTACATTTAAAGGATAATGAGCGATTTATCCTCCTAGTGTTGCCTTGTCATTACAGCTTAAACTTTCATTGTATGGTAAATCAAGGTAGGGAGGTTTACTGAAATTGTAGTCAAAGCTATGACCTTCTTTAGAATGAATGACTTGGGTATCTGACCTTACAGACAGGTAATTGTAGAAATGGTCAAAGGCACCTTCACTTCAGAAGTCTGTAGCATGCCTGGTGTTGGGCCAAATTTCTGTTCTGCCATATTTTTGCTTCGTGGGGTAGTGCATGTGTGTGGAGTTTAAGATAAGGTTAGGTTCAGGTTATGAGTTAGGTTAGCCAAAGGCACATTTTCATGAGGTCTAAGCCCTCTTTAATGTAACAATAAATAGTCCCTTTAAACCCCATAAAGTATTGGTGCAAAAATTTGGCAGGGCAAAAGTCTGGCTTGACACTGGGACCCTGTTATTCAAGTCAAGGTACCATGATGCTAGGATGTACATGAAATACAGGTCATGAGGAATACACAAAAAACAATTGGAAACGAGAAGGGAACAGTTGTGCCTTCGCTTTGGGAGAAAACTGCTGAACAACACGTCCTTCAGAGGTCTGCTCCCTCTCTCCAGAGGACAGATCAGCAACCGCCACACAAGACATTGTAACGAACTTGACACAGTCAGAACTCAGACTGAAAGATTTAGAAACAGCAGTGTACCGTACATCGTAAGACTGCTGAACAAGAACAACAAACCCTAACGCATTGTAAAAACCTACCTGCTGTCACAGCTTAGTTCGATTCGATAATATTATTATGAATGTGAGAACCTTTTAAGTCTAGAATTTATAATGCAGGAAACCTTTTCAATTGAGCAATTTATGATGCCAGAAACAGTGTGCGATTAATGTAGTTTTATATATATTTTTAATGATGTGTAAAGTGGCAGATCAATTCAGGGTCTCTACATGGGACCCTGCCACCCTGTCACTCCTTTTAATGAGAAATAAAAAACATTGTCATTATTATTATTATTATCACACAACTTTCATGATTTGTTGTGGTTTCTGCAGAGAGAAGGACCAACTGTGGCAGAAGACAGACCAGCTGGAGTATCTGCAGAAGCTGCGGAGTGGGGAGAGGTGGATGGACGACAAGGAGGTGAAGAAGTGTATGAAGTGTGAGACAGACTTCTCCATCATAGTCAGGAAGGTGAGTTAATCCTATCAGTTTGTTTGTTTGATTTGTTTGAACCTTTGTTTATTCATGAGAAGCTCAAATCGGCACGCAGGCTGCTTTTCATTGAGGTCATGAGGGAAGAGGTAAGGGTCATATACATGTAACAGAGGTACACAGTCATTTACGTCTATCAACATATGTCATTAGTAATACATATATATGGTACAACATATACAATCGGTACAACATAAAACATGTAGTAGGGCGAAAGCTGGTTCATGGTCCGTGTCCATTCATTTTGTTCATTTCTGTTACTTGTTCTACTTTGTTACATCCCTATATAATTGTAAACAATGGATTTTCATTGTCATTATGATTTGTACTACTGGGTAGTCAGGTTAAATTAAATTTAGTTTGTTGACGATATGCATACTGTTAAAGATTTTTTGCTGTGATGCTGTTTTCAAGGAAAAGCGTCCCATTACTTAGTCATTTAGTCAACATTCAAATCCTATTGAAGGAGACAATGTCATGATACGGTCACTTTGAATTCTGTGATACAAAACATTCATTACGTAACACTAAAGCTTGGAAATAAGGATGAAACCCTTCTCTCCCCACCCCAGCACCACTGCCGACTGTGTGGTCGTATCTTCTGCCATCCCTGCTCGAACAACTGGATCATGACCTCACACAGCAGGTATAATACAATATACACTCTTTTATACTTATACATGTAGTAGCTAAACACCAGCTGAAATTAGCTATGTAAAGTTGTTTTTGCTACCAATTAGAGGAGAGAAAGTGTTTTCTTTTCTCTGATACCATTCTTCTGTTTCTATAACAGCTGTTTCTTCTTTTTCCCCTCAAGTGTATAGTATTAATCCTAGTAGGAAAAATTGTGTTTAAACAATTAAATCAGTTTTATAATTATGTTCTATGCTCCAGTTTGTTTTTACCTTGTCAGCCAAAGTGCATTTAAATTTAGCATGATGTTAGCTTATTTTTTCTCCAGATCTGAATCTTGGACGACAAGCATGTACAAGTAAATGCTTCGGCTATAGTAGATCATGATTTTCAAACGTTTTCTTTGACACAGGTTATTTTTTACTTTCTTTACTTTCAGTGTAAGTAAAGAGACTAGTTTCTTTTCCAGACTTGCAACCAAATTAGTTTATCTTACTCTGTAGTACTGTACTCTCTTCTCTTGTAAACATGAATGTATGTTAAGGCAGTCCCTTTGCTTGAATAGTGATATATTTGTGTATGTGTGAGTGTATGGCTATGATGAAACTTTCAAAACTTTAAGAAAAATGAACTGTCTTGTACATAAACCTCTTTTCTTTCCTTCCAGCTCTGTATTTTTGCCATCTACGTAAGTTTTTTGTCCCTGTTTAACCTAATGGTGGTGACAGCTTATTGACAGTTGCTTGCATGTTTTTCCGTCAGAGGTTTGAAGGTCTTCTTTTTTCGCCAGCCTGCACTTTACTTTTACATGCTTAAATCAGTCAACCGCAAAACAGAAAAGAGCATGTAAAGACGTATCTTATCAGGCGAATTAAAGACTAAGAGCTCCCTTCTCTCTACTCTTTCCTTCTGTTTCCCTTTAAAGCTGGTGAATTTCATTGATATAGGAGAAAGCATGTTGACATGTAAAATCTAACTTCGCATAGCATACATGTATAGCAAGGATCTATATTTTTTAGATTTTCCTATCCTCTATTGCAGGCTCCCTTTGGCTGTTTTCTTGTAGTTACCGTTTCCTTATTTTTTTTCTTGTTACTAGCTGGATCCGGCCTGTAACAAGAAGAAAAATAATGAAATAGGAAAACGGTAACTATTAAAAGAAAACAGAAGGAGGGAGCCTACAATAGAGGCTAAGATTTTCCAAATTTGTCTGTTGTTAAGTCTGAGATGACCACTGTTCCTTGTGCCTTACAGTAAGAAGTCTCGCTGCTGTGAGGAGTGCTACCAACTCCACCAACAGATGGACAGCAGGCCAGCAGACATGGCTGGTGGAGACACAGGCGATGGGGAGGACAACAACAGGATCCTGAGTGACGGTTAGTGTTTAAAGGTGCCCTAAGCGATTTCAGGGGGTAAAACTTGAAATATTCTGGGGAAAACAATTCTGTTTTGTGAGGTTGAAATTGATATTTGCTTCCCCATATTAGCACATCTACATCATTCTTTCAGACTTTGGGCATTTAAAAATAGCACAGAAGCAAGCCACAAAAGGAGTATTTTATTCATTGGGTCCCCCCAAAAATCAGCCCAGAATCCAGCCGTAACCGTTTTCTGTCGACAATTTTCTATAACTTCCGTCCGCATGATGTCACAATGCCCAAGACCATTGAGCCATGACCACGTGATTATTTCTTCGGATGCGTTCAGGACTTATCGGTCAGAATCGTGCATGTTCGGAAGATTTGAAATGATGGCTGGCCTCCAAGTGTTCAGATTTTCAATGAGTTCCCACCACAAAACGACATCACATTTTTGCTCCATGATGGTCGATATGCGATGGGATAGTGTTATCTAAACTTACTATGGATAGAAATCAGAAAAAAATTGATTTTGAATATATGACTTTCAGCGCCCTAATATTGCTTAGGTTGCCTTTAACCTTCTCCCTGCTGCCTAACTCTGTAACCAATAGGGAATTGGGTGCCTAACAGCTACTTCAGTGTGCTAAAGGTTAAAGGGATGGGCAACAAAATTCCACTTTTGAATCTCAATTTCTCTTACTACATGTACAATATAAACTTCACTTCCTTCTGTCTGTATGTTGCTTCCAGTCATCATACTTCCTTTTTTTGAGGTCCTGGCACACTAGACTAAGTCAAGCTTCTAGCAGCCCTTCCAATATGCCCCTAATATGCCCATGACAACGAGGGATTGTGTAACACAGGCTACTGGGACACAAGACCAAAATGATTTCGCATAACTGAATGAACTGAAATCTTGCCACTGTAAAATGCAATGCTACAAAACTATTACAAGCTGCTGCTTTCAGGTCATTGATTGGGCTGTTCCCCCCACAAATTGTGAATTGGTAGATGGAAGAGGTCCCAATTTAAAAACATTACTGTGTAGTTTGCCCCATCTAGATGTAGATTAAGAACAGACTTTAGTATGTTTATATCCATACACTGTATGCATTCACTACAGATGAGGATGCTGTTGACGAACGAGATGCTAACTTTGACTTTGTGAGTGAAGAAGAGATTGCAGCCTCTGCTGGGTCTGAAGGGGGCCAGTCCTACCTGGGCAGCAGTGAATCCAGGTAATACTTCATTAATATTAGCATAATGTTCAACACAGAAAAATTGGACTTGCCAAAATTTGCTGAATCTTTTTTATGCTTCCACTTGGTTGGCAGCTGTACCAGATTTCTTTGTTGGAGGCCATTTACACTATAAGATTGTACTAAAGGTCATAGAGATGACAAGGCAGCAGCCAAAAAGTTGTTCATATGGGATATATGAAGAGTCCAAACAGAGGAGACAGGATGCTACAGTACCATGTGGCTACTACGTTTTCTCTACATTTCGGCTGTCCCACTCTAAATGCAGGGTTGTATCATAAATTTTCCATAATGTTACGTACCTTATAATTACACTGTCATCATGTACTTTCTGGCACCTGTACCTTGGACCCATTGCTGAAGCCTGGAGTTATTTCAGAAAACCACTTATTTATATATTTATTGTTGCACCAGTTATGTTTATCTTTCTTCGGATTTTTCTTTTTCACCATCACCACCACCACCTGCTGCAGCTGGGCGTGACCCTGACATTTCATCCTCGGCGTTATGTCCCTCGCGGGGCTTTGCCGAGTACTGTGTAGATGTAGATGTAGATGTAGTAGGATTAGACAAACATTCTGAGAGGCCAAAAGTCTATTGATTCACGTAAGTTGTACTTATAACATTCATGACCCTGACTTTTTGTGTTTTGTGTCCAGCCTGACGACCAGTTTGACCATGTCGGTGGAGGAAATCCAGGGAAGGACAGACGGAAGCTGTGAAATGTCAGTCAAGGCTGGGAGGAGTTTCGCCCTGCCCATCTTAGTGGAGGCACCGGGCATTGTTTTATGCTGGGAGTTTCAGACAGAACCAAAGGTATGTATTATACTAACAATTAAAAGAACCCAACACACTTATCAAGAAGAGTAGGTCTAGGGGTGACCCGGTGTGCTTGGGCAGAAACGTGAGCTGTGGCAAAGCCGTATTGCTACCACTAGCTACTTGAAAAAGTATCATGCTTCACCTCAATTGATCATGAGGATGACTGCTTTACCTTTTTTTTATTACAATATCAGACAGGAATTTCAAACTACATGTACATGTAAGTCTCTACACAAGAATACTGGCTATTTTAGTTTCCATTCTGAATTGTATGAGAGAAAAAGAAATGTAACAGTTACTGCAAACTGTCAGCATATCCATATACATGTAGCTGTTCCACACTATAACTGAGGTTTAAGTTTTGTATGTCCTTGTGTAGAATGTGTGTTCCAGTGGTTAACAGTCCTGCATTTGGACCCAAAGGTATAAAATTGTTAGCTGTTGTAAGTCACCTAACTTATTTGCTACTGAAAAGGGTTGCAGTCCGTAGGACAGGATGTCATTTGTGAAAAAAAGGGGGAGACTTCACAATTTTATCTCAATCTTTTTTTATGCCCAGTGAAAGATTAAACTATATTAGGCTACATGTTAATTGTTTTCTTTCTATTTTTCTCCCCAGAACATAGGGTTCAGTGTGACGTACAAGGAGAGCGATGTCCATGAGGACAGCCAGGTTCTGATCCCCATGTGTAAGTGTAACTCCCACAGACAGGCCGTACAGGGGGAACTCATCGCCAAGAGAGCCGGGGTCTACACACTGCTGTTCGACAACTCCTACTCCAGGTATGCTCACTTACAATGTATACAGGCTACATGTAGTATTCTTTATATATTTCTTATATTCATTTTCCCCTAGATCTTTCGTAGAGTGGAACTTGTTGCCTCTAAGTATACCGTAGGAGCATCCTCACTAGATAGCTTTAAATAACAGTGTTACATGTGCAAAAGATAGGTGTGACAGGTCGTTCGGTGTAATGTATCCAGCTGCTGTCGCGACACGTGCCTGTAAAACAATATAGCTACAGATATCATTAACAGCATTTCCTCCAACACAAAAAGAATCAATATCTACTTTGAATTTTCTTTTTTGTTGGGAGAAAGTTTTGCTCTACATTGTTATTGACTAATATACATGTAACAATGGCAAAGTCTCGTGTAAGAATGTTGCAAAGCAAACTTTCCTATTTATCAACAAAGTACTATTTTCAAGTTTTTCCAAGACTTTGATTAAGTGTTGAACAATTTTTAACCTATTAGAATTAATACATTCAATACATTAATACATTCTGATACATTTGTATTTGAATTTATGTTCAATGTCTTTTTCTGCCCAATGTGTCCAGATTCACATCCAAGAAACTGACCTACAAGCTGCAAGTGAAGAGACCAGTGACAGAGGCCAGCAGCTAATTGTTGCCTAGCAACAACCAATCAGCAACCTTCAGGAGGAGACCAATGACATCGTCTAATCAGGCTGTTGCCTAGCAACTGACAGTAACTTGTTAAAAAATGTGTATCTTCCAGTTTGTGTTGTTTCTGCAAACTTCTTTTTACAATTGAGACACTGGAAGAGTCAAGCTATAGGTACAGTCTGAATTTGAATCTTTCTATGAAGGAATTGATGTTTCACTCTTGCACTGTAGAGTTTTACACATCAAATGTGATGAAAATTTTCTGCTTGGGTTGGCAGAAACACCCTTCTTGGACAACTTAAGTCTTCCTCCAACTAGAGAAGTGTATGTAGCAGATTAGAGATAAAGAATCTTCAGAGTCAAGTACATTTTTGTATTTTAGGCAAAGAAATGCCAATGGTTTTAGTTTTACTTTAATTTGTATTTGCCAGCATTTAACATGCACAATGCAATCCTAGTGCTAAAGGCTTGATATTAAATGACGATTATGACGTTAAACAGATTCTGAGTACATTATGAAATTGTGACAGTGAGATGGAACTTTAGTGAGTGTTTTTAATCAGATAATCATCAGATATGTTGCACAGATATGATGTAAGTTGTGATCCTTATAAACAAATAAAAAGATGTTCAGAAGTTTGAATGGTGTAAAAGAGAGCAAGAATGTATTTTGAGGATTCGACTTTGGGACACCGTTACCGGTAATGCAAGCAAAATGCAATGTCGTGAGGGAATATGCAATAAAGTATTTTGTAAAAGATTTTTGTAATTAAGGTGACTGTAGTTGTTTTCCTGATATGGTGTCAAAGATGAAAAAGCAACACAAGCAAGAGCAATTTTTAAAGAGACATTATGATATAATAAAGTGATATAGTATGAGCTTTTTCACCCTTGAACAGTCGTGTAATACATGTGGCCTCAACCTTTTAGCATTAAAATGCATGCATCCTTAATACACTATGTAATTTAAGATAGATGGACAGACTTTTTCTTCCTGACTTTTAGGCCACACCAATTTAATTTCTTGGTTAACGGATTTTTTTTTTAATTTTAGCTTACGAGGACATCATTAAAACAGAAGGCTGGGGTGAAAACTTGCACCTGACCCTGTTCACTCCCTGAAACTGTGCACCAAAGTAAAAACTTTTCTCGGAGATTCTGTTTTCATGTTGATTTTCCAATCTAGCATTTTTTTTTAAATTCTGTTAACCAAGAAATTTAACTGGTGTGGCCTTAGTTTTAGACTATGCTAGCCTGCAATTTTTTTTAAATCATCAACACGCTATTGTATAGGGACCAAAAAAGCCTTGCCATATACAACAACTTATTAAATGAATGCCTACAGTGACATGTATAGGTAGTGTGCTGATAGAAGACATGAAGATATTGATGCCATCTTTGTCAATATATACTGTCCAGTTGATACTGCAATACTCTTAGCCAACATTTTCTGAAGTTATACTCATTATTGACACATTCTCAATGATGAGTTAGTACTGTACATAAATTACTGTTGTGATGACACCATTAGAAGTGTTCTTTTTTGGTGATTCTGAAAAAAAAGCATTACTAACAATATTTAAGATTTGTAGCTTTGGGTTCAGAGTAGTTACAAATAATGAATTGTTGCATATTAAAGAGTAAATAAGCATGACAAATGATCTCCTTTGTACAGATATATATTATGTACAATGATGTCTTGTGCAAATACAATAGTCAACAAATACTTTTTAAGAACAACTGGGGAAAAAGAAATCCAGTGAAAGGCAATGTGGGTAACTGGTAAGCATGCTATTTTGTTATTTCAGAAATGTGAGGTTTCAATCTTCATACTCTTCCATTCTTGGTTTAAAATGCCAAGTAAAATGTGAAATTTGCTTGATTTGTGTCTTTGTCCTCTTTTACTGCCATCAAATAGAACAGTCGAGAGTAAAACTGTTTGTTTAACTCACTCTTGGAACAATCCTGACTGTCCATCACAATTAGCAGTTCAACCAATGATAGCATGGCAATTAGCTGTTAGACCAATGAGAGAGGAACACTCACTGTACATCAGTCAAACATTTGCATTTTTATGTTTTTATTTAGCGTTTTGACCAAGGTGGGGCTATGGGATTGGTCCACTGGACAGCCAAACATATACAAGGTATATTTACTTGGTATTTCAAACAAAGGTGCGGACACAGTGACAGAACAAGTTAACTTTATTTTGTAATGTGCTTCCAACAGTCTCCCTTTAATACTATCTTTACTTGAGCAGCAAGTGAAGCATCCTATATTTACTTGTAGGTAATGTACAGAAAACCGACTCCAAGCTTTGGGCTTTGTGTCTAGGACTTAACAAAGCAGCAAACATCTTTTCAAGAACAGGAAACACAATATCATTAACTGATAGCCTCTAACGATATACAGATTCTGACTGTTTTTGTGGAATGTTAATAGTATACAATTTTTATTGTCTTTCACATTCCTCCATTTATAGCAAATTAAATTGAATGGGGAAACTTCATGTTAAAGAATACTGGAATGTATATAAAGCTGGAGAAGGTACCTACATGACATGTCTTTTAGCAGAACTATATCTACATGTACATTATTGTATATGATGGGTAGACCAAGATTCTGAGTGGACCAAATTTTTATATTCCATCTTTTGAATAATGAAATTTGAGAGGATTTTAAACATTTAAGAGAAGTGTAAATAATCTTTACCCCCAAAGGAAAATCTCATTATAATTAGTGAAATGTACACACAATCCTAATGGAACCAGGTATCTTTTATCTATATTAAATACTGAAGTGGCTATACTTTAACAATAACTCTAGAATATACTGTGACAACTGGCCATCTTGATTGATTAAATTTTTCAAAATGACAATCAGCCTCAACAATGGAATGTTCAAGTTTAAACTGTGACATTTTAATTACAATGATTGTACAAAAAACACATTACCTCGTGATATGATTTAAACCGTAAAACAAAGGGAGCAAGAACACTAAATGAAACTGTTACAGTGAATTTATGCTTCCTTTGAACATCCATCATAATATTGCCTCTTCCATATGGGCAAGGTGTTGGCAGGATAGTTCTTTTACTGCATGTTGTTACATTTGGAAGCCAATACTAACAAAAATCAACTTCAACACTTTCACTTTAGTAAGCTGTTCACTAAATTAACTTGTAACCTCACAGGGTGGTGCTAGTATCACAATGTGCATTTGTGGCATCCACAAGTATCTCTACTTATTCTTAATATTTCACAATATAACAAAGCTATGCAATCTTTAAAACATTTCTTGAAAAAGCTGTTCCACGTGCATGTACACTAACCATTCTTACTAATCACCTTTATATATCAAAGCTAGACAACATAACATTTTTACATTTGTAACTTTTCTTATAATTCATTACTCAATAAGGCTTCCTTTAGACTAGGGCACATTTAACATGTACGTAATATTTGTCAAAGTGCATTCACTACAATGTCACAAATTTCTGTGAACTTGTAAATATCTACTTCTGTCAGCTTTTCTTGACAAATGTACAACAGATCCATAATAAAAATCTACTATTACTACCCTAATTGTCAAAAATAAGTTCCACCGTGCCGTGGCCGAGAGATGCAGATTTTTCCAATGCCCCGTTGATTTGTTACTACATCTTTCCAAGGCACAGCCTCCTCAATCATCAGACTCATACCTGCAGACATGAAAGGACAGGTTTGTGGTCATTTTTGGAACACTTTAAAGGAAACCCGCAAGCAATATAGGGCTCAAAAATTTGATTTTTAGTCAATTAATTAGTCATTTCTATACATGATTAGTTCAAACAACACTATCACAATGTATACCAATGTCTATGATGCAAAAATACGACGTTAAAATAGAACTGACTGAAAATCGAGTTGCCAGAGTTTTTGTAGGCTCGCGAAACTAAGGGGATCATTGTACGGCACGATTTTGAGCGATTTTAAGATGCTCAAAGTGTGAAGTTATTACGCAAATGTGCTAAACAATGTTAGTAAATGTCACTACTAGGGGTGGATACCGGTTCGCTGGACCTGATTCGGACCTGTATAACATCCAAGAACCGAGTCCAAAAAGCCTGAAAGCCAAAAACCTGAGTCCAAAAAACCCTGAACAAAGTACTAAATTAGATATATGTATTTTTCTATTTTGTTTGATGAAAAGTGTTTTGAGTCTCCCCTCTGACAAAAATGCTTTGAAGTAAGTGCAACATTCAAATATCAAATACTGGTTTGTCTTTAAAGTCTTCTAACCAAGAAACTTTTAGTTATACATGTCAGTCTTAATTCTCTATGCTTGATATTGGTTTTATAAAACAAAACATGTCAACTAGACAGGATCAAGTCCAGGTTCAGGTCCGGACCTGAACCTAAATCTCTGGACCTAAACCTGGACTTGGACCTTATCAAGCCGAACCGGTATCCACCCCTAGTCACTACCATAAAGATTTCAGCATCTTTTTTAGTTACTAGTACATTTTTTGGGCCCTAAGGAATATTTGCATTGGTCGCCTTGAAGTGGGAGGTGAGAGGGTAGGGAGATGTTAGGGAGGGGTGGAGAATTATACATTCTTGTCTGACAAATGGTTGATCAAAAGAAATCACCATTGGCAGTGTAGACTGTTACATAAAATACAATGTAACTATGGAGTGTGGAAAACAAAACACAGAAAGAAAGGATTCATCGACCATCCCTCAAGCAAGACGGGGGCCGACACTGACTGGCTGGCACTTTTAACCAGTTGGTGACATCACACTTTTGCTCAGGTCAAGTGACATAGGCTTTGTTGTCATCTCGACTTGAGAAGGATCATAGGAATGATCAAAAGCTTCTTGGTAAGCGCCTCACCTTGAATAGTTTCATCAGGTTGGTAAGTCAGTGAATGAAAGGACTCTAAGTTGTACACAACCAAGTGATTTATCAAATTGACATTTCAGTGACCATCTGTCACCTTTCTCAGGGCATTTCTGACTGGTTCACATTGCACTGAAGCACAGGTGTCCCTGCTTATAGATGCGTTCCCAAACACAAAGTATTTACATAGAATTATATACACTGTTACAGGGAACTTGGTATAAATCACTTGGTTGTGTACAAAGAGCCTTAAAGTTTTCATTCAGCCTTACCTTGTGTGAGAAAATGGCATATAAAACCTAAACGAAAAAAAGAGTGGTCATGGTATGCTTACTGCCTAAGACGTCTTCTGAGGTCCTTAATCTGGTCGTTCTTTTGAGTCAGCATCTTCTTCATGTTCTTGTAAGCACCCGTCTCCTGGAACTTCTTGTCTAGCTCCTTAAGACACAAAAGGGAAGGCATGTCAAGATATCTGCAGAAATAAAGACATCTTGGCTTGTAAGTGTTTGAATGTATGAAGCCTAAGCTATTCCGTAAAGTGATTGGTTTTCTTAAATTATGTAAGGAGCTTAATTTCATTAAGTGTCACAGGTACAGGTCCCATATATGCATAGCCTTTGTTGCGACCGTACTGGCAGTGAGTTCTTATCCACTGTGTCTAGGGCAGGGTATTGGAAGGTGGAACCCATCCCTCTCCTTCAACTGCCTTTTGAATCACCAACCAAAGTTAGGTACCCATCTTACACCTGGGTGGAGTGAGGACAGTCGTGCCTCTCCCAAGAACATAACTAGGTATCAAACCCATGACCATGACATCATTATCTTGTGTTCGCTAGCAGCCATTTGTTGCAGTCTCACAAACTGTAAATATTCTTTGCAATAGCTGTGCTCTTTGAATATGTTAATCATCTTAGTAATAGCAAGAAGGTGCTTTAAGACACCTGTAGTGCCGAATGTTCATATACTAAGATCTCACCTTCTCAGCCATCTCCAGCTGCTCCTGTACTTCTAACAGTTTGTGTTTTGTGCTGATTAAATCTCCCTCTAAACCCTTGGCTTCCATCGCTTTAGCATCGAGTCCCTATAGATGGGGAATGCAACATGTTAACATGATAGCAGGCACATGTACACTCATTTAGATGTATACATTCAACATCCAAATCACATTGCAGGACATCTCAGATATCAAAAGCAATCGATATTATGACTTTAGGTAGGAAAAATGGCTCAAACAAATGGATTTTTCATTGTGTTATTGAAAGCCTTTATTATACATTTGTACCACGTTCAAGTCAAGGTCTAAAATTCCTGCCCCCTCCTTTACTGTCTTCCCACCAGTGACCTCACCTGTGACATCTCCATCTTGACCTTTGCCATTTGTGCTTCCAGGTCAGAAAAGTCTCCGGAATTATCAGATTTCCTTGTCTTTGCCTGGCCAAGAGCATCCTGTAAAAACAAGAAAAATTACTCCTTTTGTTTTAAACATGATAATAAAAACTTGGTTTTCTATAAGATATCCTGTCTCCATCATTTTAACTTCACAACACTGACAAAATTTGATACAGATTCAACATCAAAAAAAACAAATTTCAAAATAATCAGTAGCATTCATAGTACATTGGTTAGCGACTCTGCCAATGGACCAAGAAATTGGGAGTTGAAATACTCGCTGTTGTCACTTACCTGACATGCACGCTAAGGGAAAGGGTCGCAGTCCTTAGGACTGGACATTGTAAGCTGTGGTCCACTGTTTATTGTACTTGTCGGGTCCCAGTAGCCACAGACCAGTAAAATTTAGGCAGGAACAGCACAAAAATCACTTTTCTTTGACATTTTTGGGACATTAGAAACAAGAAAATACACTTTTGTAAAAGTTTTGGGACAGAAGGGGAAAAAGTTTATTTTGAGGCCTGACAATAACCTGTAAATATTACAGATAGCATCTGTCTTCTCTGTCATGACCAGTGGAAGAATGTATCTGTTCTGTATTATATGATTGTAAACCCTGCAGCAATTCAGCACTGGCTGCCATTGCACAGGTAATTTCTGACTAATAAACCATCATTATTATTATTATTATTAAGAATAGCTGTCCTTCGGTGACCTAAACTGCATGGTTTGAGATCCCTGTAACTTTTTGTCCTTGTACATTTGAGCATGCTCACCTGTGTTTGAGTCAGCTCATCTTCCAGTCGTGATTTATCCTTCAGCACACCTGTGGCTCTCTCTTCCACTGACTTCATCCGCTCCCTCAACTTCTCATTCTCTTCTTTCAATCGTTCAATTTCCTGGAGACAGAAAAGAAGCTGTCATTTCAAAGGATATCTAACTCCCATATAAAATCACAATAACTAGACATAGCAAGGACTTTAAAAGTATTTTAGCAACAGCAACTCAGAAGAGTATACTGTAATTCACTTTATCTTCACGGTAGCAAAATTTCACGCAGTAAGGAAAATGGGCATTTTCACTGAACTTTGACTTCACGGTTGCGGCAACGGATGTGTGAAGGAATCATGAATAATTACAACAGGTGTTTTCCACAGTGATGATAAGTTCACGGTACAGGGGTGACCGTGAAAACAGTGAACATAAAGTTACAGTGAAAGAAACAAGAATTACAGTACTTTTCTTAAAACTTAAAACTGCAAAGATCACTTAAAACAAACAAACACTTTTTAGACTTGAAAATATTCCATTCAATAGGCAACAGCTTAACCTATGACCTTTACCCTCTGTAGGTCAAACTGGGAACCTTTCCTTAGAATTCCTTCAGTAACTATTGTTTATTATATGCTTAGCTAATACTTGTTAAAATTTTCACAAATCACTTGTATTCTGCACATGCCTATGCCACTGGTGCCACCAGTTTTAAGATGTGAAATAAAGTTCAAAGTTCAACCCTACTATATGTAGCAGCGCTGCTCCCCCTCCCTCATTCAGGGGTTCCAGCTTGGAGGCTTTGGAGTCAAACGACGGCTTTGTGTTCTGCAAACAAATTAAAGCATAAATCATTACTTTTGTCTTTTACGAAACCCAAATTACGTTCGTTTATTGTAAATTGTTAAACCTACATCTTTTCCACATTAAAGGAATTTTTTCACTATTAGAAACATGTCCATGCAGGAGACATACCGCTGCCTTGCCAGCAAATTCCCTTTCCTCCAGTTCCATGATCTGCTCCAACAACTCTCTGCAAGAAATACACAAAACAACAAGAAGTTCGTATCCCAAAGGAGTTGTGACCATTATGAGAGGATATCAAATCGTCATATCTGGGTTTGAAAACATACCTGAAAAATTCACCATACATGCACACATCGATAATAGTAGGCTTCCAATTGTTTAAACTAATCACTTACACAGCCTATACTCACCAACTTTGAGTACAAGGTGATATGCTACAATTGAGGATACCAGTTATGCAAAACAAAAGAAAATATGCCTCCGTCCCAGAGGCGTTGCCAAAAACACTGACTCACCTGTTTTCCAGGTCGGATATGTCTGCCTGCAGCTTCAGGTGCCATTTCTCCGCCTGGCTGAACAGTTGCCGTAGCAACAGGACGTTGGTATGCGCTGTGTTGATCAGCTCCGACTCAACCTCGCTGCGGACTACCGTCTCTAACCCGTCCATCATCCCGACCACTTCATCCACAGTAAAGGTGTCATCTGTCAATCTGGAGAGAGGGAAGAAATGAGACATTAATGAACAAATAAAGGATGTACATCACTGAATCTGTCTATCATTTTGATTACTTCATCCACGGTAAAGGTGTCATCTGTCAATCTGGAGAGAGGGAAGAAATGAGACATTAATGAACAAATAAAAGTTGTACATCACTGAGAATCTGTCTATCATTTGTATCACTTCATCCACAGTAAAGGTGTCATCTGTCAATCTGGAGAGAGGGAAGAAATGAGACATTAATGAACAAATAAAAGTTGTACATCACTGAGAATCTGTCTATCATTTGGATTACTTCATCCACAGTAAAGGTGTCATCTTTCAATCTGCAGAGAGGGAAGAAATGAGACATTAATGAACAAATAAAGGTTATACATCACTGCAAATCTGTCTATCATCTGGACCACTACATCCACCGTAAAGGTGTCATCTGTCAATCTGGAGGGAGGGAAGAAATGAGACACTAATGAACAAATAAAGGTTATACATCACTGCAAATCTGTCTATCATCTGGACCACTACATCCACAGTAAAGGTGTCATCTGTCAATCTGAAGGGAGGGAAGAAATGAGACATTAATGAACAAATAAAGGTTATACATCACTGTGAACTACCACTTTTAAACTGCCCTTCATCTGAAAAACTTCAGAAGAAAAAGAAATGAGATTTAGACACTGCAAACTAGTAAATTAAAGCTGTGCAATAACTGGATTACAAGTTTTGCAGACATGAGATCAAGTGATTAAAACAGTAACTACAGAATGTGCTGGAGATATATTGTAATTTACACAGACAGTGAACTTGTATTGCCAGGAATGTTAGGCCAGACAGTATATCACATTACGAGAAAATCTCAAAAGAAAATGGATACTAACCCGTTAAACCTCCCGTTTATATCTAGACCGTAATTACAATGTAGTCAGTAATTAGACTGCTGAATCTATTTGTAGAGGTTGGGAATGGCATGTGTATTCATACAAAGGCAATTGTAATTCAAGGTCAAAGAACAGAACACAAAAAAACACAAAATTGAAAAATAAAATTAATGGGAATTGGTTTTGATAAACAGCTGTTGAATAAAATGCTGGGAAAGTAGCCAGGTGCTGTTGTCTCTAGGACACTGTACCTTTGAATATTTAATGACTAAGGTAGCAATTGTGTGTAGTGTTATTGACCAAGTCAGTATGACTGAACACTGGATGTATAACAAGCTATCTATTATAGATAACTTTCTCTTCAAGTCTGAAACAATGTATGTAGCATATACAGTTATACAGTGAAACCTGTACAAGTAACCACCTCTACATAAGGACCACCTGGCCAGTGTGACCACTTTGTGGCGGTTCCTATATAATTTGTTTTCCATTCACACATGCATTAAGAATGCTGTCTATGGTGACCACCTGTCCACATAGACCAGATTCTATTGGTCCCCTGAGTGGTCTTCTTGGGCAGTTTTGCCTGTACATGGCTTTCTGTGTTGTTCTCAGTGTAACCTTACCTGCTGTCTTTCAGGTCTTCGAAGCACAAGTCCACGGACTTCAGGCACTGGCCACGCTTGTAACGGGCAAAGCGCATGTAGTTGACGACATTGCCTTGGTGATGGTCATTCAGACCCAGTTCCGCCTAAAGGGGTACAAAATAACATTTTACCACTTAAAATAACATGGTAACATCTCTTAAACCTGTGGTACAGGCATCTTAAACAACTGAACAACTATGATATGGATGAAACTGATTTTCGTTTTTGCTTGTTGCAGGAACTGATGATATCTTTCCAAGATGTACATGCACCAAGGACATGCAGTTAATCCTGCAATGTAACAATGTTAGTCAAGAAGAGTTTGCAAATTTAGCGAATGGTAGAACCTTAGATCACGTTCATGCACAGGGCAGCTCCAGATGTAAGAAGAACTGAACTACGCTGTATCAAAATAACAGCTATGCAGGCTAAGTAAATTCTACTGTATAATGAGGATCTAAAAACTGTCAATGCTGAAAGCTTGAACACTTTATAAGGGAACCTTGCAAAACATAAATGTTCAGTAAACACAGAACATCACATAACCATAAGAACAAACTCCTTGCTTCTCACAATATAGATGAAAAGGGGAGGAAAGTACTCTCTAAGCAGAGGAGGAGTTCTGGATGGTTTTTGACGTGTTTTTAGGCGTTTTTGTCGGGCTTTGTACTTTGGGCTTTTCAATGACAAAGTAAAAAGCCTGACAAAAACGCCTAAAAACACGTCACAAAACAGCCAGACCTCCTCCTCTGCTTGGAGAGTAGGAGGAAAGAGCATGGGTATGCAAACTGACCCACTTATATATATATAGTTGGAGCAATTCTGAAAACATAAGTATTCGTAGCAGATAGTACATGTTTCGTGGTTAGGTTATTGTTTTTGTGTCTTTTTTGCATATATTTCAAATGTAAACTTTGCATAATGTCATGAGAAATTCAAAGGACATGTTCTGATCATGAGAAGTAAGGAGTATTCTTCTCTGCTTCTTGTATCTAAATCATTTAGATCTGGACCAGCCCTGCTTTTATAAGCCACCAAGCGTGCCCCTTTGGCTTTACTTTCTTAGCTTAAAGTGAGGGAGGAATCTGTTGTCGACTCACAAGACTCCCTGAAAACTGTCTTCTGTCCTGTGGAGGGGGGGGGGGGAGTAACACATTCAGTACATGTAAAGAGGAAAGTGGAAAAGCAAAAGAGCAAGACAACATCACAATCAACAATGCTATAGTTAAGAACAAAGAAAAGTACTAGACTAAACGAAGCACGTCTTAAGCCCCTGTCACACTTGTGCGTATATACAAGCCCGCATGAGTTGCGTATTAACATGTTTTTGGTTTAGGTTAAGTTTGCAGCCGAAGAAGTAATTTCTTTGGTTTGATAACTAGACTGCTCAACGGTGGGTCAAAGTAGGAAACAACTTCCTCCCTGCAAATTTTACTTAAACCAAAAAATGTTACTGCGGAACTCATGCGCAATTGAATATACGCACAAGTGTGACAGGGCCATTAATTGCAAGGTACGTACTCATGTTTTCTTAAAGGTCTCAGACTGAATGGTTTGACTTGAGGAACCATATGCATGCATTGAGTCAATGTTCTATTTTTCTTAAGACTGCACAATAAATGAGGGGTGTAGAAAAATACCTCCCCAAACACGGACCTTGTTTTGTCACATATCAAGGTGAACAAGAGTACAGTATTTCAAAACAAGATGTTTTTGTTATGCTGTGTTTTCTGTAGGAAGAGACATTCTCTAAGAGGAGTGTCCATAATGCCTTCACACATTACATAATTACCATTACTATTAGATTGGAATATCAACATGGCATAGATTCAATTCCACTATGTGTAACAAAATTCAACATGCTCAACTACTAACAAATGTTTCCTGCCCCCTGCCATATTCAAACCCTACAATTAGAAATTCTACATAGTACCGGTATGTACTGTTCATTGGAATACATTTACAGAATGTGCTATAAGCATTTTCTGTGTATAACTGATTCTAAAAAAAGCTACTTTACAGTTTAAAGAGGGGGCAACTTGTCTTAAGTGTTAGAATTAAAGGTTGAAATTAAAGGAGTGGTGTGAGTGGTCATATTGTCATTATTGATGAGAAATGTTATTGACATGATTGCACAAAATCTACCCCTTCCTAGAATGATATGGTCTGTCAGTGCTAGCTTAATGCAAAGAACAACATTTGGAACATTTCAAATTGTGGGACAAACCAACATCAATGCCTCTAATCGTTAGTAGTTACCATGGCAACACAGGTAACTATGGCGACAGCAACAGGTGGTTGGTAATATGAACTTGTGACTTTGCCTTTATTTTTCAATGACCACGTATTGTTAGAGTGAACCATTGCAAATTTGTACTGTTAGTACTTTTAGTATGATCTTGGGAGGGGCTGTAGCTTAGAAGACAGATACAAGTGAGGGGATAGATGATATGTAAGGTAACGCTGGATCTAGACAAGTTCGGGGAAGTTTGGAAGCGAATTGAGGGGATAACAGACAAGATCGTGGCTGACTGGGTTAATAAGATGTTCATAAGCTAGTAGAAATTCAGTATTTGTAGAAAAATGCTCACCATATTGCTGGAAGTCTCGCCAACTCGCCCAGACGACACAAAAGTGCAATACAGAATATCAAAATGTGAGAAAATTCGTCCGGACGTACTACGCCTGCGCAGGACTGACGGTCCCCGGATGAGGGGTCAAAGGTAACGTCATAAGATTTATAACTTTTCTTGAAAATTTGGTGATTAGATTTGAGAAAATGCGTGTGAATATAGATGATTATGCTCAAATCTGCCCAATAAATGTAATTTTATAGCAAAACCGTCAATACTGCATCTTTTCATTTTCCCACGTGTGGAACAGGGCGAGCCCCTTTGGGTGATTCCAAAATTTGGCGCGAAAAGAAGCATGTCACAACGACTTGAGATGTATACAAATAATCAAAAGTTAGATATAAAAGACGTTTAAAAACACTCTAGGATATGTAATCAGTTATAAAAAACAAATACTGTATATTTGAAATGTTGTTTTTGTCAAGAATAAATCGATACAAATATCAAACTTCCACCCCCACAAAATACTAAAAATGTATTCATCGCCAACATCCGGGCACTTCTCACAACCCAGATCAACATGGCGGCAGCAGCAGGTGAGAAATTTTCGTTCATTCCCGAGAATTTTCCTCAGTTTGTCCCCGAAATCTCTCAGTCCGAACACGCAAGTTAGTCAGGTAGACAAAAGAAGCTACATGGAAAAAATCTAACCAGTTGTTTTGATGGTATCCCCGTGTCTAACCCGATGACTTGTGAGAAATTTGGAAGACTGAAATGGCGCTACCATATTGCCGCATGCAGAAATCCTCTCGCGGTGGCCGGCCGATCGCATCATGCGAGACCTCTTATTGCGCAATGCACGGATTTATCAAACAGTTTGAGGACATTTCTGTAGTTTGTATGCTTAGAATTAGGCTATCTTGCTCCCTGTCTACTTGTATTTGTGTAGGAACATATTCAGCGATGGCGTTGGTAGATTTGTGTACTCTGACACGTTTGCATGCTGCATGCGAAGAAATTATTTGTGCATGCGCAGATACTGTCCACTGTGCATCAATCTATGATAATGAATTTCCCGTACTGATAAAGAATGGTCAAATTACAGAAAAGGCCGATGTTTATTTCTGAAAGGAAATTCATCTCTGATTTCATTAACAAATGGATAATGTGATTTCATACCATTATGATTTATATCATTTCTATATCTGATACAATAAGATAATAATGAAATTTTCATTATGAAAAAAATCTTATGAAAAACTTGGGGAATCATGACATCAAATTATGCAGTTCTATGCTGTTGATGAGCCCAAATACAGTTTGCTGCTCAAGTCAAGTTTCTTTTTCTCAGTTCCACCCACCATATGTAGTTTCTTTTTTGATGATAAAAATAGTCTATATTTATTTATCATGTCGGTAGCCAAGGTCATTGTTATATTTTGGCAATGTTACATACATGAGGATGATGAAACTAAACATAAAATGATGAATATGAAATATTAGTAAATTAGTTTTTGTCCAAGAGAACCTGATATCAATTAAATGATAAAATATTAAAGACTGAAACCGGAAGCCAAAAGATAATACTATAGTAAAACGTTATACATTTTAATGTTGTATGAATTACAAGTTAGACTTTACAACATTTGTAACTAGCCATGAAATTTTTGTGCAGCATCTGTCTCCCTAAATTTAAGAAAGAGGAAAACTGGGCCTGCTTTGAGCTTGAACCTTGGGCATAAAGGAAATATTAATTTAGTATTTTCTTCTATATCCTTAGAAGCAACCTAGTAGCTAGTGCCACTTATACAGTTTTTATGAATGGTACCACAATATCACCATGTATCTCACAACACAAGTATTGTAATTCTTGTTTCTTTCATGGTAACTTTATGTTCACTATTTTCACGGTCACCCCTGTACTTTGAACTAATCACCATGAAAAACCTGAAAAATTATGATTCCTTCACACATCAGTTCTGTAAATCACTTGCCGCCTCCGTGAAGTTTAAGTTCAGTGAAAATGTCCATTTTCCTTTGACTGTGAAATTTTGCTACCGTGAAGATAAAGTGAATTACAGTATTGGATGTGGCTCTTACATAAGGGTTAGAGAATGACCTCATCTAATAATAGTAGTAAACAGCAATACATGTATTTGTATAACCAACTTTTCAATTAGAAATTTTGAATATTTTATCTTTGTATGAATTACAACACAAGTATTGCTGGATGGCTAGGTTGAATTTTATAGTCTCGTCCATTACTGTGAATTTAAAAGCTTTCTGCAAGAAAATAAATGTTCTCTTACTCTAAGGTTGTCTGATAATTGGGTAATTGTTTTCAGGGGGACCAAGTGACAACAATAGCAGTAATGCCTTTTTTTCAGCATTTTGGCACAAATCTTGTCTTGCCATGTATTGATTTAGTTGTCTGTGCCATTTTATCTGCCACTGGAATTTGGAAATACTCAATTGCATAGGGCCAGTACAGTTTACACTGTTCATTTATTCCCAGACGATAAGCATAATGAAATGATTTGAACTATTCATAGATTAGGGAGCTTCAGGCATAAGTCTCATGCGTCAAACCTCTGCACGTAAAAGAACCCAACACACTTATCAAGAAGAGTAGGGGTGACCCGGTGTGCTTGGCCCAAAACGCGAGCCGTAGCAAAGCCGCATTGCACTACCACTAGCTACTTGAAAAAGCATCATGCTTCACCTCAAATGACGATGCCTTGAAACGAATGAAACTAATAGATAGCTTTTCTGTTAACTTACTGAGAATACAGGGTACAAGATTCTGAGTCGAGTACAAGTGGTCTTCCTTGACATCACCCAAATTTGATGCACAGTAAATTTCTGGTATAAAATCAATTTCATTCCTTGTGTATATTCATTAGTCTCTGTCTACGGGAATGCCTTTGTGCCTTGCAAATTATTTCAAGGGCAAAACGACATGAAATATGAGGCATTTTTGTACATTGATAGATGTCACAATATGTAAGTAAAATTTCATAAAAGAATTTGTGGCATTTGTTTCCATTCTAACTGCACTTTTTGTGAGAAAGTGGTGCTTTCAGACAGATAAAATCTGCTATTGAAAGGGTGTGTCAGGTCTTAGACAAGAAAGGTCATTTGAAAATTGTTTTGTTGACCTTAAACTCCCAGCAGCAGCAATAGACACTACCTGAGTAGACTACAAATTCCCTAGTGGGCACTTGTATTTATAACTGGCAATTGTCTGAATTTAGATTGTTCAAATTTGTTGTGCATTTTGGAATTTTTATCTTATTATTACAAGTTAGATGAGTTTTGGTGTTGAATGGACACTTTGAGAAAATATTTTTTATGCCTGTTTTCACCAAACCAAACCAACTTAACATTGACTGTGACCTTGAAAAATGAGGTTTATTTGCTGCATATTACCATTTAATCACTTTTGGGTTAGTGGTTTGAGATAACAATGTCAGAATTGACATTTACCGCAATGGCAGCAGATTCTTATCAGTAGGTCTGACAGTAAACTTCTCTTCCACAGCTTGAACAGGATTGCAGACACTTTATATTACAACTGTACATTGTAAATAGTACTAGTGTACATTATGCATACAAGTGTACATTGTAAAGTGTCCTTTAAACATGTTAAAAATTTTATCCATTTTCTAGCCACTTGTGATGATTGAAATGTACGTGTTATCTGCACAAGTCTTAAGGCTATACATGTATTTGTGCCACAGAGGACATGAGATAAAATTAGATGAAATCTTTGTTATGACTGCTGTAGATGAAATATGGATGTGTTCCATGAATCTTTTTACATTAAGACATTCCATCTTCTTGTAGTTTAAGCACACATTGCAATGCTATGTCCCCTATGGGAACTAAACCATGAAGAGCACTCAAGGGATATTAATGGTTGTGGAAAATGTTTATTCTACTTGTGATGCAATGAGCACTTGTGCATGTAACACATACATTTGTAGCTCACCAATACTAATCTATGGTCTGATAATCCCATATCCCATAGAAATGTAGCATTAAATGGCTACCTGAGCATGGAAGCTTAAAGAGTTAAAGACTCCCGCATAGTGTTACAATTAGTTATTTACATGCAGGGCAAATTTTAAGGTCTACAAAGATAACTGGTCTCTGGTTAGGGTGAATAGATAAACAAGAAACTATAGGAAAAAATAGGACAACTTAGAAGAGATAAGTCTTTCATATACAATACTATACTTTTGTAATATTGAAATTGTTATGATTCTTCAACAACAATAAGATAACAAGTATGAAAATAACATTGTGGTATTATGTTGTCCCTAAGGAGTTGTTGACTGTTTTTCTCCATTTTTAGGCAAGAAGAAGAAGAAGGCAAAGGGACAGACTGTGAGTCTAAACGACTTCCTGGGAGATGCAGCCCCACCCAGCTATGTCATGGCTCCCAAGTCTAACGACTGGGCCGATGAGACGGAGGGGCTGGACTATGACAGTGAGTTGCCTTCAGAATTTGACTTTGAGATTCAGGATTTGACTTTGACATGTTGTAAAAAGAAAGCAGTATTGCTGTTAGTGTAGTAGAGATATCATAAGACAGCCAGAATGGTACAGACTGAAAAGGATGGTGATTTGTGATGTATTTTTGCATGTCTTGAAGTGAAGGTAAAATTGCTTTATAAAAAGTATCAAATTTCAAAATATATTGATTTGCCCACAAAAAGTTGCAAGAAAAATCAAATATATAATGCAGCATGTTATCTGTGAATTGAAAAAAAAATGGATGAATTGAAATTTTAAGTGAGCAATAGTCTCTATTGTTAAAGATGACAATTCTACCTCCCCAGCCACCCCGACATGGTCTGACTCTGGGTTCTCCTCTGCGATCGACCGTGCAAAGCTCCCCACAGCCCCACGGTCTGCACGAATGGCAGACTTCGACGCCTCCCGGATTCCCGACAAGCCGCCGTTTACAGCGTTCCTCGGGAATCTCTCATACGACGTGGATGAAGAAGCTGTCGAAAGATTTTTCCGTGATATGAAGGTTGGTGACTATCATAGGATAGATATCCTTTATGTTTCATAGAGACACATTTGAATGATATGTCCCAGTGTTCTCGCCAGGCCTTTTGAGCATAGCGGGCCGCTACGCTGTGGGCCGACAAACCGACGCTGTAAATCACCCGCTATGCTGTTTTTTCACCCAGCGTAGCGGCGAAAAAAGACAAAAATACCGTAGTAAAAATGCAAAGGCACGCGCCTCCCCTGTTTCGCAGGAAGCCATCGAGCTATCGGCTCCAAGGGAGGTGTCAATTACTAAATAAGCACCCCGCCCTACCGCTCCGATCTTGTCTCGCCGCCCCTCCAACCCGGGAAAAGCCCTTGGCGGCTCGTGTGCCGCTGGCAGCATCGCGCGAAAACGTAAACAATTGCCGAGTAGGTCTCCATGTGCACAATCTGCGGGGCGGTTCCCGACTATCAGAACAGCCGTAAATGTATCAGATTCCCGGGGAATCTCCTTATTTGGAAGTTAACAGTCCGCGGTTGACCAACACAGAAGCTGTTCTTCGTAAAAGATTCCTTTCTCTGTCAGCGCGGGGATAGAATTAATTCTTAACGGTATTTCTGACAAATTTCTAGAGCAAGGTTACGTCATTTTCCCATCCATAACAGCGAATTAATGCACAGAAAATTCATTTTTACAAAGAGAGGAAGATAAAGTTTCAACTTATTTAGAAGCTTCGCCATGATTGGACGATTCGGCTACTGCAAATTTGTGGTACCGCCCACAAACCGCCGACTTTCCTTTTAGCAGACTTTCTGCCGCCGACGTCGCCATGGTCGCGACTGTCATCAAAGGCTGCCGACTGTCAATCAGCGGCAACTTTGTGGGAAAACGCGCGAGTTGGATCTCCGTGTGCCAGTCAACAGCGAACCTCTGACGATTTTACGTTCCCTTAACTTTCCCACAGCGATGCTTGTACAAAGTTTTCATTAGACGGAAGTTCCACGTTATCTGTAAGACGCAGAACAGCGGTTTCGGCTTCCTGGAACGGGCCGGCGGCGTATGTACTTGGGGGAGAGGGGTGACGCGATTTCTTAGACGGGCCAAGGGCCGCGTCAAGGGACTTTCGTATTAGGATTTCGCCGCCGACCGCCGAGGGAAGATCACCTCGGCGGCGATTTTTCTGGAAACATGCCGGCGTCGAAGCGTACTATACCAGGAATATCGCTTCCAATTTCGCACCGAAGAAAACTTCTGACAGCGACGATTGTTGCGCTTCGACTTAGGACAGCCGGACACAGCCAAAAAAAGGAAAACTGGTATCGACTATTGATATTGTTGAGTAGCTAAATAAACTATTGAAATTGTTGTTTCTGAGTTTCAAGTTGTCTTTCACCAGAAGTATTGTATGTCAAGGTCCTGTGGAGAAGTTGATTGACTGCCACGATTGTCATAAATATGACCCTCAAAACTGAAAAAAAAGCCTTCTCAATACCCTAAAATGCAAGAGCTTCCGGGGGGCTTCGAACTGGCGAGAACACTGTGTCCTGTTTACAAGATTGACAACAGAAATTGAGTAAATATTATGGGAAACTATTCAGAATTCTCAATGTGCTTTACTCAGCATTATCTTAGCATGTTTGTTTGCTTGAATGATTACATCTCAGTACCAACCGCGCTTGGTCTGAATTGACATTTATTAACATGATGTCAACTGGTCTGGATGACAAGCAACGAAAAGGACATACAAAACGTCCTGTAAAAGATAGAGCTGTTTACAAGATTGATAGCAAAAATTTTCGGTAAATGGTACTGCACTCTTTATGTACCAGTAACTATGATTATAAACTCGAAAAAGGCAAAACTGTTCGTTCCAAGATTGTTATCATGATTATCTTAATGTTAATTTAGGAGTGTACAGTATTATGTGAATGCACACTCAGTCATTTGTGAAATGCTTTCATGGATGGACAAGTACATGTACATCCTGTAAAGGTCATGCTTTACCATACTTGCTATTCACACTATCTTTGTTTTGCTGTCCTGACAACATCCTTTAATTTCTGATCAGCTTGTTTACATTTGTACTTCAGTTCATGGTTTGAAATTTGACTAAAACTTGGGTCAGATGTTGGCTACATAATTTATTATCACTTCAACACTTGCGTAGATGTTCTAGATCACCAAATTGGATATTGATATTTTTGATTACATTTGTCATATTGCTGATCTCATTCTACTGCACATTAGAAATTTCATGACAACTTCTTTAATAATAATGGTTTTTATTAGTCGGAAATTACCCGCAATGGTAGCCTTTCTAGCGCTGAATTGATGCAGGGTTTACATGTTTCACATATAATAAACACAAATGATAACATATACCTAGTCTATCCACACTTGCATTTTGTGGATTTGTCGCAAGGGTCTGGGCGGCTGCCATTCGGCGCCACCAGGTGACCTCAATACGACCTTCCCCAACCGAAGTCAGGTACCCATTTACACCTGGGTGGAGTGAGGAAAGTCGTGTCAAGTGCCTTTCCCAAGAGCACAAGATCGGTAACACAGCAGGATTCAAACTCGGGACCTCTTGGTTCTGAGCCGAACGCTCTGCTTTTTAAAAAGTGAGACTGATTATTCCCCTTTATATTTCAGCTGGTAACAGTAAGGTTACCCCGTGACGGTGGCGACAGCGGTCGGCTGAAGGGTTTCGGATACGCTGAGTTTGAGGACAAGGATTCACTTCTCAAAGCCATTAACATGAACAATGAGGTAAGCCTAGATATAGAGATTTCTACTTTGCTTTACTTGTGGTCGTGCTCTACTTAGCATTCTTTTGGGTGTTCGTTTTTTGCTTGAATGATTACATCTCAGTACCAACCGCGCTTGGTCTGAATTGACATTTATTAACGTGATGTCAACTGGTCTGGATGACAAGCAACAGAAAGAATTTAAAAATTTCTTGAAACGAAGTGGGGTTAGAAATAGCAGACAATGAAATATGTGTAAAGTTTAACATTAAAGAAACATCTATCGAGTCAGCCATTGTTCTACCATATACATTTCAAACTTCATGTGTTGTCATATTTCTCCACAGAAACTGCTGAATCGTCAGATCAGGGTAGATGTGGCAGACCAAACCCAACAAGGTGGACAAGGTAAGGAAAAATTCGCTTATTTGAAATTTATTATTTCAGAATTCAAACTTGAGATTATCATGCTACTTTGGCAACAGGCTATGTTTGTTTTGCATAACCAGTAGCGTAACTCACCGGTTTTGGAGTGTAGGTAACTTTACAAGCTATTGTAAGACCAAACTGTAAGGTTTATCCACATACACTGGGATGGACCCCTACTCTTTTCAGTAGGTATGGTGGGATCTTACATGTGCTTGAGGTGTGGCTATTCTCAAGCACAGATGAATGTAACAATCTTTTGGCGTGTAGCAAAATTGTATCAGCATCTTACAAGTAGCACATACATCGGCTGATACACGAAATTTGGTGGACTCTGAATCTGTGTTTTGATTGTTGCAAGCCACTGTGAATTAGAACTTTGCAAAGATAATAAATGACATGAATCCATTTTTCCACAGACAGGGACTCGAGATGGGGAGACCGCGATGGAAAAGACCGCTCGGACGGCCGGGACAGAGCGCTGTACGACGAGTTGACAGCAGGGGACTGGAGAAAGGCATCATCAGAAACAGGAATCCTTCCCCCAGCTCGACCAGGAGGTAGCTTCTCAGGTAGGAGTTCCAAACAGTATCTTACAAGTTGTAGGTCCGTCTCTTTTAGATCTTTGCCTTTTTTCCCTTATCCGGTATGCTAAAGTCAGCTAGACATGGCCATGGCAGTTCAACTTTGATTGAGAATGTGTTCTCTCTTGTTCATGTTTGTGTTATTTCTGAACGATGATCGTAGATCGGAGGGATCGTGATCGTGACATGGACCGGGGTAGTCGTGGCGGCGGCGGTGGTGCGGAGGAGGAAGACAGAACCTCTGGCGACTGGAGGAAAGCATCCGCAGAGAACGGACCAGCCTTCAGTCGCTTTGGCGACAGAGAGTCTGGCACACGTGATATTCGCTACAGCCAGGATTCCTTTGGCGATAGAGGTACTTTCAAAGTTTATGCATAGATTTAGGATCTAGAAAAACCTGTTGAACAGAAAGCACTCCATTTGTATCAATTGATACGGAACATGATAATGCAAAGGAGGAGAAGACTGAACTATGCACAGAATGATGAATGTAACTGAGAATGGTGACTAAATGCAAAGAAACAAGTAAAAAACACCAAAAAGATTAAGGTAACCAAGAGCATCTCAACTGTGTTATAGCATTTGAATGTAGCTAATGAATGCAAACAGTTGTGGAAATGTTAATGTAAGAGAATGAATTGCAACAGGAAAACCTGACTCAAGCATTGATTTACTTTGTAATTTTTATCATCTCGCTGATGTTGTTTTGCATTGTTCTCAGGTTCTAGTGACGACAGAGGAGGTTACGATCGCGGCGGTTTCGGACGAGACCGCGGCTACGACGACAGAGACCGAGGATTCGGATCCAGAGACCGAGGCTACAACGATCGTGGCTACAGCGATCGCGGCAGATACGATGATGGTGAGAGGTCGCAGTATGGGGATCGTTATGGAGACAGAAATCGCTACGGCGACCGGGACCGTTATGGAGACAGGGATCGCTATGGCGACCGAGGCTATGATAGAGGAGACAGGGGTTATGATAGGGGAGGTAGGAACATTATGTTCCATAAATGTAGAAGCTTTGCTGGCAGCTGCATGCTCGTAGTAGCTTCGCTCTCAACATCATGGTATAGGGAAGGCGTGTCGTATACTTACATATACGCTATCACCTGAAGCAAGCTACCGTAACTGGGATCTGTTAATTCTGCTGATATTCAATGGTTTACGAGAGTACAATACGTAACAACTATCTTGTCTTGGCATGTGCATGAGTTCCCATAGTGGATGGGAATTTATGTGTTTGAATACAAAATGGGTAACTATAGCAGTTTTACTTATGCTTTCTCAAACATCTCACAGAATGAGATCATGTAGGAAACTTTTTAAAAGTTTAAGCTATCCCAAACATCTCAGAGAATACTGGAGGCTAAGCTATGTGTACACTCCAACTTGTATGAAACATGATAATGATGAAACATCCACTTTGAAATCTCTTAGGAGGTGGTCGACGCAGCTTTGGCTCGGGTTACCGTGACGATGAGAGAGGAGGTGGCTATGATGACTACGGGAGAGGGAGCTATGGACGCAGGGATGACCGCGGAGGCAGCGGAGGGTTTGGTCGTGACTTTGGGGACAGGTATGGCCCGCGGAGAGACGACCGCTTCGGAGACCGCGACGGCTTCAGACGTGAGGAGGGGGGCGAACCCGAAAAAGGTCCTGCAGAAAGGCCAAAGCTTCAGTTAGCAAAACGTACCAAGCCCGTGGAAAGTGCCCCTCCCCCTGCACAAGCAAAATCTAGCAGTAATATATTCGGCGGCGCAAAACCTGTGGATACGGCGGCAAAGGAGCGCGAGATAGAAGAGAAGCTGGCACGACAGAAGGTGGAAGAAGAAGAGAGGTACCACCAGGAGCGAGCGTCTCGGTACGAGTCTCGTGACTCAAACCACCACGCTTTGCTTTTAGCATGTTCTTCTGTTCTCTTGTTTCCTCCAAGGTTGCTGCTGACTTCCATGTAGACACAATACAAGTCTCCTTGGTTTTGCACTTGTGCTGTTTGCTGAAAGCATCACTTTCCTTCTACGGATTCATGATTTAACAAGATTGTTTTGCGTGTTTGAAATATCCTTCCACCTTTGAGGAAACAAGTCATGTCCTTTGTAGTACTTGATTTCTGTCAATAATTTCCATGTTTTTTTAAGCTAACAAATCTTCTACATCATACATTTCTGCTCACTAGACCAAGCTGTAGATGTGTGCATGCAGTTTTGCACAGTATAGAATCTCACCAGTTTGTGGCATGTAGTACTAGTAGAGATGCAATCAGAAAATGGAAAGTTTACAGAACAGAGGATTTCCTCAGTAACATGTATGTTCAGAACCTGTTAATTGAGAAGGAAAAATGGTGGAATTTTATAAAAAAAGATTGGATGAAATTTATTTCAAAACATTATTTTCATGACCATCCTCGAGTTTCAAAATTGATGTTCTTCAGCTAAGTCTCATTGGCTTAAACCTGGCCTTTTTTAAGTGAGGTATCAGTCAAAATTAACAATTTTGACATCTATTATTTCGAAAGATAACCATTTTTGCTTTCATATCATATTGAAATCTGACGAGCCTGTGGCCATCGTTAAGAGATTTTCTAAACTGTAATAACGTACTGATAACTGAAATGCCCCCCTCCCATCAGACCCCCTCCTCGTGAGCGAATGGACAGCGGCAGGACACGACGAGACAGCGAGAACTCAGCGACGTCGGGCAGGTCACGACACAACAGTTCCTCTAGCCAAACAAAAGGACCACGTCCTGTACCAGGTCAGTAGACATGGACATTGTTTTCCTGCTTTAATTTGCTACATCTTGTTTATTTGAAAGATCTCCATTAGTGACAGTACATGATAACTTCACTACTCTTGGAGTCGTTTCTACACTTGCAATAACAATAACACTAAAGTAATTTCAACAACATTGATAAAAATAAACATACATAATAAACAAGACAGTGTGTGTGGTCCAGTGGATAGCGGCCTCGCTGTAAATTTAGTCTTGGTTGTTGTCTACCTGCTACTGTAAAAAGTATAACTCTTTAATGCAAAACATTAAGTTATTGTCCACTGTTCTTTATGACAGAATGTACTTGCACTTGTTTTGGAAATGGGTAATGGAATTTGATCCTTACGCTGAAACTGTGTAACTTACAAATGTCACGTTTTGCCTGTCTGCAGTGTCCAGTCATCAAAGACACGACAGCGAACGTTCTGCCGACAGCAGCGAAGTCTTCCAATCAGACGAGTCCCCGCGTTCACCAAAGAGAGAAGACGCCCCTGCAAAGGCCGTCCCCGCCCCTCCTCCCAAGGATAACCCTTGGGCAAAACGCAGCGAGCCCCCCCAGAACAGGGACGAAGCACCAACCAGCCAGCCTAGAGTCGGAGACACGCCGGCAAAGTATGTAGACGCTCCACCTCCGAAGGAAAACGCCTGGTCAAGAAAAGGGCCGACGTCCCCAACGTCCCCCACATCTCCGGATGGTAGAATCCCTGGCTATGCTAGAGATGCCCGGGATAGTCCATCTTCCAGGGGTCCCAGGAGGGACTCAGGAGGGGACCGGGGTAGAGGTAGAGGAGGCAGCAGAGGCAGGGGTAAATGAGTTAAAGTCTACTGTAATTCTTGTTTCTTTCACTGTATGTTCACGGTTTTCACGGTCACCTCTGTACCGTAAACTTATCATCGCCATGAAAAAACCTGTTATTATTTATGATTCCTTCACACACCCGTTCTGTAAATCTCTTGCTGCCACCATGAAGTTAAAGTTCAGTGAAAATGTCCATTTTCCTTACACTGAAATTTTGCTGCCGTGAACATAAAATGAATTACAGTATCACTTGAAGCTAACCCTATACTCTTTTCTATCAGTCTATCATCTATCATTCATGCAACATGTTAAATTTTTTCTGTCCCACTCATTGCTTTGGAGCCCTGTTGTTAATATTCATTGTTAGATCTTGTCATTTTTAGCTTACGAAAATAAATTTTCATCAATTTCATGTCACAAAAATTAGATTTTTTTGGTCAGAAGGGGTGAAATTTTGTCAATCACAACAAGCAAATTTCCATTACAGGATGGAGGGATGGGTTCTGAAGACAGCCCTGGTTCTTGGGTATATTTTGATTTGGTCTTCTAAATCTTCTGCCTAAAATTCCAAACATATGATGTGATGAAAAGGTTCCCGAGCACTGTCCCTAGTCTGTCTAGGCTATAACTCCTTCTCCTGTCTCCCTCTGAAGTCTCTGAGGATGACTCTGACTTAACCACAGGTGATGCCTGGGGACGTGGCAGTGGGGGGCGCGGCGGCAGAGGCAGCGGTCCACCGGGCAGCGGGAGACCGGACCTACGACGAGACGACCGCAGACAGGAGCCACGTGACGGCAAACCCGCCAGGCAAGAACCGGCAGAGCCCAAGAAATATGTAGAACCTCCACCTCCGGTAAGTATGGCAAGAATACTGAGTTTGACACCATCTTTTTTTTGTTTCACCATCTTTTTTGATCATCTTTTCTTACCATATTTCTTCGAAATAGACTGAGATTAACACTCACTGATTTTCATTTTAAAAATCTGTTGGTTTCTCATCTCATCTAGCCCTTAGTCTATTTGACTGTTTGGGCACCACAGAAAATCTGGCAACCAGTTTTCTTCAACCTTCTGGGTTTTCTGTTTTGCTTAGTGTCATGCCTGTCCATTCTCTGTTAATATCCTCCCATCTTTTCCGTTGCCTACACCCTCTGTCTTCTTCCCTGGTTGGTTCCTTGTTCATATTGTGAAAGCTCATACATGTCTGATCTTATATTTCAGGTTTTCAGTCAAGACAGCAAGTTTGCTGCCTTGTTGGCGGATGAAGACGGGGGAGAGGCCAGCGATTAAGGTCATCGGAGCCTGGTTACCCAGCTAGCACAACTGTACATTCGCTGTAATCCATAGCGGTAGTCCAGAACTACAAAACAGGCTACCCAATATTAGTTTATGGTGTAGTCAAAGGATAAGTGAGGGGGAGGGAGGGGGGTGAATATTGGGAATCGTCTACAAAGGCCGTATAAGAGAATTGTGGTGAAATCAAATGTTACAGATTTGAGGAATAGTTACAGAACTGAGATTCTCTGGAATTTTTCGTGGCCACCATTGGACTTCAGCTAAACAGATAATTACTTCTAAGGACATGTAGGATGTTGAATTGTAGCTGAATAGCCTTTTGTACTCAATGATAAGTGAGAGCACAAATAAGCCAGCGGAAATATTCAGCCTGTTACCAGCCGCCACTCCAACTTGTGATTTACTTCAAAGCAGTGAATGTAAAGTAGGTACATTGTGGTACTGAAAAATACAGTAATGCCTTGGTATCAGCAGCTATGTACAGGACTTGACAATGTGTTCGGATTTCTGAGGGGGAAAAAAGAGTGTCAACAAGATGAATTTTTTTATTGCTAGTCTTTCCGTTTCCTTGTTAGGCTGCAAAGATACATATTGCCCAAGCCTCACATCAAATGTTGAAACAAACGAGGAGATTCGCTGCTGTATCTTTGGTTCTACTGTATTCTGTACTGTACATGTCTTACGCAGATTATTTGGTGAAAGCTTGCCCTCTCCGGTTGTGTTGTGTAATCTGATTTGAAAATTTTTTACTCTGTGTTTTTGTTGCCATGCACTAACAGATATGCAGCATGAAACTTTCTAGATGCTGAATCCCAGGGTGTAATGCACCAAATTAAAAGTTTTTGATATCATGAAAATGTATAATTTTGCCTGCTTACTTAGAATTGCTGATGTTTGTGATGTACATTTGGACAAGAGTATGGTCAGGGGGATATTATACATTTGAATTTGTAGTAGTACACACGCTACCATATTCTGGGGTTATATTCTTTTTCAGGATGTGGCCGTACGTTGTTCACATACACACACACAAGGTAGATTTTTTTCTTGGTCTTTGGATGCTCAAAATCTCATCTTAAACCAATTTTCATGTGGAACTGTCTATTAAATTCTAATGAACTTGTTGGACTGTTACATTTGGAAAAGAGGTTTTCACCTTTAGAAAGTGAAAATGGCCGACGAATGCGATGTAACAATAGGTATGATTAAGCGTTAAACTGAATTTATTGTTATCCTCAATGTATATTCATTTTGTACCCCAGAATTGAGATGTTTCCTGTTTTTAAGATTGGAGGCTACAACATGTAAATTCTGTGTTTGTAATCTTGATAATTTCAGCAATAGAAGCTGTAATATGCCAGCAAACCTTTGAATCTCCTGTTCATAATTTATAGGAATTGTCAGCAGTTTTTTTGTGCCTTAGTTACAACAACTAGAAAATACATTGTGCAACTTGTGGAGGTGGAGAACACTATAAGAGGCTTGGGATAGTTCTTGAATGGATGATACTTTTTTGTGTACATATTCCTCTGGAAAACAGCCACATCGGTAAACTTTAGGTGACTACACCTTGCAAGCCATGAACTAGGGGTAGAGCAATGTATATCTGAGACAAGCCAGCCATTCTCTAACCCTTGGAGAAAATTAGAAAGACTCTTGTGCTACAATTTACAATACAAATACAGACGTGTATCTGGAATAACTTGGGAAGTAGCCAATTGTAACAGTGTTACCTTTTGACTTTTCGGTCTCAAGAATCAATGTTACAGGCTTGGATGGTGTAACCATGTAAATGAGTGCATCACTCAAATTGTTTGCCAGGTCTGCTAGTTTAGGCCACAGTGACATATTTTAATTCCTTACTGCTGTATCTTTGAATATGGTTTTTCAATGCATTTCGGTGGAGTGTCTAAAATTGTTCTCAACCTTAGATACCATACATAACAATTTCCAGACTTAGGATTTTGCACACTGTTTTACAGATAGTTCAACATGACGCCAAGGAGAGCAAGGAAATATATTCTGGGCTGGCATTTAAAACAAAAGTACTTTTGGGCCAACATGTTTTTAGGAATCTCTATGTTATGATAAGTACTATGTCTTGGTAGCCTACGTGTCGAATTACATTGTTTTAACCACACCAAGACTAAGTTATTTTGAATTCCCCGCATTCATTCATGCACAGCTACTGTGTATGCTGACAGCTGACTCGGCCTAGATTACAATGAGAACAATTACTGATGGTTAATTAGATGTAGAATTTAGGATTCCGAGAGCAGTGTTGCCAACTACTGTGATTTCTATAACTAAATAAAGTTGGAAAACACCTTTAATGTGTGCTGTACATTTTGTGTGTGTCTGAAGGATACTACTAGTACTAGTCTTACATCTTGGAGGAAATTATTTACTATGAAATAGAAACTTTAATAGCAGACTTGATGGTAACATGGTATATAAAGCTAAAAGGTTTACTTTTGAATTTTTCCTTCAGTAATCAACCTCAGTGACATTGAAAGAGCACAAAAGATACTTGGCCTGTAAATGGTCTAATTATTCATTGCATAGTAATATGGGGGTAGTTTGCAGACCACAAAGCATTGTGTAAAATGTATTTCAACACTTCTATTGTGTCTTGGTTTCAAAATATTGCCCTCAACATAAAATTAATTAATAGCAATATAACTTCAAACAGCTTTTTACGTATAACGTATTTGATTTTCAAATGCAACTGTCGCTGTCCGTCACGCCCATTTAGTAATAATTCCAAACTCATTAACTTTCCTTAACCCGTTAACCTAACAAAGTGACGTCACGGCCCTCGGCGAGGCACTCGTATCATCATCATCATCATGGCGTCGGTAGGAAATTTGGAAGACGCCGCGAGGAAAAGAAAAGAACGTCTTGCCGCGCTCAAGAAGAGAGCACAGGACAATAAAGACGTGAGTAGTAAGAGGCAAGTCTTCTGACTGTAGTAACGTAGATTGCAGCGTGTTTTACATTGAAATAGAGCCATGCGGGGTCGATTTGTTTGAATGTGGGAGGGGGGCACTATATGAAAGAAGACCGTGCGGTGTTGGTGAATAGTAAGAATAACAGATATTGTCCGGGAAGGCCAAAGTAGGAAAGCCACAATGGTACATTTTATCGACGGCACTTCATCTATTTATCTCTACCATGTAAATTCTACTCTCCAAGCAGAGGTTGAATGGGCAGATCGTCACCGTTTTATCATATGCCGTTTCAGAATGGGCTAGCGACAACAAAAAAACGACATATGATAAAACGGTGACCATCTGCCCATTCAACCTCTGCTTGGAGAGTAGTAAGTTTTAACGTACGGATGATTCTTATTTTGTTGTGTTAGATCTATTGCTTATCATATAAAAAACAAAGCGCTTTAAAATCTTGATCAACAATGGAGCTTCAAATAGCTTTTGGTATAACAGGGAAATTGAAGATCAGATCGTTTGAGTTTCATAATAAGAACTATGCACAAACTATTTTCTCTTCCTTATATTTGCAGACTGGTCAGCATGAGGACGAACCTCCAACCAAAATAGCAGCCAAGTGAGTTATGATAAGTTCTTTATCCAGTCAGCAAAATACATATGTAATTCCTACAAACTTTTCATGCTTGCTTTGCATGAACTCAGCCCCTGCTGTAGTGTTTGCACGACTGTGTGACCCAAGGGACATAGAAACAGATATTATGTTATATTAAATATATATAAATTGTAATATATGATTTATAACTTAATGTTGTGTTACGTTGATGAAAGTTAGACATCCAGGTAGTGAATACGCAAAAAAATAATAACTCAAGCAACTGGATAAAATTTTGAAACATTCAATGTTGTACATGTGTTTGTTGCACTCTTCCCAGGGAGCCCAAGTTCCGTAGCTACCAGCCTGAGAATGCCCAGCTGAAGGAGAAGGCTGTGGAAGCTGCCAAACCCGTCCAAGGTCTGCAGGCTTTCAATACAACTTTTAATAAGGGGAAAATCTATGTCCACATTTAGCAGGGTTTAAGATATTTTCAGCCATGATGTCATGCTAGCCTGTGCAATCTCTAAGCAATCTCTAGCTGGCTGGGGTTAATGAACCCAAGAGTAGCCTGGAATCCAGACCTATTATAGCTCCCGAGTCTCTCTCCGCAAATAGTCAACCGGGGCCAGACCTATTTGCGGAGAGAGACTGGGGAGCTATAATAGGTCTGGATTCCAGGCTACCCAAGAGGGCTGTTACTATCGGGCCGGCCACTAGGAGCGCGATTTAGTCAGGCTAGATGTCATGCCAAACTAGCCTGATTTAATCACGTTTATAGCAGCTGCCTGACACTGGTCAGCTCCTAGACAGGGAGGGTACTCTCCAAGCAGAGGTTGGTGGGGAAGATCGTGATTTATTTATCATATGCCCCATTTTTTGTCTGCTCCCCCCCCTGGGCATATGATAAAAAGGTCACGATCTTCCCCACCAACCTCTGCTTGGAGAGTAGGGGAGGGGCCATTACAGCCCTAGACAGGGGAGTTTGCATAACACAGACTAACGCCAAACAAACGGGAAAAATTGGTCGCTAACTGCAATCTTCCTACATCACAAAAGGGTTTTTCAACATATCCCTTTTCAAACGTGCTGTGAAAATTGCTAGAAACCCCCTATTACAGATGCCCTTACTTTAGACCAATGTACATGTACTTATCTATCATGCAACTGTTGTATTTCTTGTGATGAGATCAACGTTTGTTCCACAGTTGAGCCCATTGTACAGGAGCAACTGGAAGCATCCAAGCCAGTTCCCCTGGTGGAAGAAGTGGTTAGTTTTCTCTTCTTATTTTTTCTTTATCAAACTCTAACTTGTCCCTATCTACTTTTGGGTGTATTGTATTGTTCTGTTTTCTGTTTTGGCTATTTCAGTTTATTCCTTCCGCAAAAGGATCAATCATTTAAAATGAATGTCTGAATAACTAAATGATTACATCTTTGTTGTGGTTCAGGATTTGGTGAATCTGGCCCCCAGAAAACCTGACTGGTATGTACACTGTCAATATGAATTCACAAACTGTTTTACTGTAGAAATCTCGTGGTCTTTATGTATTTTTATTGTAACTTTTAGCCTAGGCCTAGTGTTGTTTGACTGAATGGTCTGTCTATGCAGGGACTTGAAAAGAGATGTTGCCAAGAAACTGGAAAAACTTGAGAGGAGAACACAGAGGGCAATAGCAGAACTGATACGTGAGTAAAAATGTCTTACCCTTTCTCTCAATTTTTCATGGAAGGCCTGGTCTTTATCATTGGTTCTTGGGTGAAAAATTGATACAAAAAATAAAGCCTGAAGTCAAGTGTCAGAAATGCTGTAATTCTTGATTTGTTAACAGTAACTTAATCTTAGTTACTTTAACGGCCACTAGTCGACCGCTAGAATTTCATCATTGCAAATATTTGATTACAAACATTTCAGACAATGATGTTTCTTCCCTCCGTTAAAATTAAATGATGTAAACTTCTGCCTTTCCCCCCACCGCTAAAATTACCAACTGCAATATAAAATAGATTTACAGTAGTTGGCCATGATTTCTCAAAATTGATGAAACTTTGGTGGGTTTACATTATGTTGAATTGCCTATCAGATAGACCGTTACATGTTTAACCATGTTACAGAACTTGATTCTAAGGGTAAGATTTTGTTTTGTTGTACAGGAGAAAGACTACAGAGTGGGGAGAGAGAGGATCTGGCTGCTGTGGTGAATGCTAAAGCTGTAGCAGCAGCACAGAGACAGAACGATGACAATGATGACTATGACTCGGACTAGTCCCAACTAAAAGACTTGTTTTGAACATGAACATACCAAGCTCTTTCTTTGTTACCAGTGCAAGTTTTAGTATCAGCTTGTTAACATTGACATCAAGGTTTTATACCTTTACCTGAGACTACAAGATAAACTGAGGTCAGTTATATCATAATATCTCATGTTTCTAAACATAATGTTTTAGGAACACTTTGTATCCAAACATTGGTTTGATATATCTTAGAGCTCCCTCTATTTGCTGTTGATACTCTGAAAGTTATACCCAGCTACTTTTGTCAGGAAAACATTGTACACTATATTAAAAGTTTCAGCTCCAGTAAGAGAGGAGGAGAATTTGGGCAGAAATGAAAACATGTATCAGGATCTTCAGCATTTCTCAATGATTTTATTAATAAATTTACACAGATTTTGATATGACGTGGAAGTCTTTTGAGGTTTGAGGCAAGCGTATCTTTCGTCGTGTGTGCACCAGTGTTCCATCCAGCATGCACATGTCACCTACTGTCCTGAGGAAGATGGTGGCACTTCAGACCATGCTGGTTCCGACTTGGGTTTCGCGTTCGGTCCTCGATCATGTCTATCATCCTCAGGCTACCCTTGTTGTCTCGAGCGAAGATAGGGCTGTCGATGTACTCGCTTCCCAACCTTTTCTGAGCCGCCCGTGAGGCAGGCGTCTGCTGAGGGCGTGGCAGAACAATGCCCCCTGTGAACGATTGCAGGAATGACAGGGCACTGCTTCCAACATCTGTGGAACAGATATCATACATTTTACATACATACATACATGAAGAGAGAGAAAAAAAGTGCTGTAGGATTTAAAACAAACATTTTCAATGAAAAGGTTACATGTTGACTTTTTTCTTTATAAGGACAGTCCATCGGATACTAAAATATTCATGTTGTGAAACACTGAAGTGCCCATTCCTTATTTGCTAGGATTAGTGAGGTCAGGAAATCTAACTGCAAAGCTTTTGTTTTCTTTTCTTGAAATGTTTTTAATCATTACATGTATGAAATAGTGTTTGTCATAGCAATTTTCAATATACATCAAAATTTAGAATATCTTAAAGCGTGAAGACAATTCTTCCAGGTACATGCTACATGTATCAGAAAAATAGACTCATACCGAGGACAAGTATGTCTTCCGACATGGGGTAGGTATCGATTGCGTCATAGTTGCGCAGGCCCAGTCCGTCCTTTGGGCGGTGGATGTCCACCATGGTTTGCTCCACCACGCGTCTCTTGTAGCTCTCCCATTGGCTCTCTTGGAAGAACTTTTCACAGAGAATCTTGTCTGGTGGAACCTGTTAGGACATTTTGATTCGATATTTTTTTAATCCAATCACAAACCAGTTTTATCCAATTACAGACAGACCGGTTTTATTCAATCACAGACAAACCAGTTTTATCTAATCACAGACAAACCAGTTTTATCCAATCACAGACAAACCAGTTTTATCCAATCACAGACAAACCAGTTTTATGCAATCACAGACAGACCGGTTTTATTCAATCACAGACACACCAGGTTTATCTAATCACAGACCAGTTTCATCCAATCACAGACCGGTTTTATCCAATCACAGACAGACCAGTTTCATTCAATCACAGACAAACCAGTTTAATCCAATCACAGACAGACCAGTTTTATCCAATCACAGACCAGTTTTATCTAATCACAGACAGACCAGGTTTATCTAATCACGGACAGACCAGTTTTACCCAATGCCAGATTGTAACCCTTGATACTTACTTCGACCCTTTCCGTGTCCAGTCCATGTAAGGCCGGTTGTCCCTCAGACACTGCCCTGAAGTCCCGCAGTGTGACGTGCAGGATGCTGGCGCCCCGGCTCACCAGGCTCAAGTGCGGCGGGATGGGGGACTTGGACACATGGGCTAAGCCCTGCAGATGGAAAATGACTGTAACAGAAATCCGTGTGACGTAAAGAGACCATAACCTGGCCTTGTATTGAGGGCGTTTCTCGGGGAAAATGGATCAAACGTCCTCGGATCGCAGCCGAATTCCCAAATATTAGAAGCGCCCACCGTGGATAATATGGCGTTATGTTTGCGACATGTTGGATTACAGCGTACGTCTGTTAAACATGCCAACTATTTACACTGCGCTGTCATTGGTCATCCGACATAACTTAATCAACCAACACTATATAAGGCTAGCGTGCCTTTTCACTGTGGCCTTTGCATTGGGAGACATCCGCAACGCCTGAGAGCGCGGTTGGGGCCGACCCTTCAGTATTGGTGCAGGAGGGGTTATTAGAACGGGATTAAAAAGATAGCTCTGGATTTTCCCACCCACCCAGATACACAAGAACTACCCATCTGCGGGGACTCGGCTCTCTCCGCGCGACTTCGGCACTGTCCCATAACTTATATTAGGATGATCCGATGATTGCGCAGTGTGGGCAGTAAACATGCTGCTGCTGTAATCCAATTACCCACCAAAATGGTCGCCGGGAGATTCAAGTCATAATTACTATTTTGTACGGCGACGGACGAAAGTCGGCGGGTCAAGTTTTCTTCTGTTGCAACTTAAAAGTTTCAACTGAAATAGGTTATACTAAATCTTACAGAAAGGACTTTTTAATACTTACAAAAGCTTTCCCCGGTCCCAGTTTACCCAGCGTCATGAACGTGCCGACCCGCTGTGGGCAGTGGCTGATGCGCCGACTGTACTTCCGTTTTGCTCTGGCACGGGAACGCTCGTCTATATGATCACCACTGAAGGCGCAAGAGAAGGAAAATGTCGATAGCTTCATGCTTACAGTGTCGCAGATAAGCTTGGGAGTCCATATTTGCTAACATACTGCTAGAACTTTAAGCACAACACGTATGCGCATTAAATTTTCGACTGCCTTCCTCAGAAGTAACGATTGGTCATAAGTTTCAGGAAGTTTGTATCGTCCGCCGTTTTGGTTGCGTGAATGTTGGTGTGTCCTGGCGCCCTGTGTCTTACGCCCCCCTCTCACTGGACCTGCGGCACGCTGGCGGCGTCGCTGCGGCCGATCGAATGGAGAAAGCATTCAACGAATTTCATCGACAAAAAACGAATCTTTTTAAGCTTTGTGTGTTTTGTTGTCTTTTTGGTCATATTTGTACGCTCTGAACGATATTCCCATTATAAAGTCAAGGGTAACACAAATCCAGTTTAGGACGTCCGCAGCGACGCCGCCAGCGTGCCGCGGGTCCAGTGAGAGGGGGGCTTAATGTTGTTACCATAAGCAACGATCGAGGGCACAGATTATTCATATTTGTCTCATTGACTGGCCACATAACAGTTCATATCTAAATTTACCTTTCGACCCTCCCTACGTCAGCAGGCATGGGGATGTCGCTGAACGACAGGAGTTGTTTAGGCCCTGACGATTTCCGATGTTCCTTGAACCTGACCCCAACAACAACGCTTTTTCTCCGCGCCTGTTGAACCGCCTCTTCCTCCTCGCCGGCCGTGATCTCCCCCGAGGGTTTATCTGTGCCTGCCGCTTGTCTGATAGGAGGCAAAGCGTGAAGGGACGACGGTGTTTTTGTGAGGGTTGCGGGCGACGTGACACTGCCTTTTGCGGTCGGCAAGCTCGCCAACAGATTCGACGACGAAACTCGTGCGGAGATATTCGACTCTCCATCTCCCATTTCGATCGACGCTTGGGAGATGTCGACTAATTTTATGACGTCGCAGTTACCCTGTATAAAGGATAACACAAGAAAAGGCTCGGTATTTTGTCAATCTGAAAGAACAATTCAAAAAAAGATTTCGCCCGACCCATGGCCACTTTCAGTTTTATAGTAGAACTGAACTGAACTTTGCACATGTATAATGGCACATATCTCCATACGTCAGATTGTCATGGATATTTGCAGCTCTGAACTTTTTACAGTTTCTATTTTACCGCTGAGGTTACTTTTACTGCTGAGGAGTTTCTTATTTTCAATGTTGTAATATTTCGTGATTACGGCAGGGGGCAGTCTGGTTGGACGGTAGCCGTTGCCCAATCCTGGATCAGGCTTATTCTAAACTCCTTCTCTTGACCACATCCTCCCAGCAGACCCGAAATGTTCGTTACCTCCCATAGCGGCCCTGCCCTTCCGAGCCCCTGAACACGCTTCTGGCGACGTCCCCAGTCAATCAGAGGGTTTGCTAAAGCTCATTTTGAGCAAAGCCGCAAAGGACGGTGGTAAGCTATCAGCCAATCCGCTTACGTCTTACATCGCTACCTAATTATTCATGAGCAACTAACGACTGTTTGTGCCAAATAAGGCTAGCTCATTAATAATTCATGAGCAACCGTCAGTGACGGCCCCAGAAGCCAAAATTTCCGTTCAAAAGATCAGGGCTGAGACCGGGAGGGTTTGCCGAACATTTCCCGAGCGGGTTTCAGTGCTGATAAAGGAGGGTACTTTACCACTGCAGTAATTAGAAACAATTTAGATTGCAAAAACCTTGGTGACGAAGACTATCATTGGCTCTCGTCCCATGTCGGTGACCACTACGTTGCCATGAGGCATTGTCTCCGTCTTAGACAGCGAGGCTAGCCGCTCCATGGGCGCATCTCCCCACGAGGAGAACAGGCTGAGTTTTCTGTGTTCAAGCAAGAACAGGTTCAGGATCCTGTACTTACTGTTCGCGGGTATTGAATATCCACCCTCGTTGAACCAGGACCCCTCCGCTCCACGTTACATCGCTCAATACGCGAGCGATGTAACGTGGAGCGGAGGGGTCCTGGTTCAACGAGGGTGTGAATATCACGGTAGGGAGAACATGGACACTTCAACATTTACAGTACTTGGGAACACTTATAAGCACCGAATAAACGGACGTAACCAGTGGCTTCCCAAAATTGTGATAAACGTTGGTAGAATACGGTTGATGATCAAATCTACATGTTCTACAATCATGCACTGTATATGCAAGGAGGTCAAATATGGTATGTGGTACTTAATAGTATAGTTCTTTTTTAATACCATTTCATCTGCCAACGTTTTCGTTCTGCTACCTTCCCTCAGCTAATGCCGACTGGCTCTACTTCCCAATGCCAGTCTGAGATAATCTCCCAGAAGATCTAACGGTTGCAAAGACCGTATCCAGCTGGCAAAAGAAGCTTTTATTGCAACCCTTTTGCCAGCTGGATACGGTCTTTGCAACTGTTAGATCTGCTTGAAGATTAGAAACTATCCACGGATGTTTCCTGTCCGTATCTACCTGAGGAAGTAGTTCTACTTCCCACTGCTAGGTGGCGCTGCAGTTCGAACGATGCGGTCCCAAACGTGACTAAGCTTGTGATTTAGCTACCTGACGAAACTATCCATGGAATCATGGATGTTTCCCGTCCGTATCTACCCGATGAAGTCGTTCTACTTCCCACTGCTAGGTGGCGCTGCAGTTCGAACAATGCGGTCCCAAACGTGACTAAGCTTGTGATTTAGCTACCGTGAGTGACGAAACTATCCATGGATGTTTCCTGTCCGTATCTACCTGAGGAAGTCGTTCTACTTCCCACTGCTAGGTGGCGCTGCAGTTCGAACGATGCGGTCCCAAACATGACTAAGCTTGTGACTTAGCTACCTGACGAAACTATCCATGGATGTGTCCTGTCCGTATCTACCTGAGGAAGTCGTTCTACTTCCCACTGCTAGGTGGCGCTGCAGTCTGAACGATGAGGTCCCCTAACGTGACTAAGCTTGTGATTTAGCTACCTGACGAAACTATCCATGGATGTTTCCTGTCCGTATCTACCTGAGGAAGTCGAACTTGTACTTGAAGTCCCGCTTGAGGAGAACATGCATGTCGCTGTCCTGCAGGTTGTAGCTGTCCACGACCACCAGTTCGGTCTGCTCCAGGGTCTGTATGGTGGCGTTCCGCTTGTCCCCTGTGATCATAGCCATCTCCTGGGGATCAGGTAAGGGGTGGAACATACATTATCATCATCATCAAAGCAACTCTCTCCCTCCAGACGACACGGTCCGCCATCAAGTGCTCTCACTGCTACTTCCACAACAAGTTGGTCAATGTAGGCCGTCGACGTCGGGGTGGCCCGACACTGGAGTGTCCATGAGTTGGTGTCCAGAGCAATAGTTCACTTACAGCTCAGCTTTGTTTCTGTATTACTGCCCTGCAAACCTAGCCCTTACATTATAGTGTGTATAAAGATAACAGTATCAACGTATATCATATGGCGTCGATGGCCAATCGGACACGGGATCTTGAGGTCACGGGTTTGACTCCTAACGTAGACGTCCGATTGGAAAAGGGGCCTCGTCGTGTAGTTGACGGCCAATTTTTAGTATACTTTCGGGCGTGACCCCTACGTGGCCTCGTGGGACACCCTGCGGTTGCCGAGATATTTTTGGGCCCGGTCGGGACCCCAAATCATTTAACTCGAAATTAAAATCAACGCAGGACCCGGTAGCAAATAGACGCCGTGAGCAGTCCACCGGGACCCGGCCGGAATTACACGCCCTGCGGGCACCGGCAGAATTGGGACTTAAGTATTAGATAGGACTACCTAAGTTACACTTACCCCAAAAATTGCCCCCTTCCTGAGCACCACCATGCTGGCCCGCTGCATCAGCTCGTCCGGGTCGTCTGTGGTGACCACGCCCACCCGTCCCGAGAACACCATGTAGAACGCCGTGCCGGGATGGCCCTTCTTAATCACCACTCGGTTCACTCCCAAACTAGAAAGAAGAAGGCCATTCAGATCTAAAAAACGGGCATACATACGTCAAAGGACTCTGTGAACACTAGCCTAACATCCAACCTACTCTACCTTGGGTTCGGCCACTGATATCGCTTCTCTGTCTATAAAAACCAGAGCAACAAACTGGAGCTAGAATAGCGAGTGGACCCCCGAATTAATGTAAGGAGCACATTTCCAAACCGGGGCCCCAGTCGGGCTCCGGTTGTAGTTACGTAACCCTGGTATTCAAAGAGAAAAGTTTCATGTCGAATTTAGATTCATCATGCCCCTCTCCAAATCTTCGATTAAGTAGAATTTCATACCTTTGGTACCTCACGACTCTACTGAGCATGTCCTGAATGTTTCTAGGATACTTCCTGAAGCTACTGAGACTGCGCAGAACGGCCCCTATCAGCTTCAGGTCAGCCGGTGTTCTCTCGGACGGCAGCTTTCCCGCCACCCGCTTGGCCGAGTCCGGGAAAAGATGCTGAGGAAATATTCATATATTTGTCATTCATTCATTCATTCATAGTGACGTCGGCGTGGCGTAACAGTTAGAGCGTTGAACCCGAAATCAATAGGTCCCGAGTTCGATACTCACCATGCCGTGTTGTGTCCTTGGGAAAGGCACTTTATACTACCTTCCCGAACGATGGAGTGACGCCCACCGAGCCTATTCGGCTAATCTGTCAAACTGTGTGCCAAAAAACACACTGCGGATTTGGTTGTCCATGTGCCAACATCTAGCACATTTGCCACTGAGAACCGTTAAAATTTTTAATTCATTCATTCATTCACTCACTCACTCACTCACTCACTCACTCCCTCACTCACTCACTCAATCACTCACTCACTCACTCACTCACACATTCATTCATTTTTCTCATTCATTCATTCATTCATTCATTTGTTTGTTCGTTCATTAATTCATTCATTCATTAATATTCTTCTTCTTGATTCCTCCCTAAGGAGAGCATAGCTTTATCACACTTAAAATATAACAGTACTGATACATCTTTAACCCTATCTAGACTGGGCTTTTTTGGGATATCTGGGACTGGGGTGGGTGGGGGGTGGGGGGGGGGTCATTCGCCCCCCCCCTCATAACTTCTGAACGGTATGGCGTATCCTTCCCAAATTTGTATGGAGTGATGTTCATGTAAAGTTCAATAATTCCTGGAATTTTGGTGACGTTATGACGTAATATGACGTAATTATGACGTCATTTATGTGATTTTATTGGCTAAATAGGGAATTCCCGTAATATCTAAAGGTATTAAACAGAATAGTATGTATTGTTGATTTTAAGGTATACCAAGACATATTACGTAAATCGTAACTACGTTGACGTCAAAATGACGTCATTAAATGATGTCACGTGTTGTTAGCGACCCCTTGGGATCCGCCATCTTGGATCCGCCATTTTGAAATTTTCTGGTAAAGAAAATGCCACGCAGTGTCGATTTTGAAGGCGAAAAAGCCCGTTGATACCTAAAATAGTGTAATGGTCCACCATCTTGGATTTTGACCGATTACGTCATCAAATTAGCATAAATTATGAATATTTAATCATTAAAGTTACATCTAATTACATATGATGCTATACATGTAGGAAAACTAGTGTGGTTGAGCAAGAAAACCTACGAAATATCATCAGTGATTTTTGCATAAAATGCCTTTCAGAAACCCGTTGCCATGGCAACACGAAAAATGATAAACTTATACAATTATCATAATATTGTTGCCAACTAAATTTTAGGAAAAGTCACCAAGTTTGGTAGTCCTAGTATATGTCGTTCGGCAATTATACGATGTCAAAGTTGGCGCGGGCACTTTTAGCCCCCACCCCCCAGTCTGGATAGGGTTAAAAGACAAAAACGTATATACAAATATTGTGGTATATGACATCCGTCATATCGATATGTCTAAGCCTGTGGCACTCGTTCTTCTACCGTAGTGTTCGATTTCACTTCTGTGTCTCCTCCCATCATCGGGTATGATTTTTCAACGGCTTGTAAGTTTAATGTTCACTCACTCACTCACTCACTTATTCATTCATTCATTTTTCTCATTCATTCATTCATTCATTCATTCATTCATTCATTCATTTTTCTCATTCATTCATTCGTTCATTCATTCATTCATTCATTTGTTGGTTCGTTCATTAATTCATTCACTCATTCATTAATTGATATTCATTCATTCATTTGTTCGTTCATTAATTAATTAATGCGTTCATAAATGTTCATGTATGTGTTCGTTCATTCTTTGATTCATAATTGGATGGGTCAGGACGTGGTTGTTTTGGGGGTTAAGCCAGAAAATAAGAAAATGTGGGAAATGCTTCTATTTTCATTAATCGCGTCGATTAGGTGAATCTTCAGTCGTTATCTTCACTATTTCCCAACTCTTCCATTTCAGACCACGCATCGCCTTAGTTATTTTTACAGCTTCGAAAGAAAAAACGAGTGGTAGTCGCACGTATCAGCGTTATGGTCCAAGCTCTTACCTCAAAATCTGTCTTAAAGAAGCCAGCATCAAAGGAGAGAACGTTGCCCTGTTCCTTCAGGCATGACTGGCGTCGGGGCTTAGAGAGACCCTCGAACACCTGTAGGAAAAATGGGAGGGTTTTTGTACTTTATGACATTCTTACAGAGGTGTCCGGAAACCTGTAACGTCCCCCGCCCCGACTGAGTGTGTATTTTTGTTGCTATGCTTATTTTCAATTAAAAATGACAATTTAGCGTTCAGAATTATATATATGAACACAAATAGAAGCTATTATATAACAAGAATAGACTTTTAGTAATATTTATGGTTGTTGCCTTATATGTAATGTGTATGTAGATATTTGTGAACCATTAACCATTCAGTGGAATGGAAAAGCATACGTCTTACTTTGCCCAGAGTGTCCTCTGCGTACTTCCTCATACACAAGGCTACCTGACAGAGCCTGCGCACTACGCGCGCCGCCATGACGAACTTTTCTATCATCTGAAAAAGAAAATCAAGAAAATATTTGTGGATTACGTTATCTAACGTTCTTGTACCACCATTGGAATACTGTAATTCACTTTATCTTCACGGTAGCAAAATTTCACAGTGTAAGGAAAATTGACATTTTCACTGAACTTTAACTTCACGGTGGCGGTAAGTGATTTACAGAACGAATGTGTGAAGGAATCATAAATAATAACAACAGGTGTTTTGACTGTGATGATAACTTCACGGTACAGAGGTGACCGTGAAAACAATGAACATAAAGTTACAGTGACAGAAACAAGAATCACAGTATTTGGCAAAAATGTCTCTTCGAATATTCCCCGAACCACAATCTAGAATTATTCTACTACCATCTCTTTACATGTGTACTTATTCGAATGAAGAGTTTTCATAGCACAAAAAGTCGCTACTTACGGTTTGTGTCTCTTTCAATGGAGACGGCGTTCTCTGTAATCGTACAAATATGAGATGTATTGTGAGATCTGGGTTACATCTTGATTCACGATTTTATAAAGCCAAAATTTGACCTTATCATGAAACTGTAACTGGTGGAAAATGTTTCTAAGAAACTACGTTGGCTAACATTCTCTTGAAAACATAATCTCCTAGCAACTCTCGCTTGTGGAAATCCGCCACTGTTTCAAGGAAGAAAAATCAACCCAATGCAAAATTATGCGACGCATCAAAATGTGCCACGTCAACTATCCAACTCTGAACAGTCCATCCGAGTAACACATTTCTCATTTGCCGGACTTACCACCCGAGGTAACGCCTGTGATTTTCGTCGGTGACCATGCCACGTACGTGCTCTTAGACGAGCAACCTCAGCTTGCGCGAACTGGATAGACTCTCGCCGTGGCCGGCTCATGGATTCTCGTCTCCCGCCGACAGATTCTCGTCTCCCGCCGACGGATTCTCGTCTCCCGCCGACAGATTCTCGTCTCCCGCCGACAGATTCTCGTCTCCCGCCGACGGATTCTCGTCTCCCGCCGACAGATTCTCGTCTCCCGCCGACGGATTCTCGTCTCCCGCCGACAGATTCTCGTCTCCCAGCGGTTGATTCTCGTCTCCCGTCGCTGGCCTCTCGCGTTTCGTCGATGAGTTCCAGCCTACGGGGGACGGACTCCCGACTCCCTTCCATGGACTCACGACTCCCGTCCATAGACTCCCTACTCTTTTGGGCGAATTCCTCGATTCTGTCACGAAGGTCCATCGTGTAAATGGATTTCTCTCTTCCTTCTAAAGACTAATTGGTAACCTTATTCCTCGCACTTAATTAACTATAAACACCCAGGTTGTGGTTACCAACAAGGTTTACCAACTAGTCATTGCCGTTTTGTGTTGATCTTTGAGCGACGTCGAATGTTGGCGTTGTTACAGTTCCCTTGGAATAATTCTGAATAGAACATAGAACATCACGGTATACGTCCTATGGTTATCAGGAAGGTGCTTGTTCACTAGTGTTCTTATTGGTTGACTGAAACTTGGTGAATGGGGTTGCAACGTACAGCACTTCCGGTTGCCATTGTATAATTTTGATAGCATTTTGATAGCATCCTTTACAATTACACAACAGAACCGGCCTATGGTCTATAGCTAGCTTGATCGTCATCTAAAAAGAACTTGATCAACCTGAAGTATATTCGCTCTGAAGACCGTTCACCTCAACTTATGTAGTGTACCTCAAGGGTGATGCCTGGGCCCCTTTGTTGTTTTCGTACGACATTACCATATTACTAGTACATTCTGACGGATCGCGGTGGATACTAGTGCATGTATTACGTCTCAACATCATTTCTATAGAGAAGCTGCATAACTATTTTGTAACCAGACAGAACAGAGGTATTTATAACGACACTGATCAGTCAACGTTGAAGTGCATTTATTCACTTGGATGTAGTCAGTATCGATTGGAAAATACAAGACATGCTTACCCAAGAACGCGAGACAATATAATTGTCAACAAACGCCAATTCGTATCTAATCATTAACTATATAGACACTCTACGGTAGTGAAACGTTTACACTTTCACACGTAAACCATTGTCGTCTTATTCGCAGCTAGAACAATTCTCAGACAAGCTAGATAGATATTACAGTAAGACGCACGCTAGACCTCTTTCAATTTCAAATGTCATTGATACACCAATTGCGATTGGAATACCCAAAAGCAATGCTAGACCAACCATAGATGCAAAATTTCAAATACAGGATCATTTTTCAATTTTTAAAGAGCCCCTATTCTTACCGCTGGCATCGGACAATAGATACATTTGCTCTCTCATTTACATACCCCCAGACCCTTCCCCTCGAATTGGGATTAGCATTGACTGGTGCGTGAGTAGTACAAGTCTATCTACATATATGGAGCTCCAAAAATTATTACATCAGCTCCCATCTCGTAGAAAGTGGTGACACTTCAGGCCATACTGGTTCCGACTTGGCGTGCAGCTCCTGTCCCGGATCCCGTCTATCAACCTCAGATCCCCCCTGTTGTCCCGGGCATAGACTGGACTGGCTATGTACTCACTCCCCAACCGCCTGCGTGCAGCCCGAGACGACGGAGTGTCTTGGCGGGACCGCTGCCGAACAGTGCCCCCTGTTGATCCCTTCCGGAAGGGCATGTCTCTTCCAGCTTTTCCTTCTACAACATGAAAGATACAGATTTTTTTAATGACAATGGAAAAAAAAATATTGCAAAAGTGCCAATTTTTACAGCTTACGATAACTCATCGATTAACGGGTCGAAGGTGACTGGGAGTCTGTAAGATCACGTGTCCTATCATATATCAGTTGGGTCAGTCAGTCTGAAAAAGGTTGAAGATATATCCCCAGTTTCGTCACATTTTACCAGAAGCCTCAACTTATCAAGTCATTATCAGTACCTATAACAAGTGTGTCCTCCGATGTCGGGTAGGTATCAATGACGTCATAGTTGCGCAGGCCCAGTCCGTCCTTTGGCCGGTGGATGTCCACCATGGTTTGTTCCACCACGTGTCTCTTGTAGCTCTCCCATTGGCTCTCCTGGAAGAACCGCTCGCAGAGGTCTCTCTCCGCTGGCACCTACGATTTATTCATGTTATTACATTCGCCTAGAAGATTATATTTTCGTCAGCGTTCGTGGTTGTGTGTGTGTGTGTGTGTGTGTGTGTGTGTGTGTGTGTGTGTGTGTGTATGCGTGTGTGTGTGTGTGTGTGTGTGTGTGTGTGCGCGCGCGTGTGTGTGTGTGTTTGTCCTTCTGTGAACGCGATAACTAGACTAGACGGATTGTTTTAATACTTGACATGTGGGTAGATCTTCTTGAGACCTCAAAACGGATAGATTTTGGGCCCCCTGGCGGCTTGCTATGGGCCTGCAATGGAACTTCCGGTTCTGATATCGTGAGGTCTAGACATGCTATGGTCATGATTTTATAGTGGCAGATAGCTCTCGTTTTCATCATGCTATTTTCATGAGACAAATGGGCGATCAATCATGAATTCGGATCGTAGTTGATCAGCAAAGCTCGGTGTGATAAAGATATTTCCTTTCTCAGCCTATACGTACCTCTACGTTCTCTTCATCGAGTCCCTGTAAAGCCGGCTGTGCCTCAGACACGGCCCGGAAGTCCCGCAGTGTGACGTGCAGTATGCTGGCGCCCCGGCTCACCAGGCTCAAGTGCGGCGGGATGGGGGCGTCCGATATGTGGGCCAGACCCTGTCGGCAGAGATATGTTTGGATACCTAGATCTGATGGCATAACTGGTACACCACGTAGGGATATACCAAATCATTATTGTACAACTTGAATGTGCTCTCTATGTGTATCTCTCTTCTTAAGTTAAAAAGGAACGCGTGCACACACACACACACACACACACACACACACACACACACACACACACACACACACACACACACACACACAATCACACACACACAAAAACACACACACACAAAGACACACACGCACACAAACACACACTATAAACCCTATCGTCAGATCAAATCGGGGCCTAAACTACCGGGATTCGAACTCATGTCGAAATGCAATTTGCAGTGAAGTTATTGATTATTACGGTGTACTTACAAAAGTTTTGCCCGGTTCCAGTGTTCCCAATGTCATGAAGGTGCCGACCCTCTGTTCGCAGTGGCTGATGCGCCAACTGTACTTCCTCTGTGAGCTGGACCGGGAACGCTTGTCTATATCATCATCACTGTGAAATACAACAAAAACCAAAGTTTTTGCTGCCTGATATAGATAAGGTACTTGAAATAAGTAAATAAGATACCTTGTTTTCCATTCAAACTTTGTTATTTAGCCACCAATTAAAAGTAACTTAAAACAAATTATGAACGAATTTTTCTTGTGCTGTTATTCTCTTATTCTGTATTGTTACCTCTCTCCGTCGTCCCGGTGGCTTGGCAAGGGGATGTCACTGAAAGACAAAAGCGGTCTCACTTCTATTGAGTTCTCACGACCACCCCTGGATTTCCCACCGACACTTGCACTCTTGCTTCTAGCAAGTCCCGACACTTTCGTCTTTCCAGACTCCGAGAAAGTTCTCCGTTTGTTTGACGGCACCGTCTGTGGTCTTAGAGGAGGAAACGGTCTCTCTTCGAGCGGCTTGAACCGCCTGGTTGTAGCTGAGGTGGTCCGGAGACGTGATGAGGGGCTTACAGACGACTGTGCCGCGACGTTCTGCTCCATCTGTTTGGAGGCGTTGGAAAGGTCCAGTAGCTTCACGACAGAACACATGCCCTGTTGGGAGAAGAAATGACCTATCAACACTATAGATACCTGTGGGGGCTTTGGCGCTACGCTTCTTACAATGAGAGCGAGAAGAACATTCATGTTGACTTGTCTTAGCCTGTCACATTCGTAGGACAACAGGTTTACGACAGGAAAATGAGCGCATTTTGAGGACGTCGTGCAAAATTCAGCTGTCATGTGACCGAAAAGGTTGTCCTTTTCAAAGGTTGGTTCTGTGAAAGTTCTGTGAAAGTTCTGTGAAAGTTCTGTGAAAGTTCTGTGAAAGTTCTGTGAAAGTTCTGTGAAAGTTCTGTGAAAGTTCTGTGAAAGTTCTGTGAAACTTCTGTGAAAGTTCTGTGAAAGTTCTGTGAAAGTTCTGTGAAAGTTCTGTGAAAGTTCTGTGAAAGTTCTGTGAAAGTTCTGTGAAAGTTCTGTGAAAGTTCTGTGAAAGTTCTGTGAAAGTTCTGTGAAAGTTCTGTGAAAATTCTGTAAAAATTCTGTCAAAGTTCTCTCAAAGTTCTCTCAAAGTTCCCTCAAAGTTCTCTCAAAGTTCTCTCAAAGTTGGTTCTGCCATAGCCTCACTGAACAAAAACTTAAACGACGAACTTACGGCAGTTTTACTACATGATTTCTACCCCTACCTTTGCGACGAAGACGACGGTAGGCTCCTCTGCCATGTCTCTCACCACGACTTTGCCATGTACACACTCCTGTGTTCTAGCCAGGGATGCAAGACGTACGATAGCCTCGTCATCCCACCGCGAGAACAGCTCCAGTTGTCTGAACACAGGACAGCAGAACATCGGAACTAAAGTCGTGCGTTTACTTAGGAGCTCACCTCACAAATGATAAATATAAAATCTGTCTTCCCCGATGTCCTACTTTCTGCCATATTTTCGTCAGCTGAATTATCTTTAATGAAAATACATACAAAGAATACTATGATGCACTAAGAAAATCTAATAATCATACGCCACAATAAGATTACATATCTCGTCTCCTGCAACATATTTTCGTCAGCTGAATCATTTATAATGAAACTACATACCAAGAATACTATGATGCACTAAGAAAATCTAATACTCGTACGCCACAATAAGATTCCATATCTCATCTCCTGCAACATATTTTCGTCAGCTGAATCATTTATATTATAATGAAAATACATACCAAGAATACTCTGATGCACTAAGAAAATCTAATACTCGTACGCCACAATAAGATTCCATATCTCATCTCCTGCAACATATTTTCGTCAGCTGAATCATTTATAATCAAAATACATACCAAGAATACTATGATGCAGTAAGAAAATCTTGTGCGCCACAATAAGATTCCAAACACTAGGTAAACTTGGAGTCTCACCTGAAGAAGTCGAACTTGCACTTGAAGTCCTGCTTGAGACGCACGTGCAGCTCAGTGTCCTGGAGGTTGTGGATGTCGACAACAATCAGCTCGGCTTGCTCCTGGGTCTGTATGGTGGACTCCCGCGGCTTTCCCGTGATCAGCGACATCTCCTGTAGATGAAATAACAAGATCGAAGCACGCACAAAATATCATCACATGCACAATCCATCCAGAGGTTCTTGAGATATTGCTCCGGAGACGAACGCACGCACACACACACACGCAAACACACACACACACACAAACTAAAACACACACACACACACACACACACACACACACGCACTCACACGTTGCATACACGTGAACTTTTATATCTGCGAATTAAATGTATTGTAGGTAAATATTTGACGATATTCGGACAAACTGACATACAAATACAGACGGGAAGTCTCGATTCCTCATGCCTTTTTCAAACAAAATTCCATACTGCCTTGTAGGACAAAGTTTTTTTGAAAGTCTGAAACAAATCAAAGGAGCGAGTAGAAACAAGTCATCCCAACCGAGATTCGAACCCACGCCGAAACCGGCAGCCCAGATCACAGGCACCACTAGGCTAAAAGGTCGCGACCAGTTAGACTGGTCAGTTGGAGGCGCTTGAACCCCCACTGTTACAAGTCTTACCCCAAAGATGGCCCCCTTCCTGAGCACCACCATGCTGGCCCGCTGCATCAGCTCGTCCGGGTCGTCTGTGGTGACCACGCCCACCCGTCCCGAGAACACCATGTAGAACGCCGTGCCGGGATGGCCCTTCTTAATCACCACTCGGTTCACTCCCAAACTAAAGGGGAAAAAAGAAAACCATGCATTAACCTTCTCCCTGCTGCCTAACGCTGTAACCAATACAAATTTGGTACCAAAAGGCCACTTCAGCAGGGAGAAGGTTAATAGGCTCGACACTAATGTGAAGTACACGCGAGAACATACGCTGACTTAGTGACTGAAATGTTTTCTAGAAATTACCCCGAATGTCTCTAAGTCTTTTTTGACGATTCAAACCAGCAGAGGCTTACACACTAGTGCACATAAAGTAACAGCTGTCAGCTGTATTTGTATACAACGTATCGGCACATGTAGAGGTTAATGGAAGAACGTCACATGTAACATGTAAGTAGATTTTCGTACAAAGGCGTCACGTAGACGTCACATTAGACATACTTTCCTGTCGGTGCAAACGTGTAGTATGTCCATAAACGTGTAAAAAGCTGACCTTCCTACTTAAACTTACCTCTGGTATCTGACGACTCTACAGAGCATGTCCTGGATTTCCCGAGGGTATTTCCTGAAGCTACCGAGACTGCGCAATGCGGCCCCTATCAATCTCAGGTCCGCCGGGGTTCTGTCGGCAGGCTGTTTCTCCGCGACACGTTTCGCTGATTCTGGGAACATGTACTGTAGAACATAGACCATCTTTTACCCCAAACACCCTCACCGTTGTTTATATTGGTCGGTTACTACAACAAAAACTTGATCAAGAGTAAAAATATCAATCATTTGGAAAGGATTGCTTCAAATACTAGCATACAAGCTGGCTTCCGAATAAACCAATGCTATTTCATATGTGTCATATTGTGAATATTTCAGTAATTGCAATTTAGAATGTCCTAACGTTTTGGTCCTACCTCAGAGTCCATCTTGAAAAATCCAGGGTCGAAAGATAACTCCTGGTCACCGCACCCCTCCCCTTCCGTTGTGGCCACCCGGTAATGCTGCTTCGACACGAACTCAAACGGCTGCAGATAGTTAATTTTTTTTTTTTTTAAATTTAGTGCTTAAGGGTAAAAAGCAAGAAGTTACAGAGTAACTCTATTCAAACTTACTACAGATCTTGTACGCTGAACATGACAATGGAAAACGGGTTACATTTCTGAGTTAACCAATTCTTTTAGTCCCATGTGTGTTATCATTGCTGATTGCACGTTGCCCATCGTTGTATTGTAAGTGATATATAGAAGTAAAGGTTTATTTGCAAGTTCTTGCCCGAGGGCTAATGAAACAATGTATATGACACAATGTATATGAAACTGCATATAAAAACGATACAGACAGTGCATATGTTAAGAATGCAAGTTAACAATGGTGACAAGTAAAACAAGTAAGTGACTATTCGTAAACTGCTACAGAATATGATCTAAGCTCTTTGGGTTTGACTTCTTTTTTTTGGAAGCAGTGGAAGACGAAGTGTCCCACTTTCTCTACAATGAGTGGGTTTTGAGATGTTAACGGGGTTGTAGTTTTCTTTTCAGCAGTTAACATTTGAAAATTGTGGTGAGTTTTGGTGGCTTCTTGAAATAACTCTTTTCTTTCCTGATCGTTAAAGGGGCAGTTCGAGATAAAATGTAACCATCAATAATAACACTAAAGTAAATACTGCCATAACCACATGTTTTGTGACCCTGACCTTGCCCAGTTGGCCCTCTGCGTATTTCCTCATACACAATGCCACCTGACAGAGTCTGCGCACTACGCGCGCCGCCATGACGAACTTTTCCCTCATCTGTAAGAAAATTAAACAAAAATTACATAGAATTCTCATAAATGTAAACCGCAAATATAACATTAACTTTACAGAATATTTACGTAATCAAATCAAGTCAGCACCTGCGTTGCTGTATATATGCAAAACATGTTTAATTTTTTTAAATTATCTTACATCTCTTGAGATAGATTTAGCCTAATCAAGAGGTACTGTAACCAGAACCACACTGCGTACATAAGGAAACAACACTAACCGTCACTGAGGGTTCCGTTGAAGTCAGCATCGTCTGTAACCATAGCAACGAGAGCAGCAGGTTAAAGGTCAGCACATCCAGCAGTATTTCATGTCAAGTCTGATTTGGAGTAAAATTAGTTTCTATGTTCTATATAGACTAACGAAACTCTGTGCTAAGATTTCAGATGACGGCCATGAACAAAGAAAATCATTTTACTTTATCTCTCTCCATCGGATGTTAGAAGTCTGCTACCATAGCAACAGGCAAGGAAAGTCGCTCTCTAAAACAGATGGGTAAATATATTGATGTTTACAAACTAACCGTAAGTGCGGTGTAAGTACACGGGTTGTTAGAATAACAGTTACGCTTGGGTGAATTCTTAGAGTGCTTTTCCAGACATAACAGAAAGGGGGTATGGCAACAAGCTTACATTTTAAAGTAGTAGAAGAATAATCTAAGAAACAAAACTGTACCAATGTGTTGTTTGGTATCCTAAACAAATCGAGTACGTAAGATAAAAGTACAGTCTATTGGTTTTACACACTCTTCTTTGTCATGAACAGCCGAACAGTATATTCTGAAAGATTCAATTCTTTAAAGTTTATCATTAAGATTACACGCGTGTACTGCTAAATTTTGTTACGAAATATGATATGTCTGAAACTATGTACGGTAATATGTCGTGTTCTGGTCATGAAGTCAGTAAGAAGTGCAGCAGCTACCACTCTAACGGGGGTTGAGTTTGATTTTCTCATGGAAACATGAGCACTTCAAGAAGGGTAAATGTGTGCTCGGGACAGGTGAAACAATTCTTGAGAAGGTCTTGGGAATCCATTCTAAGAGTTTCAAGTGCTTAGATAAGGGCTCTTAACGGCTAAGTATTACCTGAATTCAAAAACAAGGTCGAAAGTGCATGTAAAAAAAACTCCATTGATTCTTTAGCTCTTCCGCGGAAGTTGCCTTTTTTTCAATTGTATAATTCGTTTCGTTATGGTTGATTTCATTCATGATTATAGTATAAGCTGGACCATATTATGATACATCGAACAGAATTTTGAATAACATTTCATTTTGTGATTCATCGCAAGCAATCTGATTGACATCTTGTCAATTATTCAAATTAAGAAGATTTCCACAAATATTAGCATTTTGTCCGTAAATAGTTTCATCAGGTTGATAAATCAATGGTATGTTTTCTTATGTACAAACGTTTCGAAATTCTGTCTGTTGTCTTTATCAGTGTAAAACGAGATTATTATCCCGATATGATAATTTTAGAGCGGTAATCAATATTTCAATATTACCGTTACGTTACAACCAGAAAATGGCCACGCATTATTACATGGCAATCTAGACGACTGTTTCTCAACACACCCCTCCCTTCCTACTGCATTTCAATGCCTGGACACACTATATTTGACATTTTCCCTTCCCTACCAACATCTACGTAAACATTCCATACAAGGCTTACGTCACTAGTATCCTCCTCACTGAGAGAGCCATGTTGGTGCCTCTGTCGAGCCTGCGCACTAAGACGCGCGACGTCCGCCGCGGTCAGTAGAAGTGAACCCCTCCGAGAATCACTTCGTTGCGCATGCGCTGTGTGAGGTGACCTACCACTCGAATCGAGAGGCTTTCGGTTGCCACAAGCCGTCTGTGGTTAGAAATAAGACATGAGAAAAGCTACAGCTGTTTCACATCAAATACTAAAGTCACAGTTTGTGAACAACATCGATATCCTTACTTCCCAACTATTAAAAGCAACCCAAGCAATATTATTAGGGCCCGAAAATCGGATTTTGAAATTCAATTTATTTAGTCATCTCTATCAAAGATTAGTTCAAACAACACTACATGTATCACAATGTATAGCAACGTCCATGATGCAAAAATATGACGTTGTTGTAATGTGAGAACTCACTGAAAGATTTCAGCATTTTTTCCCCTAATTTTTTGGCTCTAATATTGTTATTCGGTTTCTCTTAATCTCCTGTTGGTTTGTATAGTAATGTCTGTCTTTTTTCTTCTCAGTCTCCCGAACTACACATGATATTTGCTGAAAACTACGTCGTCTTTTCTTTCAATAATTCTGTCAGAGTACCTGTGGTGTCAGTGTGATGGAAGCTCTCCTATCCCTTCTATCTTGTGCAGTAGCAGATGGTAGTATAGAATCCCGTCGTTGGCTTACTCGTTGAGAACCCTGTCCTAAGACAGAAATTTCTGGGATCGCACTGAGCTTTCTTTTGTCATTTACTTCTCGTCTCACAGACATAGTGTAAGATGGGTTTAAGTCGTAACTTAAAGGTAAATGGTAAAAATGATATGTTTTGCACCTTTCCTTGTTATTGTTTGTTTGGGCCGTTTAGTGAATAGAGAATACAAGCGTTCGTTTTGTTCGACTGGAATCCATGGATCAAAGAAGGCGCCGCGGGTCGTTTCAGGACATGTCATTGGGTCACCTAAGGACAAAAGTTAAACATGTGCATCGTCCAAGGAATCAACGACAATTTTCTTTGAAAAGACGTTTATTTCAGGTCCCAAACAGACATCCTAACACGACATTTAGAAATCTCACACGAATTATTGTTGGAGCAAAACCACTCGACTTCACAATTTAGAGCTAATATACAGCAAGAACGACGGTTGGGTTATGACAATATATCACAACATACATATGATTCCATCCGTCATCATTTCCTATTCTCTTTTATTTATCGTTGTATCTAGAGCTCTTCATCATTGTTGTAGGTTGTGACAAAATGCCTAACTACTGAATGAATTGTTTTTGTCACGCTGCATGCATTTGGTCAAGCTATTTTTCTCGAATTCAATTACAAGTGATATGTTTAGTCACACCAACGCCTAAGCTAGATGGTAGGTTTTGATATGGGCCGCTTTCCATTGAAATTGATGTTTGCTATGAAACACAAATTGTAACAACTACGTCAATGAGAGCCCGTCATTATTGTGAAAAATAATTATTATTGTACAAATTTAAACTGCAGAAATATCACTCACAAAGCATATACATGCGCATCAACAAATGATGTATCACAATTTACAGGTTTAAGTAGTAATATGATATCAATGACATAACTAACGTCATAAGCAGATGAGTCTACGTCTTGCTTGCACACACAGCAATTTCAAAACAATCACTATTCATCAAGTCAGTGGAGAAACTCACGACACGAAGATCAATACTGGCTCAAATAGTTCTTGATACATTATTTCTGCACTATTGTTACATTTTGTGCGCCGTCTGCTGCAATTTAGTAAGATTCAGTCAGTATACATTCATAGTAGTTATTTCAATGCCCGACTTCAAAGATTTATAGTACGGTTTTCAGCCAGTTCTGTGGTGCTGAGAAAATGCACTGTAAGAACCTTAACAGAAAGTTACAATGGCAGCAGATATTAGTTCTAACGTAAATGTGTGGGTTTCCCTTCAATCTTACTCCATCTTGACAAGAGGTGCAAACGACCTGTTCATTAGCCTGTCACTGGTATCAGTCACGACGAAATTCAGTTCGATCGGACCCGGTGAGTTTGGACGAACATCTTGTTGGGTGCTTTCTGGTTGGTTGTAGACGGAGACAGGTTTGCTGCGTCTCCTGTTCCCGCGTTTGCAGCAATAAAGGCCGATCGTACAGACTGCCACTGCCGCGACGCATCCAACACAGAGAAGGGCAACGTACAACGGCTGGTTGTACCACGGTCCCTTCGCAGGTTCAACTGGAAAAGAAAGTGAGGAACATCATGATTATGAAGTCTTTTTCCCGTGGGGTACTTACTATCGAGCCTTAAGACACTATCAATATTTTATTAGTTCAATATTGTTCTAATATCTTCTCTCCTTTGGTAAACATACCATTAAAGTTACTATACACCATACACTATTGGCATAAATGGGCTGCGCTCCGTCGCTAAATTCACTTTAGATTTCGTTATTCAAGTACCACAAATATTTTAATGCAATTTGCAAGTTTTCTAACTGGTCTTTGAAACATCCCTTGAATTATTTGTGTACAAATAAGTGTGTAACGATACCTTTTTCCTGGACTTGAAAGGATGAAGAGATGACTGTTATGGTCTGGTTCGTGCCAAGAATGTTGCCTTTGAGAGCTTGAGCAAATGCAGTGGTTATTCTGTCCTCAGGAATGGATTCTCTCGTCAGGTAGATATCGAAGACTGCGATGACACTTCCGTATTCGAAGGCCTTCACACCGCATCCCTTGTACAATCTTCCAAGGGAGCCCACCGACAAAGCCTTGTCTATCTGTTACCGGATAAAACGTTGTCAAGCTAATATTGTCATTGATTATGAAAATAATGTATTCATTTGCATAATTTATAGCCATCGACATGCTTCTATTTCTCATTTCAATGGGTTACATGTTTGAATAGTTCTATCATTGAACACATACGGTTCATAAATTTTCCTCACGGAATATGCAAATTAGATCCTGATTTGCATAATTTAATGTTAATTCTGTCTTTCAGCAATGGACTATCATAAGCACCCAAGTAGTCCAATCTATACACTTGGGTACCAAAGGCCCTCATGAATATTGAAAATAAAATTGACATCTGTCTTACTTTTTTTTTAATATTGCCAATGTCTCAAAATACCCATATTACAACCCATCCAATTATCTATACATATTATGTATTTGTCAGAGTTGAGATTGCAATCTGGCAGAATCGCCGATTGTCCCGGTAGAGATTCCGATCGGAGTCTGTAAATTTAGATATATTTCCATATAATACAGTCACATCTTTTGAGCTTCGATTCGTGTCACTTTACATCAATGGATTGACTTGCAATTTAGTGTTTATACACGGCGGACCACCCTAGCACATTCCTAGCATCTTGTTCGGATCCGATTGGGATCTCTACTGGTAGAATCTGCGATTCAGCCAGATCTCAATCTCTATCCTGACATGTTTCTACGATTCCACTTTTGGATCTTTTGATTCTTACCACATCTTCGACAACGGTTGCAGTTTCGCTGAACTCGTCAGAGTCAGGATCCCCCAGACCAGAGGACGTGAAGAAGATTTCCTCTCCATTCACGTGAGTCACCGTCAGCTGAGCTTCATAGGCATTCGATTCTGTAATGAAATTTTAACAAATAACCTTAACTTCAATGATTGGTTTTGTTTGCGTATGTCGAACTGAAAAGGCACGTACATCTACATTAAAGGAGGGTCCTCACACTAGCCACTTAAAGACTTAGCTATTCTGTGAATAGGTACGGCTAAGTGTTAGGATGTCCATCATATATGTGATATTTAAATTATGTACAATGCACAGCATATCAATTATTCTTGCCCTTGAATCATATGATACTTGGCCTAGAAACGAATTATAGACTTTTATGCCATAGATTTAGTTTCAGTACATAAACGCTAGCTACATTCTACCATGCTCGTTCAGATTACAATGGGATTCGACCGGAAAAAAATTAGAATCTTTTCCAAAACAGTCTACATGACGTTGCGAATCATGACGTACCTCTGCACATGTTGTGTCCGCCAGACGCTGTGCTGTAATACCCCGACTTGCACTCGCAGCTGGAGCCGTCGTTACTTTCGACGCATTTGGCATTTACGTCGGGACAGGTGCTGTCACTGCATTCAGTGTAGTGATCTAAGAAAAAATTACATAGGTTTATAGGTTTTATAGAAGAATACATGGAATAAAGGTGAACTGTTTAGGACGATTCCTTTTACACCAATGTTTTCTTTTGTTTCAAGGAGAATAAGTCCGAAGGTATAGTCATCTAGACAGAAACAAACTGCAGAATTATCTGTTATGTGTTTAGTACAGTAGGTTACATGGCGTTATTCCTATTTTGGATACTGTTTTCTAAGCTTTAATTTAGAGAAGGAAGGGTTAGACTTACCACTTGTAGTCGTCGGAATAGTAGTGAATTCAACTTGCTCTGAAAAATATTTAATCAATTTAATTAATATCGAATTAAGAATTTCATCAATATCGCTAAAACATATGATATCAAGGCTTGCGGTGAAGTGTTTGTTTTACTTAAATCCTATAATATTGCTTCTACCACCATAAGTTGCGTTAATATGTAGAGTATATCATTGGTCTAGCATTCAAATATATTTGAAAACACGGCCAAACAAATTCATGCTGAGGACTAGTCGAAGGCCATGCACAATATGTGATATTTGTTGAAAATCATCTACCAGGACGTTAGTTTGAATGACATTGTAAAATAAGATAAGGCTATCTTATTGGGCACCAGGTATAATGAATTTCTTCTCTGCTGTGTTCTATAACCCTCTATTAACTTCACGTTTTAACACATCGTACAAACGCATGAGTCAAAATTAGTTACCTTCACAGTTCCTATTGTCCTCACTCAGCTGGTACCCTGCCGGACACCAGCATGTGTAGCTGCCGTCAGTGTTCAAACACATCTGCTCACAGCCATGGTTTATGACGATGCATTCATCAATATCTGTCAACAAAATTTGATGTGCGTCAGTATACAATAAATTTTTAAAAGCACCAAGAACATTCCTAAAGGCATGGGGAGGCGTTTTGGGCATTAACATATGCTGAGAACATAAAAATATACAAATACGAAATATGAACAAGAATACAAGAGTTACGGGTGAGAAGAACATAGTCCTAACATACCTTCATCGCATGTTGTTCCAAGCCACCCGACAGGGCAAGTACAGGTGAAGCTGTTAACGAGGTCGTTGCAGGTTCCTCCATTTTCACAGGGACTGCTTTCGCACTCGTTGATTTCTAAGTATTGGATCATACACATTTCAAATACACGTCAAGTTTATCATATTAGCTATACTTAATCATAATCAATTCATGATCATGATTAATCATTATTCAAGTGAATTCTGTCCTGAAGGTAGTATCCGTCTCTAAAAACATGGAATAGGACATCCATAATCGATTATGTAGATAAGTCAAACAACACACCCGTGCACGTTTTTCCGTCAGGCCCAAGACTGTAACCACCTGGACAGCTGCATTCATAGCTTCCCTCCGTGTTGATGCAGGTGTGAGAGCATTCTGCTCGCCCTGACTCGCACTCGTCGTCGTCTAGAGTTAAGATATTAGCATGAAAGCCCAATCTTTGCGTTTGAAGATTGTTATTTTGTCCATAATGATTGTGTTGTCTGTATGATCTTTGTGGACGATTTCTGATACATGCACAGGTTGATTTGCCCAAATTACATGCCCTTCTCTTATCAACGTTATGCTAGGGTCACATTTCCAAACCGGGGCCCAACCGGGCTGTTTGTAGGAACGAAAAATAATAGTGTAAGCCAGGAAGTGTACACAAATCATGCTCATGATTGATTTTGTTTTACGTTTTTTGTTTTTGTTGTCTTCCATATCGTACTTTTCGTTCCCGCAAACTGCCCGACCGGGCCCCGGTTTGGAAATGTGACAATAGGAAGGCCATTTTCTGCAAAAGTAGGAATTTGTTACGCCTCAACACAAAATAGCATTCATAATCAATCATGATACCATGAGTTATTTTGGTTACAAATACACCCATGACAAACTTGAGTCATGCTCACCAAAACACTCCCCTGCAAGCAGCGAGTAGCCGTCCGTACAACCACAGTAGTACCTGCCAGGAACGTTGTAGCAGACAAACTCACAGTCGTGCGTAGAAGCACATTCGTCCACATCTGTATCAGTATCACAACAAACAAATGATAAAAATGCAATCGCTCAACGCCCTTCTAGCTTCACAATGAAGTTACATCATTACATATTGTGTTCCGTGTGCATACATCCAAAACATAACATCAGCAGTACTTTTCATTGTTCAACTCATGCATGCTAATGTTCTAACTTACTTGGCAAGACCCACATTAATTTACACAGTATATCAAGCCTCAGGCTGTTAGAGCATGTGTAGTTTTTTTGTCATCAATTAACTTTCATATTCTAAACATAACGAATTAAGGTATAAAGTTACGGAAGGTAGATGCCTTGGTACATTGTCGTCAGATACATGCTCTTCCACAATTCCATGCAATTATCTTGAAATGTATGATTCTTTTTTTTTGTGTGTCTTTTTTACAAATATGTCAAAGAAACTTAAATGCCATTTTGCATGCCTTTTTTTCGAAAATAGATTTTAAGTTGTCATTCCTTCGAATGGCCTACAAATAAGATGTCTATGAGAAATATTATAATTTACTTACCGTCGCATGTCTCTCCATCCCCTGTATATCCAGCCGGGCAGTCACCGCACACGTGGAAACCGTCAATATTGTTGGTGCATGTCACCTCTGGGAAGCATGGGTCCAGTCCACAGTAGTCATCGATGTCGACGTCGCAAAGTGTCCCCATGTGAAGATCATCGCAAACGCAGCGAAATTCGTTCACTAAGTCCTCACATGTACCATTATTGCATGGGCTCGACTGGCATTCGTCGATCTCTACTTCACAGCGAGACCCTGTATATCCGGGACATTCACAGATGTAGTGGCCTTGACCGCGTGGCATGCTGGGATCGGGTCTGCACACGCCGCTATTTTGACAGGGACACTCTATGGTGGTAAATCGAAGGCTTGCCATGGAAGTAGCTCCACACTCGTCTCTCACTTCGACGTCGAGCGAAAAGTCGCTGGATTCTGTACCGGCGTTCCACGTTAGCTGTCCATCAGGCTGGAGGTCAACGCCGTGCCTGTCATCGGACGTGAAGTGGAAAGAAACAGGTCTATTCTCCGGATCTGTTGCGTCGATGGTCATTGTCAGATCCTCATCCGAAATCTTCATAACGTCAATTTGGGCCATTACAACGGATGGCAGGTTTACTGAAAGTCAATGGACGTTAAAGGTTATTCTACTACAAGATAGTAATATCAGTGTGAAAAGTGAGTTGTACCAGTGTTGGTGATAGTTTTTAATCAAAGACTGGAAAGCTTGATGGATAAAACATACTTTTCACCATGTTGTTAACTCTGTCTTAAAACACGTATAAACAAGTTAAATATTATCCTGCATTGATAATATTTCATAATAACAAGTCACATGCCATGAAAAAAATAAATCAGCGCCATACCTAAACGTTCGCTGAATGTCGTGTTAGCGCTCCCTGGAAGACACTCGAAACACCAATTATTTGGATTGCTGTCCCCTTCCTCGAAGCAGAATCCTCGGACCTTACATGTATTTTCCTGAGAAAAAAGAAACCAGCAAATTATCCTTTGGTATGTTTCTTTTTATCATCGTCATTTACATGTATCACTGCGATACATGTATATTCTTTCTAGTAAAAGTGTGTATTAAAAAAAAAGGTTTTTACTACAATTTCTACAGCTGAAATTCACCAAGCCACTGTAAAAGACAAAGGAAAGAATATGCATACGTGGTGGCAATTATAAATTCCAAACATTAATCGATTACACTTATTGACTAACGCACCTTCCAGAAGCAGACGGGACCCGTTGTGCAGTCCTGACACGCGCTGTCGTAGATGATGACTAGTTTCTCCTCGCTGAATTCCACGCCGTCGTTGCTCACAGAGACGAGCATGCCATGGGTCACCGCGCCCTCTGTCTCGTCGGGAGTTCCTTGCCAGACAGGAGACAGTGGTAGCTCACACTTGACTTCTCGGAAGCTCTTCAGAGTCGCTGATGTATACGTAGTGTCGTACGGTTCTCCGGCCTGTACGCCTTCGATCATCTGCAGCAATTATAAAGATCGCTCGTTTAAAGTTAATGATTGCCTACATATGATGCCTATACATAGCGTTATCATTTAACTTTGCTCCATACAAAATGTCTTGTTTATTGCATGCTACCTTCCATTGAAGTCAGCTTACCTTCACTTGTTTCACGCGGCAAGTCAGATTCTCCGATTCGTTGAGCCCGTCGGCGATCAAACTTATTTTGCGACAAGGTCGAAGACGGATGTCACATTTGCCGTCGTTAGGAATGAACCAGGCCGTTGGCGGTGCACCTTCCACCAGCGAGCAGTCGTCGGAGGTGAACCCCTCGTGGCAGACGCACGAGCCGTTAACGCAGTCACCATTGTTACTGCATTCGCCCGGGCACAGATTTTGCTGGACTGCAATTGGGGGCACCGAGGTGTTGTGTTCGCCCTCTTCATACAGGCTGACGTTCTGATAGGCGACGGTGATGCAGTCAACTTTCATGACTTCCAACGCATCATTGGCAATATCCAAGTCTTCAGTAAACTGCAAATAGCAACACATAATTGGTCTTATGTTAGAAAATATATATTGACTGTATTCGTAAAGGCTAAATACTAAAAAATGAAAGAGAACAAGTAAATGCAAGAAAGAGTAACGCTGATAGATTTTTGATAGATGTCTACAAAGTTATGAAACGGAACACAAAATTTTATAATGAAAAGTCTTTTTTTTTTACCTGGATGTCTGTTACGCAGCCTTCCACTGGGGCAAAGATGTCTACCCCAATTCCACTACAGGCGTCAGCTATGCTTGAATTTGCGATGGTTTCCATGCAGTGCGTCCTAGCTTGTGTTTCGGTGATCTCCAGCGTCGGTGTTGGCCACTGGGGCACCGGTGGATCGTGGTTCTCCCCAAAGTTGAAGTCATAGTCACTGCTGTCATCAACATCGTCGCTGTAGAGCTGTGATTCGTCAACAGCTCTCTTTCTCCTCCGTGCAGCATTTCCGACTTGTTTGTCTGCTATTACTGGCAGGTTGATGTTGGCTATGGTGTTTTGCTTTACATTGTTTGTTGGACTGCAGTCGATATTCATTCCCTCCGAGCAAGTGCAGTAGGACACGTCGTCTGCTTCATCTGCAACAGGGTCAGGGGTCGTCTCGAAGAGACTCTGTCCTTTTAGCACCCTGCACAAAGTTAACCAACTTATATAACTTCTATAACAAAAATATTCTTTGCCAACGAATCACATTACAGTGCTCAATACACAGACGCCATCATTAAGAGATACCCATTCCAATAACAGTCATTGTTGGTCTTAATATATACTTAGTTCAACTTGACTTGTGTACTCGATGAGAGAATGACAGGCAAAATCACAACAGCGTTATTTTTCCAATAGATTGATTTTGACTTGATTGACAGCATTCAATTACCAAGTACCCCCACTGCGAGTTGCTACTGGAGGGGCTCATATTCGATGAAAATCACGTACTCTCGAAATTGTTGGCCCTCGTGTTTGTTTAGATTATCTGTTTGAAAGAAGTCAGTAAATAACGATTAACGAATCTTTTGGGTGCAGCAGCTGGAACAATGGAACAAAAACCTATTGATACACACACACTGGTTTCAATGATATAGCATAGGAGAGGGCGTATTTTTCTAGCAAGCAAAATTCTTTCATATATTAAAGTAGTCTTACCTCCAGTCCTCGGCAAATGCGTTGATGTCACCGGTGGTCGCCCCATTTCGCTTCTTAAACTCGTTGTTAGGATTTCCATCCCAATCGCCACACAGACCTTCCGTTTTCCCCTTGTCCAGACCAAGAGCGAAAAGGTGAACATCCATTCCCCAGTAGTTGATGTTGGCTCTCACAGTTGTTCCGGATGGCATGGCGATCTGGGGATGTTAGAAAACATCAAAGCACATACTGCAATGCAAAGTAAGAGCGTACAAACCTCTCCTTTTCATCCTTATTTGGTACTTAGACCCATTCTAAAAAGTTTGTAAACCTGAAAATGCCGGAATTTGAATGTGTGTATGTATAAGATCTGGGAATAATTGATGTCCTAAAGTTAACCAACGGTCTTGGTCAGTGGTTAGACTGCGTAAAAATAATACGTAGAAAACGCGTTTTTTTTTCAGAATTCAATATCATTTTTTTCATTTACTTGCCGTTTAAAGGTACCCAGAGCAGTTTATGAGGCTTGAAAACTGGAAATGTTCTAGCTGCTGTAATCTTTACGAAATTGATTTCTGATTTTTTTGGCACAAAAATAAGCTACATGGTGATCTTTTACTTTCACGCGCCTAGTGTAAATAGACCGATACCATAGCCTCGCCCACCTACGTCAAAACGTAGAAATGCAAAATCAAAACATAAGAAAGGCAAATATTTGACGGACGTGCAGTCACTCTATCATTGGTCGAACCGCTAATTGTGATGGACAGTCAGGATCAGTCTATTAGGGCTCGGGATTTCTATCAGTTCTCACCACACAACAACATCGTATCTTTGCTCCTTTAATCTCGATATGTAATTGTATAGTGTTATTGAAACTAGAAATTGGAGTTTTTTATTCAGGTTTCAAGCCTCATAAAATGCTCTGGATTCCTTTAAGGACTTATCGACGGGTCTGATTTATGATGCTTCCCAGTAAATAAACGTAACGGTACATAGGTGGTAACAGATGGTATGAAATGAAATGAAGTAAGCAATGATACCAAAGATGTCCACAACGACTGAGCAGACTGAAAAGCATGCTCGACCGCGAAAAAAAGATCCAACAAACATAACTCATTCAATTCATATAACAACGTTACTCGGAAACTTCCCCTGTGACAATTTTACTCTGTTAGCGCAACGCAGATGTGGGGGAATAAAAAAAAGTGTGGTAGTCCAACTCCACAGTTTCCTATGTAGAAGGATAACGTCAACCGAATATTACACAAACAGCAAGCCATTCCTTCCTCCAGTTCAATCATGTATCAAATAATGGGCCTCAAACTGGGATACTTCTCTTTGATATCCCATGAAAAAGAAACATCATGTGGTCAAAATATTAATAAGCAAGAAAAAACAGCCCACCGAAAATGCCTTTCCGCTCGAGCTTCTGTAGATCGCAACGCCCGCAGAAAGTTGCTGTCCGTCTGCAGTCTTCTCTGTAATCTTGGGGTACACTCCAAAATGGTCTCCCCAGGCCGTGTGGCAGAGGTCGATTATGATAACATCATTCCCTTCGCGTACAGCAACTCCACAGTGGCAGGAAGCCCTCCCTGATCCGCAAACAAAAGTCCGCACCTGAACCTGTCGTAAAGTATGATTTGATAAACTAATCTTAAAGAATGTGTTTATGTTTGTTTGGGTGTATATGTGAGTGTGTGCGTGCGCGCGCGCGTGTGTGTGTGTGTGTGAGAGAGTGTGTGTGTGTGTGTGTGTGTGTGTGTGATTGTGTGTGTGAGTTTGTGAGCGTGTCGCTGTGTGTGTGAGCGTGTGTGCATGCGTCTCAGAGAAAGTCTGTGACAGTTTATGTTCGTGGGGTGGGGGTGCACGTGCATGACTGTATGGTGTAGTTGCACGTGTGTGGGGTGGGTGTGTGGGGTGGGGAGCACTACTTCCCATTTAGAAAAAAACAGAAATGATTGATTACATCTTACTGTCAGATCTTTTACATTTGCCATAAGAATGTAAATTCCGTAAAAACAATTGGTGAAGGTCTCACCTCAAAGTTCCTCTCTGCGGCTCTGCTGAAGACAAACTGCCCAACCAGAAAGTGAGTGTAGTATCTGTGAAAATTATAACAAAGTTAGAATATACCCTTTGAATAAGGTATTGGGGTGGCTACAAGAAAGACATGCAAAACCTCGTGTTGTGTTACTGATCACACATCAGTGACTACTTCATTCCCCAGACTAAGGGCTTACATTCAACAAGCAAAAAAACATCCGCTTTCGGAAAGTCTCGAACCTGCCATCAAATGTGGTGTAATGTGGATCCGTCACCCCTTTGCAATGACCAGTTGGAGAATCCACTGTAACAATCTGTAAAATAAAATTTGATGATCAAAGAATGGCATTGCAACATGCATACTAGTTACTGTTGTCTACCTACATAATGCGTGTACATGTACCTCTTTTTGGTTAGAATACTACTATACATCGCTAGATTAGGCTAGATGAGCAATACTAGTATACTGACACGCTCCATAAATAGTTGCCTTTGTAGCAAATGCTTTAGCTGCCCTATGAGCACATTAGCATTAACTATACGTTGTGGGTGAATCGTACCTGAATACTCTCGGGCGCGTAGCCATCATAGATGTGTGGAACAGTCTCACCGTAGCTTTTAGCGTGTTCATCATGAGGATGCCAAATGTTAGTCCTTTTGATAGTATTGAACTCCAGTGCAAATATATGGTCTCCGTCATCTTTCTGGTCCTGGACGGCCAGGATACGTTTTTTATCCGCGTAAGCACGATTTATTTCTGGATCCCAAGCTTTGGCTTTGATGTCTATGCCACATGTCTCTACCACGCGAGCGTCTCCGTCTCGATCTACCACTAGGTCAATACGGATGCTGCATGAAGCATGTTGGTTATTGAAGGTGCTACACACGAAAGGGACAGTTGCGTACAACTTCATATATTCTTTGGTGTTGTCACCTTCGAAGAGTTCCACCCGAATGTTTTCAGCCTGTTGTGCGGAAACAAATTCAAACACTATTTGTAAATAAGATCTGTCAAGGCATAAGCAAAGGAGGTCAGCACGAAAGCTCATCTATGTTGGTAGATAACATTACGAAAAAGTCCAACTGTTCCCAACACAAGAAAGTAGACAATCAGGAAATTCAGTGTTATTGCATGTGTGTCTGATATTGTCGGGGGGTAAAATATAATTTCTTACCGCAATCCCTGCCCAATATCCCTCACTTTCCATCTCTTTGCTCTTTTGCTCCGGTGTGTCTTGCCAGTATGACTGTACGACGCAGGAAACCTTTCAATGAAAAATAGACTCATTACTGTTGGGAAGTAGTACGCTTTTGCATGTCACATGAGTACTTATGAGACAATATGCTGAGCTTCATAGGTTATACATCGACAAGCTAAAGCGTGTAAAATTGCAATTTTCCCATTGGGTCCATTTTCTGATTTAGGATTTTATGTTGTTATTTGAATTAGTCTATGTGGGGGTACAAAAGGTATACTATTTTTGTTATTCTATGACTTCGTGTGCCTGTGATAATGATGCAAACTGGTGAAATCAAATTCAAACATACTACTCTATCAAAGTGGCTGTGGTGGTTGACTTTGAATCTAAAGGATATGGGCTAGAATCCCTCGCAGGCCCCTTGTGAAATGTCGTAGCCTTGCTTATTTCGGTGGCATGATTGTATAAAATTGCAGATCTTTAATGCTTTGAACAATATGCTTGCTCTTTTAAAACTTCTTGATATAATTTCTTTCGATTATAACAAGAAATCCATACCGTCTTTCCCATCTTTGAGTCCCAGTAGTCTTCTACGACCTCCTTCCTATGCTCTTTCTTGAAGTCACCTAGGAATTTAGCATCCAGTTCAATCGTCTGTTTGGTTGGGGTCAGAGGAGACTCTGTCACTTCGTTCACTTCCTCGTATTCCGTTCTATCGAAAAGGAACTTCACGGCAAATCTTGCTCCGTCGTCTTCTTGCTTGTTGTATTTGATCTCACATGTGAAGGTGACTCTAAACTTGACTTCAGAATCAAGCACAGGTGGATGGAGGACAGGGTTGTCCATGCTCGGTACATCATCTGTGTAATATAGATAGTATTAATGATAATGTATCTCCAGTAGAAAAAAATGCTTTGGCCCACCTAACGCTTTATATGTTGCTAGCAAGTAGCTAGATTCTTCAATAAGGAAACTAAATCTTATAAGATGACATGACAACCTTTACAAATCTAATAAGTGTATCAGCATATCAGTTAAGTAATCAGTTTAAAATTGAATGTGAAAATAGAATGACGAACATTTATCCTTTACTCTAGATTTTCTTCAATCTATCAAGCAATAAGAAAAGTTAAAACTTTTTTCTTTCTTTCATCATGCATACTCACAGCGCAATATTTCACAATTGATTATAATAACTCTTTTACATTTTAGAGAAAAAAATGTTAGTGTTTTATTTGGACGCACATGAAACGTTTAGACTATTATGTTCTAGTATCTATTAATACTAAACTCACCTACACATCCATCGTAGAAACTGCTCCATATCTTACCAGCTTCGCACGTCACGTAGTCACCTAAACATTACAGAATAGAAATCGTCAAAGATTTGACACCAACATTCAATGAACGTCAACTGTTCAGTGTACTAGAACGTGTCATCTGTATCCATTAATATTTGATCAATATTGTACATACATCACAGGCCATATCAATTTGATTTCTTCGTTCTTGAACTGATGTAGAAAAACCAGCAAATCTGGCGGACAAAGAAAAAAAGAAAACATTGAATGACTGAAAGACCTTTATTGCACGTTTATGCTCTGATGAGATAAGTACAGGTCATGGTGACAAGCAGAAGTATAGTTACAGTGATAACAAAAAGGTGATATCTAACTACATCTAAAGACTAATTGATACCACTATGTACAGGTTCAATTTCTTCTCGCTTCTTAAGGCAGTTGTAGATGTATGAGCATACAGGGTGCATACAAAGTCCATGAAGCAAACATTTAACATAGCAGCTGATGGATAAAAGAATTCCAATCAAAGCTTAGGAACTACTTTCTTCAACTATTGGAACCAAATATTTAAAAACAACTAGTTTGATACGTTCTTATCCCAGAAAAGATAAGGATAGGAACTAAAGGATATAAAGAAAGAAACTAAGAGGTTAATTCGTTGTGGCCTTGTGGGCTTTATTCATTTGATGGAAAACACTTACCTCCGCAGTAGGCTATGTCACACCCAGGAGTGGCGGTTAGACGGTACACGTAGAACGTGGCCCCGTCTTCATCTGTGCACTTCTTTATTCCGATATCCACTTCATCCGCGCAACAGTCAGGACTACCTTGGTTGATACAGCCTATACGTGTGACGTATGTGTCGTCGGTGGGATGCTCGCCATTCAGCCATATCGGTGCCAGGGTACCGCAGTGGTTTGGCGCCACGCAGGCCTCCGGAATTTTGATGTCCGGGCGGTTGGTGAAACGGTAGCAGCCCTCTTCCAGAAGGTCGTCACAGAGGAGTGTCTCAAGTCCAGTTGGCACATACGTAGTGCTGCGGAACGGTTCACTGAGCGTTGTGTAGCCAGTGCAGCCACACGTTTCTTGTGCATTTCCTACAAAATAAAATAAAAATATTTCGTTTCTATGTATTTCTCTAAACTACACCAGTACACGCAAAAACTGTAATACAGCAGGTAGTTTGAACTGAATAAAATGGGCCATGAAGTAATCATGTGATTATTTTCGCGGTGTTTAGAGTAACTCAAATGAAGAATGTAAAAAAGAAACAGGTCGTATTTCCAATGATACAATTGATTGGTGATTGGTTTTTGGGGCGTGATTGTCAGTCGAGTGTGAGGGAAATCTGCACTCGATATGGGTCATTTTGGAACAATGGTTTGGTCTATAAACCTTTTTTTCTGAGAATTGCTTGCTTCACTACACACATTGTGATATATATATTTTATTTAGCTCTCCCATAGAAGCTTAGAGTTTAATGCCAAATACCAGTTTCATTCTGACAGACAAACATCCTACAAAGTCAAATTGTAACTCAAGAAGATGAGACGAAATTGATGCCTAACTTCGAAGTTGTTTTTTCGCAGTGGACGTCAAAGCCATGTATAACGTTACACAGTCCCTTTTTCTGTATTCGGTATCTTTTGTCTGTTTGCGAACTATAGACATCCATATCTACCTTGCATTTGAAAACGCTGTGAAGCCGCTTTATCCGGAAACAATATAAAGTACCCCCAAGTTGGGTCAAATATTGGTGTGAGAAGGACAACAGTGAACTATTCAGAACTGTTTTGTTAAGACTGATCCGTTGACTTAGCTTTTTAAGACTGCCGAATAGAGTGACGGTCACGCCTTTAAACTGTGGAACAAAACAGTCCTGTGCAAGGACGTTAACACTTTTTCGAGGCTACCGGCTACCTGCTAGTTCTCTTTTCATTGAAATAGATTCTGCGGAATTCCTCGATAAGTAATGATATGAAAAAATGATCCGGCATTGATTGAAAGGAAAAGTGAGAAGGCAACAGATGGGAAGAGACAGAAATTACACACACACAACACACACACACAAACACGTACACACGTACACACACAGTGACATACACACACACACACCACACGTACACGCACACACACACGCACACACACACATTTGCACACACCACACGTACACACACCACACACACACACGTATACACACATTGACACACACATTGACACGGAGACACACAGAGACGGAAGTTGTGACCGATAGAGAACAGACAATAGTACACAAACACGCACGCACTCATACTCACTCACTCAGAAACGCACACGCACACAGGGGTTGATGTAAACAAGAAGTCCATGCATGGGAAAAACAAGACACATGTTCTATTTGATAGCAGCAGAAAGGAGCTGTCTTTACTACTTTACTCCTACTAACTTTGCGATTGTACCATATTCAGTTAACAAGTTCATGTACAGACAGTTGTGCGATGTATTTGATCAATGAAAGCTGTATATAATTGTAAACACAACACTATTACAACCATTCTACTGCTGCCACTATACAGCAATATTCATGTGCAAACTCAATAGACCTGTCCTTGGTGCTAAACACCAGAAACATGTAAATTATCTGCTTCTAATGCTAAGCACTATCAATACGCTTGTTCTAAACAATCAACACTGACACACTGGTAACAACCTGCAACCAATTCACCATCATTATGCTGCTTACAAGTAACAGCCCGAAACCAACACGTACCCAGAGCGTAATGCGCATACAGTATACAGCCTAAACCTATTATAGCTGTCGTGTCTTTTCCCTCCTGTAGATCTTTGGTGAACGTTGCATCAGAGTACAGACGGCCGTTGCATAAGATATCACCTTGGACGCAAGTATATGGACCTATAGACCTTATATATGCGAACATTAAGCTTATATACGCGGACCTTAAACGTATACGTTCAGGTGACGCGCTCCCGAAACCCGGGAACGAAATGATTCGGACACGGCAAAATCGGGCGGGAGTGGCGAAATCACCGGGACACCGGCACAGTTCCGTCTTTTTCTCTATCTATTGTCAACTTTTCTCAAAGCATGCTAAACACACATTCCCTATTACCATATTAAGCCCCTGTCACACTTGTGCGTATAAGCCATTCCGTGTGAGTTCCGTGTTGAATTTTGACAATACGCAGTTGTACGCTCAAAATATCATTTTTTTAAAGTTATGCTCATCGCACATATAGCGTGTAAATAACGAATTCAACGCATCCAATGCGTTTGAGACACGTATGATTTGCATATGAAGTGCGCAATAGTGTTATCCTTGCAGCGATAGCTGCGTATCAGGTGCGTATGCTGAGCGTATTCCGGACGCACACAACGTCTACCGACCGCATGCCTGACGCACTTCCGACTAATGCCAATCAAATTATGAGCGTATTTGGTTGCATTGATATTAGTATTTAAACTGTTATGGGAAGATGCCTCCATAACTGACGACAAGTAGGACCTTTTGTATATATGTAACAGGGACACCAATTTTACCTTTGGAACACGCCGTGACACTTAGAGCCATTATTTAGCCTGTGAATTTGGTTGTGTTGATATCAGTAGTTACGAAAACTGTTATTATAAGACGCCTCCATAAGTAACGAACGGTAGAACTTTTATGTGTATGTAAAATGGGCACATTTGTGTGGGCCATTTCAATGATTATTTAAATCAAAAGTTATGTACTCTTTGCTGGCTGTGTTTGTTTCCTCTCTGCCCTTAACTAAATTGAATACCCGACCCGACCAATGAAATACCAAATCTGGAATGTACTCCGGATGTTCGTCGAGTACGCTATATGCACGCTATCCGCACGTTATCTGTGCGTTGTTCATACGCTACTGGTACGTACAATGCGCTGCCCGATCGCAGGACGAACGACACTAATTCGTGACGTATATTCTTATTCGCCATACGTTCGATCATCGTGCGTTGTATCTGCGCTGCAAGTACGCGATGTGGTCGCTGCGCCGAGATCGTGCGGCAAGAGAAGCGTATTACCAAGTTTGGACCGCAAACACAAAGCGCGCTCGTACCTTACTCGACCGATGTCGGACGTTTGAACTGCGTTCTTATGACGTCTGAGCTGCGTATCAGCGTTCGCACGAAAGTTTTCGGTAAGCCCCTGTCACACTTGTGCGTATAAGCCATTCCGCGTGAGTTCCGTGTTGAATTTTGACAACACGCAGTTGTACGCTCAAAATATCAATTTTTTTCCAGTTATGCGCGGCGCACATATAGCGTGTGAATAACGACTTCAACGCATCCAATGCGTTTGAGACACGTGTTATTTGCATATGAAGTGCGCAATACTCTTATCCTTGCAGCGAATAGCTGCGCATCAGGTGCGTGTGCTGAACGCATTCCGAATGCCCACAACGACTGCCGGCCGCATGCCTGGCGCACTTCCGACGACTACTAATCGAATTACGAGCGTACCCCAGGTATGAGATGTGTTGAAACGGCAGCTGCTGCCTGCTTTTCCTTTTATTACAAGTTCAGACTCGACTACAAGAACAACATGGGGCGCCGGCCGAAACGTGGCTCTTCCACCCACGCTAGCCATGGCCGTGGCCGTGGCTCGTCTAATTCTGGACCACCCGTTGAGGCGTCTAACACCCCTGATGCTGTAGGCGACCGTGATGGTTGTGTTGGCCATGGTACTGAAGACAGTCCCCCGGCCCCATCAGGCGAAGCTGTCCAGTCTCACTCCTCTGGTCACGAACCTGCAAACAAGGGTGGTGAGAAGGAGCAGACCTCCGGATCACCATAACCTCAGGCCTCTTCTGCTACCCCCCAAAAGCCACGAGCAAAGAAGACCAGCTACTCCCTAGATGCTGAGGTAGAAAAGGCTTTGGTGGAATGGATCAAGGAGAACGATATCCTCTGGAACAGTAAGCTGATCCGCTACAAACGTACAGATTTAAAAGAAGCTCAATGGAACGAAAAGGCGAAAGAGGTAGAGAAGACAGCCACCTACTTGAAAGGCTGGTGGAGGTCCATTAAGGACATATTCACAAGGCTGCACAAGAGGAAGAGCGGAGATGGGCCCAAGGACCTCACTGAGAGGGAAGAATGAATTTTTGCCACTTGTACTTTCTTGCGGCCATTAGTCCGGCACGTGTCACAACCAATGAGAAGTGTAAGTATGGAAGGCCCTTGTGTCTTCGTTTCGTAGCTCCACCATTAATTGGTGATAGATCCCAAACTGTTGTCTTCTCTCTATCCACGGCCGGACCCAGACGGTCCTTTGGCGTGCTCTTCTCCTTCTTCTCTTTCTTTGACGAAGGAGATGGAGTTGTAGGTTGACGATGTCATGCTGGATGACAGCAAGCATGGGGTGTCGCCGGTTATGGCCTGGATCTGCCATGTTCGGAAGGTCTATCCACCCTGGAGTCAGAGGTGCCCTCGTATTTATACCAAATCTGGAATATGCCCCGGATGTTCGTCGAGCACGCTATGTGAACGATATCCGTTAGCTATCTGTGCGTTTGTCAGACGCTACTGGTACGTGCAATGCGCTGCCCGATCGCAGGACGAGCGACACTAATTCGTGACGTATATTCTTATTCGCTATACGGTCGATCATCATGCGTTGTATCTGCGCTGCAAGTGCGCGATGTGGTCGCTGCGCAGAGATCGTGCCGCAAGATAAGCGTATTACGGCGATTGGAACGCAAACACAAAGCGCGCTCGTACCTTACTCGACCGATGTCGGACGTGTGAACTGCGTTCTTATAACGTCTGAGCTGCGTCCCAGCGTTCGCACGAAAGTTTTCGGTAGTTTCAAAACTATCAGGCGTGCTGGGCCGTGCCTTGCGTGTGCCTGCGTGCCTAAAACTATCACAAAACGATTGAGAAACGCATTAGGTGCGTGTTGGGCGCACGCCGGCGTATGACAAAAATGTTAACACGCAACTCACACGCTCATGTTATACGCACAAGTGTGACAGGGCCTGTAGTTTCAAAAATATCAGGCGTACTGGGCAGTGTCTTGCGTGTGCCTGCGTACCTAAAACTTTCACAAAACGATTGAGAAACGCATTAGGTGCGTATTGTGCGCATGCCGGCGTATGACAAAAATGTTAGCACGCAACTCACACGGCCATGATATACGCACAAGTGTGACAGGGCCTTAAGAAAACACTGAAAAGGCACTTTACCCGGAAAACACTGTAAAGTATCCAAGTTGGGTAAAATGGACATGTGAAAAGGACAACATTGGACTATTCAAAACTGTTTTGTTAAGACTGGTTTGTTGATGTGGCTTTGTAAGATTGTCGGATAGAGTGCCGGTCACGCCTTTGAACTATTGTATCACCGATACAAAGCTAGGCCTGCGCAGGGACGTCAACACTTCTGCGGAGGCTACCTGTAACCTACGACTTTCTATCACTCTAGTGGGACGGTGAGCCCAGAGCATACATGAACTTAAGCTGACTAGCAAGCGGAACCCAAAATCTGACGCGAGAGGGCGAAGAATTGAAAAATAATCCAAAATTTAACGCAAATGAAGGAATAAGATCTAGCTATAGATATTTGTACTTATAGCCTCAACCGATATTTTTCCATATTTGGAAAAGTCATTAACAAGAAAAGTTGCCCATGGATTTTTATCTTACCTTTTTGAAATAGTTGATGTGACCTAAATATCATAAAAGGGATTCTATTTTCTGGAGGAAACACAAAATACAACACGAGGAATACCTATGCAAAACTTTTCTTTCATTAAAGGCTGGAAAAATCTCGCCACTTGATAAAGAGTCTCATATTTAACAGGACAGAAAACAAGCCCAGGGAATGGCTATATCAGTATAATGTGAATGTTATGGGTGATATTTCAGCCCGAAATCTGACCCAAAAGTTTGAGTCAAGTTAAGTTCCTTATGTATGACCTGGTGTCCTTCCGTGCCACAATCAATGCATTTCCTCATGTTGAGGAAGTCATAGGGACAGACAAAACAAAATCGTCAATTCAAAACTGTAATAAACCGCTGCCGTCCCGGTCTGATAGTGACTTGATGGTACTATGGTGACAGAGAAGGAAAGTCTACAGGGAAGTCCATGACAGTACCTTTTTATTGACCACAGAAATGGACCCAACGACGAAAACCGCACGACGCTGGAAAAACACTGAACATAGTGGGAACAACATTTCACGTCGCACAACGTTCGGCTTATTGCTGAACTTGCCTGAAGGGCGCAGGACTTACCTGGTACTATCCAATGAGCTCCTAGGGTGAATTTGACTAGAGACGTATAACGTACGACCTCCATTTCCTTATTGCCTGGCTACAGTTTCCTCGTGGGAGCCGGGATTTTCATAACATACTTTCCCCGTACGAAGAAGCATAAGACCAGCTTGTTTTGACAAAACACGCCACTAGAGCGTTAGAAATACATTATTGTCAAGGATACTATATCATAAACTGCCAGAAAAAGATTCTGGCATTTCTTAACGATCTAGATCTCAAACAAGACCACTACGTTTACCCTCTAATATTTGATTCGCGGCTCTCTATTAACCTCGATATGTCTTTTAAAGTTTAGAATATTTTCTTACCTGACTGTGACGCAGTGAGGATGATGAAAACTGCTACTAACGACAACATGGTCCAACTTCAAGTGCTGTCTTAAGCTTGGTTTGCAGCAAGTCACTTGCGCTCGGAAGAGGCAACCGTTGAATTTCAGTGTGCACGAGCTCAAGTGCACTTTCCAGACTGCGCAGCACAACTTCCGCCACCCGCAACCCCAAATACAAGACCGTTGGGCGGGTTTGGGTTTCCACGGACTTCGTGCTCCTTTATTGTCCTGGTAACTATATACTCTTGATGTAACTTGAGATTTCTGTTTTCAAGTCATGCTGACGTGGGCGATGAACTGCGACGCCCTTCTTTGAAATGAGGAATTGGCAATGTGCCTGTTAAATTGTATCCCCTGCCCCATAGAAGGAAATGAATTCTTGTGTATGTATGTATGTATGTGTGTGTGTGTGTGTGTTTGTCTTCTCTGACTTTTTTTCCGTTTCTTTGTGGTCTTCTTCTGGTATTTTTACTAAATATTTTCTGGGAAATATACTTTTATATCTAGGACGTGAAACTATGTTAGCCTTGGAACACCCACACATATGTGTAGTGGGTGGCGTAGTGGCAAGGTGTTTGGCCCAAAACCCAGAGGTCCTTGGTTCGAATCCGGGGTTCTGTTTGTCCAGTTGACATTGTACCCTTGGGAAAGGCACTTAACACCAATTTCCTCACTTCCCTCAGATGAATATGAGTACCTAGCTTCGGCCAGGGGTGCCCTTGGGATAGGACATTAAATGGAGGTCCTGCGTTTGAAGAGACACACCTATCGAAAAGAGCAGGGGTCCTCCCAGTGTGAGTGGATCATACAGAATCTGACCTTATGTATTGCCAGCAAGTCCATTATAATGCGGTTATGTTTATACAGTAATAGATACTCTCTCTCTCTCCTTCTCACTCCTTCCCCCTTACCGACGTCGTGTGCACAACGTTTTCTCAAATGCAAAAGTTGGTGTATTCTGTGATTTCAATGATGGCTATGAGAAGCGAAGTCTCAGGTAGCCTGTAGCCTCCATAGAAGTGTTGACGGCCCAGCGCAAGGCTGTTTTGTATCGCAGATACAAAAGTTTAAAGGCGTGACCGTCACTCTACAAAGCCACGTCAATGGACCAGTCTTCACAAAACAATTCTGACTTGTCCGCGGCTGTACACCATTTCAACCGACTTGGGGGTATTTTATAGTGTGTTTTGTGAGTAAATTGCACGTGGTGTTGATGGATGTGTTTGGCATACGCTGATGAAAATGGACAACAAATAACAACGATAACAGGGACTTTGTCTTGGATTATTAGCGAAGCTTAGATGTTGAACATAAGCCCGTCTAATATTCCCGACTTACGCAGGTCTTAACGCGCTTATTACATAAAGAAATGACCAAAACGTTGACTTTTTATTGTTCTCATCTACAAAGTGTGTCTTTAATTGTCTTAATGTTCTGTTAATTCCAAGCTAAATACTAATGCAGACTGAAGAGACGCGACTGTTGAAACCTACAACATTAGGTAATAATTTTGCTTATGATCAATAAATGATGGCAATTCACTCGGCGTCAACGAGTAGCTGGTATTCTGGATGCACCGGCTTTGGGCGCCACACTTTGAGAGCCAGCAGAACTGCAGCGAAAATGACGGCCACGGCAGATCCTCCAAAAACTAGGGCGATGTTGTCCACTTTATCAGCTGCAAATGGAAGACAATTACAATCAACACCCTAAGATTCAACAAATTAGAATCAAACGAAAGCTTCCCGACATACTAGAAGTACAAATCAGTATACTTCTACTCAGCAGTTTCTCTTCACTGTTGTTTGATTGTAGTTCAGCACCAAGGACATGCCTGATTGACATTTATAACAGTGCCTGAATGCTGCCTATTCAGTTTATATTCAGTTTATATTCGGTCCTGTGCTTTATAGATATCTCCAATGCGTGAATATTACTCAAGCAACGGTCACTACATTCAACATTCAACTGATTCCTAGATCTTATTGATGTGTTCCTTTCTTTTATTTATTCGATGATACAAACTAATTATAAAAATAACATGGCTTTCGGCAACTTTCTAGCACTTGCAGGATATGTCCTTAAAGTATTGGAGCTGTAAGAAATGTCCACATTTACCGCGATAGTCACCTGTACTGAAGATGATGGGCCCGCGGGAGATCACAAAGCGGCTCGTCATGTCATTCTTATCCTCGAGCGCCCTCTTGTGATGACGACTAGTTTTGCAACCCTGTGGATAGTTTTTTAAACGCATTTTTCAAGCGTGAAAGTAAAGCGTTCCCTTCTCAAAATATTTTTGATTTACGAAAATATTCTTCTAGACACAAACCCTGCCGGATATCTAAGCCGTCATTGGGACATATGTTTCGCTATTATAGGCCCCTAGGCGAAACGGCATTATCGTTGACAATTTCCTATTGTGTCAAAATTATGTGTCTATAACATTGTAAGACACTCGTACCTGCGCACAGCGGGACCCAGCTTCTGCTCCATCGCACACTTCCACTTCACACCGGATGTGCACTGTCGTCACTTCCTGTACGAAGCGGAACGCCTCCAGACCGAACCGCTGTGTACCCGGGTCAGGTCCCCCGTAGAACTGTAGGGTGTCGTCGGAGGCACAACTGGAAATATGGAAACGTATTCCACGCCACAGTGTAAAGATATGACTTGTTGATGTTAAAAATAGCTAAGCTTTTGGTTGCATAAGTCATGTGGATTGTACAAGGACAACAGAAAGAATCACTTGGAAAAACAACATTGAATTGACTTTAAGATAGCTACTGCAAATGTTTATTACCATACAACAATACGTCAATACATTATGCCTTTTCAATGTGCGTCAAGTTTACCCTCATGGCCTACTCTAGATATCAAGAAAGCTAATCTATACATCGTTCTGTCAACCTTTTTCATAGGGTTGTGAGCATGGCGTAAAAAGCTTAGAATGAACGTACGAGGGGTGATCTATAAGTCCTCGGCCTCACCCAGGAGTAAGGTGCAGAACTCAAAACTCGTGGAATAATTTTAAAGCACAAGGGCTTTTATGAATGTCTACCAAAATTCAAATCATTGTGATCATTAGTTTGCAGGCGACACCCAGTAACGTTCAATGAGGTAGAAGGATAAAGACATGGAAAATTGAGATGCGACCTGAGCGGGGCAACTTGCTCTGCTGAAAGTCAGATACTCACTTCTTTTTAGTTGAAATAAGAAGGGAATCTTCATCAAACATTTTGACATCGTCTTCAAAGATTTCATGCCGATTCATGGCATGAGGAACTCGGCTCTGAACACAGTTCAACCTTGTTTTTCTTACCACTTACCTACTGATTTTCAAATGGACGTCAACTGGGAAGTATTGACCACAATAATTTGAAATTTGGTGGATATTGCTAAAAGACGTCATACTCGATGATTATGCCACGAAATGTGAGTTGTGTACTTTATTTCCGGGTGAGGCCGAGGACGTATTGATCACCCCTCGTATCTGTGCTCACCCGTCCTGTATCAGTGGGTACTGCAGGGAGGTGTTGTGCCCGGATGTAGCCTCGCAGTGCAGCGCGATCACGGACAGCTGTCGGGCGTGTCCCTGCACCTGCAGCTGCAGGTACAGCATGTCCCGCAGGTGATAATGTACCGGGTAGTCGGGTGTGGTGTACGGCGCCAGGTAGCTCTGTGTGGGGAACAGGTCTAGCCGGATGGACAGTTGACCGAGCCCTTCATCAACAAACTCCAGTCCACCCGGGATGGGGAGGAACTCGGACATCACGGCCTCGTCACGCTCGTACTTACAGCTGGGGACACAAGAGCGGCCGGCTGTTCTTACTATGCTTTCTGACATGTTATGCTGACATGTTCCATTTCGTTCCATTTCGTTCCATTTCGCCCTTTCGTTCGATCGTTCGAGGGACCCACTCACGAGAGCGACCTTTGATACCATCTGTACCTGTGCCATTCCGCCCACGACCCACTTACTAATACTGTGCACCGCCACACTGTGACACGTCGGGGTTGTACGATTAACAGTGGCAAGGACGTGCAAGGTGAGAGACAATCGGAGTATTATAAACCTTCATAGTAATCTCCTGTATGCGATGCTTATTGTGTGTTTTATGCTGCGACAGTGGGCGTTGAAAGGTTGATTCAGCAAATAACTGGTTGCAGCTGGTCAGAAGGGTGTTTGTTCTGTGTCTGATAACCCGTAGCACGATGACCTGTCGTCTATGACTCTGAGACGGCCAAGGGGAGGGTAGGCTCCCTTGTTGACGGATTAATGACGTTATTTTAACAAAACATAAAACTCAAACCAGTGTGAATATTGTCAATATGCAGGGCTTTCCCAGCTACAGTTTTACACTCTTGTGTAGGCCCCGAGGATTTAATTAATTCTGTCGGTATGTATGTCCAGCTGAGAGACTGTTTACTCAAATAAGGAGGTTTAAAATAAATTTGATTTTAAACCTCCTTGCTCAAATGTACGTCGAGGTAAATGACAGCATAGTATGTGTTATGGATGCATAGTGCTAAATGCAGAAAATGCTTGGCATGCTTCATGTTGGGGTGTGCATTTCGACGGTCAAGGATTTGATCTCACAATGACTCAGCAACCGGTGGCACGTTGACCTCTCCGTGACACTCGCCTGGGGAATGGGGTGATGCCTACCACCACTAGATTAATGTTCTGTCCTAAAATAAAGGTGGGGAGAGGGGTTAAATGTTGCACTGGACACCACTGGGGGGTCAAGCACATCTAAACAGGACATAGCGGGAGGGGGGATAGCGGGAGGGGGGGGGGGAAGGCTGAATTATAATACTTTTAGATAGAAACGGTTAACAAACAGTCAGTCTGCCTCTCAGTTCATACTCCCGAAGTCATAAATTTTAGAATAGACCGGAGTATTATTGTGTTCATTACTTTGTTATTGTTGCCATAAATTGTATCATGTACAACTGTCCAACTTGCCATAAATTCTATCATGTACAACTGTCCAGCAGCAAAATTTATTGATTCATTCATATCATGAAATTATGAAAATCTAGACAGGGCACTAGGAGGGGGGAAAAGTGTAATGCCCTGGTGAAAAATGCTAATTGGAACATTCTGGAATTCTGGAGTCATGAGACGAAAACATCATGAGCAGGGGGTGGGGGCAAGGGGGTACCCCCAAAACATGGGGGGGGGGAGTAAGGGCACTGAAAAAATGGTCAAACGGGCCGCCGCTAAGAATCTTGGGAGAAAATCAAAAGCACACGTCATCATCCCTTGAACGGTCCCAGTTCTGATTACTAGCGACTGTAACATTAGTTGCGGTAGGCTACGTTTCTTGCCGTTGCATTGTGATTGCATCAGGCATTTGAACAGTATTAAAAGCGCCGACGTGGTGGTTAACAGAAGCGGTGAAGCTGTCTGTATTCAACTGATCCAGTTACGAAGTTAACGTAATCGGGGCCACGGTAGCCTGACGAATCGCTCCTTGTGGCCAGCCGGTCCTGTTCTTGTGTAAACGCAGGTTAGGGGCCACGGGAGTAGAGACCGATCCACATTTGTTGGTACACAGTGATTATGGTCACAAATAGACTGGATAGGAAACGTGGCAACATTTAATTAAGGGTAGAATTAATTAGGAAACGCTCTCATTAAGGGCAGAATTAATTGAGGAACTGCTCTCTATTCCGTCATGTTGAATGATGAGAATTTTCCAAACACGAACATTGCCAGATACAGATTGTGTGAAAAAAAATCGTCTCTTGGATTTTGATAGAAACATCATTTGAATGTACCAAGGAGGTATATTTAACCTCCTTGAATGTACAGATGGTGAAGAAGGGTCTACTTGAGCGTCTGGCGGAGGGTCCGGTTGTAGGGGACGGCAGCTATGTGTTTACCCTGGAGAAGCGTGGTTACGTCATGGCCGGGCAGTGGACCCCGGAGGTCGTCATCGAGCATCCAGAGGCGGGTAAGGCAGCCGATATATTTGTTATCTCCATGAAAAAAGGCTTTTTCATGGAGATACTGTTTTGCGTGCGTTTGGTGTTTGTGTGTATGTTTGTGTCACCGCATGCTTCAAGTCAGCATAACTGTAGAACATGTTGATGGATTGTAATGATATTTGGTATGTGGGTAGGTGTTAGGAGAAGGAAGGTCAGGGTCGATTTTGGGCCCCCTGGTATGTGTCACTGGAACTGCAATGGCGTATTTGTAAAAATCTTCTAAGGAGAATAACTGAAGAAAGGAACAACAGATTTTTATGTTATTTGGTACACAGGTATGTTGGACAGAGATGTACACACTTAAGTGTAAATTATGCAAATGAGACTAAATTTGCATAAGTAAGGAGGAAAATCGTTTGCATGTGTGTCGCTGGATGCTTAAAGTCAGCATAACTGTAGAACGTGTAGATGGATTGTAATGATAGTTGGTATGTGGGTAGGTACTGGGAGGAGAAAGGTCAAGGTCGATTTTGGGCCCCCTGGTATGTGTCACTGGAACTACAATGGCCTATTTTTTGTTTGTTTGTTTTATTCAGATCTCCATTATGTCCATTATGAAATAATACGAAACTCAAAGTAGAATAGTTGGCGCCAACATTATGTTTGTTAACTACGTAGATTTATCAGCTACGTCCGAGAGTGTACCCAGTACTGCCCACCACACGGCATGTTTCATATGACTTCGTACTTTGGCCCACCATAGTCGGTCCCCCGAAAGTGCGAAATGGAACGAAATGGAACGAAATGGAACGAAATGGAACGAAATGGAACGAAATGGAACGAAATGGAACGAAATGGAACGAAATGGAACGAAATGGAACGAAATGGAACGAAATGGAACGAAATGGAACGAAATGGAACATATGTAACATTATGAAATGAAATACCAGTAGATAGCGAAATATAAGGAACGTTGTATTATTCACAGTAGACCGGAACAGGAAGCAAATATAACGTGTTTTATTTCTTGAATCTATTTGACAATATTAAATACAACGTTTTTGCCGCGTTTGTGTGGCTAGATTCTTCCCTGAAAATGGGAGCGCCGCGTGCAAAGCGCTCGGCTGCTCTTCCTTGATTTTACTGCAAATGAGCAGGGAAAACCAGCAAACGGAACTGAGTATCGAAGTAAGGACTAGATTATACATAAGTTGGTGGTAACATTGCATCTCGTAATTCACCAAGAGGGCATGAGGCAAACGTAATTTCATTATTTAAACAGGGTGTTTGCGTGTTGTGTGAACTGTGAAATACATATCCTGCTCGTTCACACCCTCCCTTTGTTTTGTCGTGAACAAGGAAGCAGAAATCACCAGAGGTAGTTCTCAGCCCACGTCCGTGGTTGAATGGAGTATGAAATTTTACATTGGTGACGCAGCGCAGAGCTGCATTTGCATATCATTAGAGGAGGGGTCCATTCTCCGACAGCCGACCAGCCGAACAATTGGTTGTATAAAAATCGTTGTTGCGGAGATATGCATATGCTACGTACTAGTTATGGACTAAACCGTATGTAAATAAAACTTGGAAGTCGGAGTTTGATTCAACCTGTCGGTAGCACGCCCACCTGCACAGTTCCGATGCGCTGGCAACATTGGCGGTTCATTTGCATGTGGGGCTCCATTTTCAACACGCAAACACGCTGTAGAAATAATAAAATTACGCTTGCCTCATGATCATGCCCTCTTGTTGAATTACGAGATGCAATGTTACCACCAACTTCTGTATAATCTAGTCCTTACTTCGATACTCAGTTCCGTTTGCTTGTTTTCCCTGCTATTTTCAGCAGTTCATTTGCAGATCGTTGGTAAACACAAAGGAAGAGCGGTGGATAACTTTTCAACCATTTTCAGGGGAGAATCTAGCCACACAAACGCGGCAAAATCGTTGTATTTACTATTATCAAACAGATTCAAGAAACAAAACACGTTATATTATGTATTTGCTTCCTGTTCCCGTCTACTGTGAATGTTACAACGTTCCTTATATTTCGCTATCTACTGGTATTTCATTTCATAATGTTACATATGTTTTAGTTCGTTCCATTTCGTTCCATTTCGTTCCATTTCGTTCCATTTCGTTCCATTTCGTTCCATTTCGTTTCATTTCGTTTCATTTCGTTTCATTTCGCACTTTCGGGGGACCCAGCGTAGTTGTTATTTTTTGTGTTGTTGTTTTTGTTGTGTTTGTTTTTGTAAAAAGGAAAGAAAGGGCGTACAATAAATGTTGATAACGTTAATAGGGGTACGTGTAATGGGAATGGATAAGTTGCGAAACTTGCCGCCCACGAAGTCCAGTTTTGTTCTATACATTTTTGTTTGGCAAAGTCTACATTTTGGCAAAACGTTTGATTTTTCTACAAATATCTTACCAAGACCGTAAGTTAAGTTTCATTTTTTCTTCTTACAGTGAAACAGCTACACAGGGAGTTCCTTCGCGCAGGCGCAGACATCCTTCAGGCCTACACGTTCTTTGCGTCAGACGACAAGTTGAACCTACCTGGTCACGCAGCCGGAAAGATCACCACGGTATTGCCAGGGTCATATTTCCTAAGCGGGGCCCGGCTGGGTAGCTTGCGGGAACAAAAGAAATACGATACAAAAGACAACAAAACACACAAAACGTAGACACTTTCCTCCTTGCCATAAATTTGTTTATTCGTGATATGCATTTTTATCTATTCCTTGTTTTCTCAAACAGCCTGGTCGGGCCCCGTGGGCTTGGAAATGTGACCCTAGCATAAGCAGCCACAATGTAGGACTTTGTTATCAGATGGGAATCTCTCAAAAGCTGGGCAGGTCGCTGTTTACTACCCCCTGTACATGAATGTTTCTATCATTAGCATTTTCTGATTTGCTTGCAAATATTGATATCGGTGAGTCGTAATTTTTCGTGTAACAGCATCATTACGAATATTACCTGTTTAATACTTTGGATCTAACGCAAGAAAACCGAGACGGGGGGCGATATAGACTTCCAGGCACCTTTGACCTATTACTGGAATCACGTGTTCTCTTGGTCACGTGTCCTAAGTAATCGATTTGTTCATCTTGAACAATGTCGTAGGTAATATATTCTGTGTGAGTGCGACTGAAAATTCAGTACGTCACATTCTCATTGTTTTATTGTGCTTGAAGGAAAATTCGAATTTGAACAATTAAATTTACTTAATTTTGTTTCAGTGTAAAGAGCTGAATGAGCGCGCCATTGACATCGTGAGGGAGGTGGCGGGTGACGCGGACGTGCTGATATCAGGAGGAGTGACCATGACTCCGTCCTACAAGCAGGGGAAAGGGAAGGAAGCGGTGCAGGCAGAATACCGCAAACACGTAGAGGTCTTCATGGAGAAAGATGTGGACTTTCTGTTGGCTGAGGTAATTCACACTGATACGTTGATGACGGTTAGACATCCAGGTAGTAAGATACGCCAAATGACAGCTAGACAGTTAACTATATAAAATTTTGAAACAGTCAGACGTTTCAGTCAGCATCCGCTGTCTTTCGTCAATGACTAAAGGGAAGAACTGGAGAACCAGGTTTTATACCAAAACTCAAAATCGATATGTTAATGAGGTGAAGATAATGTAGGATTGTTCAATAGAAGACTAAGCCAAGACAATGCTGTATGCTAATAGATCAATTAGCTCCTGTTATTTGAGTACAGGAACTTCTTTAGCTCAAGCGCTAGTTTTGAGCGCTCTATGTATGGAATTGTGTGCTGAACTCTATGTAGAGGTGTACCATATTATGCGAATGTATTTACTTTTAATTACCTGTTGTATTGGGGGGAATTGCAATCTGCGCATGCATCATTCGTATATCTATGACCTATAGTACTTTTAGAGGAGCCGTGAATAATTAAGCCATTTCCATTCCCAGTTCATCAACCACGTTGAGGAGGCTGAGTGGGCCATTGAAGCGCTGAAGACCACGGGAAAGCCGGTGGTCTGTACCCTGTGTATAGGACCCACCGGGGACATGGTGGACGTACCAGCGGGAGAGTGCGCCGTCAGAATGGCCAGAGCTGGTAAGAATCCTACATACATCTAAAGTACAGCCAGTAGTTACCCATCTGAGTAATGAGGCTGTTGTAGTGTCTTTTAACGTGCGTGAGCTGCACCTCCTCGATCACGGGACCCCGGCCCATTTTACGTCCCTTCCGAAAGACGAATACAGCTCCAACCAGGATGCCCTTCCCCGGGGTCCCCAGTTATCAACTACATGTAATTGGAACCAGGAGCTCAACTATGAGGCTGCAATTAAGCTACAAGGAAATATAAAACGCATTGATGTTGTGTAGATCTGCCTATCAGGGAAGTAATTATTTCTCCACAAAATATAGTTAAGATGTCAATTTAGACCACATGTAAATTGCTGATGAACATCTCATATGGTGTGAGTGGTCCAGTAGTTTGCGATCCTGCTTCACCGCTAGAGGGTCAAGAGCTTAGATCCCGTTTGTTCTCGCTCAGCTGACCTGTAGGTTATCAAAAAGAGATGCGATGCTTATGATGGAACGCAGTCCATTGTACTTGTCTAGAATCACATTTTCTTGTTGCATTGAATTTGTATATCCTATAAATGCTGTGTTTGTCGTCACTATAAATAGAAGATTACCATTTCACACAGCTAAATTAAATCATTAATTACATTTTTTTTAATCACCATTTTCTATATCAGGCGCAGACGTAATCGGTTTGAACTGCCAGTTCGACCCCAACACGGGTCTGAAGACCATGAAGCTTATGAAGGAGGCGCTAGAGAAGGAGGGCCTGTCTCCCTTCCTCATGATGCAGCCGCTAGGGTACTTCTGTCCCGAGGTGGAGAACGAACATCCCGGCTACGCCATGCTACCAGAGTGTCCATTCGGTAAGACGTTTCCCGAAAACTTACCCATAAAATGTTGAAACTCCATCATATCTATGTATGGCCTCCGTCGGTCAATATAGACCGTTGTAAAAGTCCTAATTTTCACATCAGCCCAACAGCATCGGCTGTGGCAAAACAGTGCTATTCGAGAAGTCTCTGCCACACAGGGTACATCTGTGAGCTGACTCAGTTCTATTGCAAAGTTGTTTTCTGTAGGTCCGCTTTTTCATCACTGCTCATCAGTCTGGCTTCTCCTGATGTAGAAAACCCATTAACGTATTCATTAAGACACTTAGTAAACTATGCACCTGAATGGACAGTTAACTTGCGATGACAAGAAGACAAAATCAGGGGACGGTATACGTACAGACATTTGAACCATTACTGGGGTCACGTGACAGCAACGTCACGTGCCCAAAGTGGTGGGTCATTCGCCCTAAAAAAAGACCGTAGGTTCCACCTCAATTTTTTAAGCGAAGTGTTTGATCTCAAGTTTGAAGTCTTCGGGGCATTTAGAACAACATTTTGTGAAAATTAAGATCCTTGACTGTGTTGTAGGTGCGTAGAAAATGATTGCATAAGAGTCTAAACGTGCGTTCAATGTTTTGTATAACGATATTCTCTACTTCCAACAGCGCTGGAGCCCCGCCTGCTGACCCGGTTTGACGCCAACCGATACGCGCGCGCCGCCTATGAGCTGGGGGTGAGGTACATCGGCGGCTGCTGCGGGTTCGAACCGCACCACATCCGGGCTATTTCCGAAGAGGTAATGGGATACAAACTGCATAAATGATGGTTTTAGTTACTCTCCAAGCAGAGGAGTGGGTCCGGCAGGTTTTTGGCGTGTTTTTAGGCGTTTTTGTCGGGCTATCTACTTTGTCATGGTTTCTTTGTGGGTTATAGAGACAAAGAAACCATGACAAAGTAGATAGCCCGACAAAAACGCCTAAAAACACGCCAAAAACCTGCCGGACCCACTCCTCTGCTTGGAGAGTAGGTTTTAGTTACTATGTATCTATAATGCAGTTTTCATTAGGGTTTTTATAAAGTACCACGATTTGCGTGTACGTATTTCGTGCACGAGTGTAGTAGATTCGTAGAGACAGGCATACATCACAAGTAAATTCAACAAATTTAAATACTTGTGTGGAACACAGTACAGTATATTCTTAAGTTAGTATAGCGACTTCACTAGCTATCTATATAGTCTACCTCATCTCAGCTATCACTTAGTCTAACTATTTGACTGTTGGGGCACCACAGAATGATTTGGCAACCAGTTTTCTTCACCTTCTCGTTTTCTGTTTTTGCGTTTCGGCGCCTTCGCGCCGGAACGCAATGTCCTGGCTTTTACCTTGCAGGCAGGAACCAGGGAAGCTTGGTTCAACACTGTGTCGCACACAATAAGACCTTATATGGCAATACGTTCCCAAATCCTTGTATAGCCGTTGCCTTATATGGCAAGAGAGCACGAAAAGGCAGGCAGGCTACATTTGCATGACACACAGGAGGGCGACCGCATGTAACTGCTACAACTGTTCGGAAATATCATGATTGCATTGTGGTTTCGGACTTTGATATCCTGAAAAATGACCATATTACATCTATTCCGCAAGATTGCAGAAGAAAAAAAATGATTTCGTCAAGAAAACGACCAAAAATCGGCATAAATGATACCATATAGTGAGGTTATAGTATTACGTACAGAGTAAAGGGTTATGTACCGCAGCTTGGCCGATCTGGCAACGCGAAGCACTTCGGACCCAGAAGATCCGGGTTCGTGTCCGTGCATGGATTTTTTTTCTTTTTAGATATTGAATATCAAAAATATATATTGATATTATATTAATCTATCAATATCATATTTATGAATATCATTTTTTTCATTAATAAATAAAGAAATATTTTATATTTGTTATTTTTAAATATTCATTTAATATATACAAGGCCTTTGTCTTATGAACAGGACTTCATAGATTCCAGACCCGGCATTCGAATTTTTCTGTTCATTGTAATGGAAAATACCGTGCAGCGGCTCCTATGCGCGGTAAGATGATTCTTGCAAAACACTCGCCACTAAACTTCTATCCCCGATGTAAACAGAGGCTCTTGATGTTGTTTGCAAAACAGCGATTCTTTGTTACAGTAGCAAATGCTCCATTGTTCAGTATCGACTTCATTCAGACAACACGGACGGGGAAAGTGGCGCCGCTCGGCACAAAACTATGGGAATTTTCATGAATTTTAGCAAAATTACCCAGGAAAATAAGGAAGAAATGTTGTAAATGCGGAAACCAGAATAATACGGATGAGGTAGCTGTTGATTTGTTTGACATTTGGTAGTCATTTTAGATAGAACCTTAGCTGTTATGAACTTCTATTTCACTTAATTACCATAGTGCTGATGATTCAATGGTGCTTTTTCAAATTTTATGTTTTATTGCGTGCCATGTACATAATTACATTGATAGCTTTTATAATGAGCCTATTATACATTTTACAAATAAGTACAAGTTGTAGGCCAAGACCAGCTTTTTCAAAAGCACTTAAGTTAAGTGACGTAACTTCAAAATTGCTTTCCCCAATCTGCCTTTCTCTATTAAAACAGTACTCATTTCCCAAAATGACAATTTTTCTTATAGACTGAACAGCCCTTGAGTGACTTCCTCTGGCAGATTTTACTTCAAGTAAAGGGAAAAGACAATTCACACTCATAAACGTAGCCGAAACGCCAGCTTTTTTTAAAAGCTCTTGTTTGTCTTCTTAAGGTATTGTTGAAGGGTGGCTGAGGAATTTTGGGATGTTTTTGAAAAAACCCTGTCTTAAGCTTTATAAACCTTCCTCAACCTTGATTTTTTCAGGTAGTACCTTATAGCAAGGTGATAATTTACGCAAATTAGTATGATGTCATGATTACGTCATCAAGATTTATAAGGCCACGCCCCTTTTTCAGAAGAAACGCTCTCCTTGGCTTGTGCTTGGATGTTCATCAATATAACTTTGCAGGAATGTACATGATAGTAATACTTAAAGAATGATGCGTGTCTACGCGAATATTTTGAAATGACAATTTTTCTTATAGACTGAACAGCCCTTGAGTGACTTCCTCTGGCAGATTTTACTTCAAGTAAAGGGAAAAGACAATTCACACTCATAAACGTAGCCGAAACGCCAGCTTTTTTTAAAAGCTCTTGGTATTGTTGAAGGGTGGCTGAGGAATTTTGGGATGTTTTTGAAAAAACCCTGTCTTAAGCTTTATAAACCTTCCTCAACCTTGATTTTTTTTCAGGTAGTACCTTATAGCAAGGTGATAATTTACGCAAATTAGTATGATGTCATGATTACGTCATCAAGATTTATAAGGCCACGCCCCTTTTTCAGAAGAAACGCTCTCCTTGGCTTGTGCTTGGATGTTCATCAATATAACTTTGCAGGAATGTACATGATAGTAATACTTAAAGAATGATGCGTGTCTACGCGAATATTTTGAAATATCAATTTTTGGCGATTTTTTTTGTTTCATAACAAGAAAAAATTCGCCAAAAATCGATATTTCAAAACGTCATGCCTGTCTATTCCCTAATACCATCCTTAATTCCATCCTTTCCTTTGCCTGCCCCTCTTCCTGCTTCCCTGGACGGTTCCTTGCATGATATAGGTTTGGCTAGTCCCGATGAACGTGACTTGCGATCGTATCAAATCAGTTTTCATTTCTTTTCTGTGAATAAGAGGTCTTCGTACGGACTGATGTTTTGCTTGCCTCTACTTTAGTGTTTGAGGTGCGGTCATTGGGTAAGTTACGCACGCAATATGGTAACATTAGCATGAAGTCCAGCCTTGTTAGCTTTGGCCCGCTCCCCAAGATCCGCTAGCCGTCGCGATGATAATTGGAGATGATAACATGGTTCAAACGAGCCCGACTTTGTCCCCTCAGTTGTCCCCTGAGCGCGGCGGGAAGCTGGGGGAGGCCAGTTCCAAACATATCCCGTGGGGAGAAGCGCTGAAGACAAGCACGTTCCTGCAGAACAGGATGAAGTAATTATTTTGTTCCTATGATATATATTTGCGTCTATGTGCGAATGAACTACCGTGTCAGCTACATGGCACTCGTGTGTCATATCAGTTCCCGTTATTGTTGTTCAATCAAGGTTGATTTTTATTGAAGTTATTCATCATTTAGACTGTCGATAAGTTGTTGTTATTTAAGTTTAAACTTTTGACCAAACGATGTTAAATCGTGATATTTCGGCATTACTGTGGCCATCTTCATGTTGACTGACCCAGTTTTATCACGTGATCTTACGGACACGTGACACCAGATCAACGGTACCATGGCAATGTATAGATGTAGATGGCCGTATCACTCTTACCACAACGCGTTAACTCTTCAGTGTCCAATATCTTGATTCTGTCCAATGTAACAATTACAAACAGTTCTGTGTCTTTTCTTTCTGCTTTAGGGCCAACCCGGAACACTGGAAATCGGTGAAGCCAGGATCTGGGCGTCCGGATCATCCTGCACTCCAGCCCAAACTCATGGGCCAGTGATGTCCACAAGGTCCACCAACATGTTTAACACTCGTGTTAACATTCTTCTTTAGAGGAGAACATTCACGACATATTGTATCACATACAATGTGTGGCGAGCTAGTTGAAAGTATAGTATAAACCATGCAAACAACAAGCTATTCTAGTAGTAGACGTTAATTAACTAGTGTATAAGCTAAGCTACCCATGTCATTAACAATACGCTAATAGATGGGTTTTAACAGCATTAGATGAATAAATGTTATAAATGAAATGGTCCAAGTCACGCCTCTTTTTTGGAAATATCAGTGTTGCTACCGAATTAAATACAATGTACAATGATTAAAAACATTTATAAAAGTCGGCGCAATATCATACGTATGGTCTAATCTGGCATCTCAAATTGCAGGACAGACAATAGAAATCGACATATTATATCAAGTTACATGTATTTAAAGAAAGGAGGTCAATGTCTATACTGATTGATAAGTCAGGCCAGGTACGGTATGCAAGAGTTCAAATACTGGAATATACATTTCATGAACATAGTTGGCCTTGTAATGCCTCTTAAAATCAATGAATATCATGTTACAAATTCACAAAATCAGCACGTTACATGGGGCGCTACACAACTTCTATCAACTTCAACTGTCCGCCCTATACTATAAATCACTGCATGATATAGTATTCCGTGACTGAACACACCATGTACTGCATTAGACTTTAACCCTGGCTGTACACGAGTGAAACAATCACTGCATTTAACGTTACCACGATAACGCTTTGAGTGACGTGATGTCAGCTGATCTCATCGAGAAATCGAGAAAACAAATAATGAACTTGGCAAATATTTCCTCAGGATCTGTTTACTGAAAACCTCCTCGCAGAAAGCCTTGATGATGTTTCGTTAGAGAAAAAACTTCACATCACATCTCGATCTTATGCGACGGGTTATATACTGATTACGAATGACGTTGATTTGGGCCGCTGCCTACGGATTACGAAGACTAAAAAGGCCTGATTACGCCTTACGAAAAAGGGCATGCAGGAAAAAAGCTGGGAAAAACACGTGCACTCATGCACACAATGACAAGCGAAAATTATATGTATTCAACGTGACCCCCATGAACTTTGGAACGACACCGGGAGGGCAAATGTCTCGTACCGTTGTTTGTGAGTAACGGTGAGTAAAAATCATCTTTTGAACTCAGCCTTGTGAAGCGAACATTCTAGCATAACGTTGTGTTTTGTCATGTTACCTTACCGCATATCCAGCCAACAAATAGTACCTAAAACATAACCACCTCTGCATACAGCCGCGGGGAAAGTAAATGAATGTAAGCAAATATGGACCCCATACAAACATTTGCTCATTGTTTACAAAAAGGCAGAGAGGCGAGCGTGCAGTGTAAGGTAAGTGTGGTCTGCCGGAACCATTTTCCTCTATCGATGACTTCTATCAAGTCAAATCGTCCATCTAAAGAACCTAACAACCTCCCAAGACTACCAACCATAGCAAATCAACTGTAGTTTTCGTCACAGACTCCACTGGACATTTTTCCAGCTACTGATGTATAGCCATTTTGATCAATGGCTACGCCAAATGTATACCATTTCTTGTGTGCTAGACAGTATGTTTGGAAAACACCGCTTTGCAATAGGAACTATGACAATCTAGCGTTTGAAAACGCGTTTTTTTTGGGTAAGATTCGGCGAAACTCATTTCCTTCAATATTTACTTTGCACGGCGGTAGAGGGTTTGGTATATCTTGCCGTGCTTTAGGAATGCCTTATCTATGCTATGTTTGTACCTGACACTTCTTAAGGGTACAAGATGGTAAAGAAGGGATTATTAGAACGTCTGCGAGAGGGTCCAGTGGTCGGTGACGGCAGCTATGTCTTCACCCTAGAGAAACGCACATACGTGAAGGCTGGACCGTGGACCCCTGAAGTTGTGGTGGAACATCCCGACGCAGGTGAATGATAATCATCAACTTTATTTGGCGATCCGTGCTACGACAATAGTTGTCTTGTCACCCTCTCATCTGTAAATCATTGACATTTGATCAACTAGGGCAAAGGTAAAATGAATTAAGGTAGTCCCTTTTTGAAGCCGTAGGGGCAGTAGGTTGATAATCTATTGTGTGGCTAGGGTACTGTATTGGAAAGCGGCGCCCATCCCTCTCATTCCACTGCCTTTTGCCTCCCCAACCGAAGTCAGATACCCAGTTTGACACCTTGGTGGAGTGAGGGAAGCCGTGTTAAGTGCCTGACAGCCAGAGATGCCAGGAATTGAACCCGTGACCTCGACTCCTCCAACCTATAGTCCCTCGGTCATTTGACGCCAGTAATCTAGATCAACTGTGATAATTATAAGGAAAAGAGTGACTTCCCACTACAGCTTTAAGATTTACAATTTTAAGAAAAATACATTTTCTGCATGAGAGTATGTAGAATGAAAATGATTTTTGCTGAGAAACTTTCACTTGTGTTTGGATGTAATCAGCATGTCATTACTCAGGCTGTGATATTCTTTTCTACCGCTGGGGGGCACCGTAGTCGCAAATGCAGAAGCAAAGGGACAACGCTTGTAAAAAATGGGAAGAGAAATTTTCAATATTCGCTTGCAAAAATATGCTTTCTGATCAACTCCTCCAACTGTATGATGCATTTCCAGTGAAGCAGCTGCACAGGGAGTATATTCGCGCAGGCGCAGACGTGGTGCAGGCATTTACGTTCTACTCCACGGACGACAAGTTGAACTTACCTGGACACGAGGCTGGCGGGACCATCACGGTAATCAACGACTAGATGATATCAAACCTAAGATTATTATTATCATCGTTATCATTGCTATAATGACTGTTGATGATTGTTGATGATGACGATGATGATGTTGATGATGATGGTGGTGATGATGATGATGGTGGTGGTGATAATGATAGTGATGATAATGATGATGTTGATGATGGGTATGATGGTGATGATTTTTGATGGCGATGACGATGATGTTGATGATGATAATGGTGATGATGATGGTGATGACGATGGTGATGATGATGTTGTTGATGATGATGATGTTGATGATGATGATGATGATGGTCATGGTGATGATGATAAGTCTATTCCTTGTGTACATTCTTTTCCTATCGTTCCTAACCATTCTTCTAACTCCTTCATCCATCAATATCATTTACATCTGTATTATTTCTTTCTTCCATGTTTTGTTTACTACTATTTGTCATCAAGTGCAAGGAGCTGAATCGCCAGGCCTGTACCATTGCGGAGGAGGTGGTGGGGGAGTCGGACGTGCTCATTTGCGGCGCGCTGTCCCCCACCCCGTCCTACACGGAGGGCAAAGGGAAGGAGGCCGTACAGCGAGAGTTCAGCAAACAGGTGGAGGTGTTCGTGGAGCACGATGTAGACTTCCTATTGGCCGAGGTAAGTCACGTGGGTCACAACACTTGTTTTGGTGTGTTCGTAGTGACGAACGTATGGCGTGATTTATGGTCAGCCATGTTGGTATTTTAAAACGCTTTCAAAACAATTGAATTTCATCTCCCTCAACTAACCTGCTAGTTACCTCCGTACATTTGAGACAACCAGACTATACTATGATTCCTTATATAAGATCATTCTAGTATGTTGTCTATAAAGGAGTGTATCTCTCTTAACATTTGCGCTCTTTTTATACAGTTTATAGGATACATAGAAGAAGCAGAGTGGGCTATTGAGCTTCTGAAGTCCACTGGGAAGCCGGTAGCGTGCACGCTGCGTACCGGGCCTGTCGGGGACAACAGCGGCGTGCCAGCGGGAGAATGTGCCGTCAGGATGGCCAAGGCCGGTGGGCTATCCTTTGTTACCTTCGCCAAGAAGGTTATGTGTGCGATGTGTCTGTGTGCGTGTGTGTGTGTGGGGGGGGGGGGGGGGTGAACACAATAACTCGAGAATATCTCTATGGATTGTCTTGCTATTTGGTATGTGGGAAGGTCTTGATGAGACCTCAGATTTGGGGCCCTCTAGCGTCTTGTTATGGTCATGCAGCGGAATTTCCGGTTATGGGCCAAACAAACCTGCCATTACGCCACGGCGACAGCAGTTTAGATTTCAATCAACTTTTTCCTTCCCGTCTCAAGGAGCTGACGTGATCGGCGTGAACTGTAAGTTCGACCCGACTACGTGCCTGAAGACCGTGCGGATGATGAGGGAGGCCCTGGACAGTGAGGGGCTGTCTCCGTTCCTGATGGTACAGCCGGTCGGGTTCCACTGCCCGGAGGTGGAGATGCAGCACGAGGGGTACGGCATGCTGCCGGAGAATCCGTTCGGTAAGTTTGTATACACAGCGGTTACAGGATCACAGCGGTTACAGGATTCGCAGATACGGGGCGCCTCAAGCAGAGAACCTGGACCCGATAAGTTGAAAAATCGACGCGTGGAAAAGCCTGCATTGGAGGCTAGCAAAAGTCGAAGTCTGTGTGTATGTTTTTGTTCATTGAAATCAAGAACAGAGGAACAGAGAGGTGGCGCGGTTAACTTTACAAAACTTATGTTTGCGCCACCACTTACGAATATACAAAGGGTTAGATAAACACAAAACGAAAAAAAATTGCAAGAAAGTACACTGCATCAGAGAAACAAAACAATGTACGAAAAGTTTTGCAAGCACAGTTCCGGTCTCGATAACAGGACACAGAAAAGAAAATGCAAAGGAGAATTTGTATGTATTTCTTTCGTGAGACATAAAAGTCTACGTGATTCGTAGGAAATGTTTATACTCCAACAGTTTCAAAATTTTAAAAGAAAGCATTGTACATTATAATTTTGTAAAATTTGGATAACTACGTGCTGATGGATATGTATCACTTTTACAGCGCTGGAGCCCCGCCAGCTGACCCGGTTTGACGTCCACAAGTTCGCGCGCGCCGCCTATGAGCTGGGAGTGAGGTACATCGGCGGCTGCTGCGGGTTCGAACCGCACCACATCCGGGCTATAGCTGAAGAGGTAATGATACAGAACGGGGGGGAAATCATCGAGTGGGGTTGGCCCAAGCTTGTCAATGTTCTATTAAATCAAGAGGGCGTCATAGCAATGAAAACTGCCCCCCATATCGGTGGTCATTTGTATCAACAGTAGATCAGTTCTTTGCGTTTATTCGTTATTTTCGGCAGATAAAATATCTTTAAAAGATGCCGTAAAAATTTAAGCTACCATTCAGTAAATGCAAATGAGACACCAATATGGCGGCGGACGCACGGCTGGCGTTCCCTAGCTATAGGCCACGACGTCAACGGGGCATGTCAGGATTCGAACCCAGGACCTCTGGGTCTAGCCCAAACACCCTGCCATTATGAGACGGTTTACATCTGCTTGTGTTACTCCAGCTGAGTGCGGAACGCGGCGGGAGGCTGGGGGAAGGCAGCAAGAAACACGTGCCCTGGGGAGGAGCACTGACGAGCAGTGTCCTGGGAACGAACAGGGCCAAGTACGTCCGGAAATATTTGTGTTTGTTTGTTTGTTTGTTTGTTTGTTTGTGTTTCCCAGAACGAGACTTTCCGTGTTTGAAAAGATCCACAAATTGAGTACATTGAAGAGCCCACCATACATATTGGTAATGTTATCCATGATTACAAACATTGCTAGAACTTTGTTTAGTAAGTGCGACTATGTCAGAATTCTCATCCAGTGAAACATTTGTCTACATACATGTAGGGCCAGCCGAGAACACTGGGAGGGAATGCAGCCTGCGTCAGGTCGCCCTGGACACCCCAACCTGCAGCCCAAACTTATGGACTAGTCACCTCACCGAGTCAAAGCAAACTAATTATGACTATACATGACTATAGCTAATCTGCTTGTTGTCAGTAGACTTGAAAACTAACAATCAGCATTTTGTAGGCTCTCATAGACATCGTATGAGCCCACTCAAACTACCAACGCATATGTTGACGGTTGTCAGGACAACTGTTGCTATTGTGCCATTTGAAAACTAGCAGTTAGCATTTTGAAGACCCTCATAGACATCGTATGAGCCCAGTCAAACTACCAACGCCTTTGTTAGCGGTTGTCAGGACAACCGTTTCCATGGTGCCCTGTGAGAAGCAACGTCAGCACCAAGGACAGAACCAGATACCACCCTTCTCACGTATCTTACGCAGTGATTTAGGTATAATACAATATAAGGACATTTCTGGATGGCATTAGTCTGTAGAATCACATATATTGAAATAACCTATCAAAAGATGAAAGTCACATTGTGTAATGTCTTTTCACTACAAGGCATGACACACCAGTAAATGTGATCTAGTTTTGCACCCCTAAGGAATGGTTCATTCCATTTGTCAGATGATCTAATTGAATTTACTCCGACCTATCACGCCTACTCATTATCATTACGTCATCATCGTCATATCTCATTTAGCATGGAAACGCTGAAAGAGTCGCTACTGAAAGCCTAGGTCTGGAGTTGTATTTTCTCTTGACTATTATTTCACTGCCTGTAATTAAAGCTGATTCCAAAATCGACGACGATTCTGGGTGCGATCCGCCTGCATTGACTTCATACTGTGAGTACGCAACGCCATATAGAATACTAGTAATTTTTACAAATTTTGTCCCCAAAGCTAATTCTTTTTCCTTCCTATCTTATATGATCTTATTTGTTTCTTGGGCGCTTTGGTGAGAATTCTTTAGAAATATATGTCATCCATATATGTCATATATATGATGAAATCAACATGGCCGTTTGTTTAATAGTGGTGAACTAGACGTGCTGCTAAATACATTGACAACTTTCAAACGTAAACTGCACAATACAACACTGCGCTTTGGCACAGATTGGTGACCGACTCCTATGCCACCATTCCGTTTGAAGCCAGAGAAAACTGCGAGGCCAATCTTTTTTACTTATTGTATTGCCCATTTTTACTGACATAAATATTTCTGGGGCCTTACACAAAAATATATGATAATACAACAATTACTACTACACTATGGCCGCAACCGGCATCATTAAAACGATATCTTTGAACAGATTCCACTTGGCTATGATAGTTTGAACCACTGCTACGAGGCACCTACTCAAAATGAAAAATACATGAACGTTCACCCACTCTAATTGATATTGTAATTGCAGTGATTGCGATTGTCTGGTACATGGTGTGGAAGAGTAATTACGTTTTCATTGTCGTCAACTGGAAATTGGAGTTTATGAATTACCAATGACGCTGCATGTGGTAGACTTGATTAGGCCATTTTGATTTGATTATAATGGATGACATCCCTGGGAACGAGCGTACAAATGAAAAAAAGTTTGGCAAAAAAAGTTCTTCATTTTTGTTCTTTCACATCTTCTTTTTTGACTTTGAAATTGAGTATATATATTTCATTTTACAGCTGCTTTGTATAATCTACAGTATGGCCTAAAACCTTATTTCGTTTGGAAACGGACTACTGAATTGATCTGCGCGCAGATTTCATCCATATATGTCATATATATGATCAAATCAACATGGCCGTTTGTTTAGTAGTGGTGAAGTAGACGTGCTGCTAAAGATGCTTCACTTGAACGTTTTGGCACACATAGTGGACACATTTATGTAGATCCGATTCTTCAATTTTGGATCGACGATTTGATACTTTTTACGACTTTACACCAACACAGAAAAAACTTTCATGCGAAAAAAAGCACGGACGATGGATTTCGCCACCAGCGAACCAAACACTGCTACAGACATGTGCAAGGATGACATCAACGCAGCTCCGGAACAGACGCAAACTGAGGAACCCTTTCATGAAATAAAGACACCTTCATGCAGTGCCAATGATGGCTCAGCCAGCTCGGCAGGATGTGACTCATCCATAAATGACACTGAGGCGGCATCATCCTCTATAGGAGATGTCAGTAACGGGTTAGACATGCAACATCCTCCAGATCCCATACAAAGCGCCCAAGACCCAAATCCCATGTATAAGCAAAACACCACGAACCCTGAAAACATCAGGAATCCGAATCCCATGTACCCACAAAACGCCCCCGGCCCCACGTCAAAGCCGAACGTTTGCTCCGAACCTGCCTTCAAGTCGCATGACAGTGATGACCATGCCTGCAACCAACCACATGATGTCGCTACACAAGGAGATGGTGGACCCGCCCCTAACACTGCCGACGGTGATGGCAACACCTTCACCAAGCAGCAAGCCGAAACACATCACGGAGACTGTGAACCTGGCTTCAATCCAGCTAACAATGTCTGTCGTGCCTGTGCCCGTGCCTGTGCCTGTGCATGTGCCCAGGGCCAGGTAGACGCTGCAGCCGTGTTCAGACCAGCTGACATTGACGACGATGTCTTCATCCAGCCATATGCTGTCAGATACCAGGATGAGAACGATGAGGAGGAAGGCACAGACCGCTCGAGAGAGACATTGACAAAAGCGACTTCGAGCAGAAACAATGACACCTCCAGCAAAGAGGCAGGATGTCCCACATCCAAGAATGATGGTGACACGCATGAAGTTCGACATCTCCGAAATGCACTGGATCCAAATCCGATGTACGCACAAAACGTTCTGAACCCGAACCCGATTCACGATCAAAACGCCCTGAACCCGAATCCGATGTACGCTCCAAACGACCATGAAGAAGCCGCTTGTGGTAAGATCGAGATTATGTACATGTCCATGTTTTAGGTTTGTACGCTAGATTTGTCGGTTACGCTGATGTGGCAAAGGAGCAAAAATGTAAACGAGGAGGCCAATTACCGAACTTGACCTTCGTTTTCGCGAACCCTACATACCCACCCACCTACCAAATATCATTAAGATCCATTAACCATTTCTCGAGTTATGGTAGATGCACACACAGCCACATACAACTAAACGGAACCCCCAAACCTAACCTTATTGGCGAGGGTGAAAACAAAAGACTTTGAGTGCCATGACTCACTTCATGTCAAATGTGCATGCTGCGATCACAAGTCATAGGCTGAGTGCCATACCGTAGTAACCGATGGTTCAATCTTTTCGCTTGAAGTGTGGCGCAATCGGTATGGTGTTTCGCCCACAACCGAGAGGTCCCGGGTTCGAAACCACCGATATGCCCCGATGTTGTGCCCTTTGGAAAGGCAATTTACACGACTTTAACTCAGGTGTAAATGAGTACCTAGCCTCGGTTAGGGACCTCCCTCGGATAGGACGTTAAATGTAGGTCCCGTATTTGAGGAGAGTCACACCTCGAGCACGTTTAAGAACCCACCGCACTTGTCCATCGAAACGAGTAGAGGTCCTTCCCGGTGTGAGTGGTTCAAAGCCTACAGTACTATGGCCGCACATGGCTTCGCCCTTAGTGATAGCCTCCGGCTAGTTGGGCAACCCTGGCATGTACATGCTGAACCAATAAATAAATGAATAAATCTTTTCGCTTGCTAAAGTACGGTAGGATAGCAACCGAAAAGACTGAGCCAGCGGTTATTACAGAGCTAGAGGATGGTACCCAGGCTACACAAGTCACATTTACCTGTGGTGATTGAAATGTCCTAGTTTACTGACAGATACTTTTCCAGGGTGCACGTATCACCGGCTGCGCGTCGCAGCAATAACGTTTGCCCTCATTGCGTCAACGATCTTCTTCGGAACCTTTGCCGGGTTATATTTCGGCACCGCCGTGGAGGATAGTCAAAAGGTAGGCCAACATCTTTTCAGGCTTGTGGTGAGGTTTTCTGATGCCAGTTTACCATAATGCGTAGGACTGGTAGACAGACATTGCGAAGATATATCGAGATATTCTATCATTATGTTATCCTTGCACGGGCCATGTCCAGCTGTGTACTTTGTTTATGTCAAATCAATGTGAATTAACTAAACGATTGATGATATACATCTTCGGTCTGTGTGTTTGTTTGTTTGTTTGTTTGTTTGTTTGTTTGTTTGTTTTTCTTGGTGTGTATCCATAGTGATATGAATAAGCGAGAAATTAACAATAATGAATAAGACAAGAAATTCACAAAAGTCTTAATGTTTCATGGAAGTATGAGATCTTTGATTTCTTGTTGTAACCCGTCTTAATTGAGGTATAACAAAATCAAAAAGAAACAACAGCAACAGAAAGAACAGGACAGACTATTTGGGTTTTTTTTTTTTTTACAGCCAACATCGACTTTTGGGACTGCTTCAACCCTTGGTCATCCTTCCTGTTGCACTTCAGAGCGGACAATGATGGCTGACGCCATAACCATGGCAACGGTGAGCTACTCTATGTTCTCTTTGATTGTAAACTTTTGGGGCTTCCAACGATTGTCAACATTCGGGGTGTCTGCACTCCCTGGATATTCGTACCGTAAAAAAATGTATTCAATCTTGAATTATTGTAATTCTAGAGACTTGCGTCAAAAGAGACCACCCTAAAATCAACATAACACAAACTATCAAAATTTACAATGTTTTCATGCTATTTATGAAACAAACGTTGACTCAATGCTTTGAACTAACATCAATGATCAATTCTATCACAGAGAACAACTACCATTGGCCCTCTATCACAGAGAGCAACTGCCATTGGCTCTTTTCGGACAGTAGCGCCAACACCGACATCAATCTCCAACAGCTCACCAGGTAATAATAACTTCATTCAAAAATCCGGAAACACAAACACAGTGGCAAAGACACACATACAGACACACAAACACACACACACACTCACACACCCACACACACATTTTCATGGAGATAGTAATGTGTACTCTGATGGAAATGATCTAGGAAAGACAGCGATAGACTTTATCTCCGTACTAATTCTTAACTGTCAGACTTAATATCTGCAACGACTCAATTCTGGCAAAGCAGTATTTAGGCTTCAACTTTAGACCATGTAATATGATTGTTATTGTAAGTTTCTTTCGCAGAAAGCCATGACAGAAACCCACCCTTGCAGACGATAACATTTGGCGGGAAAGGATCATACCCTGGACAATTTAGGGATCCATGCGGAGTGGCCGTGTCTCCTGATGATGAGATATTCGTCACTGATTCGACCAACAGACGAGTCCAAGTCTTCGACATGGACGGGGTCCGCCGTCGCATGTTTCCAACGGTAGTGCCTGGTGAAAACGAACACCAAATGTACCCTTGTGGTATTGCCATTGACGGCAAGGGTCTTGTGTGGGTGGTGGGGCGATATACGTTCATGTCAAGCCCTGTATATGCGGTACAGTATAGTCAACGCGGCCTGCCAGTGACAAAGATCGACGTACAGCGCCTGGCTTGGTACCCTAAAATTGCCCTGGACACGCAAAGTAACGTAATAATCGTGGAAGCTTTTTATGAAATATTGAAATTTCACCCGAATGGGTCGTTTGATGGCAGCTTTGGAAAGGATGACGACTTACAAATGGGATACATCGCTTCAGACAGCGAGGGAAACATTCTTGTTTCGGACTTGTCAAGCTCCAATGTCCATGTTTACAACACCTCTGGGCATTGTCTGTTCAAATTTGGTACGGTTGGATCCGGTGAAGGTCAACTGATTAAACCACAAGGTATCTACATCGACAGCTTTGGTCACATCATCGTGGCGAACCGGGGAAACGGGCGGGTCGACATGTTCACAAGCCGCGGGAAGTTTGTCCGTACCGTCGTGAACATCACAACGCCGTTGGATATCGCCGTAGGATCGGATGGACAGTTGGTGGTAGCTCAAATAGACAATACCGTTACTATCTTTCCTAGAAAAACAGTGTTTCCCTGATATTTCAAGACCCAGGTGGAGAGTAGTCGACTTGTCATATAATTTTGTAGCTTTCTTCTTATTTTGGGAAGCAGAGGCTAGGGCAAGGGACAGGACTGCTAAGAGGAGAGTAGTCGACTTGTCATAATTTTGTAGCTTTCTTCTTATTTTGGGAAGCAGAGGCTAGGGCAAGGGACAGGACTGCTAAGAGGAGAGTAGTCGACTTGTCATAATTTTGTAGCTTTCTTCTTATTTTTGGGAAGCAGAGGCTAGGGCAAGGGACAGGACTGCTTGGAGGATCCTCCTGGAAAGCAAGGGGCCAGTTTCTGGCCTGAGCACGTAGGCAGTAGGCAGGCAGGCTTCTTATTTTGTCTTTCGTCTTTCCTTTTAATGTCACATCGGTAGTTGACATATACATCGAGGGGATAAGTTACAATCTACAATGCTACAAAGTGATAGTGTTACATTTCCTCTTGTTGAAAGGAACTGATGGCAAAATGGCATTGAAAGTTGTGAACTGGTTTTCCGTGAGGGAATTTTTTCCAATATTGTATATTACGCATTACATATAGTTATTAGTTCTGATTGCCATATGTATACTTCTAAAACACACTATAGACCATAACCAACTTGAATGTTGTGGTTGATGATTACGTTATACTTCATGTTTATAGAGAATACACGTCATAAGACTGATGAAGATGTTGTCTTAGACATTGTACGGGATTGGAACAATCCGAATATTGGACACGACACTAAATACCGTGTTGAAATCACAATATAAGTCTGCTTCAGTCGATCTGTGCATTTTCGTCTTGTTCTTGGGTCGCGGCGGTGGAAACTCCAGAGCGACCTTGAGGAGCATACATAATGAGAACCATCCTGTGACGTTCGATAGTCGTCAAGGGTCGGTTTTCAACAGCTCCATCATTGGGTACAGGGCTCTCAACGCTTAAAACAGGACAGGCCTTGTCTGTGACATTTTGTGCCCCGGAATTTGTTGTCGTTCTCCCTGCCTTCATAGTCAGTGTAGTTGTCTTAAGCTTTTTCCCTGTCGTCGTTGACTTTGGGGAGCATAGGCCCTTGCGTTTTGCAGATGTTCCTTCAACTTGCTTTTTGTTACTCTGCCTTTGTTGATACTGAGCCAGGAAGGTCGGGTATGGTGCCTTAGACGGTGTTGAAAGCATGGCTAGCTGCTGGGGTCGTTGATAATATCCCTTAGAGTCCTTGTACTCTGTTGTATTTTGTATGGCGTTCTGTGTGCTATGAGAGACACCTGTAGCAGGTATAGTCTTAGAAATACCGCGTTTGCTGCTGATACCGTCCCTATGCTGATCCCGCCCTTTTTCAGTCGTCTTCACGAATGTTTCGATGACTCCGGTGTCGTCTGATACGAAACAGGGTCTGTTGTCATGACAACCGCGTGGTATTTTCTGCAAAGAAACGCCCACATCGGCGAGCAGCGACAGGGCGTCTAGAGGGGACCCGCATCTAGACTGCTTGTCAACACCGGTACTTATGGCTGGCGTGTCCAGTTCTTTCCCGCCTTTTTTAAAACGTTTCTGGTCAGAGTCAGACGACTTTTCTACTGACCTCTCTGCCTCAGAACGCTCTGGGTCTACTCCATATTGCGAACACTCTGTAGTCACTCTCGTCTCACCAGCACTGCTTGTACCTGCCGACACTTTACAGACGTTAGCCGGTTCTTCTTTCTGTCGCAAGAGACAGCGGGCGTCTTCAGTGCTCTTCCCGGGACTGTGATGTCTTGGAACGTAGTTGAATAGAACGGTCTTCCGGCGGCTTTGTTCCCTTGCTGAATGTCCTATAGAATCGTTACTAGTACACACCTCCTCTGTCTTAAGTTCTCCTTTGGACGACAAAAGAACCTCTGTACTTGCGCCACCATCCATTGAGGAGTTACCGAGTTCTCTTTTTCTGTCATCATTTTGCCCATCTGCGGAATTTTCTGTTGTGGACATTACAAGACCTGGAAGGACATTAAAATAGTCTTGGCTCACTCAGTTACCACCGTTTGGAAGGACAGTCCTAGCAACACTTTATGTGTCTTCATCTCCGATTTGTTAAGAGATAACATAGATTCCTTTGTTGTTTGTTACCCTTTTGTTACAAACGTTATTTGTTACGTCATAATAATAACAATCCATATAATCGGTATGCCAGCATAGCCTTTCCAAGCCTTACATTACGAGGCCGTTCTGGAACACCATTTGAGTGACGACATTTTTCAACGGCCATATCTTGTCACTGTTCTGCAATAATTAGATAGTGTTCATCAACTGAAGATGGAAAAACAGCAACATGACTACTATTTTTCACGGCACCTTATAAGGATAATTTTCCTGCTACTGCAGTCCGAACGTACCATGCATCCCAGGGACGTCCAGTTCGTTCGCCTGTTTGCTTTTTGATTTATCCCGATTTTGGACAGTCAGACACCGTAGTAAGTCTATAACCTAGTCTATCAGCGATCCCCTTCTGGAAAAAACGTGAAACTGAACACAATAATATATAAATTTACGTTTCTTATTGTTGCAAGGAATCATCTTTCTTTTCTACTGTTCCTCTATCCATGCAATAATCCTGTGGCAAAATTGCAATATCAGTTAATCGTAGCAGTGACAACATACATAATTTGTTACCTGTTTATTTCACAACATTGCATTACAATTTACAGAGCACATGGATTGTGTACTTTGGGACAGTAGTAAAACAGATATACAATGTACATAACATAACATATAAAATGTACATGTGTACTGCAAGGCTAGTATTATGAAAAACAGTCTAATATACTTCATGAGTCTTCATCTAACATAATCATATCCACACTATTCTGACTAAACAGTTGATGGTCTTTTCATGTATGTAAAATCTTAATAATTGCACCTGAAAGATTATGACATTGATAACATATTTAGTTCCTTGATTGTGAGTATACCTTGATTATATTACTATCATATGGTTCAGTCAAATTTGAAAGGACACAAAATCATGAGCTTTTACCAACAGAAAGAAAAGGACTGGTTCCTTGTTTAAGTAAATCAGTGCATAGATCATAAAATTGACATAACAAATATCCTTAAATGTGACAAAAACTACATTTACATTTTGTATTATCACTTGCACAAAAAATATCAAGAAGAAACTAAATTCATCATCCATCTTTAACATTTTGATTTGACAACATTTATATTTATTAATGAGAACAGTAAAGTGTAAACATGCACAATTCAGTCTTACATGCAAACAAAACTCTAACTGCTAGTCATGAAACATTGTAATATATCTATTTTACTATATACACAGTATACCATGAGGTACATGTATAGCATTAAGAGTAATATTCCAAGGTAGCTGTTAAAGTCACCTAGAGATCCATTTTGCTTTTAAAACTTCCAAGAGAGACACAATCTACTTTTCAGTAACTATTCAAGCCATGGGCTTCCTCTAAACAGCTTTTCTACTTGCAAGAATAACAACTATTAAAATGACTTCTTTTCTTCCAAATCTTAATTTGTGTACAATGCCCACTTAAGTAAGAATACATAATGTAAAAGAGGAGTGTTTGCGGTGGTTTTCGTGTCATGGTTGATACAACAGGGTAGGCGAGCAGAAGACAACAAAAATGTTTGCGGTAGTTGTGATGACTGTAAACAACGTGAACATAAAGCCACCACAAACATTTCACCTTTTACAGTATTCCATGCTGTACCATTACAATCATATCTAGTCTAGTCTCTACCCATCTATGGCCATCATGGACAACCCTGCAAAGATACACAAGTTATCCGTGAGCAGTCGCACTTGTACCCAGAATTCCACATGTCTGCCCCTCGTCCAATAGTTGATGTCCGTGTCCAGAAAAGTGGCCGTGATGAACAGTACGACCATCATGGCTCTTGACAAAAGTTTGGGCTCATATCCGGAAAGAAACGCCAGCCCCAATGCTACATGAAGAAATGTGAAGATAGACAGCATTGGCTGACCCCCGAATACATGCTCCAGAAATGCTTGCTTGTCCTCCCTACTGTAGAACAGTGTGTACGCTTGGCACACAAGATGGAGGCCTGTGAACATTAGGGAGATTTGCTGGGTTGATCGGTCGCGCGCCTTCCTTCGATACAGCTCCCCGATACCGCTTCCGATAGTCAGGTAGCTTCCGATGACAGCGAGGCTTTTGGAAGAAATGCGGATCGACAGCCATTCAGAGTAGGGCGCGTGTTGGCTGGTGAGAGAGAGGGTCAGACTGATGGCTAGCTGCACGGCACAAGCGATAGCGAACCAGCGACGTTTGATGTTGAAGGATGTGAAAGACGCCAGCAAGACATAGGCTCCGAGGTCTGCGTACACCCATGGAATCTCCAAGTCAGGGTATCTGGAAGAAGAAACAAACTTCATATAGATGGCTTTATTTATTTCTATTTCTAGGGTAAGTTACTCCTTGCTTTAATATAGCAAAAGGGAATCGGTCAGATAGTCTACTTACTAGTAGATGCGCCCGTGACCTCTGAACCTTCCTCTCAGCAGGGAGGCCAACCTCTTATTAAGGCAAATCTTGGTCAGAGCAACACATTTCAAATTTCAGGTTATTTGGTTTCAAAATGCCACTGAACTATACTAGTACCTGATTATTTACTACTAGTACTAGTAATAGTAGTATTCATTTATTGAAGATTCTTCAGCCATTCATGAAGGGTTGAGAACCCGCTGAGAAGGGTTGTGATATTTGCATAATTGTGCACGAAAACGTAGCTCTAGAGTGAATGTTACGTTGTATACTAGTAGATAGACGTACACATTTTTTCTAGCATCCTCATGCATGACAGTGCGTATGCCCTGAGCTGGGTGGGGCTGGCCCGAAACAGTTCAATTATCCAAATTATAAAACGGCCATAAATTTGCCGGACAAAGACTTACTTCTTGGATTTTGAGCGCTCTGCAAAGTTCATGATGAGTACCAGAGCATGCCAGAAGGGATATCTGGTCACGATGAAGCTGGCGACCTGCAAACATGTCGAAAGAAGCCGCTTTCTGTCCATATTCATGTCAAAGGCGGCCATGTTTCCTTACAGCCGGTCATAGGTCATGGTTTGGTCGATAAGTTATCGAGAATGTTCTATTTAAATTGAGGGGTGTAGATGAATTTTTATACTGTGGACTTCCACTTCTACAAAGAAAAAGACGGTTTAGATAAAATATGATGTCATGAAGGAATTGAGTTGGAAATACATTTCCTTTAGAAATATTTTAGTCTATTTCGAGTCAGATAACAAATTTACAAAACTTTATTTTCAACTTTGCACCCCTAAAATGACTATCCAGAACGAAATGACGCATGCGCTGTGGGTGAGATTCCGAAATACAAAATTCTCCAAAGGTTTGAGTTTTGCTGTTCGGAGTTCCTAGGTGGAGTTTGACAGCTTATATTTTAGTAATTCCAAAGATATGGTAATACCACGGCTTTCCACTGGTAAACTGTGCTATTTTTGGCAAGATCTTTGAACATACGCATCGGGTCGACGCGTCGTTTCCTTGGAGACGAAACGGTGAAGCTGCCGGTTGTTTACAGCGCCCCCCTCCCCTTTCTTAGAACTTGGGAAGGATTCAAGATCACTGTAGCAGATTTCTTTAGAGACAATTTATGATTAAAGTTTTATTTTCTGTCATCTAACAACGGTACAGAAAAATGGCGGACGAAGACGCGACCACCTTGGTAAGTTGCAAAGTTTGTTATTGGTATCGTTACCACCATAATGTCACTTAAGATTTGTGTCCACCTAAAGAATCAAAATAGCCTTTACCAGTTGCTGTTGTGTTAAATTTTGCCACTATCTATGAAACCAATTTGGAATTAGATGTGTCAATGTTAGGTAAATATGACAACTACTAACTGACAGTAAAGCTTTTTTCTACTCTTTAACGTTACAGAACTTACCCAATAGTTTCTCCTCATATTTTCAGTTTTTGTCTTCCTTTTTTTCCATAGAGCAGCAAAATGAGAAAAAAATGGCACATTTAGTAAGATTTGAATAATTAAGTCTTTGTAAAAGATTATTTATCAAGTATTTTAGCACACATAAGTCTAAATGCTTTGCTTTAATGCTATACATAACATTGTATGAACACAAAGAATAAAAAAATTAATTTTAAGAGATGTTTTTGTTCTTCGTCATACTTAGGCAACACTTAATTACTACTGCCGTGAGAGGCTGTACAGAACCATGCAGAAGACAGCCATGGAGGGACTGAAGAAATATGGCAACGATCCGGTCCTTATCTTCTTTAAGGCTTATGGCATCCTCTTGGAAGGTATGGTATATAAGAAAAGTTAGCCAAGATACAACAGACTAGCTTGAAATGAATGTCTTTTTTATCTAAAAAAAATCGTTTTAGGGCTAAGGCCTCAGGAATTTGGTTGGGTTTAAAGAATACTGAACTGTGTTCTCACCAGGACTTTTTCACAGCGTAGGGGTCAGGTACAGAGGGCCAACTTTGCGTGGGGCAAGTCACTTGTGGAGTGCCAAAGACATAATGGCTGGTAGTCTGGCATCTTCCCGCAGAAAATTTTGAAATTCATAGCCAAATAAACACTATTTCCTGCATTTTGAGGGAAAAATTTTGTGAAGATAAGTTTTTCCTCTGTCACTGTGTGTCACATCCTCATTCTAAAGCCAAATTTGAACTTTTTATAAGATTTATGAAGGTTCTTCCCAGAAAGAAACACCGCTATATGCTCAGTGAAACACAGCATCGGGGTCCAGATCACAGCATCGGGGGTCCAGATCACAGCATTGGGGGCCCCTATGCTGAAAAGGCCTGGCGAGAACATTGCTGAACTGTGAAGTGCATATGAAAACATAGTCTGAGGGGAAAGTCTGTACATTGGTACACACAGTTTCACGGGGGTGAATATACTAGTATTATAATCAGATGAAACTTATACTCCAAGCACTCTGTTTTCATCTTGAATTTTGCTGGATTTTTTTTCTTACTTTGAATTGAAATGTCTGACTCTGAGAGCCAAGGAAATGATTTTTTGTTTAGCAGAGAAATTGTGTGAGTAGGAGTGTGTACGGTACTACAAGCAAGTGCATCAAATACATATAATGGATACAAGAACTAATATTAAGTAATAAAGTAAAGGCTGTCATGTCAAGTATATCATATTTCTCCTCTCAAACTTCAAAGTGAAAAGTTCTTCTGTTCACTTGTACTTTAGATCGTTTGCAGGAAGCTATGCGAGAACTGGAGGCCATCAAAGACAAGCGAGACGTGAACCTGTGCTCCACCCTGGCACTGATGTACGCACACAAGAAATGCAAGACTGTGGGTAAGTTCAAGTAAATACGAATAAGGATAGATGATTGCAAGAAAGTTTGGGGGAAAAAAGCAGAAACTATATCTTGATATTTTTAAAAGACAAAATTTTTCTGTTTGATGTACAAAAATGTATTTATTGAATTTGATGATCTTCAGTTACCAACCCCACCCCCACCCAGAAAATAGAGGACTCAAGAAATTCAAGAAGTAAAGTTAACAACACAACCTAGGTCAAATCTAGGCCAAAGTAAAAACAAATGATGAAAGGTAGATTTTAAAGCCATCAGTTATTAAAACATTATTAATAGGCATTCATTTGGTAGATGTAAATGTGCAAAATGATAATTCGTAATCATTTTTATCCAGATCGTGAGGCAGTAGCAGAGCTGGATGCAAAGCTGAAAGATGAAAGAAAGCAGGCTGGAGAAAAGGTTGGATGTGGTGGTGCTTCTGTTTTGAATATGATTTGCTTTAAAATTTGTGAAGTTAAAGGTAGTCCCATAGCCTTTTTGAGGCCTTAGGGGCAGTGAGTAAAATGTTATCCACTGTGTCTAGCTAGGGTATTGAAAGGCGGATCCGGAGCTCATCCCTCTCCTTCCATTGTGTTTTACCTTCTGAACATTTTTACACCTAAAGTAAAGGACACAACTTTTGGGTTCTGGGCCAAACACCCTAACCGTTAGTAGACGTTACACTAACAGGATGCCACATAGTAAAATGAAATCTGTGATATAGTAGTAGTATCCAGTATCATATTATACTGCTGCGGGGTTCCCTGACGCAGGGGTAGGCAGCAGTCGGCAAGTCTTCACACACCGCCTCCAAGCGGCTCTGTCCAGCGGGTCCACGTTGGTGAGGCCGCCCTCTGTAATGTCCTTCTTAACGCACTCAGTCCAGGATTTCTTGGGTCTACCACGACTTCTGTTGCCGGGTAAACTTGGCTTTGAAGTTCTGTCAGTATGTGAATGTTGTGTTTTGTGTAGATAAATTGGACATTCTATAACTGTTTCTTCCATACCCCATGCCAGGCCCTGTACTTTGCCGGGTTGTTCCTGTGGCACACAGGCAGACATGACAAGGCCAGAGAGTACATCGACAGGATGCTCAAGATATCCAACGGGGCCAAAGACGTAAGTCTTGCTGTAACCACTTTCCTCTGTGTCCTCTCTTTTCATTGGTGTGAGCTACAGTCAACTACTGTCACATCTCTCATCTGTGTGTACTCTTTTGATTGGTCAGCTAAAGACCTACGTGTGACATATTTTATCACACATAGGGCTTGATCCTGCGAGGCTGGATAGACCTAACATGTGGCAGGGACCAGTATGTCAAGAAGGCTGCCAAGTACTTTGATGAGGGCATATCGTAAGTACAAACAACATGTGTGCTACTGTGATTTTTGGTTTAAGGCTGTGCTGCAATGTTGAATTAAGATGCCTAAGATGGGAGATACACTGTCTTAATCAATACAATTGTTAGATTCTTTTTCCTCACCAGCAAGATTTTAATTCTTACATGGTAGTCAACTGAATTTGCCTTGATCAGTTGTGATATCACCTTCTTGACTTGAATTTCTTTCTAGTTTATGTAGCACACACTAGGGGCTAAACTTCCAGTAAAAGTAACCATATTGTATTCATCACAAATGTTTAGTTTTTGTCTCTTAGTTTTACATGTAAGTACAGTGAAACCTGTAGAAGTGACCACCACTACATACGGACCACGTGGTCCCTTTTTGGTGGTCCCTAAGGTAATTTTTCCCATTGACACAACCAGTTAAAATCTTGTCTGTTAAGTGACCACCTGCCCACATATCCCAGATTTTCTCTGTCCCCTATGTGGTCTTCTTGTGCAGGTTTGACTGTACACAATAGAAAATGTATATCTGTGACAACCTTTCAGGAGTTCCCAGGATGCCTTTGCCCTCCTGGGAAAGGCGGAATATTACGGCATGCGGCACAACTACACCGGAGCTCTCGAGGTCGTCAACCAGGCCATCGTGGCCTTCCCCAACTTCCTCCCCGCACTGGTGGAGAAAATGAGGCTTCAGCTGGCTTTACAGGACTGGGAACAGACCATAGAAACTGCTCAGAGGTAAGAAATATGGGGAGGGGGGCATGTTTAACATTACAGGACTGGGAACAGACCATAGAAACTGCACAGAGGTAAGAAATATGGGGAGGGGGGCGTGTTTATAAACTACGTTGTACTACGTGTAGGGATGGGGTTGGATTAACTGTAGAAAGTAAAGACTTTCTCATGTTTTTTTCAAAACTTAGGCAAGAACTGTTTGGGGTGATTTTGGGCCCCTTAGCAGTATTTTCAGGTACTGCAGCAATACAGGCCGACACCCTCTTCCTGAAAGTGGTGTAGTTTTGTCCAGAGACAAAAGGTTGTAACATGTTTCTGTCATGTTTACTCCTTAAGTACCTTCCCAAAAAGTTAGGTTTCTGTTTCCAAAAACATAAATTTTTCATCAATTAAAAGAAATAAAAAGAAGCAATTGTAGTAAATATACTTGTCTAGTACTTGTGCTGGTAGACTATGTCTGATTTAGTGTGATTGGTTAACACACTTGTATTTCTGTACCACAGAGTTCAAGCTAAAGACTCCCAATGTCTGGAGGCCCACCGTATGCTGGTGTTACACATGCTGTGTAGGGAGGGCAGCTACAGCGAGGTATGGCATTACTCAATAAAGTTAATACACTGTAGTGATGCAGTTTTTCAGGACTTGTCCAATCCAATGGATTTAATGGGGAAGGCAGTGTAACAGTGTGGTTCAAGCGGACCAGTTAGACTGGTCAGTAAGTGGTACTTGAACCACACTGTTACAGCAGTGAGATCTTTTCAATGAGTGGGAAGCATAGATAGAAAAAAGTACATTCGTCATCTTCTTCATAAACCGAACATTATACATGTACATGTAATATAAAAAGAAATTTCTGTGGGTCCCCCTCCCATACACTTTGAATAGACTAAAACCCCATGTAGTGTGGTTCCATATTGTTTTCACTGTGATAAAAAATGTATGGTCTTCCTGTCCAAAGTTACATGTTTCTCTCTTTGTTTCACCATGCAGGCCAGTAACAAGTTAGGAGAGCTGATCCAGTACTTGGACAGGTTCGAGCCCCAGAACCCATACCTGTACATGGACATGTCCCAGGCCTTTTGCAGACTGGTAAGGAACCAAGAGACATGGGTTCAAATCCCAACCTTTGTGCTGTGTTTTTTTCTTCTTCCTACAACTATCATAAAGGGGATCAAACTGATTGCCACCAAGTACTGTAGGAGTACCTGCACTAGATAGCTTTAAACAACACCTACAGCTAGATGTGTGAAGATTAGGTGTAGTAGTATACATTTATTTATTTAGTTATTCGTTTGGCTGTATACAGGGTACAACAGCCAAGGTTGCCCTGAAGTATATGTTCAGTATAATATATCCAACTGCCGCCATGGCATGTGGTAGTGTGTTACGCCAAAGATATCAGGTTTTTCTAGAAAAAATTGCAAGGGGCAGCATTGTGAGGGAGCATAGCGACCAAGCAAGGGGATGGTGTGGTTGTAACTTGTATGGAGTTTTAGAGAATTTTAAGTTGAAATGGGGCATTCTTAAGGTTTTCTGAGGGGCTAAATTACTGTCAGACAGGTCACAGATGAAGACTGAGGCCACATGTGACCTAGTAGCATCCCTGGTCTATCAGAGTTTTATGCTTGTCAGATTAAGGGGGCACATGGTCAGGGCATGGGGGCACAGCGCCCCTGTTAAGATTAAGCCCTGAGATATTCTCCTATCGCATGTAGGCGGGACGCAACATCCAGGTTTTGCAGCAGACCTTCACGATGGTGGACCGTGCGCTGGGCATGGCGCAGAACAGCGCCGAGATCGCCACGGAGCTGGGGTACGAGTTCCTGCTGCAGGGGAAGATCCGCGAGGCCGTCAAGTGTTACAGGAACGCCATGAAACTGGACGAGACCAGCGTGGCCGCTCTTACTGGTACTGATCATGATATCGTTTTTATGTTCAGGGATTTGTCCAATCAACCAGGTTTTCAAAAGAAAAGGTCATCTCTGTGCCTGTAGAAAGATTCAAGATTACGGCTTGACTGCTCTTACTGGTACTTGTTTTTTGTTTTGGATTTTTACTGTCTTTGTTGTTGTTTGAAAAATTGTCCGATGGTTTTCAACAGATACATGTAAGGTCATCTCTGTCACTACAGATGAATTCAAAATCAATCATTGATTATCGAGTTACCTACATGTATCTTGTGACCTCCTTCATAAAGTGGTACTTGTTAATTGTCAGACAATTTTTGTATTTTTTCTTTTTCTTTATCAAGATGTACAAAAACTCTGGTATCTTATCCCTGGACTCAAGCATCTTAGTCATATAGTTATAAAATTTTCACATGTGTGTAGGCCACAGAAAACTTATATCAGAACAGAAGCTGTGGAGATTGGTTGAAAAAATTTAAAAGTAGGAATGTTACACAAAGAATGCTGTGTTTGTGTCGTTGAACTTCAGGCATCATTAAGTGCCAGCTGCTGGATGGTCAGCTGGAAGATGCGGAACAGCAGCTGGAGTTTCTGAATGAGATCCAACAGTCCATCGGCAAGTCTGGGGTAAGGCAGTCATATTTCTTCTTTTTCTTTTTGTTCTCTCATCATTCATTAGATGCTCGTAGATATACAGGGTACATTTTACCTCCAAGAAAAATTGTGGAATAGTTTTTGGCATCGTATGTCTGTTTCCGCAGCAATAATTTAAGAAACTCTGGATGAATTGTGGTGGTATTTTTTATGTAGGTAGGTGTTGTAGACACAGAGGTCAAGGTTGAGTTTGGGCCTCCTGGTGGCTAACCATGGTATTGCAGCAGAACTTCCAGTTTTTTGTATCTTTTGTCCTGGATAAGCAGTGGTCTTGTTTCCAGATGAACCTTGTTTTAGTCATAGAGAAGCATACATGTATATTAGAAAAGGTAAAATATGTATTGAACAGAGTTTGATGTAGAAATGATTTTTGTTGTCCTAACACCTGTAGGAGCTGTCTTACCTGAGCTCTGTGCTGGCCCGTAAGAGACACCAGCCCCCAGAGAAGGTTCTGGCTCTGCTGAACGAGTCGGTCGAGGCACATTTCTCGACTCTTAAGGTTGGTGACCAATCCTGTCCCATACTTTTAGATATTGTTGTTTGTACATTACACAGAATAAGGTATGCTCAACCTCAATTCCATTTAGTTTGCTACATTCTAAAAAGGTAACTATGCAATTCATTCTTTCATATTTCATCCCCAATGAAATATCCTGTAAAATTGATTTCTGTTTTCATAATCAACAAGTCCATTAGTACATTGTTTATTTAGTTCAGGTTCAACTGATTGTTTTTCTCTGATTCTAGATTTTCCAACAGAAGAGCTCGATCACTGAAGTTTTGTATTTTTACAGGGTCTGCCGCTAGGTCCTGAGTACTTCACCCGACTCAACCCAGACTTTCTACTGGAGGTCATCAATGACTTCATGCTGTTTGCACCCACACAGGTAGGGGGAGCTGCTACTTTGTCTATTGTACTGTGTTGCATTTTCAGCAACAGTATGGTACTGTAGGCTAGTATATCTAAACAAGGTATGAAATATTAGCAAAAACATTTGAAATCTTAATATGTTAATACATATGGCTAGACATGTTCCCAATAGACCTTTCTCACGCGGCGGACATGATAGAATGAAAACGAGGCCCTTGTGGCAAACAATAGACCGATCCTAACTGTCAATCACAATTAGCAGTTTATCCAATGATTACCTGATAATTAGAGAATCGACCAATGAGGAAGTGGCTACATGACCGTCAAATATTTGCATTTCTATGTTTTTATTTTGCAATTCTGCGTTTTGATGGAGGAGGGCGGAGACTATGGGATCGGTCAACAAAGCTCTAAATTGCTGCATCTTTTTTGTGCATTACATTAGTTATAATATTCATACTCGGATATCATATTTTAAAACTTAATGTGATTCAGGAGGAAAACTAAATCTGTACATTATTTTTGCTTCTTTGCCTCTTTGGCCTCGTCTTCATTCTATCATGTCCGCCGCGTGAGAAAGGTGTATATTCAAATTCAATACATGTACATGTATTATTTACCCTCAAATGTAATGCTGCAATTGCAGCCTAGTTCTCCTGGCCAACCCGTGGGCCCTGTACTGAAGAGGTGCCAGGGTATGCTGGACCCTCTAACCAAGGCTGTGCCAGGCCTGTTGGAGGGGCTCTATCTGCTGTCCAAGTGTAAATTCCTTTCAGGTAGGTGGAGTTTCCAGATTTTGTATACAACTTGCTTTTTGCAGTCTCCATTTCAATACAATTTGTCAATTTCTTCACCATTGATGAAATTAAGAAGTGTCATTTGTGTGATAAAATCATACAGATTTTTAATATTATTTGGTCTTTGCAGTTTCCATTACAATGTAATTCAGGGCTGGGCATAGACAGACTTGTCCGGTGATGTATTTTAAACATGTTGTTCGTACATGTATCACCCCTATAGGAGAAGTGGACTCTGCCTTCAACACCCTACACCATGTTCTGGAGCAGGAACCGACATATTCAGATGCACATCTGCTGATGGCTGAGGTAAGGTCACCATTTCAATATCTTACCGTTTTGTACTTCTTCTATATCTGTATCTATATAGCTGGTACAACCGCCATTAGGCGTAACACACCAGCTTCGCAGGCACGCGGCATGGGAGCAGCTGGTTAATATATTACACCGAACGGTCTGTTACACAAACTTCTTAAGCTTCAAATAAAAGTACATCAAAACTTTGAACCATTTAATGGAATAGAAGATACATGTTTCAATGGAAAACTTCTTCAAAAGTACTGTAAATGCATTTAAGTTCGCATGGTTTTTATTTCGCGCTAACAAGCTAAAATGGTGTGTTCACGGTGTATTTAAGTTCGTGGCAGTGCTGTAGTCGCATACTGCTACAGTATTGGACAAAAAGTTGGCTTTAAGTTTGCGGAGAAACGGTCGCTGCGAAAACCGCAAACCTAAAACCACTGCGAACATTTCTGCATTTACAATATCTCTTGCAGTCTTCAAATGTCTATGTTGCTTACACACATTATTGTTGAGCTAGAAACAAAGAAAGATACAATAGACTACAAAAACTGGTATCATTGTGTTTAAAAGAAAAGCTATGCTGTTACTTTCTGCAGTGTTGTGTAACAGTTCTTAAGTAAGTGTTAAGAGGTAGGTTTATGTTTATGTACTTCTGCCATTCTCCACTTATATATAATTATATGTTACAGATCCACCTCCACCAGGGCAACTTCAAACTGTCCTCTCAGTCTCTGGAGATGGCTCTCAGCTACAACTTTGAGGTCAGTAGAATACACAATGTATATGGTTACAATCTATGGAAGGTTACATGGTAACTCTTTATCTTCAACAAGTCTTTCTCTGATGAAATGGACTTTTGATAAGTATCAAATCTATTGTCATCTCACTAGAAGATTCTGAATATAGCACCATTTACATTAAAACACAACAATCCCATCAGATAACTCTCTAAGCGGCTACATGTAGTCCCATCTTTCTGCTGACTTTGCAGATACCTGAATGTCAAGGTCAAAGAGCAGGGAGGGGCTGAATGGCTTTACATGTACATGTACATGTAGGTTGATGTCCAGAAGACATATGTATGCAGTAGAGCATATACATGTACTAGTAGTATTGTGCAAGTACAATGCACTGGGCGGCTACAGTGGTTCGGGTGACTGAAGGAAAATGGCACCCGACATAAGTCAAGTCACAATGCAGTTAATTTCACATTACATGTTAGACTACATGGTCATTTAGAAGTTGTAAACACTAATGTTGTGAAAAACATCAGACTTTAAGATTTTACTGCAAATACTGTATCCCTTTTCAGTCATGAGGAAAGTATGATAGTCTTTGATAGTGGCATAAAATATAAAGTCTTCCCCGTTGTGTACCATGCATCTTGTAGATCCGAGAGTCTCCGAAGTACCACCTGATCAAGGCTCGGGCCTCCAAGAAGATGGGTCAACACGAGGAGGCCGTCAAGACGCTACAGATGGCTATGAACCTACCAGGGCTGAAGAGAAGTGGTAAGAAAACATCCTTAAGCCCCCCTCTCACTGGACCCGCGGCACGCTGGCGGGGACGCTGCGGCCGATCGAATTGACAAAGCACTCAACGAATTTCATCAACAAAAAACAAATCTTTTTTACCTTTTGTGTGTTTTGTTGTCTTTTTGGTCATACTTGTACGTTTTGAATGATATTCCCATTATAAAGTTGAGGGTAACAAATCCAGTTTAGGACGCAGCGACGCCGCCAGCGTGAGAGGGGGGCATTAACCTTCAGCACACTGAAGTAGCCGTCTGGCTTACAATTCTCTATTGGTTACTGGTTTAGGCAGCAGGGTTAAGATTTATTCATAGACTTTTAATTTTAACTGTTAGTTTGATGATGTATCTGATGTAGCAGATGATTTGTGGCATCTTCCATCTCTATTTAGGGATGAAAATAAAGATGTTGTTTTTGTCCTGTAGGTAGTGCCTCCAGTAAGAGGAGTAAGGCGGGGAAGATCAGCACCACAGACAAGGTGTCAGTGTACCTGGAACTGGCCGAGGCACACAGGATGCTAGGACAGCAGGTCAGGAGCCTCACAGTCCTTTTACAACTCTTAAAACTTTTAAAACATTTTTTCTAATATTTGTAATTCCCAAAAATTGAGGAATTTGTCAAAATCTGACCCAGACTCAGAGGATTATAAAGTCAGAAGTATTTTAGTCTCTAGCAAAGTTTACTAGTATTTGTTTTCTCTGACTTGTGTTTTGTGTGTGTTTCGATTGATGAAAGAAATTGTAGAGCCTTTCTACCGCCTTGTCCCATTTGCTCTTGATTTTGTGATGCTAGGTATTGATATTCAGAACATAATATGATAACTCTTCATATAGGCATGCTCTCTGTGACTTTGCAAAGAACTGAACGTTCAAATAAAAGTTCACTTGTGACAATAATTGACAATATGAAGATTTTAATACCCTATTTCTGTACACAAAGTATTTAGCGCTTATACCAACAAGCTTAGGATCGAAATTGAGAGGGATCAGGGGACATTTGGAAGCTTGTTGTTGAGTGTTTCATTTTGTATACAGAAAAGGGGTATAAAAATCTTTACACTGTGAACATTCTTTTGTTGAGACTTATAACATCTTTTCTTTCCCTTGTTTTGAATAGCATGAAGCTGCAAAGGTCATGCAGGACGCCATCAACGACTTCCAGGGCACTCCGGAGGAAATCCGCATCACCATTGCTAACGCCGACCTGTCGCTCAACCGCGGAGACATCGAAATGTCACTGAGCATGCTCAGAAACATCACGCCAGAGCAGCCGTAAGTCTACCCTTGTGATTTTTGAAACATTTTTCAGGTGTTACTGTAACAGTTACAAACTGGGTTTGCAAACCCGGTAGCTATGCATGTCAATCAATATTCATGCTGTCCCACTGTCCTGGTGTGAGGAAAAAATAACAGTCACAGTGTGTAACAACAGTCACAGTGTGTGGGGGGGAACACATAATATATAAACATGTGCATGTAACTACCAGGGAAACAGGGTGTCCTCTGGGTGTCCCCAGCAAAAGGAGGGTGTCTAATTTCTGTTTTCTTATAGTTAGTGTACGGCATCTAGAAGACGCCCTGACGCATTGCCAGCTAATAGCCTGGTTTCATGTTTCTGAGAAGTTTTCTTTGGGGTAAATATTATCATTGTACAATGTTCCTACTACATTGTATACATTTGTGTAGGTACTACGTCCAGGCCAAGGAAAAGATGGCTGACATCTACCTTAATCACCGCAAGGACAAGAGACTATTTGCCAGCTGCTACAGGTTATTCCTCTCCGTTATTTCTCCACCATGTAAATCTTAGACTAAATGATACAATTTGTGTCATTGCAACAAGTTTTGTTATTGCCGAAAAATTTCCGTCAATTCTGATTAAACCCGAGGGATTTGTTTTACCGGGAGACTGTTTTAGCAAAAAAGACTTCCTGATACTTTCTGTGAAGTTAAAACGCTGATATTTTCCAGGGAGCTTCATGAGAAACAGCCCAGTCCTCACACTGCACTACTGCTAGGGGATGCCTACATGAGTATCCAGGAGGTGAGAATGTTTGATTCCTTGCCTAACTTTCAGAAGGCCCTGCTTTCTTCAAAAGCTATTGCATAGTTAAAGACACATCTAGATATACTGTAAGAGTCAAACATGTAAGTCTTAATGTCAAATTGTCAGCAGGCTTTTAGGTAGGGCTAGTATATAGACAGGGCGTCAAAAAATTAAGGAGAGGGGGGGTGACATCATACGGGCCAATTTATTGTTAGTTTGTATGTCAATCAATTTGCATGCTGTCACATTGTCTGGTAAGAGGAAAAAACAACAGTGACATGTTTTTTAATTACCAGGGAAACAGGGTGTCCTTTGGGCATCCCCTGCTAGAGGGCATCTAGCTTCTTTGTTTTGTTAGTGTAGGGCGTCCAGAAGATGACCTGACGCCCTGCAAGCTAATAGCCTGGTTCTCAGTTGTTTGTGTGGTACTGGCCACTGATAAACTATCTTTGTTTCCAGCCTGAGAAGGCAATAGAAGTGTATGAGTCTGCACTGAAGAGGAACCCACGGGATGCGACCCTGGCCAGCAAGATTGGCCAGGCTCTGGTGAAGACTCACAACTATGGCAAGGTATACCTGGTGTTGTTAACCTATGTGTGTTGTTTAATATGGTGATAATGTGAGAAAAAAATGTGTAAAAGCAATATTTTATTCAGGTTCCAGTACCAACTGAGTTATTGAACTCACCAATTTGACACTTTTCACCTCTGTGTTTCTGAGGGTTTTTTTTGGTGTACGTATGTTTGTCTGTTTTCTTGGTGAATGGCGTCCAGAAGACACCCTGAAACACTGCTAGCTAATAGCCTGGTTTCATGTTTCTGAGAAGTGTGTCCATAGCTATTTGAATGCAGTAGAGTCACTGTTTCCACATGCTTGGCATGTTGGGGGCACTAACAGGAAATTAGGTAAAAGGTCCCTGAATAGGATATCTCATTTCCTGCCTTCAATTTCCTGCTATATGCATGCGTTTAGTCTGTTGCCTTATGAAAGCCAGTGGGAAAAAGGTATTAGACAGAATCATGGAGACATTCACAAGAAATTCAGAAAAACTAGAAATATTTCTCAGAGGAATGGTATGGCGGCCTTAAAAATGTGACCTTTGCCAAGAAACACCTGTTTTGCCATACCTTCCACTTTCATGGAGAAGCATATTTATCTAAAGAAAAATATGAAATGAATGAGATCTTTGATTTCTTGTTGAAAAATGTTTCAGGCCATCAACTACTATGAGGCTGCGCTGAAGTCCGGCGGGCAGAACTTCCTGCGGTACGACCTCGCAGAGCTGCTGTTGCGACTGCGTCAATACGACAAGGCCGAGAAGGTGCTGAGGGTCGCACTCGAGAAGGAAACAGGTAAGGTCAAAGTTCATAGGTCATACCTACACAGGGCTGTCTCCAGGGTCCCTTTGTCCTGGGACAGAAATTTGCTTGTTTGAACAGACAAAAGTTTCAACCCATTCGTCCATTTTGCAAGTAATTTTTTTCAAAATTCCTTGGGATTTATGGAAAGAAATATGTAATATGTCCTCGATTTTTCACCGGTAGCCTCAGACCTGCAGGCCTTGATGGACGAGACTCGCTGCCAGGTTCTCCTGTCCAAGGTGCACCACAAGGCAGGGAAGATAGAGGAGGCCTTAGCAGCGCTGAACAAGGCTAGGGACACGCAGGCTAGGTAAGGCTAGGGACACACAGGCTAGGTAAGGCTGACTCAGGTCTACTGGACTACTGTTATGTTGTAGAAGACCTTATAAAAGTCACCATTATTTGTTGTATTGACGTAGTACATACTTTACAAAAATGAAAAGGATTTTTATAATTATGTTATTGTGTGTTTGTAACACAGGGTGCTGAAGAGAGTCCATGTGGAGCAGCCAGACGGTGTACCTGCACAGAAACAGTTGGCAACCAGGTCAGTTTTTTGTCTAACGTCCCAAGTGATCATGATGCTATTATTATCTGACTGGGACTGACATGTCCCCTTGGAGTAAGTGGTTGATGATCCTACTGCTTCACCATATGGATCAAATTCTGTGAGCCAGGGTTTGATCCCAGGTTTGGCCCCAGCTTGGACATGTTGTCACAGATTGCATTTGTCATTTTGGATGGTGACATAAAGCCTTCGGCCCCTTGTAGGTGGGAGCTTCAGGCTTCAAACCTCTGAAACATCAAACCTCCGAAACATAAAAAAACCCAACACACTTATCGAGAAGAGTAGGCATAACTTGGTGTATTTGACTGAAATCCCAAGTCATAGCAAAGCCACATTGCACTACCAGGTATACTTGCAAAAGCATCCTGCTTGATCTTAATGCATTGTGGATGACAAAGGAAGAAGGGACTGAGAATGTTCTCATTCAGGTGGTATTTTGAGCCTTGAGTTGTTAACAATAGAGGCGTGTTGTTCCTGTCCTACGTACAGCATCTGTAGCCAGATGGCCCAGCATGCTAAGGAGCAGAGGGACTATGACAAGGCCATCAAGTTCTACAAGGAGGCGCTGGTGTACAGTGATAACGATGGCAAGGTATGGCTGCAAAAACAACATTTTGTCATCTAATTTCTTTCCAATTAGACTGATTAGATTAGTCAAATCTGTGCAAGTGACCACCTCTACATAAATATCACCTGTCCAGTATGACCACTTTTGGTGGTTCCTTAGATAATTTTGCCATTGACACAAGTATTTTAAAAGAATCCTGTCTGTATTATTGTGACTACCTGTCCACATAGATCAGATTTTATCAGGCCCCATAGTGGTCTCCTTTGGCTGGTTTGCCTGTATATTGAAATGGCAGCCAAAGACCATCGAGAACAGGGCTGTCTCCAGGACCCGTCCCTCCATCCTAAGACGGCAATTTGCTTGTTAGGACGGAAAATATTTCACCTTATCCATCCCAAAATCTGAACTCTATGACATGAAATTGATGAAAATGTATCTTTGTAAGCTTAAAATTATGAATTTAACAACGAAAATACAACACATCGGCTACAAAACAATGAGTAGGACAGAAAGTCAGAGACAAATTTCAAGCTGGAGACAGCCCTGATTGAGAACCTAACCTCCTTGCTAAGTCATCCTAACTGTCCTGTGTTCCAGGCTATGTTAGAGTTGGCTCGCCTGTACCTGGCCCAGGATGACCTGGACGCTTGTCAGCACCAGTGTGCCATCCTGCTGAAGACAGACAAGGAGAATGATGCTGCCACTATGGTAACGTTCATCCCTTACTTTAACATATCACACCTCTTGTAGTCTTTTATCACAAATCTTAGAGCAGAAATAGAACAGTTCCAACATTTTGGAATTCTGATGTACATGTATGTGTATGGCTGAAGGAGCTTTCTTAATGAAAATGCATCATTTGTGCATCAAAAATGATTTTAATGATTAATAAAAATGATTCAACAGCATACTGGATGTTGCTGACTTGATTGTTGTATCATTGTAAATACATGTAAGTCATACAATGTATGAAGTCTTATGTCTTTAGCTCCTGTCCCACTTGTAGTACATGAGCACTTGAGAAAGAATGTCAAAATCCTTCCTAAACGAGGTTCTGATGCACTGTTGTTTCAGATGATGGCTGATCTGATGTTCCGTAAGAATGAGTATGACCAGGCCACCTTCCATTACCAGCAACTGTTGGAGAGGTCTCCAGGTAAGGCATACTTTTCTGTAACCAGGCATGTTGTATTAACTAATTACAGGTTTTGTTTTTTCCCAATAGCCTCTGCCGTCTTAATAGCGGCTCCTTAGGCAATAAATCAGTCAAAATGGTTTATTGGTGAAACAAGAAAGCTGCCAGTGGCCGATTTAGATTTATGCGCAAAGCACCATAACATTCGAATAGTCAATCAAAAGTTTTTTATTACATGTGAAGAAACACATGTAAGTTAGCATGTTTGCCATTTGAGTAGTATAAAACGTGGTTACACATTGAATTAAAAATGTAGGCTACTTTTATGTAATTGTTACAGGACGAATAGATATTTTTAGAATTTACCTGCCATAGAAACATTACATGTCTATATTTGTGTCTGTAGACATACAAATGTACAAGTTCTTCTTCATGTATTTTGATTAGTTGGAACTTCTGTGTTGCGTATTTAGAGCATTATGAAGCCCTCTCCAGGCTGATCGACCTTTTGCGAAGGGCGGGTCGGTTAGACGACGTGCCCAAGTTCCTGACCCAGGCGGAGAACGCGTCGTCCCGTGCACCCATGGACCCGGGGTTCAACTACTGCAAGGGGCTGCAGGAGTGGTCAGTGTTTATCACTAAGTACCTAATATCAGCTCAGGAAAAAACAGGCAATATTCATGCTGGCCTTCAAGTACTAGAGTTATCATCCCAGAATTGATGCAGTAGTACTGTACTGCAGGAGTGGTCAGTGTTTAAGACATTTTTTCAAGATTCAGGATGACTTTATTGGTTTGTTGCAGTTCAAACAACTAAATTTAGAAAAAAATTACAATAACAATAGTCCCTTATCGTATTCATTTATTTTCATGGGAACTTGAATCAATGGTAGAAGGGGAAAGGAAGTTTTCTTGGTATGTTAAATTTGCGGTTGAAATAATTCTGTTTTACAGTAGTTAGTAATGCATTAGAAAAATAGATTCCCGGCGTTGTGAATTCACAGTGAAGAGGTCACAGGATTCACAGCAAAAGCCACAATCAGAACTACTGCGAACATATGCAGATGTACTGTAGTCTTGCCATTCTTATTGCATACATATCTGCAGTATGTTGATATGAAATTTTATTTTACCTCCAGGTACACGGGAAACCCCAACAATGCCCTGAAGCTGTTCAACATCGGGCGGAAGGACCGTGAATGGAGTCAGAAGGCCGTGGTGAACATGATTGAGATCTGTCTGAACCCAGACAACGAGACCATCGGCGGAGAGACCTTCGAGAGCGTGACTGATGATGCAAGGTACATTGTACAACTCTATCTGCTGTAGAGTCTTTTACTTATTTATTTATTACTGTATTGCTTGCGGGTTGTCTTTGTGTCTGTCTGTGTGTGTCGGTCTCTGAGTGTGTGTGGGCATGGCTATCTGTCTGCGTGTGTGTCTGTCTGTGTGTCAGTCTGGGTGTGTGTATGGCTATCTGTCTGTGTGTGTGTGTCTGTCCGTCTATGTGTCAGTCTGTCTCTGTGTGTCTGTTTGTGTATGTCTGTTCGTGTGTGTCAGTCTGTATTTCTACAGCCAGGGGCCATTTGCCCCTTCTGAGGGTGTTAAGTCTGCCATCTCTGTTTGCCTTGTTAAGATGTTTTACAATAGGAAAGGTTGAGAAAAAAACTGTAATGCAATCTAAACGCTCTATTTCCCATGCAGCTCTGCAGAAAGTGAAAAAATTACTGTGAAGACAGCGGAGAAACTGATCAAGGTATTGCACATTAACTGCAACATGTATTCAAGAAAAACATTTTAGAGATGTTAAAGATGTCATTGATTTTTTGCATATGGTAAAGGACACAAAAGGCAGCATCAGGTTTCTTAAGAAAGTCTTGAATGTCTTTTACAGGAGCTTAAGGCAGATCCCAACTCCTACAAGCAGCGAATCCTGGAGAACTACGTCCTGATGGCCACCAAGTCCAAGTCTAACGTGGAGAAGGCTTTGTCTGCATTCATGGAGATCGTTACTGTTGAGGTATGGGAAAACTCAAATCTCGAACTAGTCAAGCCAGCTTTAATGTTGTAATATAGGGGTGGGTACCGGTACAGAAAATTCAGGTACAGGTCCAGAGGGTCAGGTCCAGGTCCGGACCTGTACCTGTACCTTATTAAAGTAGTGTCGCAGTACATCATATTTTGGAGAGCGAGACACAAGTAAAGGTCTCTGTGAGTCCTACAAATTATGTTCAAATTGTATATTAGAATAATGTGATTCTTCTCGGTGCACACTAATGTGCACTCGCCGTCTGTTGACTCATCTACATATGATTAACAGCTAAGGTCTTCGAAGAGGGAAACCACGACTCGTTAAATCTGCTTATTTTGTATTAGACCGATTATGTGTGACAGCCTGGTACTGTGAGTTTTCTAATCACTGATTTTTTCTGGACCGTTTTTTTTGGACCGGTCCATAAGAAAATACCGGTGTTGTACCGGTACACGGTACCGGTACCCACCCCTATTGTAATATCATCATGGCTAATTTAGCATATGTTCAAGTGATGACAAGTTATGAGAAACGAAAGCCACCAGTTCTTGAAAGGTGGTTATTGATGATCACAATATGATGATATGATTATGTTGCAGTTTAATTATGTAATAGGTAATTCAGTACTTCTATTGTGACATAATTGCTATGGTGTAATTTCAAAGAGCACTAAATTCTAGTAGGTTAAGTGCTGCGCTCAAGACTAAGAACAACTCTGATGCTGAAAGAAAAAATTCAGTTCCAGAAGTTCTTTCTGAAACTTCTCTCAGCTTATTTGAAATCTGACAGTTTGAAATGTTCTCTTTTCCAGAGGGACCATGTGGGCTCACTCCTGGGCATGGCCACGGCCTACATGATCCTGAAACAAACTCCTCGAGCCAGGAACCAGCTCAAACGTATCGCCAAGATGAACTGGACTTTTGAGGTGAGAGATCCCAAGCATAACTTGGCTACTTGTAGTAAACTGATAAAGTTTGTAAAGAAGAGTTCAGAGATCTCATGCCTCCCATTCTCCTAAAGCAGAGCAGAACCTGCGTATACCTTCTTTGTTTTTTTGTCATTTTTTAATAAATAAAATTAGAATTTTCAATATTCTTATTCAGTAAATACATATTACATACATAAATACATACATGTACATATAACTCCTTTGGGTTTGGGCTCTGCTTGCTTGGCCTAACCAAAGCACTATTGACCCGTCTTGCATAAAAATATCATTTGACTTGCCCTATATGGCACAAGCCAATCAGCAGCACCCAGACTGAGAATTAAGAGAATTTTTCCAAAACCACTGTTTGAATTTGTGAAAGCTACAGCTGTGCGTTAGGTGCCAAAAAAGTTTATACGTCTGTTTGTTACATTCCCTGCAGGATGCTGAAGATTTTGAGAAGAGCTGGCTGCTGCTGGCTGATGTGTACATCCAGTCTGGGAAGTACGACATGGCCAGCGAACTGCTCAAGAAGTGCCTGCAGCACAACAAGGTAACGCTGCAGCAGAATCTTGGAGTCTTATTAGGGTACAGGTCTGTTGCATGTGTTGTGTTGTGTTGTGAACTGCTCAAGAAGTGCCTGCAGCACAACAAGGTAAAACTGCAGCAGAATCTTATCAGCCGATTGCTGCGAAGTGTGGCTACGTGCGTCAGAGTGCAGAATGTTCCTGATGCCAGACATTTGCTAGCTATGTAATCTAAGACAGAATTGTGTATTGTGATGCCCTGAATTGTGTTGTGTTGTGCTATAGGAGCTTTTTTTTTCATTGGCTAGGTCATAATACGTAAACCTCGTTATACATTTCATGTTGACAACATATACATGTAAGATAACCTCTAAAGCTTTGTTTTCGGTCATGTTTTGTTACTGATTCATCATCTAAGGCATGGTGTACAAATATATCTAATACCAGTGTATGATTGTATTTTGTTCATAAATTGCTGTGTTGTATTTTTACTCAGTCTTGCTGCAAGGCCTATGAGTACATGGGTTTCATCATGGAGAAGGAGCAGGCATACAGAGACGCATCCAACAACTATGAACTAGCCTGGAAGTACAGCAACCAGTCCAACCCTACCATAGGTAAACTTTGAAATTTTATTTAGAAAACTCATTAGTGGTGTGCCTGAGGGCATTTTCCTGGACTTCTCGACAGACAGTCCTTACAAAGAGCAATAACATATTTAATAATTTAAATACATACTGGTCTTGTCTGTTTTTCTTTCCTGTGTTTATTCAGAGTTTGAGAAACCGTAGACCAATGTAGTAAGTGTCAGTCACAAAAGCGTGCTGTCTAGTTTCAGTTGAAACCATTTCAGCACTAGGGACAAAAACAAAAAATGTGACTGCCTTTGATGTAAGCAATATTTACATGTATACTAGTGAACTGGTGGCTGGTGCCCATCCATATTTGCTCATAGGTATTCATAATAGTAGGTCTTTGACAACATGCTACATGTACTTATACTACTTAGTAAATGTTTTTGTTATTTATAAAACAGTATGTAACCAGAAACAACTGGTGATACGAACACACCAACCAGATACTTCCATGGAACCACACATACATTAAACATGTACATATACATATACACTGTAGATGCACGTTTTGAGTTCTGTTCAAGTTGATTCAGTCATTTTTATGTGTGTGTGTTTTTTTTCCCGATGTGTTTAGGTTACAAACTTGGCTTCAATTACATGAAAGCGAAGCGTTATGTGGATGCAGTGGACATCTGTCACAAAGTACTGGCCGTCCACCCAAACTACCCCAAGATACGCAAAGATATTCTAGAGAAGGCTCGCGGTATGATGAGAGCTTAAGCTGTTAAAGTTGAAAAAACAGCTCATAGATTCAGCAGACCTATTATCATTTCAATGGGTAACATGTAGTCAGTATTTTGTTTGGTTGTTTGCTGTTAACTAGATTTCTATATAATCATTTAGCAGAAAACTTTGGGTGGCAAGATTGTAGATTTTGTGAAAAAAAGACCAAATGTACATGTAACTTTAAAAAGCATAGATGAAATTATTATGTCATCACTTTGTGATTTGTATATTTATGAGCACCTGATATTGTTAAAGATAGAGTCTGCTTTTCCCAACAGAACTTGATTCTATGTATAACTTCTCACTTTAAGCAACAATTCCCAAGGTACACATGATGTACCTTCTATATGAGATGAACTAAAATGCACCTTTCATTTATCTTGAGGTGAAGTGAGTTTTGAATCACTGTATTTACATGTATTGTGAGGAATCTGTGTGTACATCTTGCAAAACCTATATTTGCTTGCTGTAACAGCTGCTGTAGATATTAATGTACATAGCACAGTCTATTGAACAAAAAGAGTGATTAAATGTTGAAAAATGTATTCCTCTTGCTTGTTATGAATTGTTCGACCACTCTGACTTAATTTTATAAATGAAATCTGTACATGAATATACTTTGTAGAGGCCACTTTGATAGGCACAATATGAGCTCCATCCCCGCGCTTAAAAAAACTTTTTAATGTCAACTCCTGATTTCATAAGTCTTAAGTCACCTTTAGCAGTTTATATTAATTGTATGCTTAAACTCTTCATGGAGTCAGAAATATGATGATGACGACTAATACTGAAAAACATGACACAACACAACATAGCTTACAAAACGACACTTTGTGTATTGAACTCATGTAACACATTGTTTAAAACAGTATACAATGTATATTAGCATCTGAAGTTTTCTCTTTAGAAGAATATTGTACAACTTGTGCAACATATACAAGACAAAGTTAAGTACAGTTACAAATTCAGTGTAACAAAAATATCAACCAAAAATGGTACAAATATCACTGACACCAAGTCAAATTTCCAGTGCAGCGTGTGGCATTCCAAACTTCAATACATCCAAACACGCAGTGAAACACTGACATTCAATATATATAAAACTTTCAGTGAGGGATGGCTTGCATAGTAAAATATACTGTGTTGTTTTTGAAGACAAGACAATTTTGCTATATCTTACCATATGTACAATTTATGTTGAACCATGAACCATCTATAAAATTCTTGCAATCTTATAGTGAATATTTTAGTTAAAACAGTAAAATATCTTTAAAAGTTTGTTCTGTTCATAGATTTGTGCCCTGAAATAAATCTTGAGCTGCTCTAAAAACTGCCAGATATCAAATCAATTCAGAAATATTTGTATATTTTGTATCTTAGCCCAGTTCATTGTGACAACTTACATTCCTTTCTAAAGGCTGCTATGAACTGGCTTCACAGATACTTAGCAGCAATATACAGTATTCCTGCAATTGGATTAATGTACATGTATCAGTAAATTCCTTACATACAGTAAAGTCTGTCTTTATATTGTGCATATTTTTATATATAATCTGATTGTAACATTTGTAGCAGCAACCCACAAAAAACGAAATCATCAAAAAACGATGTGGATAATCAATGATTGAAACCTTGCGTGATCAATAAAACATAATCTAGCATTGTTTAACCACAATACATCATGATTTACACACTTTGAATCTATGGCTTCTTGATTCGCATTGACATCATTACAGTTGATTTACTTCACCAGTGTGATTGTACTAAAATTATGGCTTTTTTTCACAATGGTTTTGCATCAATATATCTTACAGTTCTTTGTTGCAATCTCCCACTGCAGTGAACACAGTGAATTTAGAATCTAAAATCTGTGCTTTATCATGGATTTCTAAAGAATTCTCAAATGACATGTAGATTTGTCAACTTCATCTGCTATTTACATTAATTTGATTCACATCAACACCATGACTGACATAAAATTTCTATGGCTTTATTCTGAGGCAAAATCTCCTGTGATAGTGAGTTTGGTGATAGGTTGTCCACAGAGTTGCACTCTAGGTTGTCCACATGGCTCACATGCTGGTTGCAAAGGGTGGTTGCAGCTGAGAAGGGTTGGACCTCGAGATCTGTGAAAGAAAAGAAAAACGGTAAAATTGGTGACATATTCACTTCAGGTACATCCGGAAGAAAATGATGAATTCATTATTTTTTTGCATTTTAAAGATGGCAGGAACAATGTCAAACTAAGGAACACATTAAAATCAAACTGGTTTATGGTGTGAAGTTTGGAAAATATTATTATGATTGTTTTCTTGATACTGATGACAAAATGACTAGCTTTCTAATCGCTAAAACCAGAACAATGACCGTTCCCTTGAAAAATCTAAGGAAAGCTTTTCTCTGGCATCTTACTGCAGTTTCTCAAACATTGCCCTGAAGACAAAATGCTCCAGAATTCTAAAACCAGAGCAACGATTAATCCCTTGACGACCCCATGGAAAACACTGCTCTGACAGCTAGCTGCAAAGTTTCTGAAACATTGCCCTGTCTATCCACCTGTTTTGGCGGGGCTCCTGCCCAGAGTTCCCCTGTCTCAACTAGCTTGTGTCCAAACAGGCTGAAGGAGGGAACACGGCAACCTATCTGCACTCAATAGAACGTTATCATCCATGGTTATTCCTGTCTGAAGCTAACTGAAATTTTCTGATCTAACTTCTGTCTTACCTATAACTAGTAGTCTTGATATTGAGAGGATTTACTATAATGTTGATTATGAATCAACTTGCTTGTTAACATGTCATTGACTTAACTTGCTATTATCGAAAATATAACTTGGATGACAAAAACTCTATGACCTCTTGCAATTCTTTTACCTCCATGAAAACGGAGGTATTGTTTTCAGTTGGTTTGTTTGTTTGTCTTAGTTTGTGTTCAAGCTGCCCCGGGTGTAAGTTTGTTCCTGGACTGTTTTTTACTGGAGACTGTCAGGATGTGAAGGTTCTGGCCTGTGTCCAAATTTCTTTGACAGGCAGGCAAAAAGTGAACATTGGCACATGGCCAAAAGTCAGGAACGCAAGGACGCAAAGTGGAGCATGTACATTTTGTGTACAGCAATGTGTGAAATAGATATGGTTGTGTTGTATTTCGTCAAGAGATTTACAAAATAGATCTCTTGACGAAATATTTTTCAGAGGTATGACTTCTTCCATTTCTTTGCCCCCCCCCCCCCTCCCTGAGGGACACATGTTGTTCCTACCTGGCCCAGAGGTGTGATCTCTGGTTGCCCCCGGTTACTCCTCCTGGTTCCGCCCTGCTGCTGGGACAGGGGAGCTCCGCCCCCCTCCCTCCCCCAGCTGTTATCCATGGTCATCTGGTGCTGGAGGGGACAGATACACAAGATTATAGTCTTGAATTGAGTGATAACTTGATACGTAAATGAAGGTTAGACATTCAGGAAATAAGATATGCAAGGTAGAGGTTACTCAGGCAGCTGGATAGGTTTTGGAAACGGTCAGAAGTTTCAGGTAGCAACCACTACCCTTCAGCCACTGACGAAAGGTAGTGCACATGCTAACTGAAATGTCTGACTGTTTCCAAACTCTATCCAGTTGTCTTAGCAACTGTTACCTTGCGTAACTTCTTAATACATCTTGCAAGATTGGCCTTGAACTTAAAGCTTGTTGCAGTGTCAAGAAAGACCACAGACTTTTGCAAAAATGTCCAATCAACCTCTTTAAAACTCAGAGTCAAACCAGCCATGACATGACAAATTGCTACCTAGTTCGCCACAGCACAGCAAACCCACCAATTCAACATGGAAGGGTGTCAGCTTTTTTTTCGAAGGATGTTTTCAGATTGAAAAATGTGGCAGTTAGGAAATGAAATGATCCCTCTGGTAGACCAAATGGCTGCAGCAATCATGCTCTACCACAGAGAATTCATTTCCGGAAACTTGAATGTTCAACTCAAGATCATACACATTGAGCAACGTTGCAAACAGATAACATGTAACATCTGTGACACTCTCATAACAAGATGATGATGATGATGATGAACATGATGAATTTGTAATAATTGTAATTTAGAGACATGGAAGTCGAGACTTGTGCGCCAATCGTGCTTACCTTGCGCTCCATCTCGATCTCCCTCTTGCGGTCGTCCATACGTTGTTGTCTCCTCTGCTCTGCCTGGGCCACCAGGTCGTTGTACAAGGCCTGGCTGCCTTGGCCCCTCTCATGACGCACATCCATTTGCTATGGAATCAAAGAACTTGCTTAGACCATGATTACAATTTCTTTTATTTGCAATTTCATGCCCGGAGGCTAATAGCAACAAGCGTCTATTCTATAAATCTAACTAATTATAATCATATGATGGATTACATTCTCTGGGAACCCCAAAACTGATGCAAGACTGTGAATAAAAAAAGGTTTGGCCAAAAAAAAAGGTTGCCTTCATGATGAAATCTACGTAATTAGGAAGAAAGAAATGCCTGAACACAGAGTATGGTATACTGAATAATAGATTCTCCATTTTTGATATGGTATACTGAATAATAGATTCTCCATTTTTGATCTTTCTCATCTTCTTCTTTGACTTTGGGCTTGACTTTGGCATTTTACGACATTACTATGATCTGTTTCCCAAAATATTTTGCAATTTACGGCATATATTTGTTCATTTTGCAGCTGATTTTACAGTATAGTCGAAACTTTTATTTTGGAAACCATGTTTGATGCGTGAGTGGATGTCTAATCAATCAATATGACATTACAGTGAAACACAATGTCTGAATTTTCAATAAAGACTCCTTGATGCCAAACGAATAGATGAAGACCAAAGGACAAAGATGCCCACGGACCTGTTTGGTGACATCAGACATGATCCTGTTGGCCCCCATCAGCTGACCGGTGACAGGGTCGCGTTTGGGCTTCCCTGTCTGACTCTCCTTCATCCACTGGGCAACATCGCCACCCTGCAGTACACACAATTTCAGTCAGGGGGCAATGTTGTAACATGTGTAAGCAGATCTAGACATACTCTCACAAGATTCATAAATGTGGCCACATTCAAATTCTGCTGATATGTAGAAATGTACTCTCAAAGTGTTATGGTCCTGTTGTTTGTATCTCATGACAAAAATGTAGTTTAATTTCAGTCTCAATTTCAAAGAAACTTCCTACAAGTATTGCCTTGAAGCCACTGATGGTCAGAAAATGCATAAATTTAAAGTGTTTGCCATCACAAATACCAGAAACATAATCAACACCTTTATTGCCAGGGAACTAAAAGCAAACAGGTTCAACTCACCGCCTCTCTCAGTTCTCTGCGCTCTCTTTGTTTCTTCTCCTTCTCCTCCTTGACTGCAACTTCTACAGTTCAGTGAAACAAAAGATGCTTTAATAATAGATTAACATCGTATGAAAAACTTTCTGAACTATGGACTTTTACAAATTTTTTTTTTGAGCTTATTTCAAATGCCACAGAATTTCTCTTAAAACTCTTAACTAAAGAACCTTTTTACAGCATATACGTGCTTTAGAAATGTTGGTTTACTGTTACACAAGTCTGCAAAGATAGGAAAAGGCCTCACCTTCTTCTACAAACTAGTAAACAACCATATTGATATAGACACAGACAGTTTACTGAAACCAGCTCAGGGGCACACCCGGGGGAGCCACCACCTCAAGTTTTAAACTATCTACCCAGGACCGACACATACAGACACTCCTACTTCCCCCATACTATTCCCCAGTGGAATACCCTGCCTGGCACGGTTGTGACGGCTCCCACCTTTGAGTTGTACCGTGCCAGCCTGGAGGCCTGCCCGCCTTAGCTGGGACCTCAACTCCCCCCTACTTTGCCCCTAATGGCTCTATATGGGGGTATCACAATGTAGATGAATTGAAAAGCATCTCGTTGAAAAGATCTACATATACTTACTCAGGTCCTCAAAGTATGATTTCTTGCTGTTGGCCAGTACAGTCTTGGAAGTATCCGACACAGGCTGAAGACGAAAATGAAACAGACCAATAATTGATATACTGTCTTTGTTTTAATGTTTTGCAGAAATTACAGATTTCTCTATCTAGATTATCGTAAGCCATGGTAGTTGTGCAGTGACCCCAGATTACACCATAACACTGCTTACTAATGGTGATATAATTTTTTGGATTCAGATGAAACAGTTTGTATTGCATTATACAATGTGGGGTCATGTGATTCACAACCACCAATCACAGCCTAAACATGGTGACAGTCATTTCACAGAATCATGCAAAAGCATCCCATATAATGCACTGCACTCCAGAGAAAGTGAAACACATCAACAAAATGAAAAGTGGATGCCTCTGCAGGATTCTGCCTGGAAATGACTCCTCCATGTGACTACCAACAGTGTTCACAGCAGCAAAACTTGGTGCAGTTCCACTAACACAAGCAAGGGGGCATATTTTTTGGTAAGATCAAGGAGGTTATAGGAACCGTTATAACCTCCTTGGTAAAATCCTTGGAAAATTCAACACTTGTCTGGGTTCAGAGGAGGCTGGGAACATGTCAGGTTTGCCCTTATACTTTTGCAATTTACGTGTTCTCTTTTCTGAAAAAATAGCTTTAATTATCTAAAACATGGGTATAAACGATTGTAAAAGTGTGTACAGAATGGTTTAAACTTCAACAGCTAACTTAGTCCCCTTTGGAATGAATAGGTGCAATTTAAACAAACTTTTCAGGACAATTGTGATACAGTAACTATAAAAAAGCCTCCCTCCCCAAGGTGTCACCAAAAAAGAGCAGAGGACATTTCACTACTGCATCAGATTTTATTGGACACAGAATATGTCTTCATCTTGCACCCCATAAAACAGAACAATGCACCATCACCAACATCATTAGTGCTGTGAACAGACAGGTAAGATGGCCACATCAACTCAGTGGTAAAGATGTCATCACAGTACGGATTAAAGGGGGAAAATGTAAACTTTTTGATGATGATGATTTTGCATGAAAACTATCTGCAAGGAGGCCTGCTTGACAAATTCATGAATAAGCTTTATAAAACGTGTTTCCTTTCCTTTCTAAAGACTAAATGGACATACCAATAATGTCTTTGGGGAAAAGGGATTCTAAACTTTTAGAGGAAAAACCAACCAGAAACTCGAAGAATGTAAGTTGAATCTCAATGATTGTTGACAAAAAAAAACTTATAGAATATGAGTCAAAGTTTTCATTCACAATGTATATATTTGCTTTCTCAGGTTGCATAATTAAAGTGCATTGGCCACTTTCTCAGAATTTGTCTAATGAGATTGTAGATAAACATAAGTTTCATTGTAAGGAGGAAACTGAGTTGATATGACCATCACCCAAAACACACCACACCGCAACAGTGCTGACTTCCACCCTGACACATAAGCAGTGCTACAGCGGCCTTACCCTCACTATGACTTCTCCCTGGGAATGGAAAAAGGCAAAGTCTCTCATCACTCAAGTCATCAGACTACATAAAACTTCTAGAAGGCAGTTTTAGCTACATAAAGTAGTACATTTGTTCTAATAAGAATGGCTGAATGAAGACCTTTATTGTAAAGTTTTGCCCAACTGAGCTACATGTAAGTATAGGTCACAACAAAGATATGTTTACAACCATACATATGTTGGTATAATTATCATAGTCTATAGCAGAAAGGTTCAATCTACATTCAGAGGAAGACAGAGGAAGCCTTGCATGGACATACACAATCTACATGTATCCACATGTACATGTACCACAATTATATTCATCATATTTAACAAAATACAATTCCTTGCCAAACAATTTTGTAATGCAAATTCGTATTACAACAACTGCTGGAAATTCAACATGTTCCTTTCATTATCAATAGCATGTTTAATGTTACATGAGAACATGACGTATGCTACGATGACTTAATCAAGTTAATGATCAACAACTTACAAAATTTTGGGACATTTTATCCTTCAAGTCTAGGTTGTGAAATCAAATGTTCTTGACTCTGGGATTCAGTACTCACCCCTGTGGCGTCGGTGAGAAGCTTCCCTCGCGTGGAGCGAATAATCTGCCCGTTCTCATTCACGACTGGCGCGCCTCCTCCTGGCTTCCCCCACCAGTCTCTGTCCGATTCTCGGCGTATTTCCGCCGAGGTAGCCTTCGCCACATACTCTGTCGAAAAACGGCCAATTTAACTTGTTCTTCCAAAGAAAAATTACAAGGTTACAAGAAGTTGAATTCATGGATGGCATCTGTGGACCCCAAATCCTTATAATTATCCTGTGAGACAACTGACTAACAGCACAATCTTTTTTAAGCGATCTATCTACTGTGTGCACTTAGCAGTGGAGCTGTTTAACATCATTAGTGTAAAAACCACACCAGTGAAGCTACTGCAAATACTAGGTGTTCAGCTAGAGATTCCCTTGTCATTCATTTTGAAGTTACCCTCACCAACAGGAACAATCTTTAGTATCATTTTTAGCTTTATTTGTGAAAAGGATTTGCTCATAAAAGTGTGAATGGATTCTTATAAAAAAAATTTGTAGGTAATGACATTGGTCCCAGAAACATTAGTAATTAACATTAAATTTTAAATATAGTATTCAGTAGCATCAAATTCAACTATGTTTTGTTTTTGTTTTTTTAAACGAATCATTTATTACATCAAGATTAAGTCAAGAAAGTTCATCTATTTTGGCAGAAGTTATAATTATGTATCAAAGTTAAACAGCAATTTCCAACACAAGAATTTGAACTTACCCTTTGGAAAAAAATTTTTGAAAATTTGGGTAAGTCAAAATAGTTGTGTTGGAAATTGCAGTCAACTTTGATACGAAAGACATTCAGTTATTGTGATCATCATATTGCCTGAGTTTACTGCCTTGCTGACTAAGCCTCCAGCTGGAGTGACTACTTTACAGCTGCCTGTGTTTTGTGCCCACTGCACCACACCCATGTCTACCTGCCTGACTCTGCACTAGGCTTACCCTCAGTGATGCACGCTGTATAGGAGAGAGACGACCACACATGAGTACAGTTGGAGGATAGCATGGTTTTGTTAAGAGAAAGAGTACATGTAAATGTAGATAAAAAAGAATGCAAAAGTTAAAAGTCTAATGTATGGTAAGAGTAGTTAAAAAATGATGTAAAAGTTAGGAGTCTGGCGAAGGTTACATGGACAAGAGTGAAATAATTTAATATCCTCAACTTGTTTTAGATTATTGTGAATGATACTGAAAACGAAACTCAAAGTTGAATTTAAGTAAAAGTAATATGTGATATCTTTTTCAGAGTATGACACAAATATGCCGGTGACCTCATAAATTACTGTTCTATCATAAATCATGTTCTATTCCTTACCTCCATTCTCATACACCATTGTCTTCTTGACCTTGGGCTTGACCTTGCCACTGTCATCCAGGAGAGGACCACCGCCACCTGTAGGCTTCAGGTCAAGGGTCCCTCCCTGTGGTGATGCCAAAAAATTAATGCACACAGCCAGAAATTTAGTGGTGACAACACTATAATGTTAACCTTGGTACATGCAAACAGTCAAAACCAAATCTGAACAGATTTTTCTTCTATAATCATTAAAATTTAGTGCCAAAAGTGATTATCTGAAGTGACCCATGAAAGAATACTAATGTACACAGCCTACATGCACAATGTAACTTGGGGAATACCAGTGTAACTGGCCAGAACGTACCAGAGTAATATTCTGGCAAGGGGTACATGTATATTCTGTCCTGTTACACTGGCCACTAACAGATGTTAGAATTATGGTAGATTAGAATGTTTAAAATACAGTGAAAAGCCTAAACCTCAAACAGTGGTTAGTATAACTCATCTACATGAAAGTTGCTGCACCTGAATATTTTCCTTCTTCTCGAGTGGAGCAGCAGGGAGAAAAGGAGAGAGTGTCATGGATAGAGAACAAAGCCAACAACTTGCACTTTATGTAGCCATGGTAAAAAAAACATATCAATATCATATTCAATGTTGATTTGATTTTATATACAATGTTAAGTATCATAGTATGGCCCTTTATGTATTCAAAAGATTCAATATCCAATCTACTTGATGTATCTTATTGTCTGATATATCAAATGTTGCTGATACTTTCATGAAATATTAAATATAATCTTAAATGCAGCACCAATTTCTTTTGTCTGTCCACCTGTTCTTTATCCCATTGAGGGTTAATACTTCTTTTAAATCTTTTGAATCAAGTTTCCTATAAGCTGAACACAACTGCTGAAAAGATGTATATGTAAATGACATTGAAGTCTTCTATTGTCCTTCAAAATGAAACCAGATCTAATCAAGGCACTACATTTAAAAATATTTTATTGTGTTTATATTAAAGGACCAAAGCTAAATAATGATCTACGTACCTTGACATTGGACCGGTAGGTCTCTGGGACTCCATAGAGGTCTGTTCGCTTGAACCTGCGTATGTTTCCAGACTTGTCGTACATCGGTGCCCCCTGACCCTTCCCCCAGGGGTCATACTCAGCACCACCACCCTGGGGAGACATGCAGCACTGTTATATTCTTGTACATGACTCACAATAACAAGGATGAATGAATTAGATAGCCAATCAGCTCCAAGAAAGAATGAATTGGATAGCCAATAAGCACCAAGGAAGACTTGATTGGATAGCCAATCAGCACCAAGGAAGAATGGGTTGGATAGTCAATCAGCACAAGGGAAGAATGAATCGGATAGCCAATCAGCACCAAGGAAGAATTGATTGGATAGCCAATCAGTACCAAGGAAGAATGAATTGGACAGCCAATCAGCACCAAGGAAGAATGAATTGGATAACCAATCAGCACCAAAGAAGAATGAATTGGATAGCCAATCAGCACCAAGGAAGAGCAGATTAGATAGCCAATCAGCACCAAGGAAGAATGGGTTGGACAGCCAATCAGTACCAAGGAAGAATGGATTGGTAGCCAATCAACACAAAGGGAAGATTAATTGGACAGCCAATCAGCACCAGGGAATGTACAGGTATGTTCTGAACACAGTTTTTCCCAACATCTATCATTCCATCACTTCAATGAATTTTGTTGCTAGTCCCTATATCAAAGTAATGTAGCTGTGACCTTTGGGTCATCATATTGTTGTAATTCATGATGACCCAAAGGTCATAGTTACATAGTTGACAAGGAAGCTTACCTCTGATCTATCCACTTTATCCACCAATCTGGGCTTGTATGGATCTGCAACAAATCAGGTAAGAGATTGATGAGTACAGGTTAAAACAATGTTCTATTATCTAATTTGATGTGTAGTGCTCTGGACAAACAATACTTTGTGGTGAACATGACCTTTTGTGTGCATGGTGACTTACATGTAGTCTGAATGTAATATTTAGATATAGCTATAAAGATATAGCATGCTTGTTGTCATACAGTTTTGTGACATACACTTGTAAACACAACAGTTCCTGTTACAGTTATCAAAAACCACCACCAACTTGCACCAAACCAACAAAGCTACCCCCAACAGATGCACCCAGCAGTTTGTTCCCTGCTACTGTTCTTAAGTAAGCTACCAGCCAATCACATTGCCAATTGACTGTCAGCAGCAACATGATTGGCTGGTAAACTTGCCAGGAACAACAGCTGGGGAGTACCTGATTGGCTAACGGCTGGCTAGCGCTAACTGCCCCAGAAGGATGGATGGTAGGCCATTTGTCAATATTGTTGCTGCTGGTATATTATGTCACACAAATGAAGCATGCCCTGGCAAAGAGGATGTTGCTAACTAAAACACCAAGTGTTCACCAACACGCTTTGATCTAACACCGCCTGTTTTAACCCACCACCGGTCACCACTGCCTAGTACCCTAACCTTCATCATGTATCAACTGATCCAGTAGCTTCTGTCTCTGTTCCTTCCTAATTTTCTCCTTTTCTGCCACCTTTCTCTGTTCGTAAAGATCGTCCATCCGAGCCAAGTGCTGCTCACGTTTCAGTTTCAACTGCCCTGTTTCCAAACGTGTCAGACGTATCATCAACTCTGACTTAAGAACCTTAACTGACATGACATAATGTACTTCAATGTGTAGTCATCAGATATTGTTGTTTTTTTTCAAGCAGAAATTTCTTGAAAATTCTTCCTCTATACATTTTTTTTTTTTTAAAGAATAGGTTGCAAAGAGGAATATACCCATCAAGTACACAATATTGATGGACATGTAAGCCTGCACTATCACTATGTTCTTAAAAATTTGATTGTATGTGCCACAATTTTTCCTTCTTCAAGGAAAAGTCCTTCGCTCATTTTTGCAGTAAAACATTGTTGTTAGCACAGTTATCCGATGACTACACTTTGGTATGTACATCTAGACTAAATACCCTTCTACTTAAAAAGTAGAGGCAGGCAGACGTCAATGTGACAGTCACGCACCAAAATATGACCGAGTCCTCCCTTTAGTTGACATGCGGGGTAACATGCATATAAAAAGAAAAAGAAACGCAAAACATGTCAAAAATTATGCAAAAATAAACTTAAGTTTCAAACATAGTAAATCAAACAAACTGGAAACAGTACAAAAACAAAACAAAAGCCATCAAATAAAAGACAAACAAATAATAAAAACAATACATAAAGGGAAAAAGATAACAAAATGAAAAAAGCAAGGACAGTTTATAGTTTGTTGAACACCATCTGAACACCAGACAGTTTGTTGACAGGTTACATTTTTATGACTAGACGTCCTAAGATGTAAGAACATAAAAACTCTGTAACCTCCACATTCACTATTTGTAAAATACAAAATGTATAAACTCAAATCTGTAACTTAAGGTGAAATTCCTTGTTGATTTACACGTAAGTCAGAGATGTGGCTGAGAACAGGGGATCACTAATGGCTGAATTTGGCGCTGCCTACTTTCCATGGAAGTGACATCTGTGACAGTGAGTCTTTTTATGGATATATATAGTTCCAGATTCAGAATCAGAAAGACTCTGGTTACCATGGTAATCCCTGAGAGGTGCTCCAGCTCCAGGCTTCCCAAAGGGGTTGAAGTCAGCCTGTGGATGACAGAAACACTGTTTATGAAATGATACATACATGATTGTATTAACTTAATTTCATATCAACTACTGTCTGTAAAATACATAACAGCACATGCAAATATGGGATCTAATTTACAATTCGCTTTTTGATATCTGACCAGAGAATACTGTAATTCTTGATTTGTTAACTGTAACTTAATTTTAGCTGATTTAACGGTCACTAGTCAACCGCTAAAATTTCATCATCATTGATACTTGATTACTAGTATTTGAGACAGTAATGGTTGTTTGAACCGTTAAAATTAAGTGCCGTAACCTACTCCATTTTCCCCACATCGCTATATTTTCCTGCCGCTATACTAAAGTGATTTACAGTATGTGGGACACTGCAAAACTGCTACAAGTCACAAGTTTGCAAGGTTTCTAAGACATTGTGGATGTAGTACTCCAAGGAGACAGGAGTTGTGAAGTTTAAATGTAACTGTACCATCTTCTTGTCTGCCTCCATGTCTGCCTGGTACTCCTGTTGCATCTTCTGTTTCTTATCAACCATCAATCGTTCTAAAAAGGAAGGAAAAATGTTTTCTTCATCAACATCACAAGTCATAATGATTTCATCTTGAAAATTAGCAGTATCTGTACGCAACAATTTCCTCAAAGGCAACCAAAGCAATATTAGGGCCCAAAATATGGAAATAAAAAAAATGCTGAAATCTTTATGGTAGTGACATTTACTAACACTATTCAGCACATTTGCATATCATAACTTCATACTTTTAGAATTTTAAAACCACGCAAAAATGTGTCCTTAGTTTCCTCGATGATTCCGCGATGATTTTCAGTGAGTTTTCACATCACAACAAAATTGTATTTTTACAAGATGGACGTCGCTATACATTGTGATAGTGTCGTTTGAACTTATCATGTACAATTTATAGAACTGAGTAAATGAATTGACTTTCAAAATCTGATTTTCGGGCCCTAATATTGCTTGGGTTTTCCTTTGATATGTGTAATGAGAACTTATACCAGTATTCAAAGTTTAGGATTGCTATATAGGAATTACAAACTTCGTCATTTAGAATTTAGCATTAGCTATATGTTGTATGATGATTTTCTTTGGAACACAGGATCCAGAGTTTAAAACACACCTCTTGGATATCAAAGAATTAGGAAAGCTTTAAATCTGAAAACTGTTCATATGGCACCTTGTATAGTTTAATAAAAATGGGCATGGCCTTATAATTCTTGATGAGATTATCATGATGTCATACCAATTTGCATAAACTATCGTATTGGAATAAGTTGCTACCTGAAAAAAAAATTGAGGTCTATATTTAAAGGCAGGCTAAACTTAATTTCGTAAAGCATACTGCAGTATGTTAAATATACAGTATATGCCAATTATTTGTATACCTTTTTTCTGTATATTTCGTCTTTCTGTATAGAATTCCAAAACACCAAACCATTTACCATTCACTCAATTGTAAAAACAATGCATATCTGTATAGCCCATAATCGTAAAGTTCGGGGTATTGTATAGAATCTTGTCCGATTTTAAAGTTGCGATATCGTTAGTGTAATCAAGGAGGTTTTATATATAAAACCTCCTTGGTGTAATTGTGTGTCTTGCCCAAAATCCAATTCGCCCCCCCTCCTCCCCTCCTTTGGGACGTCAATATCGCTAGTTCGGACAGTCGTATAGTTCGGGGAGTCGTATAATTTGCGCTGACAAATGGGCTATACAGATATGCGGAATCTACTGTACCACTAAGACCAGTTCTGACTTCTTTTACATGAGTCCATCATAGATAAGCGTTTTTACAATATTTGAAATTCGCGTAGTGGTGATGTAATACTGGCGATGTCCAAAGACCTTTGACCTTCGTGACGTCAGATTCCGAGTCGGCCACACCTGCACCATATAGGAATTACTCCAGACACCATTCCTCCGACTAGGAATCTGACGTCACAAAGGTCAAAGGGCTTTGGACATCGCCAGTATTACATCACCACACCGCGAATTTCAAATATTGTAAAAACGCTAATCTATGATGGACTAGTGTTAAACAAGTCAGAACTGGTCTTAGTGGTATATTTAACATACTGCAGTATGCTTTACGAAATTAAGATGGTATAACACCCCAAAACTCTTCAGCCATCCTTCAATACTGTTAAAGCAAATTGAGACAATATATCTCACCAAGTTCAGTCTTGTATTCCTTAGCAGTCTGAGGATCCAGCTTGTAACGTTCGATTGTCTCCAGTTCCTTCTCGGCTGCTTTGTTGTTCGCCTTGAACCACAGAGACGCGTCCATCTTGTAGGTGGTTTTAATCTTGCCTGACTCCGTACGGAAAGGAGCCCCACCACCGGGCTTACCAAACCCATCCTCATATGTGTGCTAGGTTTAAAAAGAATAAAACTTTCAGTATTTTTCATACTGGCACATACTGTAAATGCAGGGACATCTCCAAGTACAATGTACCGTATGATTTTGAAGTGAGGTTTACATTTCTTATTAGAATGGTAAAATCATCAGGGCTCTATCATTTTTTCAGACATACTGAATGCTTTCAGCATGCACAGAGTCTCAGCATATAGTAAAATTCACATTTTACAGTAAAGAATACGAGGAATGAATCTGTTCAGAAGGGCATTTCTTAGTCTGGTTTTGATCCAAACATTACTTGAATATAACATAAACAAAATAAACAAACAAAATACCCCTTCAAAAAACTCATGGAGACACCCCTGCTGAAATGTGAAAACTGCACTACATTTTGTAAAAGTGAACAGAAACACTTCAATCAATGACTGAGAAATGAATAAGAACCAACACAAAACCCAACAGACAGAAAGATAGACATGAGAGAAGTGGTTAAAAGCAGTGATTGTAATTTTCTCCGGAAAAATGCTATATTTTGGTGCAATCTAATAAGTGGTAAATTTGTATCCTTCAATCTGTTTTATCAAGACTTTCTGATTTTGCATATACATATATTAGTGTTTTCTTCAATGTACAATGCAAAGTTAAACTTAACATTCAAGTTTACATACATTGAAGAAAACAGACTAATATATATATCAACCTCAAGTTTATTACATTTGATTCTGCAAAAATCTTCCTCAAATTCCTTCCAAGAAATCAACTTTGTACAGTCTTTTTTGACCATAACAAATGATTTTGATACTTCTGATCTTCTCTTTTGCTAGTACATAATGTCTACACTAGACCAATTCAACCAAAAACAAAACGAGCAAAACAAACACTCAAAACACACTGGGCTACTCCCACTCCTCTGCCTTCGCTAACACAGACCCACCTCTGGCATTGGGGGTTTAAATCTCGTCTCTAATGAGTTTGTCATCCTATTCATGGGAGCCTGTGTAGAACAGACAATCAAATAGGCAAGTCTTGTGAGCTTCAGACTAACATAGATGATAGAAAAACTGACTGTAGTTTCTATATGCCCTGAGGAAATGTACTCTTAAAGGCATTCAGAGCATTTTATGAGGCTTAAAACTTGAATAAAAAAACTCCAATTTCTAGTCATTCCTACACATAGTAAGTTTCAGTAACACTATACCATTACATATCGACATTAAAGGAGCAAAGATACGATGCTGTTGTGTGGTGAGAACTGATAGAAAATCCAAGCCCTAATAGACTGATCCTGACTGTCCATCACAATTAGCGGTTCGACCAATGAGAGAGTGACTGCATGTCCGTCAAATATTTGCATTTTTATGTTTTAATTTTGCATTTCTACGTTTCGACGGAGGTGGGGGGGGGGGCTATGGTATCGGTCTATTTACACTAGGCGCGTGAAACTAAAAGATCACCATGTAGCTTATTTTTGTGCCGCTTTTGAGCACTTTTGATAAGAAATCCGCACGCAAATGTGGTAAACAGTGGTTTTAAATGTCAATTTCATAAAGATTACAGTAACTAGAATATTTGCAGTTTTCAAGCCTCACAAGATGCTCTGGGTGCCTTTAAGCAGTACCATTGTCATTGTCAAGACTGACTGGTATCAGCTTACCTGGCTCTCAGTGATACACCTGTGCAACATTGTTTATTCCTTGTTAATATTATTTATTCCTTAAGTTATATCAACTTTTGCTGACTTTTACACTGCAACACACCCTACGTGTTTATGAAATCAGGTGTTTATGAAATCAGACAGTTATATATCAATAAGTATGTCAATGAAGATTAGACATCCAGGTAATAAGATACACAATACAAAAGTTACCCGAGCAACTTTTCCAGTTGCTTGAGTAACGTTTGTATTGGGTAACAGTAAGCACATTTAAGTGAACTACTTGGAAGAAGTAAAAGAATAAATATTATACATAGATGTTAGAATAAACTTGTTAGCGTGACGACAACCGGAACAGTTATGATAGTTGTTGTGAATCTTGTGACCAGGGAAGGGACATTGTGAGTAATTGGCCATGGGAGGGGGGAGGGGGGCAGAAAGAAAACAGAGCTACCACACTATAGGAACCCAAGTATGGTGGAAAATGAACTGTTTTTTGTTTTTGTTTTCTGGTGTGTCATTTATTCAACATTTTAGTCTTAAATTGCCATGTACACGACATGAAAATGGAATGAAAATTTTCCACGGCCTTGAAAAATTCTTTGATTTTGACAAATTTGTCATGAACACTTTCCACCCCAAGGCAAGATTGTGTGTGAACCCACCATCCGGTTGTCTGTGATTGGTGGGGATTCTTTCTTGGTTCCAGGCTGATGAGAAATGGAACAATGTTAATCTATGGACTAACACATGCTACAAGGGCTCAATGGAAAAACAGCCTCACAAGCACTCAAAATACATGACCATACTTTTTTTCATTCATCATACCATTGCTTAAATGTTCAAGTCTTAAATTACTTTCTTTGTCTAAGTTAAGACTAAGTTATAGGCAACCTCAATTACACTAGGCACCCTAAGATAGTGAATTCAAAGAGATCTACTAAATGTAGGCTCAGTAATCCCAGAGATAGGCACTTTTTAGATGTACAGAACATTGTTGAGAAAGTCTTGACAACACTGAATAAAAAGACTATTTTTACACAACCAAGAGATTTATTCCACCAAAGTTTCGGTGACTATCTGTCACCTTCTTCAAGGCTATTCTGACTGGTTCACATTGCAATGCAGCATAGGTGTTGCTGCTTATACATATTAATGAGATGCAATCCCAAACGCAAATTATTTACATATGTACAATCACAGGGGATGACTTGTTGCATTGCTATGTGAACCAGTCAGAATTGCCTTGAAGAAGGTGACAGATGGTCACCGAAACGTCGGTGGAATAAATCTCTTGGTTGTGTAAAAGATGCTTTTTTATACAGTGACTTACCAACCTGATGAAACTATTCACGGAGGCCTTGACAACACTGTTTCTTTGATGTGGAGGTTTTAGGAAACTATGAGAGTTGATGTTAAACTAAAAGATTTAGCCATGCAAGTGCACAGCGTGACTTTGATGACATTCATCATTTTCATAACAGCAAAGTCAAAAAAATCAAGTTAGACACACTTTAATCTAAATTCAATCCCAAGCACTTGAGTTACCCAAATGGTAGCTTCAAACAAGGGGATCTTTTAAAATGGTTTCAGTGTCAGAGGCAGTGGGCTGAACAAAGAAATATATGTTTTGTAAATGTAGTTGGTTTCAAATCAACATTGTTTTGTTTATTCAACATGGCCCACTGCACTCAAGGTATTGAATTAAAAATGTAAACAGTATCAGGAATCGTAAACAAGTTGAGAGCATAAAGAATTTCAAAGTGTGCTCCATTTTATCTTTATACAGTAAGAATTCATGAATGTATATTTTTGCATTTGGTTGATAACATGTACATGTGGCATGTCCCTACCTTAGGTGCCCCTCCTCCTGGTCTTCCAAACGGTTGGTAGGTTTTCAACATTTCCAGATCCTGTATGGAAAGAACAGTAGATTATATCAGGCCTAGAAAAAAAAATGTACCTGACCAAACCTGGCAAAAACCTGCTGACCCTAGCCATTTCTTTGGGGTCAACCACTGGCATTGGGAACATAAAATTTTTGATCTGACATCTGAGTTATGAAAACATTGAAGAAAGGTTTCCAACATGTTCTCTTCATTTCTTTGGCAATACATAAAACAGACTCACCAAACCTTGGTCCCCTTTATGTTGACACCCTGAATATTATTGTATTTGTTGGATCGCTTTGGTGAAAAACTTTTAAACAAGACGATCCCTAACTGCCAACCCTAATTTTGTCAGGGCCATAATCGGAAGCACAACCGCAATCTAACATACATAGTCCAAAGATGAAGAGAAATACTCATAACAAGTGCTTTCCTCCCCCTCAAATATTTATCTATTTCCCTCTTTCCCTCTGTCTCTCCTTACCTTTTTCTTTTCCTCTACCTCCTCTACTTTCTTGCGAGCCTTCTCAGTACGCCAGCGTGCGATGTCCTGTTCCGCTTCGTTCTGCTGCTTGTGACGACGGCGTTCCTCGGCCGACCTGTCGCCACACAACAATGATCTTAAAGTTTTAAGTAGACAGTGAAAGTATATCAACTAATGTCAAACTGCTTTCTTCATTGATGTAATGAGAAAGTACAAGAAACTTCATACAGAAATGTACCTTGGACGGGTACCAGTCTTGTTAGCTTTATTCTAGACTGACTGTTACCATATCATCGACACATCAGCTATCAATGTTTGTGGGGTAGCTAAGTGACTTTTGTTCCATTGTGATGTCTCTGTATCCATGTACTTAATACATAAATATATCCTACTGCGGTTGCTATTCCCTTTACACTAGAGGCTGTGACCACTGAGCAAATGAAAAGCTGTCAGATCTCTCAACAGATTACATGGATAAAGAACAATTTTTTTAATGTTTTGCGAGTTTTGTTGTCTTTTAAATCATATAGCAAACGTCGTACATCATATTTCAATCATAAGGATCACACAAATCTAATTTTGGTACCTCAACAGTTGCTGAGGGATCACCTTCCAGAAAAATGGAGCCTAAACTGTTGTGTAACTATGCTGACCTAAAACTCAGTTTTAATGCTGATGTAGTCTGTCCTTGGTGCTGAATGCCATGGGTCTAACATCAGAGTTGTGTGTCCTGAACAGCCAAACCAAATAAAATTTAAAAAAGAAGGTAAGAAATACATACCCTCGCTGATCCTTCAGGAAATCAGAGCGTCTGAGTGGGATCTTGTCGGATGACTCCAGCAGGTGATGTAGCTCGTCTGTACCGTACTGGAAATTCTTACCATCCAACTCGAAGATGGGCTTACCTAGAAACAAAAGATTTAAAAGTTTTACTAAATACTTGATGAGGATGGAAGAAGGATGACAACTCACTAGTGCAAGATCATCTTTGAACACAGTATTTACAAACACAGAAATGTACAAAGTAATAAAAAAAATGTAATTGTCTTCTCATATTAAGAATTAGATGAATGATCCTGACTACAGTCAAACCTGGATTCAACAACCACTCAAGGGACTGAGGAGAAATGTTTGCTGAGTAGTTGACTTAAATATAATTCATCCACCAAATTAACAAATTGAATGTAAAATCAACTTGTAAAGAGTCTCAGGGAGTTACTCACCATTGACGAACTGCGTTGCTTGTACTTTTTTTCGTTTGGGAGGCGGCGCTTCCTTTTCCCTGAGGCGTAGCGGTCCCGTAAGCGGCTCCTTTACACCCTCAAACTGCTTATCAGGGAAGCCCTGGTACTTGTAGGTGCGGCGGGGGGCTTCAGTTGCAGGGGGTGGGGTGAAGGCATTGAAGTCTTTGGGCGTAACTACAGAGGAAGAAAGACATTTATTAATTAGCATTTTTTTTCATACATGTACTTCAGTGCTTAGTGCACTTAGTCTACTCAAGATATTTGACAACATAAGAAAAGACATGAAAAAGCACATTGAAATTTTGCAGGATAAGGTCACACCACTTTTATTTGTTGATTCTCGGATTTTTTCAGAAAAAAAATTGGAGCGATGGGAAAAAAAAGAATAAAATTTTTTGCAAATAGTCTGGGGTGAAGATAAGGGTTTATATAACATAAAGTATAAGAGGATTATTCAAGTTTCAGCTTTGTATGGCTCATTTTATGCAAAGTACCCCTTTCTTTGATCTAGTACTACAATTTAAGTAACAAAATTACCTTTTGCCATGTAATATATTGATTGATATTGAGAAATAGTTTTAATAAATGAAAAATCATAACTTATGATAAAATGTGACCACACTTTTTAGGTATGTGCAGGCCTGTATAATCTATTTTGGTGGCTATTAGATTTTACAACTGAACAAATAGTAAAATCGTGAGTGAAAATTTGTGAATGGGAATAGCGACCCAATTTTTTTTTTCAAAATGGGAAAAACAGGACAGGCTATTTCGAGAAGCAACAAAAAAATTGGTGTGGCCTAAAAACAACAAAAACTAAAATCACTGTCTGAAAAAAAATGCCAAAATTTAGTCATTTAAGCATTGGTATCGAAACTGAGCATAATTCCTAACTTGGACTATCACACACTGCAAGTCATTTAGAAGTTAATATCACTTGAAACATACAGTACATGTCAGTCGACGTTGATAAGGAGATTTATAAAGTTAACATTTGTTCAAACATCCATTCTAAGTGCATTGACCCAGTCTATATACTATAGTCAATAATTCTTTTATGACTTCCACTACACAATGGTATGAATGTCACTACTATATGTTGTACATAACATTTCATGGCTATAACCATGATGAATGTTGCTCTAACACGCAACATATCTTATCTATTGAGTTGACCTTCCACCAGTCATGCTGTAACCATGGCATGATTGACACATCGCATGTAGATAAACTACCAGCAGTCATGATAATGACAGGGGGGAACTAGACGTAATTAGTTTAACTGTCAAGTGCTGTTGCTTTTGTCACATGCTGTCATTTGTTTTGACGTTTACACAAAAGCTATTTAATTAGATTATACTATACAGGTTCGTGTTCATTCACACACACAGAAATGAGTTTTTGGTCAATTGCATTAGGGTGCTAGAAAGTAGAAGTTGAAAATAAAAGTTCATTTCAATAAGAGTAAATTGATAGAAAATTGTTTGGTGCTTCTTTGTACTATTACGCCAATCTTTTGGGTCTGAGCAGATTAAATATGATTAAAGTACATTTGCACTCCTGTGACCTCATCAATTTTCAAAACTAACTGACACTCAAAGACAGGTTGTCAGTGACTTACCCTTTGAATACATCTTTTGACAAGTATTTAGTTGAGTTCTAGATGGCATTTATTACCTTGTATGTGCAGGCAATCTACTAAGGTGTATCTACCAAGGTCTGTTCTAGAACACAGGTTTAAATGTAACCATTGTGACACCTACAATTTGTAAAATTTTATTATCATATACATACAAATTGCAAACGGAATCTTTTCTCAACCATTATGTACATCAGCCCCGAGACCTTGGTAGTCTATAAAAGTATTGATTCAGATCTTTTGACTAGTTCACACACGGCTTTTATGTACAGGTCTACTAGACTAGCCTGAGGCCTTAGACTTTGAGTTATGTCAGGAATCGTTGGCATTTTTCTTAGTGGGAGAGCTTGGAAAAAAGAAATGGTAAGAAACTTAAGAAACTAAAACAGAGTTTAACAGACCAAAGCCTTAAATTTCCTGTGGAAACCATCCTTTCAACTGCCTTATTCAGGTTGCTCCCTAACCCAATCCCGGTCTGGTATGTTCCATTATATAACAACAAAACGGCTTGACCTTCTGACACAACAACACAAAACAAACGTAAGAAATGGGACCCTCTTCTCTTGATTACAGTACCATCCAGCTCTTTGTGCAACTGTGTAAGTTGTGCCTATTTTTCTCGGGCATCCGTGACGCCGCGCTCTCGTAACCACTCACCCGTAGATGGACTACCTCACGTAGAGTAAAATCTTGTGCTTTCATTACCATGGCAACAAACAAGCCCTAACAATGACGGAGTCACGCCCAAGAGTAGATGCCACAGGATGACCTGATTTGCGTGCATGTTTTTCGCATGAGCGGGTTTGGGCATTATGAGGGTAGCAGTGAATAAAGGAGCACAAAGACAGGTGCGATTGCTGTCGTGATGATGGGCTGAGGGGGGAATCAATTATTACAGACAGGAGATATGTACCTAGGAGACTGATGAAAACACAATCACTGTTACAGACTCACAACAATTGTGCAGTATAATGCATGCTCTGTAACAAAAAGGAAACTTTTGCAGCTGAAACAGTGAAAGGTTTTAATGGAGATTTTACAGAAAATTAGTGTATGGAGAGAAATTTTTGACGTCCAAAAGAAAATGAGAAAGCTTTTCCTTTGATATTTGTACTAGTTTGAATTAGTCCGAACACTTGATTTGTACAAAAATCAATGCTATTTGCTCTGGAGACCATTCACACTGACATTTTGCATGTTCCAGTGCACCTGGTAACTATTGAATCAACTTTGCCCACTTAAGTTTTAAAGGACCTTAAGGTAACTGTCATCATCACAAAGATGTCCCAATAAGAGCAGTGCAGAACAACTAAATAAAACTTGAAAGACTACATTCAACTTGACAAAAAACAAGCAAGAAGTAATTAAAGCTACAAGGGAATGGGGTTGTGGGAAGCTTGTTATGGAAAAAAAGAGGAAAAAGACAATTGTCATATTCTTCAGATTATATGCAATACCACATAATTTGGGAGAAAACACATTAAGATTAACACTGCAAAACTCTTCACATAAAATGGAAAAACTCACATTTCAACCCTTCTTCCATGGTTCGGACTTCCTAGCATAATAATAGCCCAAGTTTTGTTGATTTTGGCTTAACTATTGAATGATGAATTGGCATTAAGGGCAGCATTAAAATTGACATATAGTGCCAAAAGCTAAAAAGCACGGCTAAGTCTTTTGTTTTCTTAGCTCACTCTAAAACTAAAAAAAGTAAAAGAATACTGACATGTTCCTCCTATTATTAAACCTATCTGTTCACAGGGGTATAAAATGTTTCATAGTAGACATGTAGTATATACATGTCAATCTGTACCATAGCAATATACACATGTATGGCTTTAATGAATATGTTTAAATCATAGACTTCCAACTTCCATAGTGACCAATTCAAAGCGGTGACGCATGTAAGCACCCTTAGAGCACCAAAGGTTAATCAGGTGGGAACTTGTAGTGAATAAGGCTATTGTCTACCCCTTATTTGTAGTACCTTACATCCTGTACCTTATAACAATAACTTTACCTCCACTGGTGTATTCTGTATACACCAAAGGAACCTGTTATGATTGTGCGGATTAAAGATAATGTCTGTATGTTTTGAGATGGTTTTATTCTATTGTTGAGGTGTTCTGTGTACTTAGTTACATCCTTGGAGATTTGCTCTCACATAATTTACTCATATCATCGTTTTTTTCTGCATTAAAAATGCATTTCAAGGATATGGTTGTTCAGTGAGCTAAAGAATGATACATGCAGCTAAAAACAGTTGACGCGTGTGTTGGTGTGTCAATACATTTTGCTAAGCAATGATTTTCTTTCTGCCTATGTTTGCTTAGTAAAATCCTAACATTAATCCATACTGCAGGTATCAATGCTTATGACTGTTGACATTTATTTTTTCCATATTGTGTATTTTCTGGAATGCAACATATATCCAGGTTATTACGGAAGTGTGGACAGGGCAAAAAACTAATACCTTTGGGGTGATCACTGAATGTGGTCCTGGACATTGTAGCAAATCAGTTACTGAGCTAGTAGTCATGTATCATACCAAGGCTCGAAATTCTTTGGTGGAAATAGGTGCACTGGTGCACCCAACCAAAAAAATTAGGTGCATAGAAAAAAATTTGGGTGCACCACATAATAAAGTTGAATGTCAGCAAAACATACGTTTGATGCTCCTGCCTCTCTTAAGAACTTCAATCTGTAATTCTATCCAGATTTTAACCAAGAAATACATCAAATAAAGTACAACAAAAGGTTATATTGCTTTTTCTGATACTTCCATTTCAAGAATATTCTGTATGCTAGTGTACAAGAGAACCGTTACCCTATAGAGTACAAAAATAAAGGTGCACCAGTGCACCGGGCGCAGTCAAAAATTAGGTGCACAGCTCCAATTGTGGGTGCACACAGGTGAACATGCACCCACTATTTCTAGCCCTGGCTGCATACACAGCATAAATAACCTCAAGCTAAGCACTTTGTCCAGGTATATCCAATAGAGATGTATCCAGATTTATTTGACTAATCCTGATTAACCTTCTCCCTGCTGCCTAACTCTGTAACCAATAGAAAATGGGGTGCCAAACGGCTACTTCAGTGTGCTAAAGGTTAAAACGATTTAAAAACACAACCTTAGTAACTAGTCAAGGATTTGTGAGTTAAAGCCTTTACACGCTTAGGATATAAATCTACTAGTTACTAAGGGCTGTTGTAACGTATCAAATGAGTATTACTTACCACAAGATATTGGAAGGAAGGAGGATAAGCAAGTAGTGGGCTCACTGGTCTAACTCTCAGCAAATCAACAATGCACAATGTACCATAGATTTACATACAGAAAATCAAAAGTAAAGTGCACTGCATATGTGCAAAAACTACACACCTGTATAGCTAATACGCTCTTTAGTAGTATTATGCATATGTGGATTTTATTCTAGCTGTCATTTCAATTTAAATGTAAGGTTTCTGCTGAATGGTCTTACTATGCTTAATTGGGCTGACAATATAATCCTTTATGAGATCCCTTAAGTTAATTTGACTCTCACAAATTCACTCAACCATTCTGCTTATCACCTAACCAAGGAATCCAAGATCAACACGACAGAATTCCTCTGGTGGGTTTATTTTCTTGGGCAACACAGAGACTGCGTTTGTTGTTTTCATGACAAACATCCAGCAAACTTCTCAAAGCTTTGGCACAATCAATCTTATTTTGGCACAAACAATGATCTCCACTTATTATAATACACATTTTCTTAATTTTTATAAGTGAAAATTAACAATTCATAAAGCTGTGTCATTATAAACGTTGATTTTTATGGGGAAAAAGAGACTAGAGGCTGTTGTTTTCTCCTTAAAAATGAGTAAATTGTGACTAATACCATAGAACAGAAGTGAGTACGATTTCCCACCTGTTCGTATTGAGACCAGAACCTTTGTTCAAATGTTTCATGACTTGAACAAACTTGCCAAACAAAGGCGGTGTTAGCTGGGCAAACACCGGTGGCGTAGATTAGATAAGCTTCTAGCGGGGTACAGTGCTTAGATAAACTATGGGGGAATGTTAGGGACAAGTTTTTAACTCCAAATATCGGCGTTTGATCCCACAGAGCGAAGTGCAAAATCATTCGTGCAAGTAAAGATTAGAAGTTGGCCCCCCTCCCCTGTAATTTTATCGGTCTCACAATTTAACGAAGAACTTCTTTGGAACGTGGACCCTCTTTTGCACTGAATACCCTACTTTTTCGGCAAGTTTAAGTATCAAAAGCAGTGCACAAAATTGGTCACTTGAGCCAGCAAAGCCGTCAAACGCCCGGCTTATAAATAAATTGGAAGTTGTCACGAAGTTTGGGACGACACTGCCCCCCTCCCCACCTAAATCAAGGTCCCCCACTAAACGCACATACTTCCGTTTGTATTTCAATAACCTGTCCCTTTTAATACGTAAAATAACAGAAACTATAAGAATGGTATAGCTACTTACAAACTACATTCTCTGCATTAGTGAGCACAGTATTAACGTTAAGATGTTAGAGCAAGAGAGGACGAATAGTTTTAAGTCTGGGATAAGCTTTAAAACTAAAACTCTAAAAGGTTCGCCAGATTCCTGGGCTAGCGAGTCAGAAACATCTCTCCATAAATATTTAGCAAAATGTTAGCACTGTGTACTTCTCTTTGGCAAATAAGTCCCTCACCTGGCACAAATGGAGCGCTGAAAGAAAAATGAAGTTAGAAAGTCCCGAAAGAGAGAGGGCATCTGGATTGAATAAAAAAGGATGACCGTCTGTGGTCAGTGTCCGGTCTGTGTCCGGAGTAAGTTTTTTGGCGGGAGGACACAGAAAAATTAAAGTACTCACTGTCATGATCAAGTTTGAGCGGTCCCCGGTTGACATGCTTGAATCCTAGACTGCTGCTGGCCATGTTGAACCGTTCTGTCCCGACCCAGTTTGTTGTTTTGTTATCACTGATCTCAGGACGGCCCGCCGGATCGTCTGACGCCTCAGGACACAATAGACTTGGTTGCTAGGCAACGCTAAACAATAAGTCACCGCACGCAAATGTTATCGGAGAGGAATCTAATGGAGTGTCATAGACAATGAATATTCAACTATGTTTTGCAGTGTTCGGGATTTTATTTGAAAAGAAAAAAAAAACTGTGTGTTGGCTGAAAAATGTAATGTGAGATCGGTAAATTTATAACGTAAAGAACTAAATTAACGTTAACACAAAAAGTTGTGTTTTGTTAGCGCCCTACTCGAAACGGACACAGGGTTTTAGTAAAATCATGTTTACATGGCACTGGATTAGCCTACATTGGTAGGATTATGATATGTTAGTACGGTAAAATCATCCGTTATAGCAGTGACTTTGAGTTTCCACCAGAGAGTGGCGTTTAGTTAGTCGGTTGGTTTTTTAGTTAGTTTAATAAAAACATATAACCTAGACAACGTTAAAGGAGTCCTAAAGTCCAGAGGGGGAAGTTATTTTCCAAAAGATGGTAATTTTAGGAAGTAGAAATGAATATTTTTACCAGTATACGATAAAGTACCCACTAGTCCCGTGCGCATCCAAAACGTTCAGTATTCTACCAAATTCCCAAGGTGACCCTCAGCCTATGTGTTTTTTACAATGTGCCTGACAATGCCTGACAAAAATTAGATTACAAAAAGAATGTCAGGGTGGTTAAGAAAAACCTTCTGGCTATGTGTTCTTTTATATCTTATTAACAATTGGCCTTCATATCGTGCTTAACCACCCTCATTTACACCGAAAATATCCACGTTTAAAAATGCATGTTTACGCATAGGGAATACACTGGTAGGGTCTGCAGGGGTTTAGTGAGTATCATATTGTTTTAAAAAACACACCTTGTAAAATTTACCACAAGCAGAATTTTGTAAAAAGTCGGTTGATTATGTATTGATTGATACATAATCTAGTGGTAAATAACACCACCTTCTGGAGTTTAGGACTCCTTTAAGGTTACCAAATTTATTTAAGCAAAATTAAGGTTAACGGGGTAATGGTTTTCGTTCACTTGAACTTACAACTGAATCATTTCAAAGCAACGTTGTTTTCAGCAAGTTATCCACGTAAGGAACGTTTTAATATAAAAAATGGGCAATTCTGGCAAATCTTCAAACGCATAACTTAACGCTTGCTGATTAGCGTTACGTTATATGTCTTGGCGGCAATTGGACACTGGTGCACCTTCATTCCCACTGGACTCCTCGCCAGGGATTTTAAAGACAGCAACTAGACCGATGTAACTAGCTAACAGTAACAACGTTACAGAAGTCCACAAAGAGACCCATCATTAGGTATCAAAGGGCATCATCATTAGAATTAATCTCCAAGCAGATCCTGTGAGTAAATGTCGCAACCTTTTCTGACTATCTGCGTTCTTCTGACGCGCAACCCTCCGCGGAGCAGCCTGAAAGGTTACGATTCCGCTGCAAAGATGTGCTGACTGAGATACCAAATGCTGTATGGTTGGCTGCAGTCAGGCTGCAGTTAGCAAACAAACGTTAGGCGGGGCGCATGAGTAGTGCCGATCACCCAGCAAAATGATCTACACAGTGCACGGCAAGTCCTTTCATGACAGTCACTACATTATGAGCTATGTGACGATCTCTAAACCTCGACCCACAAATTTCCAAAGGAGTAAAGATGCTACGTCTTTTTTCTACTTTGACACTTCTACATTTAACTGGATAACGAGCAGTTTAAACTATAGAACTCCAACCTAACCGAAAACAAGGAGGCCGAAAACTACTCTCAATGACAAATAATGGTTTCCTTCGCATAACTAAATCAGCACAAGAGTCAGCACACCAAGTCACCAACACTTGAATTATCAGACAAGAACATCTTTTATTACAATCAGTTCCAAGGAAAATATACCGTTTCTAAGTACATTCAATCGCTCTTTTCTAAAAATAGTCCACTTCTCCTCATCAGTCTCAACACTTCATAAATCTCTCAGCACCAGCTGTTATACATACATGTCATGTTACCTTTAACTTTCTCCTACATTTTCAATACAAAGGAGGTTTAAACCCCCTTGTCAATACAAAGCCAAATCACCAACTGCTTAAAAACAATGATTTCCTTTGAACAATCAGCACACCAACATTTGAATTGTCAGACAAGAATAATCTTTAATCACAATCAACACCAAGGAAAATATATTTTTAAGTACATTCAATCGCTCTTTTTAAAATAGTCCATATATCCTCGTCGGTCTCAACACTTAATAAATCTTTTAGAATCAATTGTTTACATACATGTACCGTCCACTACCATAATACCACCAATAATCATAATACCGCCAAATTCAAAAAGCGATGAATTACAAGAGATCTACTGGTGCAACATGAGTAATTTCCGAGGTATGTACACTTCAACCATCATGGTGCTTAATACACTCTAAAAAAGGCCAGAATAATGATGCATTCGAAGACAACGAGGTCAAATGTTTTCGATAAATTGTCATGTCATGTAATGTTATCAATAACTCCTTCCTTTAGAAATGTAAACTTCCCTCATTAGAATAATTTATTAAATTTTACATATAAGACCTGCTGGCCATGTCAGCTTGACTCGAGCACTAAATAACCATACCATGAGTCAGATATTTTCAGAAATGGTCAACTAGTATATCAATAACGCATCATTATTACTGTAATTCACATTATCATTACAGTAGCAAAATTTCATGGTGTAAGGAAAATTAACACTTTAACTTCACGGTGGCAGCAAGTGATTTACAGAACGGATGTGAGAAGGAATTATAACTAACAACAAGTGTTTTCAGGGTGATGATTGGTTCACGGTACAGAGGTGACAGTGAAAACAGTGAACATTAAGTTACAGTGAAAGAAACAAGAATTACAGTATAATAGTGGCTATTCATTCCTCGATAGAATTTTCTTTTGAACCAGGGCTGTCTCCAGCTTTAAATTTTGTTTCTGTCCCACTCATTGTTTGGGAACCCACATTGTCAATTTTGTTTTTTCAATCTGTTGTTTTAAGCTTACAAAAATACAATTCAATGTAACGAAGTTCCAATTTTTTGGACGAATGCGGTGAAACTTTTGTCCGTCCCAAGAAGTAAATTCTTGTCCCATGAAAAATGGACAGGTCCTGGAGATAGCCCTGATCTGAAGAGTCATTTGTAAGACAGAATGTCACTACACTTCATTCATCAACTTGAGACAAACTATATTCTCTGACATATGATTCACACGAAAATCTACACAACAATGGCAGACAGCACCCCATACCATCCTAAAGGTAGGTAAAAGGTAGTCCCATAGCCTTTTTGAGGCCGTAGGGGCAGTGGGTTGTTATCCACTGTGTCTAGGGCACGGCATTGGAAGGCGGAGCCCATCCCTCTCCTTCCATCACCTTTTACCTCCCTAACTAAAGTCAGGTACCCATTTTTACACCTGGGTGGAGTGAGGACAGTCGTGTTCAGTGCCTTTCCCAAGGACACAACATCGGTGACATAACAGGGGATTTGAACCCAGGACCGTTACGTCAACACGATGCCATCCACAGATCCATAAAAATTCTTCATAAAAACGGCTCTCATACAGGGTAACCTGTCTACAGTGACCTCTGTTGGGACTATCAGAAAATGTTCCTATCAGACAGGTAGTCACTATAGACAGGATTCTTAATGCTTCAGGTAATGGGAAAAATAATCTAAGGGACCACCACAATGCCAAGGTGGTCCTTATGCAGAGGTGGTCACTTGTACTGGTTTGACTGCATTTGGTTTGTTACAACAACATCATGATCACTACCCTGGGATTGATAAAAACAGACATCACAGCAAGCACTAAACAACTCACTAATGTCACAATTTGTCTGGATAAACAGCTTGTACTCTTCAGTACAAACTGGTGTGTTACGCCATGAGGCAATTTACCGGGTATGCAATACAAACCAACGCCACACAAATTTCATTTCTTAAGTTCTCTGGGCTTCATTTTTTCCTCATTAAAAAAAAAAACATGTATCATTCAGGATGTGAACCCTGAAATTGTCATAATTTTGTTAGTTGAAGAAAGCCTGTGTGTTTATAGTGGTTACAGTCAGTGAGCTTTTCTGTTCATCAAAAGTTGAAAAGTCATAGTACAATGATAATAAGAGAGGTTCAGAAATAAGTCATTGTTTGAAGTTAAGCAGTCATGTATGTTGACTTTGTGGCTCCTGTGGTGGTACTTGGGTCTATCACAGGATCTCTTTTTCTTTTACCTTCTTATCTTTATGTTGCCCACCAGCTCCTTAATTTACCTGCCAGATTCTGAGAACCAAGAAATCAAATTGGTGTGGAAAAGGTGTGTTCTATATTGTATCCCAAGACATGGTACCAGGCATTGTGGTGAACCACCGAAATGAACAACATATAATTCTTACTAAGTCTTTAATCTGCAGCTTGCAAGTGGCTATTTCGAGCCCAGAAACAGACTTGTTTTTCCCTTTCTGCAATAATATCTCTTTTTCTAAAACTTCATTTCATAGTGATTAGCATGCCAAGTTTGACCACGATTACCCCTTAATTTTGCTGCATGTAACCTCAAGTTTTCATCATAAAAGGAAAGCATCATTTCATATCCTCTGTTTATATATGATTGTCTTAAGTTTATAATCAGCAATAATCCACAGCCTTTCAGTATTCTAATCAAGTAATCCTTTGCGCAGGTGTAGAATAGAAACATATCTCGTCAAGAACAGGTGAGAAAGATGAGGGAAAACAGGTGAGGCCTACCACGTCTATACAGGGGTATTAAAGGCACAGAAGAGGGAATTCACACACTTCGAGTGAGTGCGGAAGACGAGAGGAAGCAAGGGCATTATGAGTGAAGTGGACTGACAAATGCATTGGTGAAGGAAAGGAAACGGGACGACTTTTTAAACCCACCCATCCACTCTTTGGTATTTCTTGTTGCTTAGAAGATCCACTCTATCAGTGGAGAACGTCCCAACAACACCTGATATCAATTCCTATACCTAACATTTGAGATGTGTTCGACACCGGAGCTTCGGCATAGTGTAATTCACTTTAACTTCACGATAGCAAAATTTCACGGTGTAAGGAAAATGGATGTTTCATTGAACTTACGGTGGCGGCAAGTGATTTACAGAACAGATGTGTGAAGGAATAAAAAAAAAATAACAATTTTTTTCAGTGACGATAAGTTCATGGTACAGAGGTGACTGTGTAAACAGTGAACATTAAAGTAACAGTGAAAAAAAGAATTACAGTACTTAATTTAGAAAGTTTACTACTGGAAACCGATTTTGATCTGGTCCTCGTACAAGGCCAGCAACAGGAGCGAGGTGACACCCAGCATGAACCCCACGTTCTGCACCAGGAACGTGACGACGGGTCGTGTGGACTTGTGCGTGGCAAGCTCCGGCATCTGTCGATTAGAACACCAACATTGTGTGAGATATTCTGGGATAATATCATTCAATTTTAGCTCAGTAGCAGAACATGGTACTTAACTGCTCTAGTGTCTCAAGTATATGATACTATACTATCTGAATCAACAAGCAACACTTCAATGGTCTTCATAAGTTGTTACTTAAAGTTTAACAGTCATACCTTTGTTTAGCTATATTTTTAATGTAGGAAATGATACATTCATGAAATTCAGTCTTCAAAGACTGTGACTCACTCACTCACTCACTCACTCACTCAACCATTCACACCCACTCCAAGTTGAGTTCACTCAGGATCCTTTTATTGAAACAAAAACACATAAAATATCAATTTTTGTTTATTGATTTTTATCATCACCTGGCCGGTTGTAGGCGGAACACCCTACCGATTGCGCCACACGATGTCACAATGCTTGATATTAAGTTTACACCTACCATGTCCACAAGGGCGATGTACAGGAACATCCCGGCGATCACTGCAAAGATCCACTGCCTGGATGTGATGTCAGCCCCGATGGCCAGTCCGATGTACAGCCCCACGAAGCAGGACATGGCAGAGATGAAATTCCACAGGAGCGCCTGCTTGTAGCTCATCCCACACTTCAGCAGGATGGCAAAGTCACCTGGACGGATATAATTCACAAGATTATCAACAGTATCTTTATGGGGAGAAACCTTGAACACCAACACAACTGAGTACTCTGTTGTGACTTTCGGGCAATCTAGCTTCCGATCTACTGTGTATTGACATGTGATACAAGGAATTTCTCACTTTGAAGTCTGGATCACAAATACCAATTACGTCTCACAAATAAATTATAACGTACCAACAACGCTTAAAGTTGAATTAAAACAGGCTGGCTACGATTAACCTTGAATCAAAATAGCTCACTACACCTCACCGGAAAAGGCAGACCCTCTTTTAAAGCTGATCTCCCAGAAAACACATAGGAGGGATAGAATAATGATGCTTGTCACTCTGAAGAATTTTAGTAACAAATTTAAATTTGTAAACAGAGGTTTTGAAAATAAGAGTGCAAGACAACATGACCAAAAGAAAATGCATCGGGAAGACACATTTTCGGACCTGCCTGTCCACAATTTTTCCTAGCTTTAATCCATAGGAGGTCAAAATGGGAAGCAAACTTCTGAATACATGCTTGATTGTCCTCAGTAATAACAAAGTTTGTCCAAAACCTGCTTTATGCTATGCTTAGCCTACTGATCAAGTGACGGTTAAGTGTAACTAACCGATCTCATGTGGCAACTCGTGTGCCAACACTGCAATGGCGGTGGACATGCCGATAGACAGGTTCCCAGCGAAGGCGATCCCGATGGCCAGCCCGTCGCTCAGGTTGTGCATGCCGTCACCGAGGATGATCAGCAAGGCCAGCGACGTGAAACCTAGAGAAAAGGTCAGGGGGTGACGTCAATCACATAATTATGCAGGGCTTGAAACAGTGGATGCATGTGCACCTTTGTGCACCCAAAATTCACTGACTCACTCACTCACACTGTGCACCTAATTTTTGACTGTGGGTGCACCAGTGCACCTAGATATTTTTGTAGGCTATAGGCACTATAATAATTGCATACTAGTATACAGAATATTCTTGAAATGCAAGTATCAGAAAAAGCAATATATCCTTTGTTGTACTTTATTTCATGTATTGCTTGTTAGAAATTTTGAACTTAGCTATGTATAACAGTTAGCTATAGAATTACAGACTGAAGTTTTACTGATATGCCAGTGGAGTTGGTAGTGCTTTAGTCACATACTGCTACTGTATTGGACAATAATGTTTGCGGTGGTTTTAAGTTTGCGGTGAAACCCGCAAACATAAAACCAACGCAAACATTTCTGCATTTACAGTAACTACCCAGCCAATTATAGCCTACCTTTGCAGCAGACATACTTCTTCTTGTCCTGATCGTCAGCCTCAGGTTGTGCTGAGTCCACGTCGAGTGTCACTGTGCTCTCTCCATTGGTCTGGATACACAATTGAGTTACAAATCAATCGAAAGTTTATTGCAAGTTCTTGCCCGTAGGCTATATATAATTGCAGGTACATGTAACATGAGAGGACGGACAGGACAGAAAATTGGTAACAATATAACATGTAACTATTCTAGTCTAAATACTGACACTAACTTATTGGGTTTGACTTCTTTTTCCAAGACAGTCAAAGACGAATGATCCCACTTTTTCTGTAATGTGTGAGTTTTGGTCACTTTGATGTCACAGTACAATTTTACTAATTGGTGAACAGGAAAAATGTAAATTCTTGCAATGTCAGTATCCTTTTATGCACCTTAAGTCCTTCCCTTTTTCAGAAATTAGCCAAATAGACAGATTAACATGCCATAGGAGTTAGCAAACTGTATTCCTATGGTCAGCTAACTCCACTGGCATGTTATCTGTCTATTTGGCCAATTTCTACTATTTTTCCAGTGACATATATAGCGTCTGGTAGAGACTACACTTGTCTAGTCCTACAAACAGTGTTTTCTCGATTAAAGTATGCACCCACGATTCGGACAAAGTTCCAGGCAAATATGAGGCCTTCAAACGTAAAATGAGAAAACCCGAATAAAGTACGCACCCCTTCTTCGGGCAGATTCCACAGTTGAAATGTCCCGACAAGTACATGTCCTGTAGGCAGTTCCTACCACAAATAACCGTTTAAAAATACATGTAAGTCGTTTGATAAGTGATTGTGTCGTAACTCGTTGCAGTATTTTAGCCGGAACTTTTCGTGTTTCATCCTTTATAAAAAAACGTTGAACTTCATTGAGGTTACCTGCTCGGTTCATGTAATAGCGCCGGCCACGAGAGTTGCAAATCATCGGAGGAAAATTGCGACAATATGCACAACACTGGGTAAGAATGATGTGATCAGAAAACGCTGTCCCGTTACTGGTGATATATAGTTATTTCTTGATATAAAACCGAAGAATGCAAAAATGTAGTTTTCACGGCAACGTATAGTATGCCGATCGGCCCGGCAGGCAACCATCAGAAGAAGCAGGCTGATCGTCCCCTACTTATGTATTTGGGCGGCCTACTTTCTTCTAGTTTTCATGTAAGACTGAAAAATTATTATGTAAGTTGAAAACTGCAACCGAAACTGGAAAACCGCAATGTTTTCCTGCTGGGCCCTTCGCTATCCTGACACGCCTCCCGCGGCTTGGATTGCGTAATACTATGCAAATATTGCGTAAGGGTAATCATGTTACGCATCTCTTATAGGCTGCTGCTTAACTCGTGGTGCGAAATGTTTCTATGTCTAAGCTTTGATATACCTGCCGAAAATTATGCGTTTTGTGACGTTTACATCAGTGCATACGCAGAATTTAACGCGCCAACGTTAAAAGAAAGGAGTCCTCTGTCAAATAGTCTGCTTTGAAGATGCCATAGGGTGCATTTTTATCAAAAATTTTGCCGCCGAAGTTACCGGAAGTGAAATGTACCTCGAAACAAAAACATCGTCACCGGGGATTGGGATTTGTTTTTCTTCTTCGAAAATCACAAAATAAACAAATGCATGTCTTACCAATGTCTTATTTATATGGTATACTTACGGTGCTGGACAAGTGTTCTTTTTGGGGTTCCTTGGGCACTAGGATCGGCTGGGTGCCAAACCCTGCCGGCGGCATGACCTGGGCGCCGGGTGCTCAGTACCGGGGTATGTCAGATTTTTTTGTACTAGTACAGTACGTATCTATTTTTCGTGATAATATCAATGATACACATACGAAACACTGTCGTTTATTGAAGTGCAACTTTATTTTCATGCGTCAAGTTCACTCAACATTCTTATCTAAACATTATATGGACAAATCGGTGTAATTTGAAAGTCCCCTTGTCCGTGTTCCGCCTGGTTTGAGGTTCTTTTCCAATTTGTCGGGACAGTGACCTCAAACAAAGTACGCACCCCCGCTTTGGCGATATCCTGAGACACTTTTTGGATTTTGAAAAGTTTCAAAAGAGCGTACTTTAATCGAGAAAATACAGTAGACAAAACTGTTTTTATCATTTTTACTACCACTAAGTAAACGTAACATGACCAATTATCGTCCAACTTATTCAAAACGTATTCATCTTAAAACCGCACGGACAGAGCCAAATGTTAAACCCAAGGGCAGAAATATCAGCTCTTCTAAAAAGAAAAATGCATGGTCTGTAAGTTTTTCTCCTCTTTAACGCCGTGCGAGCATGTATTTATACTGATGTATATAATGTAGAATTGTGCTAGGCTTACCCGTTATTATCCATTTCTGTCTTTTCCTTTCTAGCACTATGCTTGAAGAACATAGACCAGGAAAAAATGCATACTCAACTGTCCAAAGTAGTCTACAGACAAATGATAGACTATCAAGTCACTATGTTTGTCCTACCGCTTGCTTGACGCGATGGAAGAAAACAATGTTGTGTAGTGAATTTCGGCACGTGGTGCTACGTGATGAACGCATCAAACCTTACTAAAACTGGCAAGAGTGTCAAACCTCGAATCACCATGGATAGTCTGAATATCAAAGAAAGGTTTAACGTCAGCTACGCTGTGTCGAATTACATATGAAATACGTCATGCATGACGCTTCCTTGCAACTTACTGGTTCAGGAGTTTATTCTGTTATGTCGCTGGACATAAATGTTTTTTCATTGTTTTGTATAAAAGAGAGAGATGGCTAAGGATCATACTTATGACATTTTTTATTGCTCATGAGAACATGCTTTGGCATAATACACCTCGACATGTGGACATGACCCAACCTGGATGATAACTGGTCCTGCACGATAATTGGTCATGTTACGCTACATATCAGGAATTTCACTTACCAGTTGTTGTTTCGACACCGACTTTTCAAGGCCGGTTCCGCCAGGCTTCACACCGTCCATTGCATGATGATTGGCTGGCTCCTGTAAAAGTAACCAACACCATAGAAGTTTATTGCAACTACATGACCGAGGGCTAATTGCAAGTACAAACAACACATATTATAATGATAATACAATAAATTATTATGATATTAAGGGCTGCATCCAATACTATGCTGCATTCTATAATCTACATGGTGCTAGTTTTGCTGGGTTTGTCTTCTTCTTTTGAGGCAGTGGAAGGGGAAGTCATGCCCACTGATTTGTGGGTTCTTTGATTTTAATAGTTAAAGCTATTCTAAAGAGCACTGTCCCAGCAGTTTCATGGATTATACAATATGTGATTTTTCTACACAAACCTTTAAGACAATGTTGATGGATGCTTTTTTTCCCAAAAAGGAAGACATTCATTTCGTGACAGTACTAATTGCAACAAATCAAGAAGATACCCTTGCAAAACCGAAACTTAACGAAGCAAACTACTATGTACTAAGTCCCTCTTATTAGAAATTCCAGCACACGACAAAGCATTAGTTTGACACCAAAGAGTTAGGAGACTGGTAGGAACTGCAAGCACAAAGAGATGTCAACATTTTGTTAAACATGAACAAAAAACAGATATGGGTGTGAAGACACAAACAATACTTAGACACAAACATATCCAACACAGAAGCATTAGATACAGGACAGGAACAATACACATAAATGTACAATGCTATGAACAAGTGTGTTTGTTGCCCACATCAAATGACAGTACTTGGGCATGAAGAAAATTAGCATTGTGCACAAGCTCTAAAGAGCCAACATTTGACACTAGCCATCCAGAATCTGCAATCATTTGATGATGATGATGATGATGATTTATGATTTATGGCAAATGGCAAGAAGAATGCAGACTCTGCGGCCTGTTAGAGACTGGAATAACATGAAAGTGCGGTGAGTTAGCCGAACACCACACCTGGAAGTTAACACATAGTTAACACCACGGTTCAGTACCAGGGGGATCCTGTGCCCGCTGCGCAGCTCACACACGTGCGGGGGCGGCTCAGTCGTGCCGTCGTCTGACACCTTGGCAGCAGCAACAGGAATCCATCATTGTTTTATCAAGACATTAAGTTATTTAGATCTAACCAGGGCTGTCTTCAGTTTGAAATTTTTTCCATTCCACTCATTGTTTGGGAGCCATTTTTGTTGTTAAATCTGTCTTACGAAAATGTATTTTCATCAGTTTCATGTCACAAGTTCAGATTTTTGGGACACATGGAGTGAAGTTTTTGTCTATTCTAGGTAAATTTTCGTCCTGGAATGGAGGAAGGGGTCCTGGAGACAGCCCTGGATCAAACACTAATTAGTAATTACATTTCAGATATTATACCAACCAAAGGTCTGACTAACAACACCTGTTAATGATCACATACATGTTACTGTGTAACCTGGGGTTTAAGGATTAGGAAGGATTACTGTTGGTGGGGAATTCGAAGGGGTGAATGGAAAAAAAAATCTGAATCTGAAAGTTGACATACCAAATAAATAATGTACAGAATGACAGTAAAAAAATATGAACAGAACTAAGACACATATATGATCCTTCCTGGTCCATCCTAATCAATAAGACATATACCATTATAACTAACTTTGGCCTTTGTTCAAGCCAGGTGTATGCTGGTTTGAATAATCATTGAATGCAAAACATTGAAAAGTGTACATACAAAATGCATAAGAAGGCCTATCAGGCTTAATGAAAATCTCGTACTGCCCTAAAATCAACCAATACACCATACAAAGCCATGTAATATCCACTTTTAGTAGATCTAAATATCTACTAAGCAATCCCAAAGCTGCTCGAGATGCTTCACTTGATTGTTTCCAACATTAAATTGGTGAGAAAAATAAAACAGAATCTACTGTCAATGATTTTGTCTAATAGAATACAACATGGTGTATTACGTATTACCCAAGGTCCCGACCCAACCGGGGGAGGGCTGGGGCTGAGGGTGATGCGGAATACACCATATTGTACAATGTCATGTATTTCATTTATGTCCGTATCCGAGGAAAAACACATTTCAATGCGAAATGCGTCAGAAGTTGAGAAAAGTTGGTGTCCTCAAGCAAAAAATTGTAATAGCCACAATTCCAATGAACGAATCCTGTATTCAAATTTTTGACAGCGGCACATTGGCACATGTGAAATGCATTCCAAATATTGTATGGATATAAGCAGAACACTTGTATCGAACGTTTTCGCGACCCAAGTATGACATAAATTCCTGTACATCTCAGTTGCTGCCACATACAGGACATTTATGCTGATCATAAAAATGTTGCTTCCAACAATTCATTCATCGATTTCCATTGTTGTTGTAGATCAGGGTGGGCCTTACCTGGTTGGTGTGCATGTGGTCTCCGTGGCCGTGCCCGTGGTTGTACCCGAAGCGGGAGGTGATGTGGCCCATGGCCTTCTCGAAGATGAAGAAGAGATAGATGCCCCCCAGTACGGCCAGGTTCTTCCAGATGTAGGACAGGTCGTGCACCTCCTCCCCGTGGTTGTGTGCATCTACTGCTGTGTGGTCCTCATGCAGACCCAGTGCCTGTAGGGGTAACAATAATGCAAGGTTTAGCCTGTCAGACAGTTTAACCTTCTCCCTGTTGCCTTATATCTCTGCAACTAATAGGGAATTGGGTGCCAGAGTGCTAACAAAATAAGATGCAACATCTGATCACATCACCAACCAAAGAAATTTTTGGGACCAAAAAATCGAGGAAAGAAATGCTGAAATTTTCATTGTAGTGACATTTACTAACACTGTCTAGCACATTTGTGTAATAACTTCATACTTTAAGCATTTTAAAACCGTGCAAAAACATGCAATACGATGATCCCCTTAGTTTCGCGAGAAAAATGACAGTGACATTGTTTCAATGTTTGGATCGGTCAGATTCTACCTTTAATTACAAGGTGAGAAGTTTGACACCTGAAAACTCATGATAAGTGATCCTATTAAAAGTCTATAGTTTACCTGTGGGATAAGATGCAGCAGTGCATCAGCCGTCAGGGCTCCCACACCCAGAGCAATGCAGCCCTGTAGGACTTCCGTGTACAGTGATGAGCTGAACATCGGGATGAACAGGACTCCGATCAGCGCCAGCAGACTGATGACAATCACAGCCAAGGTGCCATACCCATACTCTGGAGAGGAAAGACAATTATAGCAAGTCAGTAAGCACACTTTTGTTTTACCGTATTGTCTTGAATAAAGTACGCACTTTTTAAACATTTCAAAATTCAAAAGGCCGTGACCACAGGTCATTGCTAAAGTCAGGGTGCGTACTTTATTTGAGGTTATTGCCAGGACAAATTGGAAAAGGACCTCAAACCCTTGCTTAATCAAACCAGGAACCCAGCTGCGATGCAACAATGCATGGCTCAATACCTGCCAATTTGCAAAGTTTGTAACTTGTCGTAGGCAATCCTCAAGTTTGCAGAGACAATGCTGGCGGAGAAAGCAAGAGAATCTTTTATGAATCTAAGGAATGGCATTATGTAGAAGTCCTTAATATAAGAAAAATGACCAGGAGATAATAGAAGGAACACCATTAATTTGAATTTATCCTGTTCAAAATTTGTTCAAGATCAGTGGAGAAGGGGTGCGTAATTTATTTGGGGTTTTTGACTTTACATTTCAGTTCTGCAAATTTGTCTGGAACTAGCCCCAAATCAGGGGTGCGTACTTTAATCGAGAAAATACGGTAAATGTAGGATTGGAAACGGCAATCCCTGTTACAGTTACAGTAGTGGTGGCCATAAGATTCAACCCTGACGACCAAAAGAAAAAAGGACATTGTTCCAAACAGGTATAAAAATCTAAAATTCTAATCTAAAATCTAAAGCTCAAAGAATACAGAGTCTACATCATGAATCGAATATTGCAGAAAACATAAATAAAGTATTTCAAATTGAATGGTACATGTGATCCTTTTTTACGCATCAGAAAGAATAAAAGCATGTAAATCTGTGAAACAAGACATTACATTGGTGGGGCCTAACCCTGCAATTCATCTGGTGCCCACCTTCTAGCTTTCACAGGTATTTCTTTTTGCACAGTCATTCTTAATCATCATCATCTATCGGCCGGGACCAGTCAAGAAGTACATATTTCACTCCACATTGCCCAACCAAGCAGATCTATACCCCATTTCTACATTACAAAGTAAGGACATATTTCTTCAATCATCAAAGTCCACTTCCTGACAATTAAATGGGGTGAAAAAGGCACTGCTTACCTTGTGCATGGCCGAGCGCACATTATGTACATTTGTTTGTAAGGTAATATCTTTGGTAACGTCATTCGTGAAAACAAAACCCCAAGACCAAAAGACACACCCTGAAGTTGTCACCTGTTGTGGCATGTACATTGCCCAGACGGTAGGTCGAATTGTAATAGATAACACAGAGTATACCGAGGTGAATAGTTCAGGGACACGCATCAGAGCAGTTACAGCCTCTGTAACTGCTCTGATGCGTGTCCCTGAACTATTCACCTTGGTATACTCTGCTTGTAAAACTAGGGGGAACAAAGCTAACACCACTTTTTCCAACCATCAAAACAAAGCCACAATTTTAACATGTATCTGCCAACAAAAATTCAAAGCAACAGGTGGTCCAGAACACAAGATATCAAAACTGGAAGTTCCGCTGTAGTACCGTGGAAAACCGCATGGATGCCCACTATCGAACTTGGCCTTCATTTTACAAACTCCTACCCACCTAACAAATATCATACGGATCCATCCACATGTACAGCTTCTTGAGTAACTGTATGCTGTCCACAAACAAACAGACAAAAAACAAACATACACCACACAAAAAATGCACCTACATGTAGAACATTTATTTAACTTTCTTGCCAAAGGTAACCAAGCGTATCATACACACATGAACTGACTGCACTAGTAGACTTGCCATACTCTATCGAGTAGCTGTCAACACACACATGGTGTGAGAATGACTTGTACTGTGAGAATGATACTCACTTTCAGCCTCAGTGAGTACCCGGGAGGTTGTAGTGGTTTCCGTTGTCTCGACACACGCCTTGCTGTAGACCTGCTGGACTATGGCTGGGGCGATCTCCGTGAACTGGGCCTGCGTCAGACCGCTTGCCTCCTCTATCAGATACAGCTTCATCAACTGGTCTGGGGTGAAGCACTGCAAAAGTTGGGACGCAACATTTCCATGACATTGTTACAAAGGCAACCAAACAGGTTCAACCTTCCCAATCAAAGTTTACCTGCAATTGGCAACACAAAAATTGAAACTCACCCAAATTTTCGACTGATCAGCTCCAGTCTTTGTAAAGGAAAGAGCAGTTAGACTTTGATTTAGAATAACTTCTACCAACACAGATGAACTTTCAAGAGGAGGTTTAACCTTTAGCAAACTGAAGTAGCTGTTTGGCTACCGATTCTCTCTTGGTGACGGGAATAGGCAGCAGGGAGAAGGTTAACCTTGGCGTGGGTTTATCTATGCGCAAATTTTGCACTTAGAGTGTGAACTAAATAGGTTCAGGGTTAAGGACCTCCTGTTACACTAAATGATTAGAAACTGCAGTACATGTTGATACAATTTCAATTCAGAACTTCCATGTACCACACTAGTTTGTATCACTATGATAATTTCCAAACATTTCTGGATTATTTTTCACTCCATGTACCATTCTTGACTTCCAAAAAGAAGTCTGCATCTTATAAACATTTACTACAAGGCGAAATGAAGTAATTGTGACACAATTACTCTGAAATATAAATTAATATGAATGAGCAAAAGAAACCTTTTGACAAAAGAAGTTTGTGATCTTAGTGATGATCAAAATATTGTGAAGCATACACTATGTAGTATGACCGTTGTATTTATTCACAGGTATGTGTATGTGTGTATCATAAATAGAATGTAGATCTATATCAAGAATTTCATTCACAACAAATGAAATTAGTTGACTGTCTGATATCTATTGTACTATTGCCAGGGGGCTTTTTGAGGTAAATGTTTTCACCATCATAACATTTAGTATCTATTTTTACAATCAGTTTGAGCCTACCTTTTTTACAGGTCAATACACCTGATCCTGACACTCCCAAGGACATGTCTTGTCGGTGCAGACAGTAATTTATATCTATTACTACACAATGTATAGTGACAGGTGGTTTACACAATGGGATATCTAGGTGGCATCTGTTTTCATAGATCACGACTTTCCCTACTGTGGGAAAGTTTAGACTTGTCACACCCAACTTTTTTTTAAAAGACTCAAAATATAGGTCACCAGGTGTCAATACTAGTCTGTGTTTCACAAACTCTGTCTAGAGCTCTATGGAAGCCTGACAAGTATTTTAATGATTAAATTAGGCTAGTGTTGAAGCCCGAGGGTCCGAAAATCCTAATATCTGATTTTTCAGAGAACGCTTTAATCATATCAGTCGTAGAAGTGATTTGTTAGTCAACTGTAGATAAACACATTGTTACTGTAACATTTACATAACATGTCTAGTCTATAGACTATGTTATTTGTTATGCAACACGTTTTTTGCGGCTACCTGTAGTAAATGCCAATATGCAAAGACGCCCCTTTTTTATCAGAAAATGTCTTATCTGAGGAAACTCGATCTGAACCACATGCACTCACTGTCTCTTCGTAGTCTCCTTCTTCATGCCCGTGGTCATCATGGTCTTCCTCCTGTCGCTTCACCCTGGACTTGCTGACCGCTCGCTTCATCCTGGAGTTGATGGCCGCTCGTCTCCTCCTGTGGTCATGCCCCTCGTGCCCCTCCTCCTCATGGCCTCCTCCACCAATCCCCAAGGATCCGAACATCCCCTCAAAAGCTGAAAACAAAACACGGAGCATAAATCAACTGATCTTTTTTCAGATTAGGCTACACCAATTTAATTTGTTGATTCTCAGATTTTTTCAGAAAAAAATTGGAGCGACAGGGAAAAATAAGATAAAATTTAAATTTTTGCAAATAGTCGGTGAAGATAAGGGTTTACATAACATAAAGAATAAGAGGATTATTCATTAATTTCAGCTTTGTATGGCTCATTTTATGCAAATGCACCCCTTTCTTTGATCTACTACTATAATTCCAAAAACAAAATTACCTAAAAAACCTGTACTTCATGATATGGAATCAATGAAAATGTATTTTTGTAAGTTCAAATTACATATTCAACACAGAAATTCAACAATATACACTCCCAAACAATCAGCGGGACAGAAAAAAAATCAAAGCCCTTTGCAATTCTTCTTTGATCAGTGTTACATGTATATGCTTTGCTGAAAGATACTAAATTGGAACTGTAGGCTTCCAATAGCCTTTGCATACTGACCTACAAGTAAATGGCAGTTGGCCTTTCTAGAGGATAAAAGTTACTTCCTTCTTTGATACTGTTACTGTTTCTATGCTATCAAATATCTTCAAGCAAGAAGCATGTAATCCAACCACTTTAAAGGTTTCCAAAATACTTTGAACCACCAGATGTGGGAAAGAATATTACCACCTGCTAGAATGGATTTTTTTTTCCGCTAACCGACAAAAGATTCCACAGTGAGGATCCATCTGTTGAGGAGTATGCAGTATATTAAAATTATAGTGGAAGCCTTTCTCAGCTAGCCGACCTAAAGCCTAATGTGTGGTCTTACTTAGGGATGACTGCGGTGCAAAAGCTGAGGAATGAATCTACTCTACTTAACTAAATTTGTAGCATCTGTGTATTATTTACCAGTGCTCTACTTTCATGTTTCTGCCTTTGATATAAATATCCCATAAATGAATGCAAAGCGCTAGCAGCCTTTCAGCTTCAAACTACAAATCATTTAAACATCTGGGTCCTTTAAAAGTTGTAGTAGCAATCTTATTATTTAATATAACTGAATTATAAAATATCAAAACAGAATTTTTTTTCCACATGGACCAAGTGAAAATTATTCCAACTGCAATATGTTTTATTTTTCATATAGAATTTTCCAAATTCCTGTGTCTTTCCAAATTGGATGAAATCATTTTCCAGCAAACTATCACAGAATGGAACATGTTGTTATCACATACGGTAGCGGCCTCTTCATTTCTTTGAACGACTGTTTGAGGTAGATTTGAATGCAGGGCTCGAAATTCATTTTTGGAAATAGGTGCACTGGTGCACCCAACCAAAAATATTAGGTGCACAGAAAGAATTTTGGGTGCACCATAAAATAAAGCTGAATGCCAGCAAAACGTAATTACAAATTTTAACGCTCATAAGTAACTTCAATCTGTAATTCTACAGCTAACTTCAAAATTTCAAACAAGTAATACATCAAACAAAGTTACAAATAATGTTGCTTTTTCTGATACTTGCATTTGAAGAATATTCTGCAAACTCGTGTAAAATAGTACCTATTATTTTTCAAAGGCCTATTACCTACAAAAATATCTAGGTGCACTGGTGCACCCACAGTCAAAAATTAGGTGCAGAGCTCCAATTTTGGGTGCACACAGGTGCACATGCACCCAGTATTTCGAGCCCTGGAATGGTTAAAGTGTGATGTGATAGCTGCCGCCTCACGCTGATAAGTGCATGCAAAGCTCCTGTGTCACACTGGACAGTGTTCATACTGGCTAACCAATTAATTTCTATTCAGGAAACAGTGCTTGTTCCGACCATCACAGCAAACAAATGTTACATTCATACCATCCTATAGCTACTGGTGAGAAAATAAAGTTGTTCCAACAGTTTTACATTAAGAGATGTGTTCTACATGCTAAATACAGACAAGCTTTGTACTTCAAACATTTAACCTACAAGGCTTCTTTTGTAAGCATTATCAAGCCCCAGAAAATCCAATTTTCCACCACGTTTCATATGGACTGAATTGCTAGAATCACGGCTCCTGTGCATTTCTCCTGCAAATTGAAACCAGTGCAGGGCTAGCTCAAAGCTGTCTCAAGCTTTGTAATTTTTCCGTCCCACTCATTGTTTGGGTGTCCATGTTGTTACTTTTCATTTTTAAATCTGTCATTTCAAACTTACGAAAATACATTTATCATGTCATGAACTTGACGTCTTTTGGACGGCCGGACAGGATGAAATTTTTTCCCTCCTAACAAACATATAATTTCAGCCCAGATAGCCCTGCACCATTGTGAATTTTAAGCTGGCAGAAAATGCATCACTGTCTGTCACTAAATTCCTTCATCTAACATGCACTGATTGGCTCTATCATGAAACTGCTCAACACATTCATTTCAAGTGCTGTGTACCTGTACAATACCTACCCTGGGAGTCCAGGCACCGTAATCGGATCCCCGCACGCGCGCCCAAGCTTTCACGGCCCACCCTCCCACTGCCCCCCGAAGACTGACCCCGCCCCACTCTCCGCTCAGACCCAAACTCCGCTATCCGATTTACATTTAGGTACAGGTCCAAAATACCGGAAAATCAATGTACCGGTTTTGCACCTGAATAGACTTACACTCAAGTATAAAACTTGGTGACCTATTTTGTTACTAAAAATGTATTATTCCCACCACAGAGATGAAAATTCAGCACTGGAAAAAGATGATAACTTTGAAATCAGGTTTGAGAATGATGCTTTTGAAAGCACAGGTTTTCTACATAAGATACCTGGAGTCTAAATAAATTTAATTCATTTAACTGTTTAATCACGTCTCTGTCGTGATTTGAGACCACAGTCAGGTTACTAAATGTCAAACTGTTCAGGCACAGGAGTCAGTCCAGACCTGTACCTAAATCTCTGTAATGCCTACTACTAGTACCTATACCTGATGTTATGTTTAGGTATGCGGCACTACATACTTTGTGGATGGTGTCCATGGAACATTGCACAACAGTTATTATCTATTGTGCATTATAAGCCATTCACCAGTGGAGTACAGCAAATTGCTAAATTCCATTTGATAATTGCAAATGATGTGGATAGAGAGCTGACAGGTTCTATTATCAGTGAAATATATGAGCCATGAGTACCTCTTGAACTACATTTCTCTTCAAATAGTGGAACAGACTTTTCTTTTGACTACAGAAGGGTTGCCAAGACTATACGCAGGTGGGCAAACTTGGTAATACTTGTGACTCTCCCTTGCGTCAGTTCTGCTTTCAAGTTCAGGTTCAAGTTTCTTTGGCTTGGGCATAATGTTTTTTTACAAATGTACTTAGCAGTCCAGAACAAAGACAGCACTGTTTGTGACCGTCATTTCCCGTTTTTCTTCTTTCATAATATTATTCTCTGATCTTGAATGGATGATATCCGCGCGCGAATCAATTTTTGTCCATTTCCCCAACAAAAAAATACTGTAAATCCTGGAAAGCAGCTATAAAATGAGCAAATATATGCCGCACATTGCAAAAAGATATTTCAGAAAACCGATACTAGTGTCAAAAATGCCAAACTCAATGAAGAAGATGTTGAAGACCAAAAATGAAGAATTAATTCTTTGGTATACGATTCTCTGTCTGTTTAGTCGTTTCTTCTACTCTCCAAGCAGAGCATGGGTTTCAGCTGGTTTTTGACATGTTTTTTTTGCATTTTTGTCGGGCTTTCTACTTTGTCATCTTTTTTTTGTCTAGCCAACCCCAGACAAAAAAAAGATGACAAAGTAGAAAGCCCGAAAAAAACAGGTCAAAAACCAGCCGAAACCCATGCTCTGCTTGGAGAGCAATTTCTTCAACCTTCCTGACCACGTGCATTTCATAATGAAGGGCTTTAGGAAACTTTTTTTTTAACTTTATTTTATTCACACGCTCACATCAGTTTTGGGGTTCCCAGAGGATGTCATCCATATAGTCAAATCAACATGGCCTTAGTACAAACAAATCGTGGAGATGAAATATTTGGCGTGCAAGAATTTTGTTTGCTAGCTATAGTAACACAACACCATTTGCCCTTACCCTCTGCCGTGATGACGCCATTTGTTGCATTCAGTAGCTCAAACAAGTGGTTGATGAAGAAGGTCTTCTCCGGCAAGGCTGCCTCTCCGATACACAACCCCTGCAGCACGCTGGCAACCACTATAGCCGCGACCTCTCCCAGCTGCTCCCGTGTCGCTCCACCGCTGCTATTGGTGATGTTCAGTTCGGCAAACACTGACTCTGTACTGAAACACTGAGAAAAGAAAGTTAGGTCACACAACTTGTTGGTCTATTGCTTTATTAAGATGCCCTTTAGCCCCTTTAAGGGCTCATTAAACAATACAACAGAAAACATACACCAGATATACACACAAGTACATATTTACATACAAGTATAGGCTTAAAAATTGAGGTCAGAGGTCAGATCAGAGAAGTAAATATAACTGTATAATCAAGTCAACAAATTATCAGATAGTAAAGGCATAATACTGCCAAATTACTAAACTGCTACCTATTAGTATTACAATTGATTTATTATCAGGGTTAAAACGATTAAGTTACATAAAGTTGATCAATTATTTTCTTGAACTGCCTCACATCTGATACAGTCTTATAAACTACAAGCACTGGCTCTCAATATTTGCAGAATAGCACTGGACTCTGTGACTGGATAAAAATTTTAACAAGTTTTTCTATTTTTTTTTACAACTAGGTTTTATGATAATGTCTGGTACTATTGTAACAAACGCAAAATCAGCTCTAATCACGATCTAAAAAAAAGGTGAAGTTAAAGAGATCTACCATGGCAGCATCAGTAATCTCGAAGTTATGCTGCTTCCAGGTGTTCAAGACATCTTGGGAGGGCCTGGATTATTCTCCAAGCAGTGGTTTCGATCGGGGCGGGGGGAATACTAGTGGCTGGGATTTTTTACACTCTAGAAGGAAGAGGAACGTTAAAAATCCCAGACACTCCTACCCCACTCGACTGAAACCTCTGCTTGGAGAATAGGCCTGGATAACATTGTCTTTTTAATGTGGCTGTTTTATAGCCTGGGTGCCATCCTATTTCTACCGGGGCTCCTACACTCACTACCCTTAAAAAATAGTAGCGAGTGTAGGAGCCCCGGTAGAAATAGGATGGCACCCAGGCTAGCTGTTTTACGGTACCCTGCAGAATTATGATGACTTTATATCCCTAGCCTGAGTGCCAGCCTTTTTAGCTTCCGTCCGCTACCCTAACTCCGCTGCGCTACCCAAGCTCCGCTCCGGCAGCGGAGCTTGAGTAGCGCAGCGGAGCTAGGGTAGCGGACGGAAGCTAAAAAGGCTGGCACTCAGGCTATTATATCCCTAACTAAGAACCTGAATTTAAAAGTATAGACTTGATAGCAGTGAAGAGAGAACATATTGTATCTGATTTGGTATTTTCTTTGAAAGTCTTAACTGATTAATGTGTATCTAAGGCCACACCAATTTTATTTCTTGGTTAACGGAATCTAAAAAAAAATGCTTCATTGGAAAATCAACATGAAGACAGAATCTCAGAGGAAAGTTTGTACTTTGGTGCACACAGTTTCAGGGAGTGAACAGGGTCAGGTGCAAGTTTTCACCCCAGCCTTCTGTTTTAATGATTTCCTTGGGCTAAAATTTAAAAAAAAAATCCGTTAACCAAGAAATTAAATTGGTGTGGCCTAATTGACAGGTGAGGTGAGGAGGATTGTGTTAAAATTACACATTTTTAAGTTCACTTTTAACAAAATGTTATCAAAAGTTCGCAAAACACCTACAAGTACAACTGTTCAATGTGTCACCCAAATCATTCACATCCTGCAAAAGTCGTGGAATATTTGTGGTGGTTTTATGGTCTGAAATTGGGAAATATTTGCAGTGGCTTTATGGTCGCAGTTTCCACAGTGACCCCCAACCGCAAACTCGTCACACCACAAGCAGGTGTTCGGTCTTGCATTTCATCTCTGCGGTTGTTTCCACCGCAAACTTAAACCGCTGTGAACACCTCTTTTTCCTTCCTAACAGCTCCTCTTACACTAGTGAAATTAACCTCTGAGACTTGATGAATCTTACAGTGAAAATGATCACTGATATTCACTTCATGATAATTTCTACCGGTTTCCAATCTTTGTCATTTCTTTTATCAACCAATTCACAAAGACACAAAATAACATAACTATATGAAAGCAATTTTGCTGGATGAAGTTGTGAAGCAACAGGTTGGAATGTTGATGTGGCAGGTATCTGTATCATTATCTGTGTCTTTATCTGTACTTATCTATGATAGCTGGTACCACCCATTTTTTATAATACAATAGCTTTGCAGGCATGCATGCAGCACCAGCTGCTTATATTGCACTGAACCATCTGTCACACCTTAACCTTTGCTCACCTAACCTTGGGGGTAGTTTACAAAATATACCTTTAAGACAAAAAAGTTGCGCAATGAAAAAAAAGGCATTACCACCTGCTGGGGTGCTTCATTCTTTACATTTGACCTATAACCTCCTTGTTGCAACCTGACACGCAGGTAACAGTCTGCTATCTGCTGATTGGTTGATAGACCTGCTGACAAGATATAAATAAACTGGTCTCCTGGAGACGGGTAGACTGACAGGTTCTCAACAAACGATGGCCTGTGTTTAGTGAAACCGGAGCTTCGTGTGCTTGGTGCCAGGTAGTACCTGAGACAGGTCTACCCACCATAAAGTTTAGTCTAGCTTTGTCTACGCCCTTCAAATCGAACATGACAAACTGAAACGACTCTTGCATACCTTTGTCGACAAAAATATCTATCTTCAAGCTTCCTTGACTCTAGAAATAGTTAAAGACATTAACATAAATGCCGTGCATGCATGGGGAGCGGCTGTAGTGAAAACATCAAACGTTCTCGCCGCCGTTTCTTCTCAGTGAATTTCAGAAACAAGGCCGCCATTTTGTTTGTTTTAGGTGGGGCTCCGAAAGATATCTCACACTCACCTTCCCCCAGTTTTCCACCTGGTAGTTGACTCCGATGTCTTCTAAGATGTGATCAAAGCTGTGGTCTCCGAGCCTGTCGTCGCGATAGCTGTGTGTGTACTGTAGCAGGTCGTCCTCAAACGAGGGAAGCCCTTTTGCACTCGGGTCGGTGATGTTTTTGCACACGGTCGCAAGGTCGGTGAGGTACCGCACGAGGATCACAGACGCGCTGTGGAACGCCTCTTCGTCCAGGGATGTGGCACTGTTGGAGCCCGTAGCTGTCTCTATCAGTTCTGCAGCAGTCAAACACTGTGGGAAAAATTAATAAACTGACATTTCTAACCTTCGGGAAAATTTCATGGCTTCGTGAACAATAAAATAAAGCCGGTAAATCTACTACAAAGTCTGGCATTCGTTTTGATAGCTGTAGCTATAGCGGCCTTGTCTGACGGGGAACTGCCCAAAGCCCTTACTGCCAGTGTTTAAATCATTCCCATTCCGAGTATATAGCCAGCAGCGGTGAAAATGTAGAAGAATGGCGGGGGAAATGACAAGAGGGACCTGTATATTCAAGTTGTTTGCGAAGCCGCCATCTTTACACTTGTTTCGCCGCTCACACTGACAGAGGAACACCTGAGCTACCGCCACATTGGAAATGTAACTTGTATGGAGATTGAAAATTACATATCATACATGTCGTTTTCTGCATCAAAACAGAGGACATGATGTCATTTCTTCTTGCTGTAAAATTGATTTACTGAAGGGGAAGACATGTGAATGCCGCAACAAGTGGGTTTTAAAAATCCGCCATGTTCGCACCAAGGAGGTTACCTCCTTGTTCGCACGAAGCTTGGTGTGAATATAATTTGCTGATGCCGCGCACACCAATGTGTGAAAACACCGCCAACACACAAGTAAAAATTATTCTAATGTAATATTTCACTCTCTAAGCAACCCTTTTGTTCAATCAAGAAGGTTTAAACCCCCATGGTTCAGTCAACATGAATAAAACAAAATGTAACAAGAAGGCTTGTTTCGCCAGAGTTGTCCACATTCAATTTTCACGGGACATCAGCCTGAATGGAACATATGTATTTGTTAAATCACCACTCCAGGGCATAGAAAACACGGTAAAGCTGAAACTGTATTTTGATCTTTTAGATCTGATCAAGTATAGAAACATTGAGCCGGAAATGGCGGTAGGAAAAAATAAAACATGAGGGCACTCTTGTTTATCAAACCCCGGCTTGAGGAGGTGCCAAGCGGAGTGGAAAAGCGCGTACAAAAGAGAAAAACATGGTGAGAATGCAAAAGAAAATGCAAGTAGAGAAAAACAACACTTGTTTTTCGTTCTGAATCGGTGAGAATGATAAACACACATACCATAAGTAGAGCTTTAATAGTGGTAAATCTGTTGTGAATTTTGCTACAAACACTTCAGTTCAAAAAGAGGACAACGAACAAAAAGTTCCATTTTCTTCCTAACCACTGCATGTTATCATGAACCACTTGAGTATGGCACTTATACATAGTAACATACCGTATCGCAGGTGACGCCCTCCTGTTCCGCGCACGGCACTCTTGCCTTCAACCTTCGCACCAGCTCTTCGGTCTGTGCAGTCGTTAGGGTCGTGCTGTTCTCCTCGGCTCCTAACAGCTCCAGAACTTCGTGGAAAGGTTCTTCCCCGTCTGCGTGGTCGTGGTCGTCGTGTTGCGGGGCCACAAGCCCGGTCAGCGCCAGCAGACACACGATTAAAATCAGCCTTCCTGTCATCGTGACGGTTTTCTGTTGTGTAACAGGGTGACGATCCCGAATGCGTGCGGTCGCTCTTCTACAATGTGACTCAAACAGTCACTACTCGTGGCGCCTTAGGGACTTTAGGCTGTCGCTTTGACGTACGTCCACCGCAACCTCGCAACACCTTCCAATGATCAGTTGCTGATTTACATACCAAGGGTCACGTGGCCGCAGAGGGCTTTGTTTAGCAAATGACGCGCAACGAATAGCGACTGGTGTATGGCGAATTTACTTTTAGTTAAAAGGCATAGGATACAGTACGTAGTAGTTGAACATCTAATAGAATACATATATACAAGTTAGAAATGGTTTGCTTTATTTGTTCCCAAATATTTTATGCTACGGAACTGTGACTGGCTGAAGCGGTGGTATGCTAATGACCTAGGGGCCGGGTTATTGCCTTTGGCTATATTACAGGTCTTGTCTTGTTTTGTTTTACACTTTTGTTGTGGGATCAAGGAGGTTATATCTCCCTAATGCCTCCTTCGTGGGATATACAAAAATATCAGAGGAAGTTCCTAAAGCTTGAGATGCAGGGGGATGTAAAAAAAGTGAGCTATTCTTGGAAGTTCTTGCCCGAGGGCTAGCAATTGCTACATGAAACAATGCATAGAAAATGTATACAGACAGTGCACGTTACTAACGTTAGTAACAACGGTGACAAGTGGAACAAGAGACTATTCTAATAACTGCTACGCACTGGTCAGCCGCATTGTCCATCTTATTTTTTTACGAAAGGCGGAAACTGCCCGCCCCTTTACGGTTTTAGGAACTCTGTCACGATTATGAGGTTACTAGATCTAAAATAATATCTTTTGCAATAAAAAAATAATAATAATAAAGGTAGGCATTATCGAGTTATCGTGTTCACAGACACACACACACACATTGAGACACACGCTATCAAAATATGTTAACCTTGATGGAAATCAAAATACGTACTGCACAGCCAGGTAGGTTTAACGTTTTGGTATATCTGCAATTTTTTCTTTTAGTAGTACTGCTGATTATATCTATAAACAGTCGCGTCCTTATCATGAAGTGATGTGTAAAAGTGAATGACCTGGGCGAAACTGATTCAAGAAAGGTAATGTTTGTGTCGTTAATCAAAATCCACGGTTAGTGACGTTTCTCTCAGCTCAATCGCCATCCCTTGCCCTCGTCTAAGACCAAAGAACAGCGATTTTCAATAATTCGTGAAGGAAACGAAATTGCTCATAACGCAAATTAGTCACGTTCTGGAAAGTATAACTCAGTGTTTAACGATAGTTCTAATCTGGGTGCTACCAGCGAAAAGAAAAGTAGCCAATTTGGTACGTACTGGCACCGACAACACGCCCATGTAACTTGTCCCGCGGCAGTTTGGGTCCCATCCAGAGTCATTAGACGATTTAATAGAGGTTCGGAAGGTTATATATGAATTTACCGTGTGTTTGTTTGCTTGTTTGTCTTGTCTTGTTCGCAGGCGGTGAGTTTGTGAGTTTGTGAGTGTGTGTGTGTGTGTGTGTGTATGTGTGTGTGTGTGTGTGTGTGTGTGTGTGTGTGTGTAGTCTGAAAACATAGCGGTCAAGAAAGTCTTGATCTAATCAAGTACAATATCTACTTCCGTCGAGGCAGATCAATTATACGCATTTTTTTCTGGATCAATGGGTGATAACAACAACAATGTAGTCAGTGAAATTTATGTCATCTTGATTTCAGCGATGTTTGCTTAACGTCACGCATCGGTTGGACTACTTCCTTCTAGACAGCCTATGATCAAACAATTGATAGATTACCCAAATGACAGTTTAAAATCATGGTCATTTCCTTCCCTCTCTCTCTCTCTCTCCTTCTCTCTCTCCCCCCTTCTCTCCCATACACATACATGTGTCGATGTATTTGGGAGAAACGTTCTGTTGATCTTCCTTCAAGTCTTTTCTCTTTCAATCTGTCTCTTTCTCTCTTTCAATAATAGAATAACAACACCGCCGTTCATGTATGACACACATTAAGGGAACAATGCATGTATTAGTCTGTCTCATGCTCTGTTGAATAATCTCTCAGTTTGACAGTGACACAAGGTGTTCTCCATTGTTGAAGAATGCCCGTGCTTTTTTGACCTTCTGATCGCTAAATACAGCGTAAACGCCTGGGGTACTTTTATTCGCCCATCCAGTTCTTATCACGGCATGGGCACGACACTATGAACTGACTTGAAAGTAGCCTCCACCAGGCCCTCCTACGGGCGTATAGATCGTAGAATTCTGCAGAAAAATGAATAATTAGCCAGTCAGTCAGTCCAAGGTGAAGAGCCATTTCGCCCGCGTGCGAATGAATCTCTCCGATGGCCAACTCCCCTGAATATTCTCCCTATAGCCGGCGTGGTTAGTCTGGTAGAGACTACTTCTAATACTCCCATGCCGAAGACTGAACTACTGAAACAGGCACCGAGACTTGTGCTGTCCAAACCTTTCCGCAACGTGAATCTGGAAACACAAAAACATACAAAATGTGCATCTAACCTTCATCAACGTATGTACCTATTATCTTCCGCTTTTCCTGTCCTGTTGGATTGTGCCGACAGGTAACATTTTAATTGTCAGAAATATCTCTTCCCATACGAAATTCCTGCCGCCGCCTCTGTGCCGACGATGAAGGGCAGCGTTAAAAATCCCGGCCACTTCTTGGACACCCCCCTCCCCATCGAAACCTCTGTTTGGAGAATAGGTGAGGTTTCACAAACGTATCACATCATTTCACTATATGACAATCTTTAAAACCTCTTACCAGTAAATTAATGGGATAATGGGATAGCGCCCCTCTATCCCATTAATTCACTATAAGGAGAAATTATAATGTTTTAAATCTCTTACTAGTGAATTAATGGGATAGCACCCCTTTATCCCATTTATTTACTAGTAAGCTATATCTAAAAACCTCTTAAGAGATATCTAAAAATCTCTTACTAGTAAATTAATGAAATAGCACCCCCTTATCCCAGTAATTTACTTGTAAGAGATATCTAAAAATCTCTTACTAGTAAATTAATGGGATAAAGGGGTGCTAGCAATGCCAATGCAGTTGGTGAAAACAATGTCCTTGGTGGAAAAGTATGTCATCTAGACTAGATCTCATCGATGTTTTACTTGACGCCACGCGTAGGTTAGACTAGTTCCTTCAAGGCAACGTTTGATCAAACAATTTATAGATTATCCAGATCACAGTTTGAAAGCATTCATGGTCATCTCCTTCCCTCTTTCTTTCTTTCTTTCTTTCTTTCTTTCTTTCTTTCTTTCTTTCTTTCTTTCTTTCTTTCTTCCTTTCTTTTTTTCTTTCTCTCTCTCTCCCATTCTCTCTCAGACACATACATGTGCAGACAAATTTCAGGGAATGACACCACCACTGTACATGTCCTTCTGATCGCTAATTACACAGTTAACGCCTGCGGTACTTCTACCCGCCATGTTATTGTCACGCCAAGGACACGACACTATGAACGGACCATGTAGGACTACACGGTCCGTTCATAGTGTCGTGCCCTTGGCGTGACAATAACATGGTAGGTAGAAGTACCCCAGGCGTTAACAGTGTAATTAGCGATCGAAGACTGAACCACTAAAAGAACTAAAACAGGCACAAAATTTGTAACAGACTTGTGACGTCTAAACCTTTCCGCATTGTGAACCTAGAAACACAAAAACATGCAAAATATGTTGATGAAGGTTAGACATCCAGGTAGTAAGATACGCCAAAAATAGTTGAGCAACTGGATACAATTTTGAAACAGTCAGACGTTTCAGACAGCATCCGCTGTCTTTCGTCAGTGACTAACGATAGGACTGGGAAACCAGATTAATACCAAAACTCTGAATAGATATGTTAATGAGGTTAAGACAATTTAGGATGTCTTGACGTAGTCTTCAAAAGAAAATTAATTCAAGACAAAACCTTGACTGATTCAAAATTTTATCCAGTTGCTTGAGTAACTATTTTTGGCGTATGCAAAATATGCATCTATTCATTCTATTGTCTTCCGCTTTTCCTGTCCTGTTGGAGTTTTACCTACAGGAGACATTTTGGCACCAATGTCTGAGAATCAATTATATCAGGCAATCAGTTAACTTTGCAGGTCTGAAAATGCAGAGGTATCGAAGCGGCACTCCTCGCGGTCTGCAGGTGAACTACAGCCTTGAAAAGTATCATGGCGCAATGAAACACGCCGGAGTGACACCTGGTATTACTGATAGATTTAGTAATGACAAGCACATTACTTAGATTATCCCCAAGTAACGTTAGATGTTGGGAGGTAGATCGTCATGTTTTGTGACATTCTGACACAGTTCTCCAGACCTTAAAACTGTCTGACTCGTCACAGTTTCGGACGGGTAACTAATATTCACCTTGAATATTCACCTTGAGGCTCAGCCAGTAGGTAGCCTTTTCAGAGCAATGAAGCTGTACTTAGGTTGTGCTAAGGAGTACGTGTGAAAAACGGAGCAGTGGGAAAATGTTAGTCTTTCCCTTCAAGCATCTCTTCAAGATTGACCTAGGCGTGAAAGAGGATGAAATGCACGGGTAGTGTCAGCGTTTCCGACAATACACCTGTTTGACACGGTCGACTACAGTTGGCCATGGTGTGACAGAGAAGAAGCGCTCTCTTGCGGTCCGGAGGGAGTGGTTTCTCTCTTGCGCGTCCATAGAAGCCATAGAAACACAGCTCTACGTCCGAACAAAATTGTCTCAATCTATGTTGTTGTTGTTGTCGTTGTTGTAGTTGTTTTTGTCGTTATCCTCATCTATCGGTCATTTACCATATCGCTAGACGTGGTCTCCAGGTGTTAAAAAATGTGGTGACTAAAATGCGATGTTACGATCCTCCTAGCCTGTGTTACACAATCTCTTGCTGTCAGTGACTGATTGGCCCCCTAGCGGAGCCTGACCGGTGACTACCAGAATTTCGTCAGGCTACGATCCTCCTTCCTAACATCTGCTTGAAAGTTGCTGTGACCCACTTAATTTGACCTGGACCCCACACCGTGGTCTGACCCGGAAGCAGATCGTATCTTGTCTATACGTAATTGTCTTACCTGTATCGGAACCAGGGGGCGACAGATTCAACTGTTTTTCCATATTCTTGGCGATACCATTGAGCGAGTTACTGCCAACGGAATAAAATAAGTTTTTATCGCCGCCGAGGTCCAAGAGGCAAGTATTTTTTCCGACTTATTGTCCTCATGCAGTTGGCCGAGGACTAAAAAACCACGCCGAAATGGGGGCGGTGTAATAACAAAACACTTCTTAACATGGCATGGTCTCACGTATAAGCCCATTCACGGTTCCGACTACGCATGTGTAGTGTCAAAGGTGAAGGCCCCTGGCTTGTAAACAGTTCTCGTCTCGACATTGTCTAAATTTGCATAACCACGCCCCGGCGGGTTTTGTTTACGTCTCAGGGGCCTTTACCTTTGACACTGCACATGCGTAGTAGGAACTGCGAATGGGCTTATTGTTCGTGTCCGACGATATAGTGCAAACTACCCGCAAGTTGACATTCCTGTTTTACTGTAATATCAACACTTAGGCATTTCTTTATCTTGCAGAACATTGAAAGACCACAGTACCACCAGAATGAGTTGCTACGTTATAAAACCCACGAGTTCCTCCCAGCGCCTTCCTTACCTTCCATTACTGATGACCCTCCGGGGCGGTAGGCAGGTCACTCTGGACAACTACAGAGAGCAGGACGAACAAGAACTCTTCCACATCTTCAAGAAGATTGTTGAAGACGGCCAGAACTATCCTCAGGAAAAGATGGAGTCTGTTCAAGACTTCCGCGACTACTATCTCTCTCACGACGTCTTCGTTGCCAGGGATGCCACTGAGACAGAAGAGGTTCTTGGAGCATTCTACGTCAAACCCAACTTTCCCGGCAGATCCTCTCATATATGTAACGGTGGTTTTATAGTGAAGGAGACCGCAAGGGGGCTGGGCCTTGGCAAAAGGATGGCCGAATACTTCCTGTACATTGCAAGGGATCTTGGATACAAGGCGTCTTTCTTTAACTTAGTGTATGTAAATAACGAGGCATCTTTGAAGATCTGGCGTGGTCTTGGGTTTAAGGAAATCGGCCTAGTGCCCAAGGCGGGGTATTTAAAAGGGTTAGGCTACACTGATGCTGTGCAATTTTATTACGACTTCTCGACTCTAACCGGTTCTGTTGACCAGATACGGTAAAACGTTTGTTTTAATTTGAAATGAGTATCGTCACTTCCTCAACACGCTATGGTTAGCTTGTCTCATTTGCATGGCCTTCTAGGACCGCCGACGTTTACTTTTCGGGGTAGCGCTGACGGCAATGTTGTGGTAGTTCCTTAATCTCCAAGCAGAGATTGGGTTCGGCTTATTTTTGACATCATTTTGGGCGTTTTTGTCGCCGGCTTTCTATTTTGTCACGGTTTCTTTCGCCCGTCAACGTGAAAGAAACCGTGACAAAATAGAAAGCCCGACAAAAACGTCAAAACCAAGCCGAAACACAACCTCTGCTTGGAGAGTAGCAGATTATTGTCTACGTCAGTTCTATAACTTATGTTATATTAATATCGCTGACGATCCTACCACCAAAGAAATTTTATTCGAATGTGACAACACATCTTTACTTCATTGTCAACTCTTAAATTAACTTAGAATTGTATTCCGAAGTGATGTAAGCTCAATATTTGTGAAATGTATCGACAATGAACGCAGGAAAAAGGCATGACAACAACTGTATCACTGATTTCTTAATTTATTCTTCAACCACGCCACAAAATTAACATAACGTGACACTGTACACATATTGATCAAGTGGAAAGGTCTACATTAAAGTGAGATGAAGAAATAAAAGTTTCCTTACTAATTCCAAGTCTTACAACAACCGGTACCTACGGTCAAGATCTCAACACTGAAATAACTTACAACTACATACTTAGAAATACCTCAAATGTTACATTTGAAAAGTAGCTATCCAATACAATACTTGAACGCGAACAAGGATTTCACGTAATATTAATATATACAAAGATGATTTTAGAAACAAGTTAGAGTGTGTTTGAATCGTATTATGTGCCTTGTTTATACACACGTATGTATCGAATTAATAAAATCTGTTACATATGTTATTGACGAGCACATGTTATGTAGTTTTGATTTGTACTTTTAGTTTGCAGAACAAAATCATTAGATGCATTTTTACATATATATAGATAATGTCATCTTCTTTCATACAGAATATTACAATTGAAAGAATATCTGCTACAGATTGATAAGGTTAAGTCATGATCATATTCAAATTTTTGTGGTGAATTTTCTTTTTCCAATCATTTATGGATTCATTCAACAGATGTGACCTGAATAAATACGCAAATTTAACCTTATAACAGGAATTGTTGGCGTGAAATAGTAAATCATATTGATATACAATAGAGCTGGAGCCTATTTTTTTATGTAAACTTTGATATTAATACACTATCTTCTATTATAAGTACATTTTCACATTAACGTATGCATGCAACGTTTTTACAATCGCGAGTATGTTAAGATATCATTTAATTATGTTTCGCCAACGAAACATATTGTTTTTGTCAGGTTTCTTCTCCTTCTCCTTCTTCTCCTGTCAAGTCTTCAAATCGCTTCTTCTCGGTCGTCCGTCGACCAAAAAAGCTGAAATTTGGTATGCAGGTAGAGTACGTGTATACCCCTAGACCCTTTTAAAAAATTTTTGATATAAGTTTTGAAAATGATTTTATGGAGGATTTTTGGTCATTTTCATGAGTGTGAGTGTTTTATACTTATGTGATATGGATAATCAAAGAACAGTAAGTATGACAAATAGAAATTAACACGCTTTCTGTTTTTGCATTAGGTGGAGTTCAACCCCAGATCAGCTGAGGACATGCTTCTTGCAGCTCATTGTCCATACCTTTCATTTCTTTGATTGGCAATATATCATGATTGAGATAATGAGTGATGTAATTCAGATATGATAACATGCCTTGAAGCATTGTGAATGCAGAATTTTATATGACACACAACTTTTCATAAAATAATGTGAAATATTGTATGTTTTATACAGGTGATGTTCGGCCAAAAAAGGTCAGATTTTTGGCAACAGATACCTGAGATGAGATTAAAAGTCTTGTTTCCAATTCGTCATTGATATTTTTGAATCACATATTTGTTCAATAAAGTTTGGCATGAATTTAACATATATGGCTCTTTGTATATTTATTTTGGACAGTAGAAAGGGTAATTTATCATATACTTTAGATGAAGGTAGGACAGATAAGAAAGGGTTTTAGAATCACTCTTTTTTATTTCTTATATTTGTATATTAGGCCACATTACTGACAGTACACCACTTTCTGCCGAGCATGACTTTAAATATATGATACTTAACCAGTACACTGTAGGGTATAGAATATAGCCGGTAAACTGTAGGGTAAATCCTGGTATTGCTGGAGTTTCTTAGGTTATTGGGAACCGGCAAACTCTTGATTATATTTATAATTAGATGGATCAGATTATTTCATCGTGAAAACCTAAATAACCAGAAAGGCAATATAAGCTTTGCAATCAGATACATAGTGTTTACCTTCACGTGGTCTAGTCTTGCAAGCTACTGCTCTCATATTTTTGCTCAAACACATTCGTATGTATGGTGACCTCCAGATCTGTAATGCTGGTTGCTACATTATGTAAATGAACACCACGGGGTGTCTGCTGTTTACCAGTAACCATGGTTGCAGCCGTCTGGGCTGGGTCGTTGACCCTATTTGTTAGGGAGCCTCGGGAAGAAGAGGAAGAGACGTAGCAAAAAATATAATAATAATGCTAATAAAGTGTGCATTAGTCTGCGTAGATGATCGCTATATTTAAGAGATTGCACTGTGTTTCTATTTTGTCACGGTTTCTTCCTGTTGCTAGGTAGAAAGCCCGACAAAAACGCATAAAGGCACGTCAAAAACAAGCCGAAACACAACCTCTGCTTGGAACATCCTTGCTATAAAATGCAAAGTGATCTGTGATGGCCGCGCGCGGCTTACGAGTGGTGCGTTCTATTCTGGAAACAAAATGACCGCTCCGTGTGACATGGCCTCGCGCGGATTGGGGGCATCTGCATTTCGCCCTCGAAATCGATAAGAAGTTATATACCGACAGAAAGAAGAATCTTTGCTCGTTCACACACACTAGATTTCCTGTTGGTTTGAAATCTACAACAGGTTGAAAACAACAGGAGAAATTACACGAAAATCACCTAATTTTGGGTCGTATTTTTGACAGGGAAACGATAAACTATCGGTTCAAAAATCTATAGGAGTAAAAAATGAGGCTAGAAAATTGTAAATCACTTGAAAACAGCAAGATACACGGTCATATACTCCAGCGACAATCTTTCTTGTAAGGGGTGTTGACGCCCGGAGTCATGGAACGGACTACTTTCTCTCGCGGAAGGAAAATGAAACTGCCTCGAACTCTCGACGTGGCGTAGCGGCTGATACTGCTTTCTCTGCTAAGCACTCAGCATTTGGGAAAGAGTATGCATATGGTAGTTAAACACACCACTACCAGTGGACTAGCCCCCTGCTGTAGTGACTTGCACAAAGTTGTGTGGCCCAGGGCTGCCGAAACGGAAATGGGCGCCGCCTTATGCACCGTCTGGTGCGGGGAGGACTTTAATTTTTTTAACGCCCATCAATGCATTGATGTTGTTTGTATTTTCCAAGCAGAGGTGTGTGTGTTAGTTTTTCATTTCGCGTTTGGACAGACAAGGACGACATGGCACTGCACTCAAGTTTTTCATAACTTATGTCAACAGTGCCACGTACGCCGCCTCAGGTTATGGTCGGGGGTTGTAAACAAGTCAAGTCAAAGCAAAGCCTTCATTAAATCTCGATGGCTTGTTTGGCCACGAGGCCGTAGTGGTAGCGATGTCTTCCGTCCTCTTGGGGGGAGGCGAGCGAACAAATCACATCACTATGTATACTAGTCCCCTTACATAACCTCTGCTTCGAGAATGTGTTATTTGCACTTCACGACAGGACTTTGTACATAATGAACAAAACAAATTGCTGTCTTCCTGAGGGGGTGAAATGTTGTGTATAGTCAGAATATTGTTGTCATATTGATTTTGGAACATAATGCCAGGATGACTTGACTACATGGATGACATCCTCTGGGAACCCCAAAACTGATGCGAGCGCGCGAATGATAATAAAAATCTTTGTCAAAAATTATGAAATCTAAGTAGGTTGAACAAATGAATAAACACAAAGAGTATGGTATACCGAATAATAGATTCTTCATTCTTGTTTTTTCACATCTTTTTTGACTTTGGCCTTCTGCGACATAAGAATCCGATATTTTTGGTAACTTATTTATACATTTGTTAATTTTCCAGATGCTTTGTACGGTGAGCTTTGTGGGTGTGTTGTGGAAACGGACGAAAATTGATGCGCGCGCAGATGCCATCCATATAATCAAATCAACATGGCCCAAGGGAGAAGACATAACTTACCAATAGGTCACTAGATGCCAGTGACACCAGAAACCAGTTCTGGGGATGTCGCAATTTCCGCTCTGTAACGACAGCCAGGCAGACCTGTAAAATAATCATACTTTTTTTCTACAGTCGCGATGTTTCAGTGACGATTTAGATTATACTAATATCCCAGGACGATATACTTCCGTGAAACCAAGGAGGTCACCCTGTAACCTCCTTGGTGTAACCTCACATGCATATACCAAGAGAGTACTAGTAATAGCGCGTCACCTATACATGTATAAGGATAATATACAATACAAGGGCGAGTTAAAAGGTTCTGCAAGTGGTTTTATAACAGGTCCATTTCTTTATCGAATGAGTTGCAATCTAACAAAAAGACACATGATACAATATATGTTCTTGAGACTGAAATATCACGATTTTTGTCCAGATTTTCATGAGTGACTGAGGTTGCAGTTGATTTCAAAATGATCGCCCCCTATGGCCGAAAGTAACACACCCTTTATGAAATGGAAGCAGGTCTCTCTCCTTGCTCTTGTCACAAAGCTTATTTGATTCCCTGTTTAAGTCGAGGTATAGTTCTTTTTTTCCTTGCACAAACTTAATTACTCCATGGCCGAAAGGAAATCCCGTTATGAAACGTTATACAACTTTCCGTGACATACTGGTGCCAATGACCCGTCGTCGTTCAATGACACGCGTGCATTTTTACACAAGCTCGTCTTATCAGTTCATAATGAGTGTTGGATTAGAAAAGCCTATCATCACAACATCGCTTCGCGTGCAGTACCCACTTTATGCCAGGGTCACATTTTCTAGCCGGGGCCCGGCCGGGCTGTTTGCGGAAACGAAAATCGGTGTATCTCAATAACTATGCACAAGCCTTGCGCATTTTGTTGAAGCTATGCTCTTAAAACAATCTTTGGTATGTTTTGTTCTTTTCGTTGTCTTTTATATCATATTTTTTGTTCCCAAAGACCGGGCCCCGGATGCTGTCCGTGGCTAACATAGCGCTACTCTGTCATGTGAAAATGGCGGCAATTAGAAAAATGATAACCCTGAATTTTGAGCTTGCAACTAGGAATTGTTGAATTCGAAAATCATGATTTGTTATGATCAGTTGGTCTCTCTAGCTAATACTGTAGCTAGGACGGTGCACTTTGTGTTGCGGCGGCGTCACACTATGAAGGACATTCCGTCGAATTTGTAGATCATCAAACAGTGGCCATGCAGATTCGAGCGAATAGTTCGTTGGAAAATCTACCTTGTAGATTTGACGGGGCTGGGTGACTTCCGAACATCGACCGATCCCTTGAAACCCCTGAAAATCAAGAGACCAAAGATACCGGCCATATTTTGGTCGAATAAAATCGTGTTAGAGCTTGCAGACTTGTTGGTCGACCTTTTTTTTTCAGGCTAACAGTCCCTTAAAAAAGACACGCGAATACAGAAAAACTATAACGAAATTACACCACAAGGAGAAAAACTCACCAGAATGTTCCCTACAATGATCATGAGCATGACTGCGGACGCCGCGAGGCCGATGGCCACCTTGGCGGGAAGGCTGTACACCGAAGCCGTCGTCTGCAGCAGAACACTAACGGTCGCTCTGCTCAGGTTGGTAATGTTTCCGCTGGACATGGCGTAGCCTCCACCAGGCCTTCCTACGGGGGTATGGATCGTAAAATTCGGCAAAAAAGGGAATAATAGGCCAGTGGAGTCAGTCCACGGCAAGGTTGATATTTCCCTGCAAATGAAACCCTCTGCTGGCCACAACTTCCCTGGCAAATATTTTCCCTATAGCTGGCGTAGTTAGTTAGAGACCAGTGTGCCCGAGCGTCGTCTGTGTGAATTCATAAATTAGTGTAGAAGAGAACTGCCGACGTCCGCTTCTTTCTCCGCCTGGGCGAAACCACATGCCTGACGGTTTTCCGAGATAGTTTTATTAAGAGAAGTATCCAACCGTCTTACAAGACTCTTTGTTGAATAAACTGAAATAGAATAATTCTACCACATCCAGATAACTGACTGAATCTTCTGCAGCAACGTTCGAAATGTAGATAGTTCAAATGTCCAGCTTTAGCAGAAGAAACCCTCCGTTTGGTAGAGTCCCAATAAGTTAAGTCGGAAATCATGTTAGCTGTTTCTGTTCCTTTACCGCGATGCCCTTTGGTAAACTGATGACAACTGATCTTCCTGTATGTACGTTTCTCAAAGACGGGAAGTATAATTATTATCAGTCGTGGTGAAAGACTGCTACCTATCTCACTGCACCCGAGGCACATTGGCGGCGAGGCTTCGTCCTTAACTATAGATTTGTGTTACCGTAGCCTTTCCAATGAGAATATGATTCAAAACTTACAAGTATGATTAGAAATGTTGTTGTTGTTTTCTTGATGAAATTCGTTGAGGGCGCTGTCAAATCGCCCGATCGCAGCGAGGTTGCCAACGTGCCGCGGGTCCAGTGAGATATGGGGCCGCTTTAAGCCTTTGGAAACCTTACGTCTCCGTCTTTTTAAAACACGACGTTACCACAGGCTTTTTCTTCGCATATTGGAATTAATATAACAGAGAATAGGAAACAGGTTGTATATTTCCATTCTCTAATATATCTGCAATGCCGGAGTAAAAACGACGAGGAAATGCCAAGCTGAGTTACCAATGGACTTTGTGGCGTCTGCATTTGATTCACATGGCGTCTTTTGTGCCTTCTCTCTTGAGTCTTGTAAAGCACATGGAATCATAGGCAACGTTGGAAAGAATGATAGTCTTCATCTAAAACACCGTGTAATACGAGCAGCAAGGGAAGATATGGGTTATCGTGTCACATGAAAGGTGTAAAAAATCAGCCTCTATCCAGCCGGGTTATTAATTAGCCGGGTTACACAGACGCATACGTCAAACCTGTAATTATGACATCTGTCGCCTTTTTAAAAGTGCTTAGTTTTCAAAGGACTTTGCGGCGTCTTATTTGATACCTATGGCAAACAAGCAAACTTGCAATTGTACATGAATATGTTTTTAACGAAATCGCTAAGACCAGCACCGAAGTGGTTGAATTCTTTGGCGTAATGTTTGTGAAAAGTACTGGAATACGATATTACTGGCATGAAATAAACTAACTGTAAAATGCACAAGGCACTTGGAGACGTCGATACTGCCTCAGACATAGGAGCCTACATTTTGTAGGCTTCGGGCCTTTTGCAAACTTACACAATTGTCGGGTCCTTCTGAAAACTGACCGCAGGCCTTTCCTTTGTAACTTTATAGAATTAGAAAAAGCAAAGAGGCTGGTTGCGTCAATTGTACATCTTAAAGGAGTCCTAAACTCCAGAAGGTGGTGTTATTTTCCACTAGATTATGTATCAATGAATACATAATCAGCCGACTATATACATAATTTTGCTTATGGTGAATTACACAAGGTGTTTTTTTTTAAAAACAATATGATACTCACTGAACCCTTGCAGACCCTACCCATGTATTCCCTTTGTGTAAACATACATCTTTAATGGTGAGTATTTTGGCATAGATGAGGGGGGTTAAGCACAATAAGAAGGCCAATTGTTAATAAGATATAAAAGAACACAAAGCAAGACGAGTTTTTCTTAACCACCCTTACATTCTTTTTGTAATCTAACTTTTGTCAGGCCTTGTCAGGCACATTGTAATAAGCCATAGGCTGAGGTTGTTTGATTTAATCAATCAGAAAATAGAGGGTCATCTGGAGAATTCGGTAGAATACTGACTGCTTTTTGATGCGCATTGGACTAGTGGGTACTTTATCGTATACTGTAAAAAGTATTCATTTTTACTTCCTAAAATTATGATCTATTGGAAAATAACTCCCCCCTCTGGACTTTAGGACTCCTTTAAGTCATCGGATACTAGTATATCAGCAATCCCATTTTTTATTCCCAAAAAGTATTTCAATCGAAAACCGTGATAACTACTTTTACACGTGATTACGTCTGCCACAAACGTATCACATTATTTCACTATATGACAACTTTTAAAACCCCTTAGTAGTAAATTCATGTAATCGCTAAGACCAGCACCGAAGTGGTAGAATTCTTTGGCGCGATGTTTGTGAAAAGTACTGGAATACGATATTACTGGCATGAAATAAGCTAACTGTAAAATGCACAAGGCACTTGGAGATGTAGATTCTGCCTCAGACATAGGAGCCTACATTTTGTAGGCTTCGGGCCTTTTGCAAACTTACACTATTGTCGGATCCTTCTGAAAACTGACCGCAGGCCTTTTCTTTGTAACTTTATAGAATTAGAAAAAGCAAAGAGGCTGGTTGCGTCAATTGTACATCTTAAGCCATCGGATACTAGTATATCAGCAATCCCACTTTTTATTCCAAAGAAGTATTTCAATCGAAAACTGTGATAACTACTTTTACACGTGATTACGTCTGCCACAAACGTATCACATTATTTCACTATATGACAACTTTTAAAACCCCTTAGTAGTAAATTCATGGAATCGCTAAGACCAGCACCGAAGTGGTAGAATTCTTTGGCGTGATGTTTGTGAAAAGTACTGGAATACGATATTACTGGCATGAAATAAGCTAACTGTAAAATGCACAAGGCATTTGGAGATGTAGAATCTGCCTCAGACATAGGATCCTACATTTTGTAGGCTTCGGGCCTTTTGCAAACTTACACAATTGTCGGATCCTTCTGAAAACTGACCGCAGGCCTTTTCTTTTGTAACTTTATAGAATTAGAAAAAGCAAAGAGGCTGGTTGCGTCAATTGTACATCTTAAAGGAGTCCTAAACTCCAGAAGGTGGTGTTATTTTCCACTAGATTATGTATCAATGAATACATAATCAGCCGACTATATACATAATTTTGCTTATGGTGAATTACACAAGGTGTTTTTTTTAAACAATATGATACTCACTGAACCCTTGCAGACCCTACCCATGTATTCCCTTTGTGTAAGCATACATCTTTAATGGTGAGTATTTTGGCATAGATGAGGGGGGTTAAGCACAATAAGAAGGCCAATTGTTAATAAGATATAAAAGAACACAAAGCAAGACGAGTTTTTCTTAACCACCCTTACATTCTTTTTGTAATCTAACTTTTGTCAGGCCTTGTCAGGCACATTGTAATAAGCCATAGGCTGAGGTTGTTTGATTTAATCAATCAGAAAATAGAGGGTCATCTGGAGAATTCGGTAGAATACTGACTGCTTTTTGATGCGCATTGGACTAGTGGGTACTTTATCGTATACTGTAAAAAGTATTCATTTTTACTTCCTAAAATTATGATCTATTGGAAAATAACTCCCCCCTCTGGACTTTAGGACTCCTTTAAGTCATCGGATACTAGTATATCAGCAATCCCATTTCTTATTCCCAAAAAGTATTTCAATCGAAAACCGTGATAACTACTTTTACACGTGATTACGTCTGCCACAAACGTATCACATTATTTCACTATATGACAACTTTTAAAACCCCTTAGTAGTAAATTCATGTAATCGCTAAGACCAGCACCGAAGTGGTAGAATTCTTTGGCGTGATGTTTGTGAAAAGTACTGGAATACGATATTACTGGCATGAAATAAACTAACTGTAAAATGCACAAGGCACTTGGAGATGTCGATGCTGCTTCAGACATAGGAGCCTACATTTTGTAGGCTTCGGGCCTTCTGCAAACTTACACTATTGTCGGATCCTTCTGAAAACTGACCGCAGGCCTTTTCTTTGTAACTTTATAGAATTAGAAAAAGCAAAGAGGCTGGTTGCGTCAATTGTACATCTTAAGTCATCGGATACTAGTATATCAGCAATCCCACTTTTTATTCCAAAAAAGTATTTCAATCGAAAACCGTGATAACTACTTTTACGTCTGTCACAAACGTATCACATTATTTCACTATATGACAATTTTTAAAACCTCTTACTAGTAAATTCATGGAATAACACCCCCTTATCCCATTAATTTACTAGTAAGAGATATCTAAAAATATATTACTAGTGTATTAATGGAATAGCAACCCCTTATCCCATTTATTTACTAGTAAGAGATATCTAAAAACTCAAACGCAAACTCCAGCTGCCCGGGGATTTCTGTCCCCTCCCCGCGGGTGGCGAAGCGGTTACAGGGCGGCGAGCCGTTACAGGCCTAGGAGGTTTGATTGAATTCAGGCTATGTATTGATGGAATAGCAACATTTTATCCCATTAATTTACTAGTAAGAGACATCTAAAATCGCTTATTAGTGTATTGATGGGATAGCAACCCTTTGTCCCATTAAATTACTAGTAAGAGATGGTAAATTGATGGGATAGAACTTTACAAATAGAAGTTATCCCAACTTTTCAAACTATCCCGTTTTCTAACAGAAATTATCTTGAGAACTAAATAAATGTAATAAATAATCAAGTCTCAGTTCTGGATTAAGAAAACAACGAAAACATTATGACATCTTTTGCTTTTCTAACAGTGCTTAGTTTTCAAAGGACTTGCAATTCAATTGTACAGACAAATAATTTCAACACTGAAATCGTTAAGACCAGCACCGAAGTGGTAGAACTCTTTGGCGTGATGTTTGTGAAAAGTACTGGTACACGATATTACTGACATGAGATAAACTAATAACAATAAAATGCACAAGGCACTTGAAGATGTTGACGGTTGCTTCAGACGTTAGGATTAGACCTAGGCGTGTTTGTTCCAGTCGTAGAAGGCTTAATCAAGGACGGTACCGACTTACGCTTCACAGGCCTTTTGAAAACGCAACCGTCGGATCCTTCTGAACACTGACCGCAGGCCTTCGTTTCGAGAAACCAGCACTCGGCAGAAGCAAGTAAGCCAGCTGAGTTTCCAATAGACTTGCGGAGTCTGAATTGACTTGATACATATGGCAAACAAGCAAACTTGTATTTATATAAATGTTTTAAAAAAATCATTTATTTATTTATTTCGATTTACCACATTTTGTGGAAGGATTGACATAACAGGTGACTATCACCTTTCCTAGATGTCAACCCAGACCAGACTGTAAGATTTGGACCATCGCACACCGGGGTCTGTCCCTACTCTTTTTCGAAAGGTGTGGTGGGTTCTTTAACGTGCGCGGTGTGTGGCTCTCCATTTAACGTCCTATCCGAGGGACTTCCCTAACCCTAGATGAGCTAGGTACTCATTTACACCTGAGTGAAGTGAGGAAAGTCGTGTTAAGTGCCTTTCCCAAGGGTACAACGTCGGGGCGCAAGTTCGGACATGTCTCTGGGCACAACCCGGGATTAGGCAACAACCAAAGCAATATTAGGGCCAAATACGGAAATAAAAAAAATGATGAAATCTTTAAAGTAGTGGCATTTACTAACATTGTTTAGCACATTTCATACTTTTAGGATTTTAAAACCGCGCAAAATCATGCCGTATGATGATCCCCTTAGTTTCGCGAACCTACAGAAACTCCGGCCACGATTTTTCAGTCAGTTCTAACATCACAACAACGTCGTATTTTTGCATTATGGACATTGCGATACGTAATGATAGTGTTGTTTGAACTAATCATGTAACTGTTATAGAAATGACTTAATAAATTCACTTTCAAAATCCGATTTATCGGACCCTAATATTGCTTGACTTTCCTTTAAGGTTTGTACCCTGGCTAAAGTAGCATTTTGACTTTCCATTGTTTTCTCATAAGTGAATAAAAACAGAACTATAGTTGTACTGAATATTGATAGATGGACATGAAAGGATACCAAATATGACTTTGTGGACCATATAGATGACGTCATCAAATTTAATTGCCCCTATCATTACTTTTTTTCTAAGAGAAAATACATCACTTTGATACATACCACTGCAATGAAACCATGTTTTTCATGTGTATAATGATGAAAGCTACAAACTAATCTTGGCACATCTTGATATCTACTAATTGTCTGCAGCTATAAAAAACATTACTTCTTAATAAAGCAAAAAAATCAACACAGAAGTAGTAAAATTCTCTGGCGTGTTTTTTGTGAGAAGTACCGCAATGCGATATCACTGGCATGAAAATAAGCATGATAACATGTACAAGGCACTTTGCGAATGTTGACGCTTGCTTCATGGTCATCAGGGTCAGACCTAAGCGTGCTTGCTCCAGTCGTAGTAGGCGTACTTGGGCGCGTACTCCGTGGGGCCCATGGTATATTTGTCGTCCTTTTCTTCAGCTAACCCCACAGGTCCATCCGCTGACACCGCAAAGTAAGGTGGAGCTAAATAAAACACATCAGATCAACTCGTTAAAACCACATCTTGGTGATTGAAGTATGTATCATCTAAACTGGATATCAGTAAAACTATCAAATATCAGCAAAATGCAAACGCCACTTTAGGCATGGGAAAAATAATGTTGAGCTTCCGGTTACACGACCGACCCAAGCAAAAACCTGTCGACTCTAGCCTTTTTGGGGTCGACCGCTGGAAAAGCTGTATAAAACTTCCGATCTGGCATGTTCTGCATGAATTCAAAACAGAGAGAGAGACACACTAATTTTGTCAGTACTATAACCGGAATCACAACTTTTTTTATTATTTTTTATTAGTCAAAATAATACAACTGTACATAAAGCACCATCCAGCAAATCAATCTTGAGACATCATATAGTATTACATAGAGTGTTCCATTTACCAAGGTGTTTCTCTTGTCTTCCCCTCCTTGCTGCGATTATATATTCTAATTGGTAGAATAAATTAACATACTTAATGAATGTCTGAAAATTTAAATATGATTTGCCTCTGCTTTGAAATATATGTCTTTTGGCCAATAGAATTATAAGATTTTCGAGACAATTTTCGGAGGATAAATTTCCAAATATAACATTGAAGGGGTTTAAATTCAAATTCTGTCCTGTTTTATTGTTATACCAAATTTTGATTTCGTTCCAAAAAGAGACTACACCGATACAATCCCAGAAGACATGAGTGTATGTTTTTTTTTTTACTTTCACAAGCTAGTACATACGTGGTGCACTCGGGTCGGTAGCTGTCGGGTACGTCCACTGAGAGAAACCGAGGTCAGGGTACAAAGACTCATGGGAAGGTGGCGGCTGCTCTACCGGATGTAGGGGGAAAGAAGGGGCTTGTGGGTAATAACTCCTCAGAGGGATGGAGCCGATGGTGATGGGCATCTCGACCTCGAGATCCGTGTGTAGTCCCGGGATGTTCACGACAAACTGTGAAAAAAGAAGTAGAAAATTACCCGGGCGTCTTCAAAATGTAACACTTTGGTCTCTACCAGATTACTGTAAATGCAGAAATGTTCGCGGTGGTTTTACGTTCGCGGTTTTCGCGGCGACCGTTTCACCGCGAACTTAAAACCACCGCGAACATTTTGTCCAATACTGTGGCAGTATTTGACTATAGCGCTGCCACAAACTTAAAACTACCGCGAACATTCCATTTTTGCCTTAGCGCGAAATAAAAACCACGCGAACCTAAATGCATTTACAGTACCTACGCCGGCTACAGGGAGAATGAAATTGCCTCATTAACTATGCCGGTCATAAGAAAAAAAAATACAACGGTAACTTAATAAAAGAAAACATTTTGCAACAGAAGCTATGCAAATGACGTTACATGCTACTGAAAGACAAACTTGCCATTTTCTATCATAAAACTACTTAACATTTGTCAAAACAAAGAAATGTACCTTTGGTACAAAGACTCATGTCATCCATCTTCGACATTAGCCTGAGTGCCATCTTCCGTAGAAACCGCTGGATGATCCTGGATGGATCAAACTTTTCGGTTGCTATCCGGCCGTAGTTAGCAAGCGAAAAGATTGAGCCAGCGGCAACTCTATACGGAGGATGGCACGCAGACTGTTTCGACAGAGCTCATGGAGCTCCACGTCTGTCACTTCTTACCTTGATCTTGTACTCAACGTCAATGATGTTGCAGTATCGTTGAGAGGAGGGAGGGATGGCAGGGATCGGAAGAGCTATACCACTCAGGTCAACAGCGTCCTTTGCTTTGCAGCCCAAAGCCTTTATCTCGCTCAACGTTTTCCGCTGTCGCCTTCTGTCTTTGTGTGGAGAGGTAGCAACGCATGTCGCCTTCTGCGATGGCAGAGGTACATTAAAAGATACCGGTTAAGCATAATTAAGGGTTAATGACCCACCCCGAAGTGTATATGGTGTCATAACGCCTGGCCATGTGCTATAACCACCGAATAAAATCACAGAGTGAAATGTTTTATTCTATTTTGTCATATGCTTACAAAATATTTGATTTATTCTAAGATAGTAAACATTTTGGGAACAAATAAACATTCTACGAATATTAACAAAAAGATAACCTCCCCCTCTACATAATGGAACGGTCGAACGGGTGTGTTATCGCGTCATAACACATGGGCAATGGAGGCTTCTGATTGGTCGACGCCATCTGGCTATGTGATAATTAGCCATAAGGAATGACCCGAAAATGTCTCAGGAAAACACATTGCACCGTAAGAGTGGCGAGTTGCTCAGTTCATAAGAAAAACACAAATTAACAACAGAGAAAAACTTTGCCAAATGTTATGTTGACCTCAAGATTGCATCAATAATTTTAACTCCACCCCTACCCCTACCTAAAAATAGCCTGAAAACCTGCATACGAACCGATCTGAGTTGAACAGTTGTCTCCTTGATTTCAGTTTTGCTGCCGTTCTTCAGAGTCCCGCTGAACCGAACGGTCTCTCCCGGACAGTACGCACCCCGGTCCGTTTGGACCTGCACTTCGATGGGGTCGGAAGCAAAAGGCCCGAATCCAAGCCTCTTCGAGTCTTGGGTAGTCGACGGTGTCTGTCAAGGGCGATATTGAAGTACGTAATTAAATTGGAGACAATTCTTGGAAGGTTTTTCTTGGAAAACTACAGTCTGCAGTGCTCCACCTCAATCCCAAACAGCGTTCAATGTATTCTCCAATAGAGGTTTCGGTCGGAGGGCTAGGAAGGGCCGCGATTTTTATCGTCTGCCTCCCTATAAAATCACGGAAACTCCTAGACCCAAACGACCGAGACCTTTGCTTAAAAATACGTGCAACTTTCATTTAAGCTTCAGCTTCTGCAAACGCGTTGGGAGGAACTGTATTTGGTATTACTCGGCGACCACTATTCGGTGAAAGCACATATCCTTACCATTGCGTTCCAGGGAATGGATGTGGAATGCTAAAATCAATAGGATACTGTAAAGTGACTCTATATTGTTTATAGACATGTAGCATAGACCATGAGTCTGTAATATGAAACATACATACCAATGCGTTAGGGTCCTCATTGAGATCATACATGTCCAGTACAGTGAAGGCCCTCTTGGTCTTCTTGTCAAACTTCCATGGCCTGTCGATGATGGCCTCGGCGAAGTAGCGCACGTACCCGTAACAACTTTCAAACGAGGTGGGCAGCCCTGCGCTGGGCAGCTGGTACTGGAAGGGATAGGTGTGTTGTCCCGCCGGCAGCACAGGGGTGTCTCCGGTCTCTGCCTGGCCTGAGAGAGTGAAAAGACGTTATTTCGAGCAGATATATCCTGGATACCAGACCCTTTACACTTTTTGGCTGGGGGAAAACATCATAAGCGATATAGAGTTTGCACCCTGTCTCTCTTAGCAGCCGATCTCTAGGGGTGTCTCCGGTCTCTGCCTGGCCTGGGAGAGTGAAAATAGGTGTCATTTCGACCAGATACCGTGCACATCTCCAAGTCCGTAGGGGGTGCAGCCGATCTAGGCCCTGGCCGGCCTCCGACGTCGGGGGACACGGGCTTTCACAGTGAAACCGATCGCGATGTCCGGCCGGGTAGTTTACGGATAGACTCTATAGATCGCAAACTGTAACTTCTTTAGCGGACCAGGTCCTTTGGCATGTTATCCATCTATTTACCCAATTTCTACTATTTGGGGTTGAGGGAAAGTGTCTTACCTGGGCCCCAAAGGGTCACCGTGTTCTCGAAGTACACTTCCCTGCCTGTGTACACAACGGTGGTTTTCCCGGTAGACACAACCCAGCGGCATCTCGCAGAACCTTTCATCAAGAGTTTGACACCTGCAGATATAAGATACATTGTAAATTTATTGGAATTGCAGTGTTGCCACTGTATCAAAACCAATGTACAATCATAATAATCTCCAAGCAGATCTACACGGGGCAAAATCGTAATGTCAGCCAGAGAAGCTACGGTGCCTGACTGGAGCCTCTCTGGCTGACATTACGATTTTGCCCCATGTAGATCTGCTTGGAGATTACAATCATAAGACACACTTGGATGGACGGCGCAATATGGTCTGATATCAGACAGACAATATTCAAAATCGGTATATCTTGCTTGTTACTGATAGACCTGTACATTTACAGAAAACAGGTCACTGACCATATTTGTTGATAAGGCGGGTCATGTATGGTATGCAAGAGTTCAAATATCGGTTCGAGTTTTTCAGATGCCGAGGAGAGGGAATGACTAATTTCCTTATGTTTAAAGATTAACATACGATATTGCCACTGTGACAATTTCGGCAATCTCAAATGAACATTTCTACATACTCCAAATCATGTATCTTCGAAAGATATCAATGCAAAATCACCATCCATTTTGTAGGGGATGGGGAAGTGGCAGTATGAGTGCCCAAGCGTTCAGGTCATTGATTGTGAACAAAGAACCCATGATATACAATACGGTAAGTCGGACATAGTCTTTGTGTCCAACCACCACCGTTTCGGAGAATGCATTTCTATCACTCACCTCTCATCTTCATGTCCTCATTGAGCTCCAGGTGAACTTGACCCCTGACGATCTGCCCGGCCTGATACACGTCCATATTCTTCTCGAAAGTTATGTAGAAGGAGTTGAGAGCCGGCATGGTGGATTCTGGTGGTCAACGTTTTAATCTATAGAATCTGCATAGGAAAATTTTAACATCGTCATTGATGAAACGGTTTCCACGTACACGCAGACATCCCAGTACAGTTGCTGACGTCCAACTCCAATCCAAGCCTGTTATCTGATTTCTGATTTTGATCTGCTATCTTCATTGACTGAGTAGCCAAATACTAGTAGTCTGCATTCAATCGTGAAATATACAAATAACGGGGGCCTACATGCCCCTTTTTCGTAGAAAATAAAGGCGCAGGCTGACTATTTTGATTTACCGTAATTTGTAGGGAGAACCATCTTATTCACGTAATTCATAGCGGTGTGACCAAATTTTGCGTTATTGCCGTAATGAATTCCTCAAATTTATACGTAGGGGGGTTCACTTGAATCTAGCATAAAGCGTTGTCGGAACCCCCCGTGCAGGCCCCAGTAATATCAGCTATGTGGGTAACTATTAACTTATTTATGACAAAAGAATCTTCGCGGTATAAAGGTAAAACAAGAGGTTTGGTGCTTTTAGGTAACGCAAACTCTACATTTCGCATATTAGATATCAGGTCCGACCTGGTACTTGTCGACACAAGTCAACAAGATACTGCTTATAGTTTTGACGTCGTTCCTTTAACTATTTATCGGCAATGTGTCGTGACGACCGTCTATTTACTCTAACGGGGTCAGGCCTCCTATAGGGGGTTCTATATTGTAAAGCCTTAAAGGAGTCCTAAACTCCAGAAGGGGGAGTTATTTTCCAATAGATAATAATTTTAGGAAGTAAAAATGAATACTTATTACAGTATACGATAAAGTACCTACTAGTCCCGTGCGCATCAAAAAGCATCGAGGATTCTACTAAATTCCCCAGGTGATCCTCTATTTTCTGATTAATTAAATTAAACAACCTCAGCCTATGTCATAAACTAGAAGCAGACTTCTAAATGTGAAATTGCCAGACAACGGTCTACTACTACAAGTAAGTATTCAGGTGTAACATGATACGTTCTTGAGCATAACAAGCTTGCGTTCGCTTGTTTGTTGTCACGGTCCGCAATTCTATTCATTCCGCTTCTGACCGCTTGCTAAAATACTGCCTACATCGGTTTTGTTTAGAATATCTTCCATATTCACACGAGAGACGCAGTTGCAGTTGGTGTAAGATTCCTAACAAAAGACAGCAAACTTTCTACAAGGTTAGCGTTACTGTTTACCATGTTATGTTAAGGTTTAATAGGTAACGAATCTTCCACTGGGTCCGATCGATCGGAGGGGGAGGGCGCCCATTAACAGTAAAGATAGGCGAAAGTTTAACAAGTTACAAGTCACACAGTGTGATCCTTACGTTGTCCACTCACCTGCTTGTCTCCCCAAGTGTTGCGTCTGTCCTTAACTGACTGGTTGAACTCGAGAGTCCGCTCCTTTTAAGCACTGAACCACGCCACGCCCCACTTCTGACTCACAAGAGTTGAAAGGTCACCTGTGAGTCAGAGGCACCTGTAGTGTCGGGTCACGTGTTACAGGCTAGGGCCTTTTGTAAATTTTCCGGTAGATTGTCAGTAAGGTGGTAAACGTAATACGCACTTAATGAGCTATTCCTTCATCACGAAAGATAACTTCGTCTTTTGTTTTGTAAATTGAATAATTTTCGTCTCTGTTCTTGATTAGAAGTTGTGACCACAGTTGATATGTACTGATCCTTAAAGTTTAATGTTGCTCCGGTGAGTATTAAAGTAACTCAGGATACTGGTAAATAAGAAACGGGGTCATTCATTGTTTGTGGCAGGCACTCTGCCTGTAACAGATTTTTTTTAAACATTTTAAAGACACACAATACTATAAGACAGACAAAAGTTATAAACAGATCGCAATGTTCCTGACGGGCGTCTCTGCTAGTCCCTTTACCAACTACCGATATCATAGAAACCATAACGTCACAAAACGTCACGATACTTCATCCCAACATCTGCTTGGAGATCGAGTCCAGTGTGAGTTCAAAAGTCGTGTTGGCGCACTTCTTTGTTGTAGTCAGGTTGCTGACGGCATGAGCGACTAGGGTCATGTGATAGGTGTTTCGTAATCCATCGGTTTGCTAGTTCGTCCTACAGGTCGTTCATGTGATAGGGGTTTCGTAATCCAAAACAGTATCCGTCTTTTTGCTATTTCACAATACAGGACGATCTTGTGAGCGTTACTCATACAATGATATAATCTGAATATTTCTGGCAATATTACATATATGTAGGGTCAAGGAATACAAAATCACCAATAATGTATTCACGTGTTAATCATTAAATCTTAAAGGTGCCCTAAGCGATTTCAGGGGGTAAAACTTGAAATATTCTGGGGAAAACAATTCTGTTTTGTGAGGTTGAAACTGACATTTGCTTCCCCATTCTAGCACATCTGCATCATTATATTCCCCTTCCAGTGGGAAGGGGGATATACTGTTTTTGCTTGCCTGTTCTTCTTCTTCTTCTTCTTCTTCCGGCATAAACCAAGTAGATGTGCGGTGGTAGCTCTACTAATGATGTTACAGAAAGTTATATGTACTATATGTAACATGGTACGGATGTTATATTTGAGATGTAGGTACCTATAGGAAAGGTGAATACACCTGACAATAAATTATGCTAATGAGGACCTCATTTGCATAATTTATGCATAAACTTGTATTTCCCTTGGCGTAAAAGCTGCAGATGTCATATTTGAGTTGTGGGTACCTATAGGAAAGGCGAACACACCTGGCCATAAATTATGCTAATGCGGACCTCATTTGCATAATTTAGGCATAAACTTATATTACCCTTACCATGAAAGCTACGGATGTCAGATTTGAGATGTAGGTACCTTTAAGAGAGGTCAACACACCTGGCCATGAATTATGCTAATGAGGACCTCATTTGCATAATGTATGCAGAAACTTGTATTTTCCTTACCGTACAATCTACGGATGTCATATTTGAGATGTAGGTACCTTTAGGAAAGGCGAAAACACCTGGCCATAAATTATTCTAATGAGGGCCTCATTTGCATAATTTATACATATCCCTTACTGCGAAGGCTACGGATGTCGTATTTCAGATGTAGGTACCTTGAGGAAAGGTGAGCACACCTGTCTATAAATTATGCTAATGCAGACCTCATTTGCATAATTTAGGCATTAACTTGTATTTCCCTTACCGTAAAGGCTACGGATGTCATATTTCAGATGTAGGTACCATTAGGAAAGGTGAATACACCTGACCATTAATTATGCTAATAAGGGATCCATTTGCATAATGTATGCATAAACTCGTACTTTCCTCACCATTAAAGCTAAGGATGTCATGTTTGAGATGTTGGTACCTTTAGAAAAAGTGAACACACCTGGCCATAAATCATGCTAATGTGGACCTTCTTTGCATAATTTAGGCATGTACTTGTCTTTACTGTCAAGGCTACGGATGTCATATTTGAGATGTAGGTACATTTAGGAAAGGTCAGAAAACCTGGCCATAAATTATGATAATGAGGGCCTTATGCATAATGTATGCATATCCCTTGCCATAAAAGCTACGGATGTCATATTTGAGATGTAGGTACCTTTAGGAAAGGTGAATACAACTGACCATATATTATGCTATTGCAGACCTCGTTCGCATAATATATGTAGAAACTTCATAATACCATTACAGTCAATTTTAAGGATGTCATATTTCAGGTGTAGGTAATCGAAGGGGAATATCCTGCATTTTCCTGAAAATGTTGCCTTTCTAGTTATTTTAGACTTTGGGCGTTTAAAAATAGCACAGAAGCAAGCCACAAAAGGAGTATCTTATTTATTGGGTCCCCCCAAAAAATCAGCCCAGAATCCAGCCGTAACGGTTTCCTGTCGACAATTTTCGGTAACTTCCGACCGCGTGACGTCACAATGCCCAAGCACATTGAGCCAAGACCACGTGATTATTTCTTCGGATGCGTTCGGGATTTATCGGTCAGAATCGTGCATGTTCGGAAGATTTGAACTGATGGTTGGCTTGAAGTGCTCAGATTTTCAATGAGTTACCACCACACAACGACATCACATTTTTGCTCCATGATGGTTGATATGTGATGGTATAGTGTTATCTAAACTTACTATGGACAGAAATCAGAAAAAAAATTGATTTTGAATATATGACTTTCAGCGCCCTAATATTGCTTAGGTTGCCTTTAATTCCGCGAGTATCAACTACTATCATCGTAGTACATGGCGGCTGTAGACATCTCTCTGCAGTAGGATGTTCCATTTTCGGCACAGCACCGTAAGTTGGCTGATCTGATGTCGCATAAAGCCATAACCCTTTAAGACTTGGTCCTCCCACCTTCTTCTGGGACGTCCTCTAGGGCGCCTCCAGGTTTAGCCTGGAATCCATACCATCGGGGGCTCCTCGATATCTCTACGGCACTGTGAGTGACCCCCGCCCGCCCAGACAGCTTAGTCCGCTCGGGGTGTGTTTACGGCCTAAGATTAGATTACGTCGCTGAGAAAGTAGGGTGGCAAGCGGAAGTAGTAGTAGCGGTAGGAAGGCTATCAGAAACGGTTTAATAAAGCAAACTGGGCCCGGTAAAAAACCCTAAGCCAACCCTTAGAGACTGGGGCCAGGCTACTCCAGGTTGTGTCTGGTTCAGGTGACCTGGCCTGTTTTATCACTTGGGACGGCATGGGTCTGGAGACATGCCCCAAGAAGTTCACATATCCTAAGAGGGCACTGACAATAACTCGTTTTATGTGTGAAGCAAATTGTTATATTTTGATTCGCACTATCGAAAACTCGCTTTGAGACTGTTTACTTTTCCGTCGTACACAGAATCACTAACGCCCTCCAGGACGTTGACATTTGACCCTTATTCTATCATCCTTCAGGGAAAGACACACGTTTACGAAACTATACATTGAACGTATCGACTGAGTTTGCGATGATCTATACACAGACGGATGCAATACCCATGTCCATTTTACAATGGCAAGTGAAGCATTCAAAAAGAACTGAAAAATTGTAAATGTATTATTGTCAACCTTTATTGATTTTTATCGTATTGCAAAAAAATTCCCGTATTGATGACATATAGTGAGAATATGGTCACTGATGAAAGGTAGCGGATACTACTACAATTCATGCATATCCCCGAAATATGCTATTAACCGTAATGCAAATAGCTGGAGTCTACTGTATATCTAAAACGTCGCAGTCTGACCGTTTTAGTTTACAAATGTATCAAGTTGCTTAAGTCACTTTTGTATTGGATGTAGTCATAGAGTCTATATATGAATATCTTACAAACCATTTATACATACATACATACATGACAAGATTAATGTATCTAGAATAAGAGAAATGATTAAGAATACTTATTAGAACACAGATAACATACAGAAATTGTCGAAAGCTTGCAAGAATGGTACATAACATATCCACGCGGTCTTACACTGTTCCATGAGATTGTCAAAAAGATCAAAAGCAGATATTTTTTCAGCTTCAGCTTCATTGCTACTGCCATTGGCATCTGACATCTGTCTAAAAAAATATGCACATGAAGTGCGCCAACAGTGCAGGTAATTCATAAAATCCATGAATTGATAAACATTGATTATAATTATATGAGATACATGGTGACGTTTGGTTTGAAAATCTTTGCACTGGTGCGCTAAAATGTAGACATGGTAGAGATATATTGATCACATGGTGGTCGCTTTAAAAAAACTGTCATGAAGTCCTGCAATCTGATTGGTAGGATCTGTGGCGGGTAAATCCTGATCTTAGGTTGTGATCTAAATTGTCTTAATGCATATGCTTGAAAATAAACAACTGTCCTGCACTGCATAGAATACTACAGACTGATCACATTGTGGATGTACAAAGACAAGAAGCATCGGGGTAAATTAAGTACTTATTTTTCTATATGCTTCGTCAACAATTACAATTTAAGTTTGTTATTCTTGCTTCAGTACTTCAAAGATAATTTTTGTTCTTGACCGTAAGAAAGGCACGCATCATCTTTTGTTTATCACGACTGAACTAGTTTCCTGTTTTGTCTGTAGCTGTTTATCATTCGTGATTATCTGTACTTGTATGACATATCATATATCATATGATATATCATCTAACAACTCCCAGAATTCTTGCAAACTGCACACAATATGTATACCTTTAGGCTTGCCCCTGAGGCGTCGACAAAAAAGACAAGTAGAGTAAAGGAAAGGGAAGGCACAGTATGATGTAGACCTAAGGTTGCTTCCCATGCCAGTCGTAGTAGGCGTACTTGGGGACAAACTCCTTCGGGCCCAGGCAGTCGGCACCTCTGTCTGCCTGATCCTTTTCGATCTTCGCAGGTGTCGCGACCGCAAAGTAAGGTGGAGCTAGAAACGGATGAGATGAAATAATCACTACCGAATTTTGATGCTTTCTTTGTGTATTTGGAGTAAAGTTCACTTGAACTGAAAGGACTAGCCTGGATGCCAGACCCCCAATCTCTGTGATAAACACGATAGTTATTATAGAGATTGGGGGGTCTATATCCAGGCTACGTTAAAACGTACCTCAAATGTAGCTCATACTGGACATTATCAGTGACTTATCTCCAAGCAGATCTATTGGTGGCAAGGCAGTATCAAAAGGGCCAGCGAGTATCAAAAGCCACCGGAGCAATGGCACCGTCTTTTAAAAGAAATGCTCCTCCCTGTTTGAGTGATGGCAGATCCTCCAGAGCTTTGGATACTCATTGGCCCTTTTGATACTGCCTTGCCACCGTTCTGATTGGAGATAAATCGGTGACAGCTAGCCATAGACTATATCTACTTACGGGGTCCTTCTGTGTACTGTGGCGGCTGGTCCCCCGGATGTAAGGGGAAAGAGGGGGCTTGTGGGTAGTACGTCCTGAGCGGGATGACACCGATGGTGATAGGCATGTCCACCTCAAGGTTCTTGTGCAGTCCTGGGATGTTCACGATAAACTGCGCCAAGAAAGAAGGATACGAAAACGCCCCAAAATGATTTAAGAAAAAAGACTTTTCTTGTACAAAACTATATTTTCAACACTATTCTACATAATATGTTTGACCAATTGCTGACGTCACGTATCCGTGAAGACACGTGTCAATAAAGTCACGTGTTTGTAACTCTCCGCGCGCGCGGCGGGTTTACGTTCGGAAGTGATTGGTCATTATTGATCGTGAAGAAGGCGACAGAGGTCGTACGTTGAAAAGTTGATCCGTGAATACCTAAGTGTTGGAAGAAAGCTTAGCATTGTATTACTATTCTACATGATGTTCTTGTTGTTGCTTGTATCGGAACACCACTATAAAAGATAAGTTTTCAACATGCTGCACACGTCAGATCGTCAGATTAGACTGACACATCGGGAGAAATCGAAGGACCCCTACTCTTATCGATACGCTTGCTTAAACACGGACCCCCTCTTTACCGTAGCAGTCACAATAAAGGTGAAAACAGGACTGCTAATTTTTCTTACCTTAACCTTGTACTCAACCCCTATGATGCCACAGTGTCGTTTCACGGAGGGAGGGACGGCAGGGATGGGAAGAGCTATCCCAGCACCGCTCAGATCGGCAGTACTTTTGGCTTTGCAGCCTGTCATCGTCTTCACTTCGTTCAACGTTTTGCTCTCGTACCTTGTCCTCGTATAGTTGCCCATCGGACCCATGTCACTCTTACCGGTGGCAACGCATGTGGCCATCTGTGATGGAACACGTTTAAAGTTCTACATGTAGCTAAGAGGACTTGTACAGAATGAAAGGAAGGGTACGGCAATGGAAATAAAAAAGTAGACAGGGTGTCATCCTAGTTATTATAATTATCATCATTATACTTAGTTTTCAATCAACTAGTTGGTTGAAAGCTAACCAAGATGGCATCCAAGGTAAACAAAAACTATATCAGGACATAAAATGACGATGAATTTGATTGGATTGTGATAACAACAATAACCGTAGAACAATGGTATTGCAATGTAACGTTACCTAAGAAAGCCTACAGAAAAATAGCGTTTAGAAAAGAAGTGAAGGACTGTACATCTAGGTTTACCAAGATCGAGTGTAACATGCAGCCTCCACCAAGCCTAAGGGGTTATGGACAGTAAACATTAGAAACAATAGGGTGAACAATTGGCCTGGAGAGTTTCTTTAGGGTAACATTTGCCATTGGAAGCGCTATGGTGGCCAAGCTCTCCTTGCAAATCACTCTCCCTATAGCCTATAGCGTAGTTAGTCTGTCAGTAGGAAAGACCAAAACGACTCATGATTCCAACCGCTCCGAGGCATTTCCTTCCGCTCCGAGACATTTCCTTACGCTCCGCGCCAGGAATCATGCCTCGGAGCGGTAGGAATCATGCCTCGGAGCGGTTAGAAATGACTTGAGGAAGCTGTCTTACTTTGTCGTTTTGGTCTTTCGTATGTCAGAGACTAGTATATGACCTGTATGAGCTGCACTGTTGTGTGCCGGATGTCTGTACCGCTGCCGTTGTTGATAGTCCCGGACAGCCTGATGACCTCCCCCGGACAGTAAGCACCTCGGTCCGTCTGGACGTTTATCTCGATGGGGTCGGAAGTAAACATCAAGATTCCAATCGTCTTGGAGCCTTGAGCAGTCGACGGCGTCTGTGAAAACATTGGGAATCTAAATTGGTTTAAATGTTTCTTTAGAGAGTTTCAAATGGAAGATAATCTATGACCTTTTGAAGATTTTGATTATGATAAGCGCCATTTCCGGTACATGAGTAAAGCGCTTACTACCAAGCTTTCGGTCAGTCATCCGATCCTTCTTAAGTTAAAAGGGTCCTAAAGCCTATGTTACATGACCTGAATGGGAGTGACTGTGTGACGTCAGTAACGTCATAGGCTATCAACCATCCGAAACCTAGACGGGGGCCGTTACCAACTGCCGGGCTCCTTTGGCTCGTTGCTGACGTCACACTACCGTTCATGTTACATCGCGTGACACAGACTTCGGGTCATTTCAACTTGAGAATGCCGAGGACAGATGGAAGAGTTTTGTAATGGTTGCGAGAAGAAAATCAAACAAAGAGGTAGAGCTATAGCTAGTTTCTATCACACTTGTGCGTATATCGAAGAGCGTATGAGTTGCGCATTAACATTTTGTGGGTTTAAGTAAAGTTTGTGGTTAAGAAATTGTTTTCTACTTTCACCCAACGTTGTGCAACCTAGTTATCGAGCCAAAGAAATTACTTTACCATTGCGTTAGGATCCTCGTTGAGATCATACATGTCCAGCACGGTGAAAATTCTCTTGAATTTCTTGTCGGGCTTCCCGCGGGGCTGGTTGATGATCGCCTCGGCGGAGTAGCGCACGTGCCCGTACTCACTCTCAAACGAGGTGGGCAGCCCTGCGCTAGGGAGTTTGTACTGGAAGGGGAAGCTGTATTTTCCCGCCGGCAGCACGGGGTTGTAGTTGGTCTTTTCCTGGCCTAAAAAAACGTCAGCCACAAATGCGTTAGTTTGAAAATTCTACTAATGCATAGCATTTTCGGTAACACAAAGTTTAGAGAAATGACGTTAAACGCTCAAAAATTAGGTAATCAACTGTTAATGACATAATTTGCAGAATTTTACATTTTAAGAATATCTATCAATAGCACTACATATCATATTCCTTATCGAAAAATGTTCAATCTCTCAAATTTGCTGACAAAATTACAGTCACGGACTTTAGCAATATGCCTGTGCCAAACCGGCAGCACAGTGTTGTTGTTTTTCGGGTCGCATGGGAACAAGTATACTAGTAATGGAGCAAAAACGTGCCAAGTTCTCTATAAATCTATACTTCCATTCTAAAGCATTGTTCACTGTATTGGGTCTATGCAATGTTGCTAGCTCGATGTTCCATGATTAATGACATCACTGTAAGGACCTTCAAACAGATAGGGAAGAGGGTATCCTAGGTTTCGATCTACTTTTCAGTACAAACCCTTCTAGTATGTAACGTTACGGTTGGTAACTTTTTGTGGTGAAAATTTAAAAAATCACATTTCAAATGCAAGTATATCCGTTTGAAGCATCCATGACCTTGCACATTACTCAGACCACATACGTAACGTTAATACATGAACAGTGCATAGTAGTCAAAAGATCTAGAAATCAGTGGATGCAACATAGAATGTCCACAGATAATTACTTGGAGCCCAGAGGATCTGCGCGTCCTGGAAGTAGTGTTCTCGTGAGAAGAAGGTGAGAGTTTCGTGTCTTGATACGTTCTCCATCCATTTGCACCACGCCTCGCCCTTCATCACGATCTGAATACCAGCTTGTACCACTGAACAAAGGGTATCAGTCACAGGGAGGCTAGGGCATACGTCGACTACACTGTACATGTATTACAGTGTAGACGGCATATGCCCTAGCCTCCACAGTATATTCAACACGCTATCATTTTGTGTTCGTCGTCAGCAGTTTCACAGAAATCGCCAGCTTCTAAGGCTACGACTTGGATGCCATGCAGCTTCTACCAGTGTCACAGAACAAAGGATATCAGGGGGGCTAGGGCACAACCTCTACCAGGCTCCACAGGTCACTAGAAGCCAAATAGACAGATAATTCACCAGAGGGGTTAGCTAGCCAGGGAGTACTTTCTAGCGATCTGTGGAGCCTGGTAGAGGCTATACTCAGTATATTCGTGTCCATCATGTCGTCTGCAGTTTGAAAGAGATCGCTTTTAAGGCGGCGACTTTGAAAACTGTGATTCATAAGAATGCACATGGCACAATTTAGTTCTAAGGCATCACCATTAGTTTTCAGCAGTGCGGTCTATGTCATATTCATATCATCACCATCAATTTTTACTCTGAGTCTTTACAGAGACGCCTACTATCTCTTTGAGGAAGCAAATATCAGAAGCACCAAGAGGTTATTGAATAAAAGGTTTGTCTCTTTGGGATATCTATCATCATATTAAGTCAGTTATATCATTCAATGTCTGTAATATCTGAGGCTGGCTAAATGTGTTCTATCACAACTTTGATTTGAAGAATCTATAGCTGCTTAAGTCCAAATTTACGCCTTTATAATTATTTGTTGTTATTAATACTTACGTCTCATCTTCATATCCTCACTTAGCTCCAGCTCTACCTGCCCCTTGACAACCTGGCCAGCTTGGAACACGTCCATGTTGTTTTCGAAGGTGACGTCAAAGGACCGGAGGGGGGTGTCAGGCATGGTGACGTCTGGTGGTCAACCGGCTCAGATCTTAAATCTGTGGTGGAAAGTTTAACACAGCGATCAACGATCAACAACACAACGTAATGCCTGATCTTTACATGCCACGGTGTATCTATGAATATGGAGAATTGTATTGTTTTGTATCGCACCTTTCATGAACAGGTAAAGCACGGCGGAGTCTCGGATATGCAAATGACGACCGTTACCTGAAGCTATGGTGGCAGCCATCTTGTTTATATACAGGTAAACAAGCCAGACGAACGAGAAAAAACAATCGTTAGTGGAATGGTAGACTTTGCACGCGATCTAAGTTATGTCATATGTGCACAGTTGTCAGACCCTTAGCAGCCGGGTTCTAGACTGTCGCAATCCATGTGCATGTACTTTACTACTACAACATCATGGCCATAGATAGAACGTGATCGCTACCCCTTGACTATATATTGAAACGCTAGAGAAGGCCCGGATCCCGTACTACACTACCTTTTGTTTACAGCAACAGGCATTGGGGCCAGTCACCAGTTTGCACGTACGGAACTGCGTCTCACAGTCCCAAAACACTTATAATGCACTTTACAGTATGCGAACCTAGGGATACATGCAAGTGTTTCCAAACTGACATAGCTTAAACATGTATTTTCCTCCTTGTATTCAGTGAATCCTACTTGCTTGACGCAATAGACAACCCATAAATACATTATAAAATGCATCAACAGTGACAAAGACACACAGTGTTCATTTTGTTATCTACGTACCCGAAAGACGATCTGCCGTGGCAGTGGCGTTAGTGTGGGACGTCCTACAGGTCGCCTGGCCATGACCAGCCGTGTGGGCGTGACTCATACAAGGTCAGAGTTCACGTACCTGTACTGCCCTTGACACCTGTTGTGGTCACGTGATGACCGCCTTGCCAGGTTACACCTTGTACTTTCCACTATGGTAGCCTGGAATCCATACCATCGGGGGCTCCTCGATATACGGCCTTGAATTAGATTAGGACGGCTGGGAAAGTAGGGTGGCAAGCGGAAGTACTGGTAGCGGTAGAAAGGCTATCAGAAACGGTTCAATAAAGCAAACTGGGCCTGGTAAAAACCCCTAAGCCGACCCCTAGAGACTGGGACCAGGCTACCACTATGGCTACACCAATCGCGTACTTTAAAGCTTTAAGTCATTTTGGAATTCTATGAGAGCTATTGAATCAAGCAAATCATTCATGTTACTTGTATTTACAACACCCTCTGTTAATTCTTCTTCAACCTGCTGTAAGTTCTTGTATTCAATCAAAGAATGCGGAAGATTGTATGTGTTTTTGTAGACTGGGCCCCCTTATAAAACAACTCGACAGAGTTACATGCGGCTACAAAGCTGTCTGAAAGTTCCATAAATAAATAACGTTGAGTAAGTAAATGGTTACATGTCAAATTAATGCGTGATGTCTTTAATGAATTGTTTATTATGACGTCGTTGCAAGGCATAGCGTACACTAGCAGCATTCATTAGCTGAACCGCAGTATGATTTACAACTAAAAGTAATCTAAAAGCAATAAAGATACATACATAAGCTAAACATTACACAGCAATCTTTATTGACACAACAAAAGTACAGCGACTCTCGTAAGGTCTACTTAATCTATACATACATACATACATACAATAGGTGCATACGAAAGAGTTTTTTTAACATACAATTATATGGGATAGGGCAACATACAAACCTTACAATACTTACTTTTTAAGATATGTGTACTCGTCTAAATGCTAATTGGTGGCGATAACACTTCAAGAAACACTGTAAGAAACAACAGTATCTACATGTATTCTATGCAATAATCTCGGGTCCTTCCATTTGTCTATGAAAATGAATATAAAGACGCAGGATCATATGAAACCCTGTGAGATCATAGATATTGTCGACTGATAAGACATAGTCATAAGTAAGAATGAAAACAACTCTTCAGCACGTCCATACAATACACCGAGATTTACCGGCTCAACTTCCATGGAAATCACAAATCAATTTGTTTGTATAAGTGATTAAATAATGATAACGTTGAGGCTTTCAAATGCTAGTAGCCTAGTACTATATATCGCCACATTTCTTCCGTGTTGTTAACATGGTTCAACGCCCTCCAGGTCATCGACCTTCGACCTTTGCTCTAATTCAGATTTTGGACACGGGGATTTTAAATCGTGTTCTGGCCGACCCACGCGTACAGAAACGTGTCGTGCAAGATCGTGGCCGTCTCAAGTACTAAGGCATAGTCTTAAGTCTTCACACCACCCGTTTGACTCAGTGAGATCCACACAGCGACATGGAAGCGTTCATAAACTTCACTGCGCAGACCAAGGGGCGAGACAAGCTCTTCAGGTATGTGGGAGGTGTGCCTTACATGGAGGTGTTGTAACAGTGGTTCAAGCGCCTGGCAGTTTAGGGTCATACAGAGTACAACTGTTACGAATGGCTTCTTCACTTACCACATCGCGTTCTGTTATTGCAAGGAGGTTAAGAAACCTCATTGGTAGTGTTACATTAGTCATTACACTTTTTCACACGTCGGTTTAATTTCACACCTAGAGTAACGTTAAGCCCTTCGTTGTTTGGATAAGAGCAATCTAGAATTCTCTTGATATCAAATAGCCCTGCCATAGAATTTCACAGCAACCTATAATATATCACAGCAAGTCTCGGTACTTCTGGTAATAAGATCAAAGGTTTACATGTATGTGGGGTGACCTATATTTCACTGCATTTTCATAAACAGTATGTTTACAGAGGAATTTTCGGAATAGAACTATTTGAAATCGTTGTATATTTGGACCAACCATAAATTGAGAGGTTGTAATATTGCATTGGTAGATTATGAAGATTTTTAAAAAGATTGATATTGACCAGGGTGATTGGATTACACTTGTAGTCTCTGACCTATTAAGGGTTCAATGACCCGATGGTCACATGAGTGAGACATGTAAGTTCATTGGTTAGCGGTGTGTGTTCGATGTTTCAACCATATATTATCAAAGCAAAGATAACCTCATTTTCTATCAAGCAAACAGTTGCAAGGTAGAAAGTATTGCATTCAAAACTTGAAGGAAAAAACAACTTGAAGCTTTCTAAAAAAAACTTGTCCATTGATTGATTTAGTGACTGACATGCATATTTATTCTTGATGTGTTATCAGCTAAACAATGCCTCTATCATGATATATGGGATTCAATTGGTCAAATGCAAACAATACATTTTACAGTGCTCAGCTGTATCAGGTTCAAGATATTCATGGCTGTTCATGGAAAAGTACCGACTGAAAAATTATGAATGTTTTAGTTTAGTAATATTGCAATACTGCAACATTTATCCAACCCATTTCTACCTAACCCGTAGATTGAAAATCCTGCCTTGAAAACTTTTCAAGAGTTGTTTACTTCAGACTAGGCTCATGCCATATTGTGAAGCCTACATCTGTATCTGATAGACATCCACAAATTGTGTAATGACCCTCCTATACCTTATGAAAATGTCTGAGTTTTTTGTTTGTGACTCTAGGACTGTGCAGTATGGCAGCATCTTCCTGCGCGCAGTACTCGGCAGTACAAACACTGATGTGGTAAACAAGATGAAGAAACTGGAATCTCAAGTCAGTATGACCAGAAAATGTAAGTTGGAATCCTCATCTTTTTGTCAGTAATAGATCTAACACCTCCCCCACAAACATAAGTTCCTTTTCCAACGTTACACATGTAATTTTGCTGTAACTACTTTTGGCAAGCTCTCAGGGCAGAGCCTATAGCATTGTACATTATAGTACAATCAATTTGAAGAAATCCCAAAAAAGTCCATGGATTTCTTTACTTGACACTTCACTGTTGTTACGTAACAGGAAAAACCCTACTGCTTTGAGGCATAGAAAAAGAGACAATTTTGAACACTTTTGTTTCTTCTCTTTTGTGCTGCAGTGATGAGATTCGGAAAGAGTCTGGACTCCGTGGAAGCAGCGCGGCGGGCGTCCAAACTCCAGGACGAACTTCTGCGGATTCTGCTAACAGCCAGCCACACAAATCGTTCCATCTTCCTCCTGTTCGACCACCTTGTGTGGCTGGGACGCGCCGGCGTGTTGCAAACAGACGTCGATAGGTGGAACTGGCTATCTCTGAGGTTCTGGTTCCTAAGCACCGTCCTAAGTTTACTACGTGATCTCTACGGGATGCAACAGGCCTTACAGATAAAGCACAAGCATCTGCCGTATCCCAACGGAGTAGTTGATAACGAACTGCACTTTGAAGCGAAAGTTAGACAGGAATCGCTGAAAAGAATCCTGGCAGAAAACTTGCCATTATGTATTGATACGTCAAAGAATGTTTGTGATATTGTTGTTCAGATGACAAGGTTAAAAGTGATTGATGTTTCTGACGGGTGGGTAGGGTTTTGTGGGGTGGTGTCTTCCATACTGGGAATCATGGTTATAGCAGATCCAACGTTGAAACTGACTCCATCCTAGATTTTAGAAATGATTTTTAATAGCTGTTCATGGAAGAGTCAGCCTAGATAGGAATATCATCATTATCTGTAATTTGTGATAGTTTTTATATCAATAATGTAATCAGAGATGTACTAAATACATGGATTGAAAGTTCAGGTTCATTCCTGGTGATTTTACAACCAAGACATGCTTACACCTCCAGGTATTTCTAAGGAAGAAACATGACCTCTTGTCCAGTATACAATTTTGAACTTTCATACTTTTAGATGCACAATATGTGCTAGAAGCTACTGTACTTTTGAGACTTGAATAAAACCGATTTTAATCTCCAATTTCAGGTTTGTTCTTTCCAATAGTATTTATTCAACATTCGGTTGATATCTTGTTACATGTTAAAATCATGAAGTAAAAACAAATGTAGAATAGTGGCAAGGTAATGCCGTCATAATTTTCGTCAATGATAATAAATGCACTAGTGGAAGCAAGACTTGATTTCTCAATTTCTATCGTTGTAGCAACAAAGGCCTTTGAACATCTTATATTGGACACCATGTTTATTGCAATGTGACTGAGACACAGAAATACAAAGGAGCACTTTCTTAATCAATCATAATCCAGGTTTTCCATTCAAATGGATAAAACAAATCACTTTCCACCTGGCCCTGTCCTTGATCACATGGTTGATCTACATGTTTGCAACAAGAGGATTTTGGCTAATCAACACATTTTCTTATCACTACAATGTGAAGTATGTTAACTTAAGTAGAATACGACCATTTGTGATATACATATCACCATGCACAATTTGTTGTAGTTTTGTGTTTACAGTATCAGTCTACTTTCTTGTTTTCACAGATATTTACAAGGTTACCTCTGATACATTTTACTGAATCTAAGATTTAGCACATTTTCTATAAGTAATACTGGAATAGTACATCTAAGAATGTTCTCAACTTATGACTAGTGTGCATTTAGTCCTTAAAAATGGTACATAACACAAAGAAGCAAGCTTTAAGAGTCAAGCAAAGGAAAAGTGTTTTTGTCAAGAAATACAAAAATGTATGTCTAGGTGAAGTTCATCTAAGAGTTATAATAGAAATGCAAGCCAAACAAAGCCAGGTGCTGGGCACATTTACCTTCCACAAAGTTAAACTCAAATGTGGAATCATTTTTCAGCCTACTTTTAATATCAATAAAATAGTAAGATCGAGGTTTCATGCATGCAGTGAAGAAATTCCCTGGAATAAAATTCACAAAAGAGGAAAGCTCTAAGAGTACTAAATGGCAATAGATCACTTTTCTTCACATACAAGGGTAGGGACAATTGGACAATTGCAAGAGCAATCTATCCTATTTGTAACACCCCTAGATGAGTAGTCTTCACTTCCAATTTTGCCCAAATGAGCCTGATGTTGGACTAGTCCACCTTGGGTTTAGGTAGGACAGGTTACTGTATCTCATCATGTAATCATCCTTCTTCCTTTTAACGGGATCTCACACCGGACTAGTCCAAACCAGAAGCGGGTGGGAACAGCCTTTGTTGATCATCTGTTTGCCAGCTGCTTCCCGTCCAAGACTACCCCGATCTCGTCTGCGGTGAGCGTCTCGTATCTCAGCAGTGCCTCCGCTAACGTCTTGTGCTCCTTGGCGTGGGTTCTCAACAGATTCTCTGCACGTTTGTAGGACTCCTGTGAATGTGAACAAGGAAATACAGTCACCAGGCAAAGGCAACCTCCTCCACCAGTTACAAGCCACATTAAAAGAGTCCCGTCCATTTTTACATAGTCAACCCCACCCTGTCCTCAGCAATCAGTTTTCCTTAGGTCCTTGAGTGGCTGCTGAATCCAGGGTTGACTGTACTTCAAAGTCAGCTAAAAGAAGCAATAAAATCTATTGCTAGTAAGTTACTTGATAATTTGAAAGATTGATGAGGACGTAGGATGTGTAAAGGTATCTATTTACAGGGATGGGTGATACAGTAGAAGCCACTTAATTGCACCTCGGATAAACGCACCTTCCGTTTAATTGCACCAAATCCCAAAATCCCAAACCGGTTCCCATTCACTGCATTGTTAGTTACTCCGCATAACTGCACCGCGCATTGTCACCAATTTCGGATAACTGCACCAATTTTTTTCAAAAATCCTCGAAAAGTTAACTAAAAAGGTGCGCTAAAAATCGGCAAACGTGGTACAAATGAGCCGATACCTGCCGGTGTAAAGGCGCAATACCGCCAATATGTTCAAAACTGTTTTGAGTAACAAAAGAAGGCGGTCTCCATTGACAGTCACGTTGATAGGAATCGTATGGGAGGTCCCGGGCGGGTCCAGGGCGTGTCGGCACCATAAAGAGACGCACGCCTACCAAAGGCGGCATTGCGCTTTGGCAGACAGCATGCTGTACTCAATAAAGATTGGTCTCTACCTGTACTACTATCTTATTACTGTGAATGCATTCAAGTTCGCGTGGATTTGATTTCGCGTTAAGGATGGCATGGGGTGTTGTCGGTGGTTTGAGGTTTGCGGCAGCGCTACATATTGCTGCCGATAATAAAAGACCGGCGTCTTTACGTACATCTAGTCGGAAACAATAGAGGCTCGGCAAGGGCTACAGACGTGTAGGCGGACATAACAGTCGCTTTTGGCGGTGCGGTGCTAACGTGATCATCTGGCTGAATCCACGTAAACTTCCTGCATTCACCGGAACGAGGCATACGCGGGTTAGGCTCTGATAAGACATAAGGAGAATGATCTGTCCTTGATCTGAGTCATCTAACCATATCTGCCCACTAGATACACATTTTGTTCCTTATTTGGAACTTTGACGACGGAGTTTTTCAGTGTAATTCCTGGACACAAGTTGTAATTAAGAAGGTAATCTCTGTCAAAAATACCGCTATCTTAACTTAGAATTGTCAGACCTATGTCACCAAAGTCATCATTTTTAGAAATACAGTAGAGGCGGAGTTGTGTTTGTTAGATTAGATCGTCCTTGTGCTTTTGTGAGGAAGCTTCTGTGAGGAAGCAAAAGAAATGTTAAGTTTAATCTGTACAGTATCGTGGTAAACTTTACAAGATTTTTGTACAGTACATGTCCTTGAATACGTAAATGAAGTCAATAACTGCATAATTTTGTCCATTTTCTTTGTGCTAGTGTTTCTGACTAACAATACACCGCCTCGCCCATGGTGGTGCGGTCCAGCTGGACATTTCGCATAATTGCACCAGCCGGATAATTGCACCAAAAACGCTGGCAAATGCGTGGTGCAGTTAAGCGGAGTCTACTGTACTAAGTGCTGAATTGAAGACACACTTTCATCTGTCACAGCAGCATATGATTTGGCCTTAAGACGTACCTTCAGCATACTTCTGACTTCAGTTTCAATCATGGCCTTCATTTCTGGACTGAGACCATTCTCACTGGCCACCATCACTCCCATCTGTAGCAACAAACAATATGGAAAATCACTCTACAATGTTCAAGACAGTCACAAACTCTTCAAACCAAATTTGTCCATTTGGTTTCATGAAGTTTTATTTTATTTTTTAAATCAATTCGTAAGAGCCTGATGTTGCCATCGATTTACGAAGAAAAGCGGCTCAATTGGTACTGTAGCAGCATTTCTTCACCCTAGGTCAGAAATATCAATGCTCGAGACAAGTATTGACTTCACTGACCCATTAGGAGAAGTTTCATGACTCTCTACAATAAATGAATATGAATGAATGAATGAATATTAACAATTTCCATGTGGTTTTACTATGCTTGAAAACGCAAAATAATGATTTCAGGGTGCAATACCTTCTCACTCATTCCAAATCTTGTCACCATCATTTTTGCGATCTTGGTTGCCTGCTCAAAGTCACTGGATGCACCTACAGAAACACAGGATATGTCATGCCCCCTAGCAGTTTACGATGGAACTGGACAACTGATAAATCCATAAATATTCTGAAAGTGAGTGACCATCAAATTGAAACATACAGGTGTATCTACAACACAAGAACTTAACAGTGAAAGCTAAATTCATGTATATATATCTTGACGGGTGAGGTTTCAGCTGTGCTTACTTCCAAATATAGCTGTTTGAAACAAAGCACAACATAATTTCTAGACAATTTTATCTGACAAACAACTACATGTATGTGTCAACTGACAAAGTATTGTTAATGAAACCCCTCTAAACAGTGAAACACAAGCACATACATGCACCCATACACACAAACACACATAAAGACATACACACACACACACACACACACACACAGTGTCACACAGACACAAGTACATACACACACACATAAACACACACACACACACAAACACATACATTAAGACATACACACATGCACCCACACTGAGGCACACGCACACACACACACACACACACACACACACACACACACACACACACACACCTGTAGTGATATTGTCAGGTCCAAAGATGAGTTCCTCGGCCACCCTGCCTCCCATACAAATGTCCATCTGAGCCAGCAGCTGAGCTTTGGTCTCGTTCCACTGGTCCTTCTCAGGCAAGAGGGAAACCTAACACACAGGAAACAAACATTACGTACATGGAAAAATAGATTCATCTACAAGCATTTCATTGAACTATTGAGGTATATCATCCCTGCTAGAGTTATACTGAATCACAAACAAATTCAGTGCTCCTGCAGAAAGTATCTTTAGAACTAAGACAGCACACACAAATATATGTAAGCCTCTTTGTCAATATGTTTGTTCCCTATGGTATTTCTTATAGCCTTGTAAGTAGGAAAACACCCTCGCCAGATGGGGAACAACAGACAATAAACAGGATAGTGAGAGCGAGTCATATCAAGGCATGTACATTGTATTTGAAAACACAGCATAACCAGTGGACTAGTCCCCTGCTGTAGTACTTGTCTGGCCCAAAGGCTATAGAAACAGATAGGTATAGGAAGGAGTTTAACAGGAAGGAGTTTAACCAAACTAACTTACATGTCCCAATGTTGGCCCCCTGGGCATGATGGTGGCTTTGTTGATGGGCGTGGCATCTTTGGTGTAGTACGCCACCAGGGCGTGGCCTCCCTCGTGGTACGCTGTGATCTTCTTATTCTTATCATCGATCTGTGCACTCCGTCTCTCCGGACCTGTCAATTACATTTCATAGATTATAAGTGTATGTACATTCAGCTGTCTTTATAATTCCATGTTCTGCAAAATGTAACAAGTTGCAGTACACATACTATTGTAAATGTTTCGACACTTTTGCTGTGTGTTAACTGTTTTTCCATGGACCCAATCACCATCAACTTATCACACTACAAACATAATTATGATTTTCACATTACTACAGTTGTATCAACCCAAAACGCTGCAAACTCTTGATTTTCACAGTGTGATAAAATCAAAGAGTAAACGTTAAATGAATAGTATTTATACCAGAGTCTGCCTCATTTGTAGTCTGTATAACGCAAACTCCAGCTGTCCGGGGTTTTTTCTCCCCTCCCTCTTGGGTTGTGAGGCGGTTACAGGGCGGTGAGCGGTCACAGGAGGCTTGATTGAATTCAGGCTACCTCATTTGGAACTAACTGGTTCATTGTCAACATATCTTTGACCAGGAGTTTGTACTAATACTAAGAAACAGCCTACATGTTTGATGAGTTCTTACCCATAAGGATTTTGTCCTTGGCGAACTCCAGGTCAGACATGGTGACGAACTGGTGCCCGACGGACGCGGCGTGCAGCGCGCCCTGGTTCACCATGTTCTCGAGGTCTGCTCCGGTGAAACCCACCGTGCCTCGCGCCAGGATGTCTCCATCCACGTCTGAGTCCACTTTCACCTTGCCGAGGTACAACTTGAGGATCTCCAGACGACCTTTGACATCTGGTCGAGGCACAGTCACTGTGGTGTCAAACCTGCCTGGACGAGTCAATGCCCTGCAAAAAAAAATCCACTGACTCTAGACTTGTTTTCAATTACACAGATACACTGGCTAATATGTAAGCACATGTAGTGTGAGATATTAGTTTTAAAATGAAGCACGAGTTGTGTCTATTTGCTCCTATTAAAAATTTGGGCAAGAATACTGGACTACATGAAGGGAACACTAATTGTACAGATTGAAGTCAAAAATTGTATATTAGTATGGTCTACATGTAAGTCTTGCTGTAAGTACAAGCTACATAAGCCACTCACACTAAGGCAGTGATAATAAGTGGGGTGAATTATTTGATATGTTTGAGATGTGGCTCTCCTCTAAGATAGATTGAAAGACTAAAACAGTACATACGGGTCTAGAACTTCCACAAAGTTGGTGGCACCCATGACGATGACCCCCTCGTTCTGCTTGAACCCGTCCATCTCGGCCAGCAGCTGGTTGATGGTCATTCTGGAGTAGGGGTGGACGGGAGAGTCCACTCGCTTCCCCCCCACGGAGTCCAGCTCGTCCAGAAACACCACACACGGGGCGTTCTTCTTAGCAGCAGCTACAGGGCAAAGGTCAAAGGTTGAATATCGGGGTCATGGAATTTTCAGAACATACATGTTTAAATACATTAAGTTGCTTAACTGCGATTGGTCTGTGGGTAAATATATTCTGGCAAGATAATTTAATATGATCTACTCATTATCAAAAAAAGACACTGACTGAAACTAAGTCACCTCTATAAAGTCACCTATATAACTCGGAACATGGTAGAAATCTTACTATCACAGAAAAATCAGCCCAAAAAAGTTTTTTTGGAAGGAAAATCATCTCACCAAACAGGTTCCTGACTCTGCTGGCTCCCACTCCCACAAACATCTCGTCAAACTCGGAACCGCTGGCGTAAAAGAACGGGACGTCGGCCTCCCCTGCCACAGCACGCGCCAGGAGGGTCTTACCTGTTCCAGGTGGGCCAACCAGCAACACACCTGTGGGAATACAGATTAATACAACCTTTAATGCAAATCTATGAACAGACTTTTCAATAGAGGGCCATGTGTGTTATAGTTCTGAATTTAAGTTGAACTGCAAACTGACAACACAATAGAGCTCATAACTAAAAAATTTGGGTTAAGTCTAATTGTTTGTGTTGGCCGTCTTGCAGCTCAACGTTGATTCAGAATGACTTCTACCAACACAGATTCTTTCAAATGAAGGTTGTGTTATAGTTGGTTATGATAAAATTAAAAGCTACTGTGCAGTAGCACCATCTAGCTGTTTATCTTAGTAGTGCAATATAGCCATAGTAAGACATTCATGTGGCTATCACGAGTTCTTGTGTTACTAGACAATGCAATGTCCCCTGCAAAAGTGTTTTTGAGTTTTTGTGACTTAAAAATTTGCATGCAATCATATAGTACAAAGTACAAATAAAAATGGATGGTTTTTCTACAGATGAACATACTAACCCTTTGGTAGTTTTCCCCCCAGGCTGGTGAATCTGTCAGGATCTTGCAGGAACTTTACCACCTCTTCTAGCTCCTCTTTTGCTTCTTGGCACCCCTTCACGTCATCAAATGTCACATTGTTGTCCTTCACCGCCTGTACTGATGTGTCCATGCCAGAAAAACGCAGCCGGCCTGTGGGTGCAAAATTGTCACATAAACGTCAACACATGTAAAAAAGTTTTTGGACTCTTATCCGTGACCCCTCCCCCTCCACTTAAACTTCGTTGAAAAGAGGCCGTGTGGGCCGAACAAGTATTACGAACCAAAATAAAGGCCTTGACTTGACATACTTGATGTAAAGACATGGCCATCCAACAAAAAAAGGCTCTTAAGTTTTAGGAAGCATTTCAATATTTATGCTTGATAAACTAGTATATTCCATACACTCCACTAGTTAGTTTTTTTCATTATTATGTACATGCATAATGATTTGTACAGTTGATCAAAATACAACGCTACATGTAACACAACCACAGTTTAATAATTCCATCAGAATGAAGCTCAGCTCACAATACCCATATTCACTTGCTGACAAACAAAATCACCCCATGAAAGATACTACAAAAGAACAATTCAGGCCAATTTTTCCACACCTTGGCTCACAACATTCATATTCGCATATTGTTGAACAACATCACTCTATAAAAAGATACTAAGTAAGAGGGAACACATGTGAGCAGTTTTTCCACATTTTACAGCAAACTGCCAGAAATAACAATGACAACTGTGATAGGTCTCACGGGATACTTGGAGAGAAAAAGGAAAGGAGGAGGAAAATCTAGGAACTGGGATTGATAATAATATCAAAATATACGAGAGGATAACATAACAATGTTTTCAGGCTGTATATTATACTCCAGATTATACTATTTGAAGTGGGAAAATAAAAATAAACTGAGACAAAACATATTGGGAAGTTGTTGGTTGGTGGAAATAGCAAGAAAGGTGAGGAAGGATGGATAATAAAGATGATTGAGATAAGGAAAAAAGGCAAAGCAATATGGGTTGAGAGAGGAAGAAGTAGGAGGAAAGGATGGCGGATGGAATAGAGGGGTAAAGAGGAAGATGGAAGAAAATGGAGGGATGGAAAGAGAAGAGACAGGAGGTATGGATAGACACAACCACCACAGAGGACCAGGTCCTTGGCTAACCTGACAGAGAAGAGGTCCCACCTCTCATCTCAGAGGTGAAACTCATGGCTATCAGGTTGATGAGGATGACGAAGATGATGGTGAACACCAGGGTGCTGCCCAGCGCACGCATGAAGTATGACGTCCAAGCTGGAGGGGAAACAAACATAGGTTAATGATAAGTAAAACTAGCCTACGCACAAAGTTTTAAGTACATTTATGTGTAATAATGTGGAGTTTATCTACCAATTTACTACAGCATAAATGCAATAAAACCATTAATGATCAAGCACAAAAAGAGCATGCATGAAGTATGACGTCCAAGCTGGAAAAGAAACAAACATAACTTAAACTTTAGCACACTGAAGTAGCCGTTTCCACCCAATTCTGTATTCGTTACAGGGCTAGGGAGCAGGGAGAAGGTTCATGATAAGTAAAACTAGACTATGTACAAAGTTTTGGGTATAATAGGACTGTCTCCAGCTTTAATTTTTTTTCTTTCCCACTCATTGTTTGAGAGCCCTTGTAGTTAATTTTCGTTGTTGAATCTGTCATTTGAAGGTTACGGAAAAAAAACATTGTCATCAATGTCATGTCATGAAGTTCAGTCTTTGGACAGACGGGGTCAAGTTTTCATTCATCCCAACGAGCAAATTTACATCCTGGGATGGATGGATGAATCTACCAAGTAACACTTCAATACATCATACTAAGAAAAGAGCATTTATGATCAAGTACAAAAAGAGAAATGTCAAAACAAGTTAGCTGTTGAGGTTGATGTTAGATGTTACAGAAGTAGCAGCTAAAGCCTTACTTGTTGTTTTTGGAACATGTTCCTTAGACATCAGGAAACCTTCCTCAAACCCCCTCTTGAAGGCGTCTTGGTCTCCACCTCCCTTCACACGACTGGCTGCAAGTTTGTTGACATCAATTCCTGAAGAGGTGAATAGTTCAACAATGCATGTGGTTTCCGAAATTTTTCTCTGCTTAATTTGAACATTAAACAACATGAAATGTTTTCAGAAGGACATAATTATCATCATACTTGACTTGACAAAATGGCATGAGAATTTAGTGGCAAAAAATGCAACATAAATATGTCATATTGCAATTTTCAACTTTCTAATTACTTTTTCTCTAGTAAAGAAGCATCTACAGTCCTAAGATGGGTATGTCTCACAAAGGGAATCCTTCTTCTACTTCTATCCCTTAGAATTACTATTTGACCATTGGGGAACCACAGAAGATCCAGTTTTCTCCACCCTTCTTGGTTTTCTGTTGTTGATTTTTTTGTACTAGGTAAACCTACAAGGCAATACTAGAAAAACAGTTGGTTTTACAATATAGAAGATGCACTGCTCAAAATATACTTGCTAAATCTTTGGAACACTCACCAAGAACTATCACAAACAGGTACATAGACATTCCTTTTTAACGGTTGTTAGACTAACCTTTGAGTGACTGTGCCTGTGACATCAGATAGCCGTCTGCAAAGCCAAACTTGAAGGCCTCTCGGTTTCCCTCCTTAATGTTGTGTTCCTTCACAATCTTGTTCACGTCGATGGGTTTATCCTTAGCAAGGGTTGACTGAGGGAAGAAAAGAAAACATCAAGGGATGGAGGTAGGTACATGTATGCAAGTAGCTAAACTATCGTCTCTATACAGTGATAACCATTTTGACTTGTGTATTGCAGTAACACATAACAGACAACTACCAAATACTGTCATCGTTAACTGCAATAATCTAAAATCACAAATTCCAATATGTTGAGAAAAGACAACTAGGCTTGTTGGTATTTACAATACAATACAATAGAAACATCAATGAGCTATAAGAGAAGACAACAAATCCAATCTGATTGAGCTAGGCAAAGTTGTAAAAGATTACATAGATTTAAAAATAGTACCTTCATGCCAGATAGAACTCCATCTGCTTCCTCTTCCTCCATCTTGAGCTTGCTGCGCTGAGCTCGAGTTTTGAAGCCACGTGTTTGTTGTAAAACTATAATGGGAACAGGGTAGACATATCAAAACATTGCATCTTGCAAAGCAATAGAGAAATAAAGTGGGGAGGGGTAAAGGGAAGTCTTTAAATCTGGATTTTGGTGGCAAAAAAGAAAATATTCTAGACAGCAAGATTTTCATGTGATTTACAACACATTTAGTATACTTGTCTCATCATTTCAATATTCTTTTTGAAAGGCACAAAAACAAATCACATGAAGTCCAGACTTTCTGGTGGTACCAACAAATTAACCCTAGTTGGGCATAAAAAAATATGCTATGTACATAGGAAGATGGAAGATTCAAGCGGTGTAATAAACGTGCAGGTTCACTACCTAGACATTGTTATGCAATGTAATAAAGGTGCTACATCTTAGTATCATATCAATACTATGAAAAGAAATCAACAGAAAGCTGACAACAAAAATTGTCCGTATCCTACATAAAACCCTTAACATCATACATAGTGAGACCATACAAATAGTCACTTACCTGGGGAGAGAGGGAAACTAGGCTGAATACTGATGTGTGCTGGCAAGAGGCTGGATGTATTTCTTCTGGTATAACTCTCAAACAACCGTGGAGGCATGCCTAGAGAACAGGAACAAGAATAGTTCTCAACACTAAATACAGATCACTCCTATGTACTTGAACAGAAGAAAACATGCTTGATAAACTAGTATATTCTAAACATTCCACTAGTAAATTTTTTACAAATTGCGAATGACAATGACAGCCTGCCTCTGCGCTAAACATTAACATGCAGCGACGATGATGGAGGTTTTTACTTTATTTCTTTTACTTCTTTCATCCACTACCTTTTGTCAGTGACTGTCAGTAACTGTTTTGTGTTTCTTATTTCGTCCTGGATGTCTAAACTTCATTGAAGTTTCCGTTGTAAATACCAGCAATGCCAAGCCTAGTTACTATTCCTTTCTCAATATATTGGTTCTTGAGATTTTAAAACGTTGCAATAAACAAAAAAGATACAAAAACCGAAGTTCTGCTGCAGTACCAAGGTCACATACCAGGGGGCCCAAAATCGACTGATGTTCAGCTTGACAACACCTGCCCACATACCAAATATCATCATAATCCATCAAGAGGTTCTTGAGTTATACTAACTAGAGTAGTCTGGAAACAGACAAACAGACAGACAAATAGACAGACAGACACCCAAAACTATGTCTCCATTTTCCATGGAGATAATAACAGCATACTCTAGTCTAGCATTCATTGGTATTTTGCCTACGTAGTGCTGCATACCTAAACCCCGGACTTGAATCAGACTGGACCTAACGTTCAAGTCCAAAAAAACCTAAACGTCTGGAAACAAGTCCGGACAAATATCTCTCACTTATAATTTATATTCTCCTTTTTGTTCTGAACCATCTTTAACTTTCTTTAGATCGTGAAATTTCCATTGGAAAAGACAAAAACACTGCTGTATTTGTGTTTATCACTGAAATTTTGTGTTTACTACTGACTGTATATGATTTTGCATGCATAGTTTTCAAATTTCATGTAAGATTTATGCCAACATGCTATTCTATATGTAACCAAAAAAAATATATTCTTAGCACACATGTGCCATTGGATTCAGGTCCGGACTTATAAGTCCAGACCTGAACCTGAACCTCTGGACTCGAATCCGGACCTGAACCTGAAAATGAGTTTAGGTATGCAGCACTATGTGTATGTGTTGCTGCAATACACAATTCAAAGATCGTAACGATACTCACCATTCTTGTTTTCAAAGAAGGACTCTGCAGAAACATAGCTGGTTTGCCAGTGGCTGGGTTTCCTCTTCAACAGAGGAGCGATGGCCGTGGGTAGGAGGTTATTGACCTGCTGGGCGATCACGGAAGGTGGAATCCCAGACAATCCCAGCTCCTTCAATATCTGGGACACCTGAATGAGGGAAGTTTTCTTCTTTTACTTTAAGTTTTGAAGTATTCCATTTTCATCTTAAGTGCTGCTAAAAGTTATACCTACCTTGTAACTTTTCTCCCCAGACAGCAGCTTGTACATGTACATGTACTGTAAATGCATTTAAGTTTGCATTTTTTGCGGTTACATCTTCATAGCAAACACTTTAACTTCACGGTAGCAACAGTTGACGGTGTAAGGAAAATGGACATTTTCACTGAACTTTAACTTCACGGTGGCGGCAAGTGATTTGCAGAACGGATGTGTGAAGGAATCATAAATAATCACAACAGGTTTTTTCACGGTGATGATAGGTCCATGGTACAGAGGTGACCGTGAAAACAGTGAACATAAAGTTACAGTGAAAGAAACAAGAATTACAGTATCTCCCAAAATGCTTTTCTGTCTTCTGCCAGCCTACCACCTTGTGCACTTGATGCAATCTCATAAACAATTTCAACAATAGTCAAATACATGTATACATTTTTACATATCAGATTTTCAGCACAAGTTGATATTCCCTGTGTACTTACACTGGCATCTGACACTGTGAACTCGCTGTGTTCCTTGCGGCTCTTCTGTTGGAGCCGTTGCCATGCCGACGAATGACAGATGGTTGAACTCTTCAAAGAGTTGAAGACATTGACAACTTGTGACAGCGGTGCTATCAGCTGTAAGAAAATGACCCCATAAATGCTATGGGCAATTCCATTTCTTGCTCCAACCATCTACAGTACAATATTCTTATGCGATTAGTCTTACTCAGGAGTATACTCTTTTTTTTTTTATGCACCATATTATATGATCATCTTCAGGATTATATAACATTATTAGCTAGGTTTAACAGGATCATGAGGTGTTATTCACAAGATTATCCAGTTGATTGTGCGAAAAGATTCTTATTGACAACTGACAAGAACATCCTGTTAAATGCTTTGGCCAAAAATTATTGTTCTCTGTTCTGTTCTTTATTTATCAACATACATGTAGGGCATTGCCATACAACAGAAAAATATGTACAGTGCTAGAATATATGATTCATAACATCACCATATAAGATCATATCGAATCTGTTAAATGACATCATGATCAAACCAGATGTATTTGCTCGTCTACAATATTGTTGTATAAACATCATTTGCATATTACCTAACCATAGTACATGTATTAGAATTTGAATGCGTTTAATCTAAATAGTTTTCGTTTAACAATGTGACAAGACAGAACATTCTAGAAAATGACTTGCTATTTTTGATCCTAAATGGTTTGACCTACGTGCGCTTGTGAACGTGCAAAATAAATGATCGTCGTACAAGGCTGGTGAATTTTTAATTATCCTTTGAAAATACACTTTTCAAAACAATCCGTTCACAACACGACGATATTTCCATTCAGAAGAGAATCTATTTCAACTATATCTATCTTATATCAAACATTGAAGCAGCATTTTGTGAACATTGCTCAGATTATGCAACGATTTTTCGTGGTTGTAAAACTAAAAGGTGGGTTCCGCAAAAAATTCACATGGTATTTTGCAAGATTACCGGCTGTAAAAAACGATATAAACGGTTCTATTCGGAGCTGCCTTACCTGTGGGTGGAGTCCGCTGACAGAAAACATCACTCTCTCTTCGTACAGGCGTAAGAATAAAGGTTTCTGACGTAACAAAAGCTCAAAACATCACAATTTTTCACGATAGTTGCATGGGCAGATGACAAACCGGGAACAAGATGGCCACATTGACATGCGCATGCGTTTACGTAATAACTCTCGTTCCCAGTACCCCAAGTTTATGAATTTCCATAATTTTCAAGAAGATTTAATAAAAATTCAAGATTCTTATCCATGAATATATTTCTTACGATAAATATGTTATATGAGGCATTTGATACATATATTATAGTCCCTTTTCTTTGTTTACTGTTACGCAATGTTCATAACCTTGAGAACGAGAGCCTATTACATCACTTCCGTTATTGACAATAGTCAAATAGGGGTGTGGTAGAAATTGCAGAAAAAATTACTCTCCTTTTCAACCTATCGTCTGACATATAATTACACACATTATATAATTAAATGTTATATTAATGTATTTACTTAGATACTTTGATTTTAGTGTTGAATTCAAATACTTTTAAATACCTCTTAAAATATATTACCCCTCTATATCTAATGGTGGAATCCATCTCGGCTGCGTGTTTCACATGGACAGAAAGCGGGAAGTTTCTTGAGTTTCGATAATCAACAACGACAACAGCATAAAGTTTGGTAGGTTGCGGGACAAATTCTACTTTCTGATGAAGTCTTTCATTGTAGCATTGAACACGCTAGCTGTCATTCGTGGTTGCTTTAATTAGATTGCCTAAAACTGTTGTATGTTGGATTCTGTATGATGGGGGATTTATTGGGGAGGGGGGCATTTCTTCAAGATTTGCAGACGTAGAGCTTACCTTGCGGATACCTTGAGGATCATAATAATCGGTGAAGTAGGCTTCCCCCAGCTGTAGTGTCACCCTCATCTCATTCTTTGTTAACAAGGACACTATATAATGTCCTTCATCTTATTTGATATTCAACAGTATTTGTTTTTCGGTTGCAAATTTACAAATCCAATACAAATCAAGTGGTCTTTTTTTCTTCAAACAGGTGTGAAATACCTCAAAAGAGCAGCTCAAGACGTAAGAATGGAAGATTCAAGCAGCTCTCATGCGACAGCTGCCAGTGAAAATACCAGCTTAAGTTTACACCCACAAGTTATCCCACTAGACCATGAAGCCTGTAGTGTCGACATCATTGACTGGTCCGACGACAGTCGTATCGCCGTGGCGACCAAAAAGGGCGTATACTGCCTGTCCTTACTGTCCTCAGCTGACCATATCGACAAGAACTTTAAGATGCAGAAAACGTTCATTCCACTCAGTGCAAAGACTAAAGGTGGAAGCGGAGCCAATCTGTCGGAAGGATATAGACACGGTCAGGTCATAGCCACAGAGAATGGGTACCGGACAGTCCGCTGGTCACCGTTAGAGTGTGGTGCGAACGGAAGGTGTTTGTTGACGACCTTGACCTTGGACCACCGTTTGGTTCTCCACTGTTTGCAGCACAACCAGCTACAGTGGCAGGAGGTTCTAGACTTCTCAGCGCTAGAATCCAGCCCTAAAGCGTCTGCAAAATCAGACGAAGGATCGGCCAAACTGTTTGCTACGGACATGCAGTGGTCGAAGACTTTCTGTAAGACCATGGATTGTGATACAGGGGATGGATTTGAACTTGAAAGACACGTCATGTTAGCAGTGGCCACCAGTAGTGGCCAGGTTGTTGTGTGGGGGTTCAAATGTCCCATTGTTGACCACACAAGTGCTGTAGTTCAACAACAGATTGAAACACCTTCTAAATGCATCACGTGCCTGGCTTGGGTGCAGGAACAGGACAAGCCACCAGGGGGCATTGCTGTTGGCCATCTGGATGGGACAATCTCCATATGGCCTATAGCTGTGGATCCAGGGTCACCGACCTTCCCGACAACACCAACAGGCATATGGAAGGAGCAAGATCTGCTAGCTGTAACATCTATGAAGTCCAGGCCCCTAGAAAAGAGTGGAAGCATCCTTGTGGCAAGCAAAGGGCCTTATGTGATGTGTTTTGAGATACAGAACTCATGGGACAACATCGCACTTTTACATACAGCATGGACCGATGCCATTCATCCCATGCCTATCTCGGGGCTAGCTTTGAGCGCAGAACACAAGATATACACATGCTGTATGGGCAGTACTATGACAGTCACTAACATCAAGAGAAACGAATCAGGATTGTCGTTAGAAGCATTTCCCATTGATACCAAGTCTTCTTTGCTCAAGCGCGGGTACGGCATTGCACGCTCAAACAACTCAGTGTTTCTGGGGTGCGTCTCTGGACTAACCGATACCCTGAATGGCGTGGTGAAGCTTCAGATGAACTTTCTACAGCTGAAGTCTCAAGAAGAAGTAACAGCGGCTTTGGTATCACCAAAGACAGGGAGTCTGGCCCACAACATAGACTTGGTAGAGTATGTGAGGCAGAGGTCATCATCCGATAGGTCGTTGCCCCCTGACCTACAGTCCATACTGTATGAGGAGCCTCCTAAGACACATCCACATCTTCAGTTCTTCCTGTTAAAACTCTCCATTGCACTGGAGAGAGAGAAGGAGGATCTTGCTGATGAAGGAACTGTGAAAGACTTGGAAGACACACTAGCAAGAGTGACCACCTTTTTGGCTGTGAAACATATACAGAGTATGTTTGGCAGAGAGGAAACAGGCAATGCCATGTCACCACTGATGAGAACCATTCTAGAGTGGCTGAAGAAAGAGGGTCATGGTAACACTGACCTTCCAGCGACAACTTCTGTAACCGAACACCCTACAGAGATATGCAGATTATGTCAGGGACCAATCGAATTTGAGGATGTCAGAGCAGCAACGTGCAAAAACGGCCACTCTTGGGAACGCTGCTGCCTGACGTTTGCGGCCTGTCAAGTTGTTCCCTACAGGAAATGCAAACTGTGTGGTGCTGCAGCTCTTCCCAAAACTGCTAGGGGGAGTAGAGAAATCTGTCCAGAACTGCTGATGAGCAATAGTTGTACTTTCTGTAGTGGAGACCTACTGTGATAGTAACACCATAAATCTAATTTTTAGTCATGTATCTATCATATCATGGCTGTCCCTATTACCTTGCACAATGAATAAATAAAAGGTACTCCTTTTTTTTAATAGCAGCAGATACACATACAACATAGAAATATTCTATTCATGCCAGTACAAAAAAGTATGTCTGCAAAAACCCACTACATGTAGCTTCGGTATGTTATCTACAAACAGTCAGATTTAATAGCCCTTTTGAAATTGTTCTGCCCTTCATTTTCGTCCTTAAGTATTATTGTGACTCACTTAAGCACTTTTTCCTAGTGGCTACGTAAATGTAATTCTACACATTTGTAGTGCGGAAGCAATCAAATCCTGAACAAAATCTGTATGGCTTTCAAAGTGTATTTCTGTACATTAAGGAGCAAGGCAGTATCTAATTTGACAATTTGTAAAATTACAGCAAATGCAAGTAAGTGTTTCCTTTGAATAGATATATGTCCTTAACACTTGTCCCCTCAGGGAAAGGTGTGATTACTTCATAAGTAAATGTGTGGGAGTGAATGTTAAGTAACTCAAGGTTGACACTGTTCTTTATCAAAGGCTTAAATTACAGGTTATTTTCTGTTACTACATAATGGTTAAGTAATGTAAGGTCAAGGCTAAGGATGAAGCTTGATGCTTTTTCAATAGCGCCATCATTGCTCATCATGTATTCAGTTAAGAATATTGGGTTACTCCTACTCTTCTCGAGGGGTGTCCCTGTGGTGTAGTGGTCTGCGCCTTTGTCTCTCACCACATCTGGTTCAAAGTACTTGGACCAGAAAGACTGGGGTTCAAGCCCCAGGTAGGACACCTCTGGACAAGAGGCGCATTGAGTCATTCCAAAGACTTTATAAAAATGGTACATACTTGTGAAACAGTATGGAAGTTAAACACACTTCACTGCCAGTGGACTAGCCCCCTGCTGCAGTGATTGCACAACAGTGTGGCCCAGGGCTATGAAACGGAGATGGGCGCCGCCCTATACATCAATAATGGTGTGGGAGGATTTTAACTAAACTAACCTACTCTTCTCGAGGTACATGCAGACTTCTTTCATGTGCAGAGACACCTGGGGATAACACCTAAAGCTCTTCCATACAAGGTACTGCCGGCGTTGCGTCAGCATTCATGAAAATGAAATCCCACCCATGTCTGAGGAGGGTTTTAACCTTTACTCTCTGGATTCTCAGAATTTGATCCACAGGGCAAAGCAGCAAGCGTCAGGACATGTTGAGGTTAAAAAGGTGCATGTCATGTAGCCTCCGTTGCAGGCTGATAGTTACGGGGTTGGCTGCAAAAAGTGTATCATTTAGCCCCCCAAAAAGCCGGTTGGTTTATTGGTTTATTTCGATACCCTTTAGTCGAATTACGACTAATCTTCCAGGGTTCAACACAAAAAGTATACAAACACAGACATATATACAGTGCAAGATTAAAAGGACATAACGTTATATACATAATCATAACAAATACGGATTGCTAACTTAACTTACGAATAATTGGTGACAAACTGGTAGATGGCCTTCTTAAAGTGATATGGGACTGTCAATGATTTGATGTTAGATGGCAATGTATTCCAAAGATTGATGGCTCGGTAGAGAAAGGTTCGCTTTTGACTGTTAGTTTTTGGTTTAGGTAGTTTGAAACTGTAGGAGTTGGATAATCTAGTAGAGTATGTGTGGGTAGAATTGACAGGGACAATGGAACTGTGAATGTTTTTAGGCTCGTGACTGACAAGTATTCTGAAAAAAGTATTTAAAGTACTGATGGCGAACCTTTCTCTTACCGTCGGCCAACCTAGATCCGTATGCATTTGTGCAACAGGTGTGTCAATCGCACATTTCAAAAGCATTCTACAGGCTCTGTTCTGTACCACTTGGAGCCTACGAGTGTTCAAGTCCGACATGTTGGCAAGGACTGGTAGGCAGTACTGCGCCACAGATAGGACTAGTGCACACATAACTACCTTAAAAACATCAAACAACAGAGCCTGCAACGGCTGATAGTTACGGGATTGGCTGATAGTTACGGGCTGGCTGCAAAAAGTGTATCATTTAGCCCCCCAAAAAGCCGGTTCAGAGCCTGCAACGGCTGATAGTTACGGGGTTGGCTGATAGTTACCGGCTGGCTGCAAAAAGTGTATAATTTAGCCACCCAAAAAGCCGGTTCAGAGCCTGCAACGGAGGCTACATGTCATGAAAGTGTAGGGATGGTCTTGACCTGCAACTTGCTCTGATGCACTAGACTGCCGATGACAAGATTTCGTTGACGTCAAAATTGCTTACCTGTACTTTCAAACAGATTGGAATGGAATACTTTGTATGCACCAAAGGTCTTTTTACTGTTTGAGATGTGAAAGATTGTGACTTAAAGCATACGACGTAAGTCTAGTATAAGTAGACTTATATCACAAGTAGACAGCATGGCAGCCAAGTTCTAACTGGTTTGGGCTGACCATTTGTTCTGATGCACTCGACCGCTGATGAAAACATTTTGCAGACATTGCTTACTTTGAAACTTTGTAAACTTTTTTTCCGTACTGCATTCAAGAACATAGATGGGGAAATTCCTTTCTGAAAGATGTGATTCAATGCAGTAATTTGGTCAATTTGTGAAACATTTATTCATATTGAAGAGCTGTTTTGCAAGACCTTTTCATCTGTAATTTCGTACTATCAGTGCCGCGGTTAAGCGCCTCCAGTCAATTCGTTTTCTTAAGGAGGCGATAAGAACGGAAGGGTCCTATCTGGGCTGGTTGTATCTCCTTAGCATCGCTGCCAGGTAGTGAGCAACAGGTATGGAAGCTCTCCACTCGCTGGGAAACATCACACACGCCACGTGCGACGTGATCAGCCGGAATGTCACGGTGAAGAACACTACCGTGACGGTCTCCAGCTTCAGCCCGCTCCTGTGCGGGTTGTACGGCATGTATCCGTCATGGCGCCCGGTCGTCATCATCATTCTGGTCGGCTTCATCTTGATGTCCGTCCTGGGAAACGGCTGTTTGGTGGCGGTCATCGCTACCAGGGAGTCCATGCAGGTAAATTTACTTACTTGATACTTGACAAGGTCTCCTCAACGTTGGGTAGTTAATGATTTTTAAGTTAAACTGTATTATAACTTAGTGTAATTTCTATTCACACATTTGTGTTTTGTTTCTGTAAATGTTGGCTCTCGACAATCAGCCATGCTGCCTGAGAGTATGTGTAGTGTTGCTAACACTTGCTAGTAGATAAATAAACACAAAATAAATAAAAATCTACGTCTCTAGTGTACCGTTCTTCTCCAATCAGGTCGGTTCTGAGCCATCTTTTCTATTTTTTTGCATCTTTAAATTTTAGGTAAATTTACCGTCTCATAAGTCATACGACAACAAAGACATTATTGGTACAGTTGTGGGTATGTCATACAAAACTAAGATTCGGTTGACGTCATGGCAGCACGGGAGTAAGTCGGACGCTAAGCAAGCTCCCGTAAATGAGCAGTTCTTGTCATATTTAGTGCCTTTCAGACTTTGTTTCGATACACTGTACTTCCCCTGGGTGTGATCCACTACGAAAGTGTCCAAATAAGTGATCGGGGAAGGCGAGCGACGGCAAAAAAGAAGCCCTTGTTACAAGCCCAGCCGGTAGCCGCGGGTGTCCATACGAAACGATTACTCAATACCTATTACACTAAAATAGTTTAATGTATTTTAAAATCCAGTATCAAGCAACTGGATACAATTTTGAAACAGTCAGACGTTTCAGACCGCATCCACTGTCTTTCGTCAGTGACTAAGGATAGGACTGGAAAACCAGGTATTATACCTCTTTCCTATTACCTATTACATTGCCCTACATATACTTACCAGCGTTCAGTCCTCCTCGACAAGCTTTCTGGGATCCTTGAACAGATAGTTAATTTCAACACCCTCTCTGACAACGGCAGACAACTTTTAATTCTACGTGGTAGTTCCATTAGTTCCTCTAGTGTCAACTGTAGAATTATGTTAGCCGCTCAGGGCTATGTCATAGCAACCAAATGTTTTTTTGCTTTCTTTTCCGCTGGGAGGTCGGACTCACGTTCAACTAGTTTTTCCTGTCATTCATGTTTAAGTGTGTTGTCTAAACATTTTATTTTCCATAATGTACAAGTGGCGGCTATGATATAAGTTGTGCACAACTTGAGTAGGCCGTCACTTTGTCTTTGTTCATTTATTTGATTCTTCTTTGAATAAAAAAAAAACAGTTCGAGAAAATCTTAGAAGGCCAGAAGGAGCATCAGAAAGAGGTGAAGGCTTTGGAAGAAAATGTGTAGAAATATGTTCAACTTCTTGAAGCCCGCATGGAGAAAATGGAAAAGAAAACGCAGGAAGTTAAAAAGGCACGGCGTGAGTCCGCCAAACAGATTAAATCAATTACACAACAACTGAAAACTACAGAGGAGGCTGTGGAGGAACTTCAGCAAAAGTGCAACAAAATGGAGCGTTTTTCTCGCGTCGGAACAATGTCCGAATCATCGACCGTGGAGTACAGAAAGGAGAAATCTGCGTCTTGACAGTAGAGAAGATTTTGAAGGAAAAGTTCGGCCTTCATCAAGATTGACCGCGCGCACCCAGATGGCCTGAGAAACAAGGATAGCGACGGAACACCCCTAGAACACCCCAACACATTCTCCTTAATCTGAACTGTTACCGGCGGGATAAAGTACACATCACGAAACTGACAAGCACAAGGCTACAGTACGAGTCTTATTACTTCACCGACGACACAGCCGTGGATTTGAAGTGGAGAGAGAAAGTTTTCACAGGCCTACGACAAAGGAGAAAGGTACCGCTTCTACAATTGATACTGGCGCGACGAACGGGGTAAAGTAAAGTCTCAGTAATAGATGTCACACAGGTCATACAGAGAAATAAATCAACATGTCTACTACTGAGATATAAAATGTTATATGCATATATCGTGCAACAGGTTTCCAAGAACCGTAGAGAAGACTTCTATAAGCTTTGAAACCTTTGACCTCAGCAATAGATGTCATACAGAGAAGCCAATAGTAGAAACACTGACGGTGAAATCAATAGCATGTCTACTGAGATACAAAAATGTTATATACATATATCGTGCAATAAGTTTCCAAGAACCGTAGAGAAGACTTCTATAAGCTTTAATTTGAAGCCTTAGACCTCAGTAATAGATGTCACACAGGTCATACAGAGAAACAAAACACTGTAGGTTACAAAATGGTGCAACTCGTTTCCAAAAAAAACGGAGAGGACTTCTACGGAAATATTAACTTTAGGATACCCTATTAAAAGGAAAGAAATATTTGAAATCTCTGTTGCATCGTGATATCATTCAACCAAATTATTCTTCGGCCGCAGTAATAGATGCCCCTCGTGCAAGTGCATGGTTAGGAACTACTTTGAAAGTCAAGTATTGTGGATGTATCTAAGACTGTTATTCATCGCCGAGAACTTCTTCGAGCCTCCTTAATTGGCGCTCGCACACCACCCTTTCTACTTTCTTGAGCTCACTAACGATCAGGTCAACTGGGGCTAGCATTTGCTGAAGAAAATGTACATACATTTCACTAATGGTCGCGTCGGCGTTGAATGAGGGTGCCAACGACGAACGATGACAATGTATAACTTTAAAGGAAACCCAAGCAATATAAGGGCCTGAAAATCGGATTTTGAAAGTCAATTTAGTCATTTCTATACATGATCAGTTCAAACAACACTATCACAGTGTATAGCAACGTCCATGATGCAAAAATACGACGTTACTGTGATGTGAGATCTCACTGAAAATCGTTGCCGGAGTTTTTGTAGGCTCGCAAACTAAGGAGATCATCGTACGGCACTATACATATTGCGCGGTTTTAAAATGCTCAAAGTATGAGGTTATCTCTGAAATGTGCTAAACAAAGTTAGTAAATGTCACTACCATAAAGATTTCAGCATTTTTTTTTATTTCCACCTTTTGGGCCCTAATTTTGCTTTGGTTGCCTTTAAGATTCCACGGAAGAAACTGAAAAGAACTAACTTTATGTCATTTTGTATTAGGTATTAGAGCCTCTGATGCAAATGTCGTATTCAGCATTACCAATGGCATTATATAGATAAATACCATTTTAAATACCTTTTATCTATTTCATCTCATGTACATAATTATGTATTTATGCATTTGTTCAAATGACTCAACGATGTTAATTGGTTTGTAAGGCTGATTTTTATTGGTTGATTGTATACGTAGCATTGTATTTAAACTAGTGTTGTGTAAATTTCCACTGCCTATGTATCTGTCTGTCCATAAATGTCGACTCTCCAATATCAGCTATGCTGCCTCGAGAGTCGGTGTAATGTATTGTAGCATTTGACAATAAATAAATACCCTTTTCTTTACGTAGTTCGTACATACAAGCGCCACGAATAGCAAGGAGGAGACGATGATTTAACCAAACAGTTGTTCTTGATTTAGTTGGAACTCACTGAGTCTACGATCTACACCATATAATTATTTGAGACAAGCACTAGAAATATTGTGATGGAAGAAGTAGGCTCGGTTCCCGTCTGTTATGGAGAACCCAATAATTGTGTTATGATATTTCAAACACAAGTCTTTGTTAGACGAATGATTTGGAAATCTATGTTTAATGAAATAGATGCGCATCGGAATGATCCAGGAAATTACGTTATAATCTCTTGTTCTGAGGAAACATCTTCATGCATAACTTGTAACATCGTGTTGTGATCAGTCGCCGTGTATTGCTGAAAAATCGTAGATTACCGAGAGGAATAAGTCGACCATAGGGTTGCCATTTGCATCAAACGTTGAGTTGAGTTTATTTGGATCTCAACGACGTTCAGGCAATATTCATATGCATCGCCAGCAAACATCACGCCTCGGAAAAAAAAGTTATAGGCGTAATATTACAAACAGCGTTTCCACCAGAAGGCCGTCCTCTAAAAATATTTTAGAATTTGTGGGGATGCATTTCACACACAAATCTGGGCGAAAATTTTTTTTTTTTAAACACTCTTGGTTTAAAAGCATTTCTTGTGTATTCGATTGCATGGTTCCACGACGTATAATGTTCGATTTCTAAAGTACACCTTGGTTATCAAATTACGTCCACCGTTGCTGTACGGGTGTTAAAACGGTGACCTTTGATCTTTTAAGAGTAGAGCACAAAAAAGCACTTTGCGACTCAATAAACAGAGACACCATGCACGCGCTTCTCTTGGTCCTACTCAGAGAAGCTGGAATCCAACCAAAAGGTCGTCGACATCCATTTAACTGATCTGGATCTATGTGCTCAGTCAGTCAACAATGCAGATGCACTTTTCCAACATATGGCGACGCGTGGGGCAATGGTAGGGTGTTTGGCCACAACCCAGAGGTCCTGGGTTCGAGTCCCCTGACATGTCCCGACGGTGTTCCACCAGGAAAGGCACTTAACGCGAATTTCACTGAGATGAAAATGAGTACCTAGCTTCGGTTCGAGACGTCCCTCTGACAGGACGTTAAATGGAGGTCCCTCGTTTGAGGAGAGCCACACCGCTAACAAGTAAAAGAACCCACTGCACTTATCGAAAAGAGTAGGGGGTTCTCCCCGGTGTGGGTGGATCAAATAAATTCGTCCAGATATGCATCTTGTACTGTTCCGCACAAACCTGGTGTGTTGCGCCATGAGGCGGTTTACCGGGTATGCAATACAAAGAAAGGTATTGAGGGAGGAATGACATCAGTGTGGCTGGAGCGAGTCCAAGATCAAATCAGATGTACTGCCTTCCTCTGTTAGGGTCAGAGAAACTTTGATCCCTATATCTAAGGCAAATGTATGAAGGGTAGATACGTCTTACATCCAATGACAAACTCTGGAAAAGGCTTCAACTGGACAAGAATGGAAGGCTTGAAAGTTTTCAACTGCTTAATGAAACTTGCTTAGGTTTGTCCTTGTCTGATATTGTGTAGCTTTATTGTGGCACTGTAATATACTAGTAAGTTTTGTACTTGAGTGCAGTGCCTCTTTGTCCTTGGTCTTTGTTACTGTACTTCTGATAAAATATTTTTCGATCGTAGCCTTTCGTACCATGGCTCTAAAATGAATGTTCAGATTACGCCCCCAAAAACAGACCAAGGAGGTTAGATGGAGAGTTAAACCTCATTGAACAGACTGATGTTACGTGCGCTAGAGGCATAAGATATTACTTCCTATTTGAAGACAATAAGACGTTGTTTACAATCAGAAACATTGAGCTGTAAACCATTTCAGAGAAAGCAAGCTACACTCAAGTGGCTAGAGTGTTGTTTTGATCATGTTGTATGTGAGATTCCGTTTTAATTCAGACTTTGCGCTCGACCATTTTCCTTTATATATGTGTGACCTTGTTATCAAGGTATGTAAAACTTCTAGGTACAACTCAGATGATGCAATGCTTTATAACACGCCCTCAATCTGTTATGACTCTAGGAGCCTGGCAACTACTTCCTGGCAGCGCTAGCAGCGACAGACATGTTCAGCTCCCTTCTGTACGTCCCGATAAGTATCCACAACACTGCACATGGGGCGTTCACCAACGGAGGGCTCTGCAAGGTGCAGACGTTCTTCGGAGCTGTTGCCGTCGTGTTGTCCCATTCCCTACTCATGTGCCAATGGGTGTGTATCGTACATGATCTTGAGCCATATTCAATTCGTGTATCTAGCTAGTTGTAGAGTAGCTTGTCGTGTAGTTTCGTGTAGTCTGGTATCTTATCAGGTTGGTAGAATATAGGGTATAGGAGATTCTTTTTACACAACCGGTTAATCTCACCTGCTGACGTTTCGGTGTAGCCTCTACCAGACTCCGCGGATCGCTGGGAAAATATTAGAAATTGGCCTAATAGAGTGAATAGTATGCCAAAGGTAGTCAGCTTTGCAGAGAAGTTCCATGATATAGCTGACTACCCTTGGCATACTTTTCACTCTATTAGGCCAATTTCTACTATTTCCTCGCGGAGTCTGGTAGAGGCTAGTTTCGGTGTCTGTCAGACACCTTCTTCGGAGCTTCTGACTGGAGTACTGCTTCTCACTGCCGATGTAGGTGGTGCTTTTGCGGTGAGAACACTGTCCTAAACGTGGCTAAGTTTGTGTATGACAGACACCGAAACGTTAGCAGGTGAGATTACCTGGTTGTGTAAAAAGAATCTCCTATATCCGGCATCTTATCTTATTCTCTGTATAAGTCTAGATCTGGTAATCGGATATTGTAAAGTAGAATAAGTGAAACTCGAATTGACAAAGCACTCAACGAATTTCATCGACAAAAAAACGAATCTTTTTAAGCTTTGTGTGTTTTATTGTATTTTTGGTCATACTTGTACGCTTTGAATGATATTCCCATTATTAAGTCAAGGGTAACACAAATCCAGTTCAGGACGCAGCGACGCCGCCAGCGTGCCGCGGGTCCAGTGAGAGGGGGGCTTAAAGAGGTAACGCATCTCTCATTCGTTTCAGGTGTGCCGCTACACTCACATCACCTGCCCGATGCAGTACGAAAAGAAGCTGGCACGTTCGCGGATAGCAATAGCCATGGCCGCGTGCGTCCTCATCGCTGTCCTACCTCCGTTTGTCGGAGTGGTGCGAACCGGCACTGTGGGGGTGGTGACCTACCAAGGCGCAACCGACATGGAAGTCTCCCCGACGACCATCTACCCATGTCTACCCGGTGATGCAGAGGGCTCTATCACCGGCACCCTGTGTCTAGTCATGATGATCATCAGTAGCATCCTCGCCATCCTCATCTACCGAGTCGCACAAAAACACAAGGAAAACCTGAAGGATCTCTCTCCAAACCCAGGCCATGAGGTCTTGGAAAGTAAGCTAAAGGCAGCAAAGACCCTAGGGATCGTCCTGCTAGTGTACTGGATGACTTGGTTCCCGTCTCTTGTCCTGTACTTCCTATCTAAAGTCGAAGCCATGTCTACTTTAAGCGTGGCGCTGGACGTCTTTCAGATTGTTGTCTTGACCAACACATTCGTCGACGCCCTGGTCTACGCGTTCCGGTACGCCATCTACCGAGAAGCGTCGATTCGGATGTTCCGCGATGTTAAGAATGCTATCGGAGATGTGATCCTCGATTACATTGAAATTATTACAGAGTGACAATTATTCATACACACAGACACACAGACACACACACGCACACACACACACACACACACACACGCACACACACAAACATACACACCCACACTACAAACACTATTTTCAAGATCGCCTCTATTTTTCTGAACATTGCTTACTTTTTCTGATCAACCTAAGATTTCTTGTATAACATTAGTTACATTTCTCACTTTGAAGTTTGTCCAATAGTTGTTTGCGATATAATATAATGTACCTGACTGTAATCTATAGAGGGTACTTTAGGAGATGTCAGAGTATTGTTACTGCATAATGCAACTACTGCATAGTCCAAACTCAATGTCAAATTGCCGATATGATCAATTATTTGATGCTAAAAAAAATAGTTTTTGAAGAAAAGTAGAAGATTTGTTTCTGGGGTTGAGTTTCCCTTTAATAAAAGGAAGCATGAGGAGAAAGTATTGCACTGTTTGAAAGGTAATCCGTCAGTTAAAGTAATCGTTCATTGCGTTGTACACGTTAGTTGATTATACGTATGATCAGTTTGTGCACAGATGTTCGCATATATCATTGTACACGTATACACCGTGTGATTTCCTCCGTCGTGGCTGATTATGTGATCTCATGTATACCAATGCCCCTATGTAAAGTTCTCTCTCCATATATCTATCCTTGATCTATCTATTCATGATAAAAAAAGTGTTATTCCTCCAAAGGAGCGATAACGTCCTGGAATGATGATTCATCTATTTATACGATAATATTGATAATAAAGACATTTATTCACTTTAGCTTGATATTTCTTCTGTCATAACTTTATACCAAACCTTGAGGGAATACCGTGAGTCCGTGACCAAACTAGTACGAACCTTGTGCCCCCCCCCCCTTCTCCACACACCACCCCACAACAGAGACTTCAGTACACTGATATTTCATGGATCGTCTGACCAAGGGCATACCCTTAAACAAAGAGCATAGGAGAGGACGACTCCCTAGTCCTGCCTAGTCCAAATCATAGGCTCCATTTGACATAACATTGTCATTTCTCTCGTTGAACTTGACGTCCCCCAGTGCTCCATAGCGATAGCCCTCCAAAGCTCTTAGACATGGCCGCAATATTCTTTATCTATGGGCACACGGACTTGAACAGGAGAGGCATTCACAAAACAAAAACACAGCCAATAGTGTACGAAAGAATAACAGAGAGGGGTTTCACATTCCTTGGGAGTAGGATTCCGTTTCTATTATTAGCGAAGCCCATGTCATCAAATGCCGCGCTATGTTTACATCTGGAGCGGGCGGGGGACGCCAGTGGATGGTTGTTGTCGTATATTCAGGAAAATAAGGTACTTTTCTACATCATTTAGTTGTATTTTATACTGGTCTATGGATATTAGAAGGAAGGATGCTATACTGGATGGCACAGAATGAGATTGCGTTAGAATAGCTTCTAGTACTAAGGTGCGATGCATCTCGTCAAGTTGTTATGATTATGTTTCTGACGACACTCGAAACGATATTTACGAGTCGAGTGCTCTCGCCATACTGCGCAAAATATTCCACATACGCGACTTCAAGTTTGTCATAATTTGCTTTTGTATCATCCTTCATCTATTATGGACAAGACTTTCATATCTTAAGTCCTCGTGCTAAAAATTTGATAAAAATATCAGCTTACTACAAATGATATGAAGTGCAACATTGACAGTCCTATCGTTTGATGTGAGAGTAAAATGATAATCTTATTTCTTTTAAATTGGCTTCACCTTTCGAAGTTTTCGTTTCAGTTTCTAAAGGGCGACAATCTCGATCAGTGACGATGGATAATCCCAGTGCGCATGCGTCGAAGCTGCTGGCCTACTTTCAGCGCATGCGCAAGTCGGGACAGTTGATTGACATGTGGTTGGAGGTTGAAGAGCAGGTGTTTCCCTGCCATCGCGCCGTCCTGTCCGCCTGCAGCGCCTACTTCCACGCCATGTTCACCTGCGGGCTCAACGAGACCAGGCAGAGGACAGTTCGTCTGTTTGAGGTTGTCAGTATACAAGTTTAAAGGGGTCCTAAACTCCAGAAGGCGGTGTTATTTTCCACTAGATTATGTATCAATGAATACATAATCAGTCGACTTTTTACAGGATTTTGCTTATGGTGAATTACACAAGGTTTTTTAAAACAATATGATACTCACTGAACCCTTGCAGACCCTACCCATGTATTCCCTTTGTGTAAACATACATCTTTAATGGTGAGTATTTTTGGCATAGATGAGGGTGGTTAAGCACAATAAGAAGGCCAATTGTTAATAAGATACAAAAGAACACAAAGCAAGACGAGTTTTTCTTAACCAACCTGACATTTTGTAATCTTACCGTTTTGTCAGGCCTTGTCAGGCACATTGTAATACGCCATAGGCTAATGTTGTTTAATCTAATTAATCAGAAAATAGAGGGTCATCTGGGGAATTCGGTACAATACTGAATGCTTTTTGATGCGCATTGGACTAGTGGGTACTTATCGTATACTGTAACAATATTTTACTTCCTAAAATTATCATCTTTTGGAAAATAACTCCCCCCTCTGGACTTTTTATTACATGTATTTTCATTTTTATGGACTTTACGCCTCCTTTAACCTTCGGCATCCTAAGGAAGTCGTTTGGCACAAAATATGTATTCGTGACGGTGTAAGGCAGCAGTGAGAAGCTTAAATTGAGATCTAGTCTTCTTCATCTTTGAACAAAGTTTAAACTTTCTCTCCAACATGAATACATTTCTCCACACCAAAAGCTTTGACCTTCGTCATGAAAACTGACCCGCTCACTTGTGACACGTGACCTTTGACGTCATAGTACTCTCCGACCGTCAATCCCTGCTAGATCGACGCCCACCACGGGTGAAGCTGAAGAAGGCTGTGGTTTCAGGCTATATAGACAGGCTGCCTCGTGAGCCTTCTACGCACGTTTACTTTCTTCGCACCTGCATGTTTCTGACAAGTTTTATAATGTCTTTGTATGCAACTTTTCTGACGAAATGTCTGTTGTTTTCTGTAGACATGTTCTGACATTAGCCAATCTCCCGTCAGGTCAGCGCAGAGTCTGTCGCTCAACTGATTGAATTTGCATACACGGGGAAGGTGGAGGTGAGCCGTCACAACGTGTATGAGCTGTACGCTGCCGCCTGTTTCTTTCAGGTAAAACAACAACTGCCGGCAATATCCTAATACAGTCAAACCTGCCCAAGGCCTTAGTATGATTCACTAATATTTGTACACGGTTTATTAAAACATTTTATGGTTGATGCCATCCATAGACTTTTGTCCGTCAAGGTCTTTAAAATGTGTCAGTCATAGGCAGCAAAATCCGATGCTGCCACATGCTCGAAAATTAGGCGGTCGCCATGGGCAGGGATTGGGCTCTGTGCGGTCCGAATTCGTACCGGTCGCGGTCGCGTTGGACAGGCCGCTTAATGCTTGTGCCTATATGGGGAAAATTTTCGGGACCGAGAAAAAGTGGTCGCCTTGGCCAGGTGGTCGCCTTGAAAAGGTGGTCGCCTAGGCAGGTTTGACTGTAGGGACTTTGCTGTTTAAGGCGCGGCCACATCATCGTACGATCATCGCACGATCACAAACTAAGGGTATTCTCGGGATGGTCGTACCGCAGTGTGTCGTACAATATTCAACTGTCTTGTTACCAAAAAGACTGTCTTAGATCCTTGTCGGCAGTTGGTTCTGTCACAGTCCGCTTGAAAATCCTACGACATCAAAACCGTACGACGGCCTACGACGCGTCGACGAACGTGACCGCGACGGTTGCTATAGCACACGGTCTTTGGATACAATAGACACCCGATATCATTACCACTTTAGCGGAAATATCGGTCTTTTAAAGTCAGTTGGCTACGGCTGTGAGTGAATGAATGAATGAATGCGTGCCTTTGCTTGACATTGTCATTTTTTGACCTGTTACGGTAAATGCAGAAATGTTCGCGGTGGTTTTATGTTCGTGGTTTTCGCGTTTCACAGCGAACTTAAAACCACCGCGAACATCTTTGTCCAATACTGTAGCAGTATGTGACTATAGCGCTATCGCAAACTTAAAACCACCGCATACTCTTCATTTTCGCCTTAGCGCGAACCAAAAAAACTTAAATGCATTTACAGTACCGCCCCCCCCCCCTCAGGTGCCACAAATCAAGAAAGAGTGCGCCAGGTTTCTTCGACGTCATCTTGACGTCACCAACTGTGTGCAGACCTACGTCATGGGCGACTTGTACGGACTACAGAGTGTCAGGAAGGCGAGCATGAGACTCATTACTGAGCATTTTCTACAGGTATGACACATGAGGGGACAGTGGAGTATCAGTTATTTCCATACATTCTATAACTTGGAAGGTGCATTTTGAAAAACACTGCATAATAGCCCAGACGATAAACATGTTGTGTTAATCTTTCAAAAATTCTGACTTTTGCAACACTCTTTTTGGTGTTTAAATACACTTGACTTTTGCATTGGTCCACAAAATAAAGGAAGCTAAAAATAGAAAAAAGCGAACTAACAATCTTGAGTTTACAGCAAGTGTCCTATTGTAGTAATAGACCTACATGTAGTGCAGCTTATAAATGTATAACTGCAACTCTTGTTTTGTGGATATAGTATTTATCATCCACCCTTCCCTGTAGGTATCACAGTCACCAGTGTTTTTAGAAATGCCAGCCTTCCAGCTACAAGACGTCATTGCTAGTGATGACGTCATGGTTACTGCAGAACAGGACATAGTTGACGTCGTCATGACGTGGGTTCGAGTGGAACCGGAAGAGAGAGGAAAGCACCTGCCTGAGCTTCTCATGCGCGTGCGCGTGCCCTACCACGTCTTTCACGATGACAAACTTGAAGAAAACTTAGAGACTGAATCGTCGGACGCGAATCAGCAGAAAATGTCCCGAGGAAACACGACTTTTACCGAGAGCCTTGTACAACTCGTTCCGCGTTTGGGATTCTACATGAAAAACTGCATTATTTTTCATACCATGTCGGATTCTCTGTTATGCATTTGTCCAACGGAGCAGAATATCTACAATATAGAAGCGCCGCCATGCGACACGGACCAGACTGCATCTTGCTTAATCAACTTTTCTCTTTTGGGAACTGAAGAAAATGAGCTCTTTGCAGCCGGCGGAAGAACGGGCACAGGCAACGAAGACGAGCAGCCAAGGATAACAAGATCTTTTCTTAAATATAACGTTCACAAAAATAGCTGGGAAAGATTGCAAGATCTGACAACGCCGCGTGAAAACTGTCAGCTCGTCTTTTTGGATGACAGTGTGTTCGCCATTGGAGGTTTCCTTCCCAACGGCTCGGCTACGTGCGAAAGATACGATCACGTGAACAACACGTGGACACCAATCGCCTCGCTGCCATGTTCTGATGTGATGAACTTGAAAGCTGTCGCGGTGGACGATGGGATAGTCGTGATTTCTCGAGAAGGAATGTACCGTTACTGCCTTCGCAATGACCGATGGGATACCCTTCCCTCCACATCCAGGAAGATTTTCGTTAAAGTTATCAGCTTTAGTAAGTTTCTTTCTAGAAGTAACTTGTCTTACCTGATGATATAAAGTCATTTACAGCTAGCAGACTTTATTTTCTTTTCAAACGTACATTTTTAACATTTTTTAATGATGTCTTCAAAGAAGTTAGGTAGTGAAGCCCGGTCAAAATATTTAGCTCCTGGTTGAATTTCTAAAGTCCGAAATGCATTTGGTATGAAAATAGAAAATTTGGCCGAAAGATTTCCATTTTTTTAACGACACGGGGAGGGGGGGGGGGGGGGGGCTGAGGATTGAGGAGATTCGATTTTGGCAGCCATTTAGGAGTAGACTCTACCAGTCTCCCCCGGTCGCTGGGAAAATAGTACAAATTGGCCAAATAGAGTCAAATGTTTGAAGGGAGTCGGCAACCCTCTCTCCGTAGCCGACTCCCTTCAAACATTTGACTCTATTTGGCCTATTTCTACCATTTTCCCATTGACCGGGGGAGACTGGTAGAGTCTAATTTAGGAGCATCTTTCTTGTACCAAGGAGGTTTGAATCAAAAGGAGGAAACCTCATTATGTATCCAGAATATTTGTTTATTTATCTATTAAAATGAATAGTTAAAGGGGCGACATTTGATTGTTTTGGCTTTTACAGATGAACAGATATTCGGCGTGTATTTCTACCTCCCCACTGCAAGCCCTCCACCCCTGCACCTAGGAGTGTACCGGTCCGAGAACAAGTGTTGGAAAACCATAGGGACTATACCATTACGGCAAACAGAGGGGGAGCGGCCTCTATTTGTGGAGTTTGTAAACTACCGAGAAGAGCTGTATCTGCTCTACGGATGGAGAAGGGGAGATAAGTGCGTGTTTTCCTGTGACAGGTAAATGGAGGAAAGTAGCCAACTTTTTTATGAGAGTGAAAACATTCAATCAGAAAAGAAAACAGTCTATGATGTTCTTGGAGGTTTAAACTCCTTGATAACTTGTGTTCCTATACCTTTTCAAGCTAAGACCCTAAATAAGTGACTTTTTTTTTTCTCTCAGGTACATACCGTCAGAAGACACCTGGGTACGAGGTGACCTGGTCATACCTCCCTATGCTGGGGACGAGATTGTCGACTTGTCTTGCTTGTCGGCAAAGTTGGTGACGTCATCCTTAAAGACCGTGTCAGAATTCGCATTTAGGCCACACTGAGTTGACTGTTTTAATTATTTGGATGAAATCCGCGAGTGCATAGCCTGAGTACCATCCTCCGCAGCAAACGCTGGCTCAATATTTTTGCTTGCTAAGGCCACAGCAAGTAATTCTTATGGATGACATCAGCGCGCTCATTAATTTTCCCCTGATTTCGAAATAAAAAACAAGAAATTTCATTGCCCTCCGACGGAGGTCAACATGCCCAAAATTGGCAAATATGTCGTAAACTTTGACAGGTGTTTCCTTGCATATGAATACCTAGTGTAGTTCCTGCCCATGATGGTATGATAACAAGCTGTTTTCTGCATTTGTTCTAGCAAGGACACTATAAAGCCAGTGCATTTGTTGTAGTTTGTCTATTGAGATGTATACACATCTACAAGGACATGTTTACTGTTGAATCAAGGAGGTTTTATATCATATATGAATGAATACAGGACTAAAAGACCTGTTGGTCATGATATCATATTTCGTCGCCTCAATTCTTGTTTAACAAGAATTATGACCTCAGAATTTGAAAATATAGGAATAGAAATATAGAAAAGTTGTTTTTGGCCCGGCTCGTTTTTTTTCGCCCTATCTCATTAATTTTGGAGTCTGCGGAGGATGTCATCCATAAAATTTACTTGCTGTGGCCTAACCACGGATAGCAAGCGAAAAGATTGAGCCAGCGGTTGCTACGGACGAGGATGGTGCCCAGGCTAGCAAGCGTATCAACCGGTAAAAAAAACACGTTTACACCATGCTGTAAAACGCGCAAAGAAGCTGAAAATGAGCAAATATATGCTGCATCTAAAATTGAAAAAAGCATTTTAAAACATATACCAATGTCGTAGAATTCCAAGTCAATTCAGAAGTTATAAGAAGATGTGATGGAATAAAAATACAGAATTTGTTGAATGATATTTCATGTTCTGTGTCTTCAGTCGTTTGTTCAACCCTCCTGACCACTTGAATTTCATAATCAAGGAAATTTTTTCCCAACTTTTTTTTCTTCCCACGCTTGCATCAGTTTTTGGGTGCATGGAGTACGCCATCCATGTAATCAAATAAGTACGGCCTTACAAAGAGAGGATTTCAGCTCCAAAGACCTCTCTTGAAATATATTTACCGGCGAATCTGCTATGACAACATACATGCAATTAGAAACGGCACTAGTAACTCTCTATTCCATTTATTTATTCATTGAATTTTCAGACAGGTGGTTGGCCGATTCAATTTTGACAAATTGATATTCAAATTGGGCCCACACTACAAAACAGTAAAACCATCATTATACCATCAAAATAAACTTTAACAGAGGATTGTTGAGACACAAGTAACCGAAAGTATACATAACTAAATGCATATGTTACATGAAAATATATAAGAAAACAAATCAAATCTGTTATCCGTTACTCATATCCATTTCCGGTCTGCTTAACGAGGTCAGAGGTCATTAAACTATATGTACAGTTCGCATGCTTTTCAAAGCAGATTTAAAACTTTTAGTGATGAGACGTGCGTGATATTTTCGGGCAGTGTTTGTTTACGTCTTCGAGTATAATATCAACCTTCAAGTTGATAGGTCATATACAAATAGACCACATAGATACGGTCCAATACAAGTAGAATGAAATCAAATTCAGTCAAGTTTTGAACATAGACACAAGTAGTTACGACTCAGTCTTAATTTTGTACATGTAAGTATGCTATCTCTGGTGATAGCCTGAATACTTGGCAGTGCACCATTTAAGACAAAAGACTCCTAGAGATTAGATAAAAACTTAAGATATCAGCCGTAAAAATAGAACCCTCACCTCTCACATTGTGTAATGAAACAAGGTAAACACTATAGGAGAACTACTAGTGACTATACCGCACTATATGGTGGAAGGTTATGTTATACTAGCCTGGTCCCAGTCCCTAGGGGTCAGCGTTGGGGTGTTTTACCGGGCCCAGTCTGCTTTATTGATTCGTTTCTGTCAGCCTGTCTACTTAACTGCCATATAGAATTTCGCAGCCTGTCTACTTTTGCTGCCATAGAGAGTTCCGCCGCCACCCTAAGTTAATCCAAGGCCGTAAACCCATCCCCGAGCGAACGAATCTGTCTGGGTGGGCGGCCATCATTCCCAGCGCCGTAGAGATATCGAGGAGCCCCCGATGGTATGGTTTCCAGTCTATATGTCTACAGAATGTGATACTTTTGAGAATTGGATGCATTATTGTATGTAATACTGTAACACTTGCGTCGCAGACAATCAAATTTTCCATTCTTCGCGAGGGCCTGGTGTGCAAATGTCAAAAGGTGGTGTTATTTGTTATACTAAAATTGACTTGTTTATATTTCAGAAGCTTGTTTTGCGTTTACTTTCTCGTTTATCCAAATGTTATTTTCATGTATGTGTTGCACTCAATATGTTGTTGTTTTACATTTATATTTTTGAGAAGGCTTCTCACAAGCACTGTATTTTTTGCTCGATCCTAAATAGATCTATGTAAATAAAATAGCAATAAAACGTGCCAACCTGCTAGTGTCCCAAAAATAAAAACAGACCCAAAGTGGAATTCTAAATCACTTGTTAGACGAGAAATTTCCAGACTATGCATGGCTAACAAACTGAGTGTGATGGCCGTTTCAACTAAAGCATCTAATACCAGCTCAGGAAAAAATAAGTGTAGCAGGCGCATATGCATCCTTCCTTACTAGATAGCTTTAAAGAAGAACGTCTTAGGGTTAGATGTGCAAAAGTTAGATGTGGCTGTGACGTAGTTCAATGCATAACCAACTTCTGCCTGGTGTCTGCGCATGAGAATCTAGTGTTGGACGCGGAATAACACAGATATAGGCGTAAAGACGAACATCATGTGTCCATCCGCCTAACAACTCTACCCCAAGCAATCTAAACCACTCTCTAATCACTAACGGGAAACAAAGTAAACCTTACGATTACTCACAATGACCAATAAGCGCCCGTTCGGCCCCACGTCGATGTCAAGTGGTTTGCATATATCAGTGATCACGTGACGCATGAACTGCCCCTGATTGGTGAACATGGCAACACGGTTGTTTCCCACATCCGACACCATAACATTACCAGAACTATCAAAACACAATCCGCGAGGACCTTCCAACCATTTGTCTTTCCGCTCAGAGCGTTCAAATCCTCCAAATGTAAAGGCAAACTGTCCGTTACTGTCATACACGTTTATGGAGTCCCCAAACCAATCAGACACAAAAATGTCCCCGTTCTTCCCCACAGCTACATACCCAGGCCCGCTCATCTTAGGCCCCGTGGTGAACCTACCTCGCACAAGTGTGCCATCCTGGCGATAGATTCCGGCACTACACTCGCTCGAGATCGTTCTTTCTTCACACCCAACAACAATAACCTCACCTTTCTCATTGTTGACAGCGACCCCGTATGCCAACCTACCTCTGATTAAGATATGGCAAAGAAGCAGTCCTTCTTTGTCATATCTTACCACATGGTTAAACCCCGCCACCCAAACGCCCCCCTCCCCATCCACAGTGACATCAACAGGACCAAAGGGGACTTCACTTGGCGTCATGGTCTTAAACTGACGAAGGCTAGCCCCTGTGGTGTTGTATACCGTGATGCACATGTTTTTATAATCAGCTACGAAAGTCTCGTAGTTGTTTGAAACAGCGGCTGCGACAGGGTGTTCAGGTTCGGTCATAGGTCCTCCGCGTAGTGCTGTAGCTGCTGTAATGAAAACAGATGACAAATTAAACATTTAAGTGTAGAGATCTGTTACAGTGCAAGATTACCGAAGCATCTGAAATATTCGAAAAACAATAGAAACGTAATTACCCAGCATGCAACTTTCGTATGAGGATTCCCATCATGCTTTAGGAGGTGATCAGATACCAAACCCTTTCATTCCAAGCACACACTGGTAGGGTGATCTTGAATGTATTCCAAATACAATATCATATTCCAAATTGCTCTCCAAGCAGAGGAGAGACAAAAAGAACATGACAAAGTAGAAAGCCCGACAAAAACGCCTAAAAAACATGTCAAAAACCAGCCTCTGCTTGGAGAGTGATTCCGAATCCTTGCTTAAGTGGAAAAAACCCTACCTCTTGACTTCATGATGCCACACGACATAGCTTCTTTGCTGGCCAATACGTAGGTTGTCGGTGCTGTTGTTGCTGTCTGCTCCACAGCTGGTATAACAAGAAGATTAAACAGTAAGTGAATAGTTATCTGGTATTTTGACGGTACAAAACCTGAAACGGTGAGCCGAAGTCATGATGGCATAGCCTGCCCAAAGCATCAATAAGCCAAATTACACGAGATATCGAAAGACACAACAGCTGCCCTGCCCACAAAATTTAGTGTACCTCTTTCTGTCCATTTTGTGTCTTTTGTCCCCTCGGTAGAAACAGTTCCGTCTCCGGTTTTCCCGAGTCCTCCCCCTGACTCTACTGGAGGGTTGAGCTTGACCGGTATGGCTCTTGTGGCTGTCGTGGATTTAGAGACCCTGCTGGCACCTTCTGACACCTAACGGGCAAAATGAAACACGATAATTATAGTTGGACGTCCAGTGCAATGATGGAGGTCCAAACCGTGTCAATCTCCAAGCAGATCTACCAGTATCCAAAGGGTCAAAACACTGTCCAAATGGCTCCGGGACCAGTTGGATATTGTCTTGCCCTGATAGATTCTGCTTGGAGATTATCTGTTGCTGGATCAAGCTGTTGTGAATGTAACGTGAGAACAAAGTTCTGCATATAGATAGATTATGTTAATCATCTCTACCTCTCACCTTTGTGTTTGGATGTTCTGTCATTCTGCCCGCCATGTTTGGGATACCAGTGATGCTGGGGATGATGATCAAGATGGCGACGATCATGGCAGCCGTCGCGACGATACTGCGAAGTGGAAACCGAATTCGAATGGCCATGGAACGCTTCTCCTCCTGTTGTTCTTCACCTGTGTGCATAGATTCCCAATTTAGACTTTCAAGGTGGCATGGTGATCTTGTGGGTAGGGTTGTTGACCTAGGGTCTAAAGGTTCTTGGTTCAAATACCTACTACTAAGCACACACACGCACGCACGCACACAGACACGCATGTACGCACACGCACACACACACACACAGACAGACACACACACACACACAGGCACACACACCGACACACGCACACGCACGCACGCACACATTCATTCACGCACGCACGCACACACTCATTCATTCATTCACGCACGCACACACGCACATATACACGCACGTGTACACACAACACACTCACACTGCAGAAACACACACACACACACACACACACACACACACACACATGCGCACACATGCGCACGCACGCACAAACCTGGTGCCGATGGCGAGTCCTCGACATCATGGGGCGCTTCTGCCTGTCTTTCCGCATGCTGAGAGTCTTGGAATGGCAGCGTCACTATAACCGCCTGGGGTTCCTCGTACGTACAGTCGCACTGCTCTTTGGGCTCCTCGTACGTACAGTCGCATGCCTCTTGGGGTTCTTCGTAGGTACAGTCACACGCCTCTTGAGGTTTCTTGTACGTACAGTCGCATGCCTCTTGGGGCTCCTCGTACGTACAGTCGCATGCCTCTTGGGGCTTCTCGTACGTACAGTCGCATGCCTCTTGGGGCTCCTCGTACGTACAGTCGCACGTGCGTCGTGGATCCTCGTAAGTGCCGTCGCAGCTCTCAATTTGCCCTGAATCAAAGTATTGACGCTGGAAACGTACACGTACGGCGGGTATTGTTCGCTGATTGTTTTCCTGTATCTCTTCTTCGAACTGGTCGGAAGAACACGCCATTTGGGGAACCGATATTGTCTAGTCGCTAAAAATCGCTCTATGATTTCTATGGTAAAACGAGACCAAGACGCCGAGTGTCAAACCTGGTACTTTCTGTCTGCGTCTACTGACTCGAGAGCGTCTCCGCGATCGGTATAACTACGACCAATTTGCTCCTGTTACGTGGCAAGACACGACTCGGGTATGCAGCTCACAGACATATTGGAATAGCAAGTTCGGTGTGGTAGATTCCCCCGCCCACGTCGTTGATACTGTCTACCAAACTCTATTCAAAACGCGTCAATCTTCGCTCAGTGTTTACCAGTGGATGGTATAGCCCCTTCTGAGAGCCAACAATTTAAAATGAAAGGATCGGATCCTGGAACAAATTGAATATCAAGTTCCAAATGATATTAACCTTTATAACTAATGGAATTATAAATGTTTTTTTAAATTTTTATATGTGTGACTATCACAAGAATGCCCACTTTTATGATCGTACGACGTTCGCTCAACGAACTTAAGACGCTAAGACCAAGACGGGTGAAGTCGCCTGCCCATGGCGACTGTAATGTAAACTGAGTTATTCACCTTTATCAATTCAAGTACTTCAGATTTTAGATGCAACAGCTCACACAGTGTTGAAATAGGCAAACATATAAAAGATTGTTTTGTATTTAGAAAAAATAGTGGTACTCATAGTTAGACCAACTTGAATCATGTAAAACCTAAGATAGTCATTTTGTTGTAGTGAATAGTTTTATTCTTATGTCTTGTTCTATGTTAACTGTTGTTACCTGCTACAATAGTCGTTTAATAAAGTTCTTATTCTATTATCATACATCGATCATACATACACAATAAAATACACCTTTGTAACCCGAGAGCTACATTGCAGTGTACTGTATAGCAAGGCTCGTAATCTTACTTGCACTTTGAAAATACATATGATGAATAGTTCTGCAAAGTAAATGTCAGGAAGTTTATATTCTGCTTGAATGCGAACCTCTGGTATCTGGGGCAAACCCCCTGCCATTACGCCATCGCGTCGCCACGAGTTAGTGGTTACAATTGACAAAGTTAGAGGCATCATGTTGGCCAAGAGTTACTCGATGTCTAGTTGTTATTGACAGTTCACCAATTATTGACAAACAAAACACTTCACCAGTCAGGCTAACCGGTGACTAAAGAAAAAAGTGACATAACGCGCCTATAGCTAGGTTAAAAGAGGACTTTAAAAAAACTTTGATCATTTATAAAAGTGGTAAACATTGCCACCCACAGGCAGAGAATTTTAGACAATCTTACATCGGTGAATATACACAAGACCTCCCCGCCAGTTTCGCTTCTTAAAAGGGATTCCGAGGAAACTAGTGAGATTACAGTAATTACTGTATTGACGTACTTTCTACCTCGTTCCAGACGGATAAATAGTTACCGTGAATATTCAGAGCTGTGGTGTACGTGCTCTGTACGTGTTAAGTTATGCTTTGATCACAAACAGGGGCCCACAGAATAGTTTAAGCCGCTGTCACACATTCATGACCTTCCCCAACTTTGCTCCTGACGGGCTCCCGTGACCTCGAAAACCGTGCCCTAGACACAATGGCCAACAACTCACCACCCTTACGGCCTCAGAAACCTTTACCTTATAAAACATATCAAGCTTATCATCTCCATAAACAATGGATATATTGTTTTGTGTGTGTGTGTGTGTCTGTGTGTGTGTGTGTGTGTGTCTGTGTGTGTGTGTGTGTATGTGTGTGTGTGTGTTTGTTTCCGGATTTTTTGAGTCAGCATAACTCAAGAACCTCTTGATGGATTACGATGATTTTAAGATGTTGGGAAGACAAATGTCGAGGTCGATTTTGTGCCCCCTGGTATGTGATCTTGGTACTGCAGAAGAACTTCCGTTATTTGTATCTTTTGACCTGGTCTTGCTTTTTTCTTGGCAGATGGCTTGTGATGTGGGGAAGAAGTGGCGTAGGTTTGGGCCCCCTAGGAGCTGGGACTGCATGGATGTTTTTGTCAAAATCTTCCAAGGGGAATAACTAAACAAAGGAACGACGGATTTCTATGATATTCAGTATTCAGGTAGGTTAGACAGAGATGCACATAATTAAGTACAAATTATGAAAATTGGGACGTAATTTGAAAGCTTGTTTGTAACTGAAGAAATTAGCTGGTGAAGTTCGGTCGAGCCACGCGCTAGGTCGGAGGCGCACAGACATGAGTTTTGAGTGGTACTGGCACGGTCCGAAATGCCTGTTTTGGGGTGTAGCCTAAGCGCAGTTTGTAATTGCCACAAACAGGGATCGTGTCGTATGTGGTGGTTGGCAAAGTTTCTCTCATGATGTAGGGTATATGTGCTCAACATAGAATAAATGATACGGGGACATTGCCGGTAGGTTCATTAGAAACGCAGCTATGTAAGACATGTATTTTTTTACGTTGCCCATATAATGAAATTACTCATGAATGAGACCTTACCCAAGTGCACGCGAACAAGCGTCTCTGTGTGAACAAGTGCATCTCACTGTGTGGGAAGTCACGTTGTTTATCGTACACTGTTCTCACCTCTCTGAACTTGATCCAACCAATCATTGGCCATGACAACCCTAATTCAGTTATGACATGAGTTTATGAACTTGCGTCAACGCTGAATTTGCTTATACTGAATGAATGAAGACCTTTATTGTACACATATACCCGCTGGGTTAAGTACAGGTCACAACAAAAGAATAGTATACAGATACAATGTACATCTATACATTGTCAAATTACATTAACGTTACATGGAGCGTCGTGATGAAAGTGAATAACGAAAAGATTGACCGGTGCTTACTTCACAGACTGCTGGGCGACAAGCAGTGGAAAGATAAATAATTCACGGTACAATGTCTCCTATTGTGATTTTTACTTGTCACTTTCAAATTAGAAATGTTGCATTAGTCCTGCTCTCCAAGGGTACAAGGACTACGTTTTTGTAAACATATGCTCTACAATAGGGGCACGTTTCGAAATACCTCGATCTGTAACAACAAAATACCAACAGCTTTAAGATTTATGTATCAGAGTGTCATTTACCATAATGTGGATATGAGGACAGGGTATATATGTACTGCCGTGTAGCTATATAACAGAAGCGATCCATTGTCGTACACAATGTCATGTGGATCTTTCAGATTGAGTCACACATCGACAGTCACTGTTATGCGACTATTATAGAATAGAGATACAAGATTTTTTTCTGTCAAGGGCAATTGTCTATGTTTAGACGCGGTCACGCTCGTCGTACGATGTTAATGTTATCGTACGATTTTGCCTGATGTCGCACGATTTCAGAGTAGACTGTGGAAGAACCAACTAATCTCCAAGCAGACCTAACGGTTGCAAAGACGTTGACGTTGACAAGACGTTGGTCTTTGCAGCCGTTAGATCTGCTTGGAGATAAGAACCAACTGCCGATAAGGATATATACCTGAATCTAAGACATCATTTTCCGTAGCGAGACAACTGAATTTTGTAGGACATGTGCACGACTGCCCGAAGAATGCCGCCAGCTTGCGGCCGTACGACGACCGTACGACGAATGTGAACCTACTCATAGTCGAAGATCTTGACTGGTTGAGAGGAGCTGTCTATCACCACAACCCGGCCGTCGGGTGCCACCGTCACGGCTTTGGGGCGCCGTAGTCCGGTCACCACGTGCCTCACGAACTCCCCCCGGCTCGTGTACAGCTCCACCCGCCCGTTCGGTTCGCTCGTCACGAGGACGTTCCCCTGTCTGTCCGTGCCGATGCCTCTCGGCTTGCTGAGCTGCACTCCGCAGTAATCGTTGTCGCCAAACTTGAACAGATGCTGGCCGTCCGAACGGTACACGTCTACCTGGTCACCAGACATGTCCGATAGGTAAATGAGGCTACCGACGGTGAGATAGAACGGCCCTCCGGATGTGGTCAGACCCACGTTAAATTTTTTAACAAACGAACCGCTTTGCTCGGCAAAGACCAGTATCTGCTTCATTGTTTCCCCTCCTTGGATCTTCTTTGCCATCACGTAAACTAATGAATTACGACTGACACTGACACCGTATGCCTTAGTTCCCACTGCGAGCTCGATCATGAAAATGGCTTGACCTAATCGGTTGTACTTGACGACGTAGTTGAATCCGACCACCCATACGTCGCTCCTGGTGTCTATGGCGATATCGGATGGCCTCATTATATAGTTCGGCCTACCCGGTACCTTCGGCACGAAACGATGTTGTAAGGCACCTTGCATGTTGTGAACCTGGATTCGTTGGTTACCGAAATCAACAACGAAGATTTCTCCGCGACCTGAGACATCCGCTGCTATTGGGCGGTTCAACCCTCCACCGAAACTTACGAATGGCACTGAAATCAGACAAAGAATTCTCGAAGTAAATTTGTTGGTCCTTAGTCTCAGATTTGTACCAAAGGCTTTAAAGCGCCTGGAGCAAATCGAAGAGCCGCGCGACAAAACTTTACCGCATTCTGAAATCTTTGAGATGTGAAGTGAATATACTAAAATTAAGCTTGCGTCATTCCAAAGTTTGCCTCTGTTGCGTAAAGCAAGGAAAGCAAGATAGATTTTGAACGAAAGAGACTAACAGTAATTAATAAGACATTGAAAAAGAATGAGCACTCAGGTTAACCTATGCAAATTTGACGCGAGCATTATTTCTACGTTCTAACATCTTCACACGGATTTCCAAACAGATATTACCTATGGGAAACAAAATCTGCATCGCGCCTCCTCAGTGTTGCGTCTCAAACTGAAGCTAGGCAGCACAAAACCCGCCCTTCAAATGTCAGGTTGAAGTTTACTTTATGTAGGCTACTATTAACAACTTCTTGTCAGTTCTTTTAGACATCTTACCGTTGTTGGCTGGGCTAGATATTTGTGGACAGACACTTTCAGTGGTTGTTTTCAAGGGAAGCCCAGTTGTGGTGGTTGTCGTTATTTGGAAGGGGGTTGAAGTCGTCAGCGTCGTTGTAGCATCCGTTGTTGGTGTCACTGCAGGATCTGTTGTTGGAGTCGCGGTGAAAGTCGTTGGCAGCGTTGTAGATTCCGTGGTTGGCGTTGTTGTAGGGTCTCTGACTGGCGCTGTTGTAGGGCCTGTCGTTGGCGTTGTTGTAGCATCTGTAGTTGGCGTTGTTGTACGTTCGACAGTTGATTTCGAGCCTGTAGTTGGCGGAGGAGATTGCGTGGTTAGTATTGGTGTAATCCATGTGGTTGTCGGATCGGCGGACTAGAAAGTGTGGCCGGTATGGTAGATTACATGGTTGGAATTGGTGTATACTTTGTAGTATGGGGTTATGTACAGTATTTGGAATGGGCGTACAACTGTAGGATCTATGACCGGCATAGTCATGTAGCTTTGCATAGTGGATCGCATACTAGGTTTTGACCTACCACTCAAAACGCTTAGTCAAAACAGGAAAGCCACTTACACATCTACTCACTAGGTTGGAAAACTTACTTAGTTCCCCCGGTCCAGCCGACGTCTTGGCATGTGCAGTGGCTTGGCGATGGGTCTGTTCCAGTGAGCCGCGCGTTACTGACATGTGGGTTGTGGGACGAAGCGTGGTCCGTCCGTCATGTCCGTCGATGATCTGCCGAAGAGTGGAATTTGACAATATCCCACAATCCCTGCCCTGTCTATTACATGCATATTTTTGTTTCCATCATCGTTTTACTGATACTGGTAGTAAAATTCCCCTTGGTAAGTGGTGCGTTAGGTCGAAGAGCAGTTGATTTGATTATTCCGACTGACCATTCAGATCAGATGGTACGAACGTCAAATTATAACTCAGCGTGACTGTTCTAGTGTGTACACCGCCCTTATCCCCTAGCAAATGTTGGCTCTAGTGTGTTCAAGTTGAACGCATTTTTTAAAATTAAAATTTTGCAAATATCTTGTAGCATTTTCAACGTCTGTCTATAAGCTAGCTACTAGTAGTACTAGTAGTAGTCGTGGAAAAGTGGCCGTTCCAGATGGAGATGCACACTGTCCAGACAGCTGAAATCAGGAGTAGCCAGACTGATGCACAGTGCAGAAGGAAAGCGGATCCACAGAAAAGAGCTTTGCAACAGAACTGAGTCAGCTTACAGATGCGATTTATGTGGCAGAGACTGCCATTCTCGTATAGGGCTGTTTAGCCATAGTCGAAGCTGTAGGGCTGCTGTGAATTAGGATTTTACCATGGTCAATAGTGACCGACGGAGGCCATATATATAGTAGTCGTCGGCGTATGTCAAAACCAGCAGAGACGTAGAAAACGTCGCAATTCAGAATGTATACGTGAAAACAAAGCTGAAAACAACATTAGAGTTGAACGTACACTGCACGAAATGGCATCGGATACTGACCTACAGTATCCGGACAGGAGAACTCGGAGATCCGGAACCTCAGATCCGTAAGAATCCAGACGGATACGGGGCCGTATTGTACGAAAACAACTCAAATTTACCTACATTAAACTACATATGCAAGTGGTACACTGATGCGGTATACCACTTGCACATGCAAGTCAATTCGGGTAAATTTGAGTTGTTTTCGTACAATACGGCCACCGTATCCGTCTTGATTCTTACGGATCTGAGGTTCCGGATCTCCGAGTTCTCCTGTCCGGATACTGTAGGTCAGTATCCGAGACCCTTTCGTGCAGTGATATCCCCACCTTTGTGTCGATGTGAACAGTTGTTCCCAACATAACACGGAGGATGACGATAATCACGACAATGATGGTGATGATGACTGTCGCCGATGCCACGATACAACTTGGGCGGCAGCACTGGGCCCGGGCCGGGGCACTGTTGTCGGTACTTGCTGAAGGAACGAATTCGAACAAAAGTCCAAAAAAACGTCTCTAGCTATCAAACAGTCATTTCTTGTTTGATAATCTTCATGACAACATCTCAAGGAAGATGTTCTCGTGGTTATTCACGGTATCGTTTGTGGCAAGTAACAGGGCTAGGAAAATAATGGTACGAAAATGCATTGAAAGAGTTGTCCTATGGACGAGACGATTTCCACTGAAGAATCATGACCACAGCGTGTCCAAAACAGAAGACACAAAATCTAGACGTTCTGCTGTACATAAAAAGCCAATAGGGCGTCCAAATAGTAAAGTAATGCCACAACATATACTTTTCACCGGCCTTACTGTTAGGAGAATTTGTCTTTTATAATATCTTTTTCAAGCTTACTCTGTATGAACATTTGATTTTAAACACTTTCCTAAATTTTCATTCAACCTACTAGTGTCTATCTAGAACTAAAAAAAAGTTGTATTACCTTTACGCCTGTTACTAGTCGGTTCGTTGGCTTGACTTTGCTGTATGTCTCGATTTCCAGCCATGTTGGAGTGACTTACGTGGTCCAAACCTTTACCTTCAAGAATCCGATTTGTCTGTATCTGTGGTCGAGGGCAGTGCCTTTTCGTAGTCCTTTGAAAGCCAAGCCCTCTCGTTGTAGTTCGTCAGGCCTAGCGATAAACTTTCGAATCTTTTCCGACAACTTTTTCAAAGCTTTTGATCGCGTTGTAGACAGCTCGTTTTCCCCTCTCCTGCTAGCCCTTTTCTGTACTTACAACATGCGTTACCAGATGGGTGAACATGAACAAGTGTGTCTGTATGCGCACTGATTACCGCATTTATGCATATCACATACCTGCCTCAAAGCACTTGATCAACTCTACAGACATCGCGTAAGGTTGCCATGACAGCGGGAACTAAGTTATCCATTGGTTAAACTTGCGTCAATGCCAAAAGACTGTTTATTCACTGTATTGCTTGAAAATCAATGTACGAAGAAATCTGATCACAAAATTGAAACATGTAGAACTCTTTGGAGTTTGGTAACTCTGTAGTGGAAGTCTGTATAAAGCCGGTATTCTGTCGATGTCTTTGAACATATAAATGGTTTATCTACAGATTGATAGATTGGCTCTTGAGAAAGCCAATGGTGTAAAACCGGCTGAATTGTGCATCTTTAGTCTTAAAATCCACGAGAATAAAACAAGCATATATATTCGATACCAGACAAATTCTTCATGTCAACACACCTTATTTCATGATTCAACCCTGATGAATTGCAAAGCGAAATGCACGTAATCAAATCAAGCCAAGGTCAACGGCTAGTCAGTTCCCTGACTGAATTCACGTCTCCTTGGCATCTACCCAAACATTTCTATCAAATTTAATGCTGTGGAAACAACCAGAAACAGCTATGTATTTCATCCATCTGAGAAACGCAAGCTGTCATCACATGATAACAACGCAGTATATAAATGCAGAAATGTTCGCGGTGGTTTTATGTTCGCGGTTTTCGCGGCGACAGTTTCACCGGGAACTTAGAACCAACGCGAACATTTTTGTCGAATAATGTAGCAGTATGGTACTACATGTATAGTGCTGCCGCGAACTTAAAACCACCGCGAACACTCCATTCTCCCCTTAGCACGAAATAAAAACCACGCGAACTTGCATTGACAGTAGCCTAGGAACTAGCATCCGTAATTTTCGAAAAGGCATAGGGAAAGCTAAGCGGCCTACGGAGGATGGTACCCAGGCTAACAACGTAGCTGTTGCTAGCTTGTCTCTGATCATGATTGGTCCATATACCACCAATTCCGTCGCAAAGTCACACCTTGAAAATGATAATGAAACAGATAAAAGCAAGAATAGATTGGACACGAAGGCATACATGATTTACGGATACAATTAAAGCTTAGGAATATTGTTGGTACAATCGGCAAAGGTATGTATTAGATGCTAAGGAATATTGTTTGTAGACACGGATCAAATGAAAGTATGGCCCCAAAGACATGAAAGTCATCTTTGATTTTGGATAACTGCAAAACAAGAATTTACCTTGTAACGAAGGGATTTCGGGATATCGTAAAATCGTCTTCTAAGATTGGTTGCGACAAAATCCCCCTTAGCTACTGGCAGTAACATGCACTTAACGTTACTAGTCACACCTGTCCCAAGCGCCATCTGGCGGCACTTCAGTTATCAGCAGTCAAAACAAAAAATCTGCCGTCCTATCAATAAATACAAACCAATTCCAACGCCAACGATCTACCTATTGAAGATGCTTTCCTATAATGTCATTTGATTTGAATTGAGTGGAATAGAATGACACACAAAATCAGACCAACTTTTCTGTCAAATTCTATGTTATGACATAACGTTATATCCTGCTACATTTAACGTTAGGTGTACTAACTGTTTACAAAAATGTCAGTATCGGTTAATGTCTGTGCTTGAAATATGATATCACAATTAAATAGTTAATATCTTGACGCTGCCAAGAAAAACGTCAGAATCTTGACCCCAAAACTTCAAGCTACACAATATTCATAGAAGACACAATGTACAAAGCGTTGTACATTGTGTAAACTTTTTTTAGATGCAGTTCTAATATTGGCCGCATGACGTCATGTCGGCATCATCAAAACAAGTGAGCGGCAGGGAGCGGTGCATGCTGGGAAGCCTCCCAGCTGTGAGAACCATTTCAGCAGTAGTCGGAGTAGAGAAGGTGCCAACTTGTGTTTTCCTTAGCCTTTTCTGGATTTCTCCCAATTCTTCCTTGGAATTAAAGACCGGCTTTTGAGGACGAGCTGTAGGAAGACCCGGACGAACTTCCTAGCAGGTGAGAAGGCCAATGATCTGTAGAGTTTGGTAGAATATCGGTGTTTTTTGTCGGGTGGTCTCCGATAAAAACCCAGGCGTGGAGAGCGCTGCAGGCGACCTGATAATGACAACTTTTTTCTTCCACATTCCCAAGTTTTCCGACCACTTCCAGTGGTAGAAATACTTTTTTTCAGTGTTCTGCAATATTGCAGAATGTCAAAAAATTTTTCTGCAATTTGAAAATATTTTCTGCAAATACACAAGACACCTTCTCAACTTGATAATGCCTATATATACTTATATTTACATCATATCTAGCTTTGCAACATTGCTGTTATTCTTTATTCTCACTCTATCTTTAATTTTTACTAGCAAAATTTGAAACAGGAATAACATACATGTGCGTGAAAAATATTCAAATGAATAGCGAAAATTGCAACAGCAAAAGCGTATCTATTCAATATTAAAATAATGAAAAATTCAAAATAAAGAAACTTCACGCAAACCTTGCCCTCTGCGTAATTCTATTTTTTATAAATTTGAAAAATTGCTATCGGTTTTAAACATCGGACTCCGAGTTCGAAAAATCGGCCCTCAAGACGGCCCGGGGATGTTATTGTTTTTCACGTGGGCGCCCCCCTCCCCACTGTCTCGGCACAGGAGGAAATGTCCCGCCTTCTCCACGCAAGGCGGTGCTCTAGATCTATCTGAGTAGTTCTCAACTTCATCGCTGCCATCTGGGCTTGAAGGACCATGGACTAATGTAGCAGCCACCGTTTCGTTCCTTCTGTCATCGCGCCCATGTCCCGAGTTCAGGCCCCGAAGAAATCGCATGCTTGCGACATACTAGAAACATCCGGGAATTGTTTTCCCGACTTTTGCCGACCTCGAGATCGTGACCGCGGAGATTAGCGAGGGTTGACGGAAATGCACGAATTTGACATTTTCTCACATGATTCGTCTCCGAAGTTATCACGGAAAGGGCCGAAAAAACTGGTGCTAACCAGGCAGTCGGAACGCACCGAAACGCCGCCATCTTGCGCGGCGGTGTGGGTTTCAGTTTATATCTACAGCGCCGCTAGTTTGCTTACTAGCAAGTCTATATGAATTATAATCTCCTGAATTGAGAGCCATTTAATCCCGAGTCTGTTTTTTTTCTTCTGCAAAATTGCAGATTGTTTAATTTTTCTTCTGCAATCTTGAAAATCTTTATGCATTTTGCAGATTGCAGACGGGTATTTCGAACGCTGACTTCTAAGTAGATTTAAGTAGCCTACTTACCCATTTATGATCTGTAATTATATGAACTAGATTCTGAATCTTCACAAATGAAAATATGTGTAATATTCGAGCCATAATCCTCATTGTTCTCAAGAGTAAAAAAATATGTTTTCATACATATTGTCTAAAATGGGACCGTTATGTTATTGAAACTGGCACAACCAACTGATCCGAGAAAAATAAAAATTTTCACAATTCTTGGTAAAAAAAATGGCGTCTAGATTGTTATGAATAACAGTTTCCTTAGTTTATAATTGGTTGCAGATTTTTTTCTGCTACACTGATAGAGAATAATAACGAAAAGGCCACAGTTGGTAAGATAGACCCATACAGGAAGTCGGTTGTCTCCCGGTTTCCTGATTTTTATCTCCTCAGAAAATGGGAAATATTTCCCCAAACAAAACACGTGGAAACCCTCACGAAATGTCAAAGGAGACATCAAGCAAATATTTCCTGTTTTTGACAGACTTTGGTGGGCTGTAGAAGAATTTGGGGCACCCCATTTTTGCCTGAAATGAAATAAACAGAATGTGTGAATGCGTGAAAAGACGAAAGATTGACAGATGAGTCAGATTTAAACGTGAAACTAAATGTGAAAATTTAAACTGCTTTATTTTCTTTATCATTATTTGTAGTATTTGCACTTAGAACAAGGGGAGTACCTCCGAAGAAGTATTTTGTGAATACAACTGTTTGTTTTCGAATATGAATTCCACTTTAAAATTGAATATTTTTTTGCCGCAAATCCTCTAAAAGCCCCCTATGGAGGCATAAGTTACATATTGAGGGAATACTCTAATCCTCAAGCATACATGATATAATGCGTCTTTCATGAATACAATTTTAACGAGATTAACCGATTTAAACAGAATCCACTTATTTTCATTCAATTTGCTACGTCTGCATTTGTAAGAAATACTGGTAAATATTTTCTTCAGCTGAACAGTAAATGAAAGGCAATGGTTTAATTTCTAGGACGGCTTTTCCACAATGCTGCTCCAAAGAAGTCAATTGTAAGGGAGTATGGATTATTTTTAGCATGCAAACAAAAACACAAAGCTTTTGTTGTTCGGTTGTACTTGAAAAGTGATTCATCGTGTAAATATGTCCATGTGTTAGCCGAACAAACATTCCGCGAATGTACACTTGACTGGGTCGGGCGACGTCACACATTCCTCAGCGTGCAGCTGTTAAATAACTCTGATAAAAAGAAACGTAGCTGCAAGAACAGCACCTGTTTCCTTCTCTTTCCCTTATGTATAACTTCTTTTTCAAGTCTTCCCAAGTTGATTTGACTCTGAATGAAAAGCATGTGATTCATTTGTATGCTGTCAACAGCTATGGCATTTGTCGGGATCCAACACAGCGCAGTTAGGTTGAAAGTCAACATTACGGATTCCCTTTTAAGGCGAATCATTTTCGTGGCAGTAACGGGAGGACAAACGGTTTCAAAAAACGCAGCGTCGCGTCGAAATGACTGTTAGTGAGATCCAATGGGACACTCATTGAATGCCTGCAAAGCTATGCAATCAAACTGGAAGTACCCATCGAAAAAGCCTATTCGCAGGCTGTTCAAATCACGCTAGTATTATTTATTTCAAATTATTTGTACCACCTTTGCTTTTTATACCAGGTTTAGAACTCATTCTTAATTTGACATTGATAGTTAAATGTCTCAAGTTAGGACAGAATCTTGTAACATCTATTTTTTTCTTCATGCAAAATATTTTGCACAGACTGTTGTATGGATGCTGGCTTAAACCAAGGCAAACATAATACTCTATACCTGGTCGATATACCAAGCACTCAGGTTGGCCAAGGAGTTGTAATAGATACTTCTGAAGATGTTGTTCCTTCTTCCAGAGGTCACCCCAACAAAGAAGTCATTCTCTGCGGAGGTTTAATCTGTACAAGAATGTTTAGCTACAGAGAAAGTTTCAAAAACATTTAGCAAAATTCTGGAAACATAAGGTTTTTGTCTGTCTATCCATGATTCCTAACTGCTTTTGGGCACGACTGTTTGTTTTATGTTGGAAACGAGTTTTGATGTTCTTTTACCCCCACCTTGTTTTGAAGACTCTTGTATATAAACAAACGGTGACCTTTGACCAAAATATGGGGCTTGCCCGAACTTGTACTCGTGCTAACATCTTACAATTGTACTGTTGATAATCATGAATGTGTACATATTGACTAAGACAGAGAAAGGTTTTGATATAAGGAATTTTGAAAAGGATATTTGAATCATTTTCCTAGACTTATTTTGAAATCCTATATATTTATTGAAACCCCTGCTAGTATCCAAGCTCTTTCGATCCTTCTTATTAGAAGCCATACTGTAACTTGTATGTAGTATTTTTTTATATAGCTTGAGAGTGAACAGTTATAGTTTAGGAGGACTTCAAGTCATTGTATTGCGGAAATTGTTTTGTTATCTTCAACATGTTGATGTGTTGTTTACAAATACATGTTTCGTGCAGAGTTATAGCACCTACCAATTGGAATGTTTTAATGCAACTGTCAATATGCTACGATACTTGATAATAATATGCATTATCATGTAAAAATTCCAGAATTGATTGTCTCGGCTGACCATTCTTTAATGACTTTTGCTATAATTATCACCGCTTGACATGTATTGGAGGAGAGATAATTTCATTAAGATTGGCAATAGTGCCAAATTGGAGGAAACATCAAAGAGAATTATCTGTGGACTAACAGACGCATTGATTGGAAGATATCGGTCTCTATTTACAGCTAGTCATGTTTCAGTGACGATGAAATCCCTTTGTGTTATTCCATGTGGAAATATTTTGAGGGATGTAATATAACGAGAATAACTTGCAAACGTAGCATGCAACTCCTTTTGATTTTTTAGGAGGCTTTCATACGCCCTTAAAATTTTTTGAAAGAAAATGTGTGAAAGGATTATAAGTTATAATGAATGATAGACGGAGGGTTGTCTAGAAAATTTTGTGGGTCACCCCTATGACCTAGATATTAATGGCGTAGTCTGTGGTAGAAAGGAGAGGGCCCCAGAGAACCTGTGATATTTGAAAAGGTCCATTTAAATTTAGCAACAGCCTTGTCCCAAGATACTGCTGATCCTAAGGGTGGGGTTCTTACAATGGATTTATATGGCTGTTTTCAGTGACGTTCGTGAAGCTCTTGTTGCAAGATCTGAAAAGTTAGAGCATTCAGTTGGAAAATCCTTATCATATATGTTTTTTAAATATTTTGGCACACTATGCAAAGAGGAACATATTGCTGAGGGAATATACCGTATCGAAAGAACAGATTCAACAGTATACACATGTACATGTATATGGGACTTATATAATTATACAGTCACATACTGACATTTTCAACCTCTTGGATATACAGCTAATTTACCGTTGGCCTAACATGGTTTAAACTTCGTCATCTCCTTCCAGTTTCCAGATAAATATATAATAATAATAATACTGAAGCCATTTTCTATTGGCCGTGCAGGTTAAGTATGAGAGACACGTGCCACAATTTACCGCGTAGCTATTCAGAGATGGCAATGTGCAGAAGCGCTTAATTCAGATTTACATAGGAATTGGGACATTATTCGGTTGGAATCCCTATCTCATATGGGGTGTGCCAGGGCTTTCACACATCAGCAGAGTTCCTCTGCAGTACCGAGAATCGTCCTATTCGATGGGGACGTAAACCCGGCAGAAAACTATTAAAAGAATGCAACACACTTCACGACATGAGTAAGGGTGGCCCAGTGTGCTTGGTCAGAGACATGTGTGTTGTAGCGAAGCTGCATTGCACTAATAGCTAACGAAAATGCGTTATGCTTTGTCCTCAGTCTGAGGTTTTACCGTTTTACCTTTACGGAGAATTGTAAGAAGTTGAAGAATTAGCCTGGTTAGGATGACAGCTTTGATTAAAGCTTTAAGGTTCTCAGTGTCTGGTCCCTCACAGACAGGAGTCCGTATGAGTCATACTTGTAGTGTTTCCTGTTATGGGGCAGTCTGGCACTTTTCACATTTACGCCTTCCAAATCCAATTCCATTGGTTTTGTGTCAGCATGCAATTTAAGTCTTGCACATGATTATTACATTTCACAATATCCTAAATGAACTGTTTGACGTCTGTGGTCCATTACTGTAAATGCAGAAATGTTCGTGGTGGTTTTATGTTCGCGGTTTTCGCGGGACCGTTTCTCCGCGAACTTAAAGCCACCGCAAACATTTTCATCCAATAGTAACTGTATCGGTATGTGACTATAGTGCTGCCGCAAACTTAAAACCACCACAAACACGCCATTTTCGCCTTAGAGCGAAATAAAAACCATACGAACTTAAATGCATTTACAGTACTATATGTTAGTGTGATTGAACGTAATATGGAGTCAGATAACTGTCAAATATCAAGTAACTAATGTGGGTTACCTGTATTTGATATTCTACCAAATCTGATTACCCCTATTTCTCTGATCCTATCTTGAACATTACATGTTTGAAATTAGATCAAAAGCTAAAGGCTGCTGTAATGGTTTTGCTTCAGGTTACCTTACATGTGCAGTATTGTTTGAAACATAATGGTAGGTCTGTTTCTTTATGTGTTACCATTTGGGGAATAACAATGCTGTTGATGCCTGTAACTCGGCCAAGTGGAGTCAGATAAAAATCTACATGTATACTTGACACCTGTGGTTGTCTGTTATTGATATTGCCCTATGTGTTGTCCTAGATTTGACGGGAAAAATCATTAGAAAGGTTGTGTTTCGCCAAATGAGAGGAAAATCGTTCAAGGATCAGGGCAATGAATTAGGCGAGGCCAGATTCTACAAGATAGTTGGAGAGGATTTGACGAATATTGCCAAGATCTATGGATCAATATTGGTGGATATACCCCCCCCCCCCACCTGCTTTGTTTTGTTATGATGGTACTTGCCAGGCACTGTAAATTTGTTTAGTTTTGCAGTAGGGGGAAAGGGTTTTCCTGTGTTTTAAATTTGCAATTGAAACAATTCTGTAGTGGAGTAGTCATAGATGGGAGAATAGAATCTCTACATGTGCTAATAAGAATTTGATATGTAAATTATTATAAAGAACATAAATAGTATCATAAAAGGCTTTGAAAACAAGTACTAGTACCTATATGTAAATGTGTATAACATGTAATCTCCAAGCAGATCCACGCCGGGCGCGAAAATCGTAGTATGCTAGCCAGAGAAGGTCCAGCAGCCAGAGAGGGTTCATCAGCCCTCTGGCTGCTTGACCTTCTCTGGCTAGCATACTACGATTTTCGCGCCCGGCGTGGATCTGCTTGGAGATTATAAGTCTATTTGTATGAACAAAATTCAACTTATTTAATGATTTCCACCTCCATAGCAGGATGTGAGTGGGAATTTATTTCTGGTTGAAAAGTTGTGGAATGAAATATGTGATTTCCTGGCAGGATGTTATTTACTTTGTGCATGTTGTACATTACATGCTTCTGTGGACGCAGACTGAGTAATTATCCCAAATCACATTTCCTGCGCCTCCAGGGAAAATAAATGGGCTCGACAAGCCTGCGGTTGTCTGTTAAGTGTCTACGGTTTTCCAATGATTAAAAAAAGAAGAAGTCAAAGAATCATTTTTGCCTAAAAGCTTCAAAAGGATAGCCTCCTTTGCAGTCCTTTTCCCCGCGGCTTTTTTTTTCTTTTTTTCAATTTCTTGGGGGGGGGGGGGGGGGGGGGGGGGGTTGGCGCCGCATATCTGCTTCGGATCTCGTATCCGCCGTGCCCCTGTGTCCGCTATAGACCCTGTATCTGCCGCTGGGGTTGACTGCAACGGAGGCTACAAAAGGTTGGGAAATGAATTTTAGATATACATGTAATTTAAGAAGAATTAGATTTTACTATAATTGATGGTCCTACAGTATCTATATAAAGGCAATTTACATATTTTAGCTACTTGTATTATTGAATAATAGCCTTATTGCCATATGGATTATTGAATAAGGACAAAGAAAATTAGAGCTTGAAACACAATTATCAATGGATTCAAATGTCAAGGGTTTGTAATACTACATCATGTGTGTACTAGGCGTGAAATTCAATTTGCTTGACACCCACATATCAATGCCAATCAGAGAAATATGCTGTCATACATATATGTATTTGGGCCAAACTTCACACATGAATTGTGATGGCTTCCTGTATTGTGCTTGAGTTGTTCTAATATGGGATTTGGTAGCCATTTGCGATGGCCTGTTTGCATATCTGTATCTAACACATGGTGGTTGTGCTATAAGACTTGTGATTATCCAATTAGACTTTCTGACCCAGAACGCCTCTTTTGTCAGACTATCGTGATTAAAATTTTAATTGTCACCTCTCTCAATTTTGTTCCCTTCTTTGAGAGCTGTTGTACAGTACTCCTTACTGTTATATAGCAGCAAAACAATGTGGTAAAACTCTAGGGCACCAGGATTTATATTGAAATGTGCATTTGCTGTGCAGACCTACATGTACAGTGCATCAGCGACTAGTCGACTGCTGGGGTTTTTCATCATGGTGTTATTTACACATACACAACTGACTCATACTTGTAACATGACATCACTGTCTCTTTCCCAGAGAAAGTTTGTGAGGAGAACCCACAACTAGGTTGAATGTTGGGAGAATGGGGTTGATGCTTACCCCTCAACAGAAAATATCGTGAGTTTTTGATTTGAAGACAAAAATGCCTGAAACTTTAGTATTACTGAGAAATATATATTAAATTCTAGGCATATCCAAAATGCAGTGTGTTACATTTTTGTCAACCTAGCTATTAGACTAAGTGACTATTATAACGAATACAAAGTAGCTATTACTGAGAATCAATATCGGTCGAGGTTCTTGAAATTGCCGAATAGCAAAAACACTACAGGGAATCTTTAAGTTTTAAATACATATACCTACTATAAGTGCAGCTACCATATATAATAATCATAAAGCTTGCTGAGTTCCAAAACCCAAAGTCAAATACTCGTTTATCATCAGATTACCATGAAATATTTAAAGTATAGATTTTTCTATTTGAAAAGTAATTAATATATGAGCCATTTGGGCATTGATTCTGTATACCCTACTCATAAGGCCATCCACCTTTTATGTGAAACTGTCGATAGCATCAGAGGAAGATACATGTTTATGGGAGTATCATTCATCAATTTCAAGTAGAAACTTGACCGGTGTAGCTGATGTATCGATTGAGGCCACATGTATTTTTATTCTACGCCAGTTACACATTTGTAACTATAGATAAAGAATAAAATAAAGGCAAGTGACTGTGTGTACACACAAAAAATTGTGTTTATATTACGATACAAAACAGGACAGTGTTCGAGAACTGTAAATACTTATCTAAAGTTTCACCAAAAGCGGGTCTGCTTTTAGCCAAATCATTGTCTAGGCAGCTAGCTCCTCACACTTACCCTGGCAAACTGACAAAAGGAGATTATAGAAGGAATGCTCTTGTGTTCACCTGTAACCCCTTCTGTCTCTTCCATTATTTTTGTTCAATTATCTACTCACCACTAGTATTTCCTCCAATACTGGCTAGCTTCCAAATGTCAATGATGTCATACTGTCTCCGATTCTGAAGGAACTGTGGGAATGGATGAAAGTACCAGACATTCTTTAATACAGTGGGTACTAGATGGCACGTGCTATTGTAAGGGAAAAATATGATACATTGATGTAGTGCTAAAAAGAAATCTTTTAATTTAATTGCTGGATTGACTTTATTGCAGTGATGAATATAATGAAAGTTATATATATATTGCAAATTCCTGCCCGTAGGCTAATTGCAAGTACATGTACATGTAACACGAAATGGTCGGACAGACAATGATGAACAATATAACATACATGTATGTCTACTCTAGTCTTAACTACAGACACTAAGTTCTAACTTATTGGGTTCGGCTTCTTTTTCCGAGACAGTGGAAGACGAATGATCCCACTTTTTCTGTACTATGTGGGTTTTATATGAATACCACAGGTAGCATTACATGATCTGGTTTACTATTATATCATAATCAATGTACAGTTCTGCTGAAGGCATAATATTGTTATAAGTCTTCTTATACAATTTTTAACTACCAGGGCATGATGAATTGTGATGTTTATTAGAATTCCAGTAATATTAGTGAGAGCTTCACTAATGAAGATTCTTGATAAAAAACAAGCAAACAAACAAATTACAGTGTGCCAGGAAACTAAGTACATGTACTGTCTTTATCAAGATATACTAACAAGAAAAACATCGTGATTGAACAACGCACAACAAATATTCTGCCAAGTTTAAAGAGAAGAAGATGTATTTTGGTTTCCCATCAGATAGACAGCAGCCACACAAGATAAGGGCCCTGTGGCAGTTCTTTATTCCATTGGTCAGATGTTCAGACAGATAAGCGACATGGGTCCCCTATGCCTGGCAGTAGGAATGCCCACTATTTGACTTTACTGAGTAAGAGGCCAATGGAGTAGCCAGTGTTCGGCTAGACACACATTTCCACGTTCTTGTGGGTATATCCGTGGGAAAGAACATGGACATTCATCTTCAAATTTTTATCTCGCATCTCTGGGAATAGAGATATTTCTTCCGAATATCTCCCTAAACTCGTACACAAGGCGAAGTGCTTCTTGAATGTGATAGGTTTTCAAACTAGTTCAACAGAAAGTGCATGAAGAGCAATGGTTCATACTTCACAAAGCGGCACAAAGTATACCCTTCCATGTTTCTCGTTAACTTTTCAGGTGCTTCAACGCAGCACTGAAGGTCGTGTTTCTTTACCTTTGCAGTTTGTATAGTTTTTTTTTTCAAGGTAGTATATTTCTTTGTGCCCGGCAATGTTTTGTGATACATTTGCATGCTTGTTTTACAGGGCTCAAGTGACTTTCTACAAGGCGATTTCAAGTCAGCATTACAAGATACAAGACCCTTGCCAGTTCAGGTGAGCTTCATGTTGTCTTATAGTTATACTACAGGTGCATATAGGAAGTCTTCATACTGTGTCAAGCGAGCAGTGCTTTCTTGTGGTCAGTGTTGGGAGAGTACACCACATGTGGAGAGATTGTGTCTAGCCTGTATTTACACAGAAAACATTTTCACTTGTCCCTGTTCTGGTAGTGGTTGCCACCATTTCCTCTGAGCTCTCTGATCACTGGGACTTGCTGACACGACCAAATTCCACAAGCTGAAAGCCTCTGGCTAAAACACTTGTTACTGTCCATATCCAGAAATATATGACCTCATCCCATTGGCTTCCTGTCTACCTACCTACGCATCTAGCATGCCTACCTTTTGTTGATAGTACTTTAAAGTTTAAATCATTTCTTTTATGTGTGTCTGTCAATGTAAACATCCAAAGGGTGCCCCCTTCTCAAGAAGACATTATTCTGGTGTGTCAGTGCGTCGTAGTCTGTCATTATTGTCCATTATCGGGGTAATTATCATTAGAAAGACTGGTGTACGTGTTTCCTTTGTTTGCTCCCCCTCCCCCTCAGGGTTTCCCCTGACGGTTGCATCACCTCTTGTATTTCCACCCCTCCTGTTGGTGGTAGATTTGTTGTTCTAGACTCTCTGCAGAATCCCAGCTATGTTGTTGGAACCATAACAGGAGTTATGTCAGCAGGGTGGTAATGGGAATCTGTACACACTAGCTCAGGGTCTGACAGTGTTGGTTAGGGGGGCTGGTGTCCTGGTCTGGGCCTTTGTAGATCAGTATAAGGGTTAGGGTCAATCGGGAGTCAAAATTCATGGGGGGGGGTCTGTCTTGGTCTAGGCTTCTGTAGATCAGTGTAAGGGGTAGGGTCAAGCAGGAGTCAAAAGTCATGGGGGGGGGGGGGTCTGTCTGTCCTGGTCTGGGCCTCTGTAGATCAGTATAGGGGTTAGGGTCAAGCAGGAGTCAAAAGTCATGGGGGGGGGGGTGCTGTCCTGGTCTGGGCCTCTATAGATCAGTATAAGGGTTAGGGTCAAACAGGAGTCAAAAGTCATGGGGGGGGGGGGGGGTGCTGTCCTGGTCTGGGCCTCTATAGATTAGTATAAGGGTAAGGGTCAAGCAGGAGTCAAAAGTCATGGGGGGGGGGCGTGCTGGTCTGGGCCTCTATAGATCAGTATAAGGGTTAGGGTCAAACAGGAGTCAAAAGTAACTGAATGCCTTGCGATGAAATATTCTGGGTACCATCTTGGATAGTTTACATCCATTGTAATAGTCGCTAGCTACTATCAAAGTTGACATAAACTAACCAGGCTTGTAGCAAGGCTTGTGATAAGAGGATGATTAGCAATGTAAGGGTTATGATTTGTTTATGTTTAACACATCTTGAGATAGTAGGAGTTAACGATTAACCCTAGAGGTGCTAGAAGTGTAGGGTAAATTTGCATGTACTGTACCATATATTGGATGCCAGACTCTACACTGTAGGCAAGTATGAGACACTTCCTTGCTGAACTGATAAGATTAGTTGCCCTAGATCGTCACACTTAACACTGTGAAATGAAACCTGCACATGTGACTACCTGTACAATGTACATAAGGACCACCTGGCCAAAGTGACCACTTTTTGCTGGTCCGTTTTAATTTTTCTCATTGACAAAAGCATCAAGATGACCACCTGTCATAGACTTGATTTTATCGGTCCTCTGAGAAGTCCTCTCTGGCAGGTTTGATTGTAAATGTTAGCGGAGTACTGTACATGAAACGGTTAAGGGCATTATTCCAGCCTCGACAAGGTGCTTAAAGGGCCTTTATCTCAGGTTCCAGCCAAGGTCAAGTTCCCTGGAGTTTGAAGCCGACAGATTTTCAGTCTGGGTGATGAGACAACCTTGTGTGCGCAACCTTGAGTTGGAGTTGTAGTTTTGTCTAGGGACATGTCACATGTCTGATATACATGTTAAAGTTGACTCATTAAAAATGACGCAGATCACTACAGACACCAGGTTTTATGCAGGGAGGTTTTCGTTTAATTGTACTAATGGGAAAAATGTGTCCTACATGTATAGTTTGTTTTTTATGTATAGTTCAAGGCTGTTTATACTTTCAGATCAGCGTTTTTCCCACAAAAACACCATCTTGGTTGCATTTGTCAGCTTGGAAGGGAACATCATTATTTGTTTTAAGCAGTTCAAATAGGAAGGTTAAAATCCATGACCTCTTGGCTAGTTCTTACATTCCAGAGTTTATATCACTTCTGTAGGGACAGGATGTTTTGTTGTATGACATTCCCAAATCCTTTTATCCCTAGATAGTAAAACATTAACACAAATATTGAGATGATGAAATTGGAAGGAAAGTTGTTTTTTTGGATTAGTTTGGCTTGAGTTAACAAGAAGACCTTGTATAACAATGCAAAGCCTTCCAAGTTCCACATGTCAGTGAATTGTTGACTTCATGTCCAGTTTTAAGTCTAGAGCTCCAACTGAAGCCATACTGTGGATTTCAGCTGTATGTTGTTATGCCAAGTGTTTGGCAGTTGCTATGCAAAGCTATCACGACCCCATCAGTTGAGCTGGTATTCAAGTAATGTCAACCAGCCTGTCTTAGAAGTTAGAGCTATACCATTTAAAGAGTTCAGGAAAAGGGTCACAGTTATCAAAAACCTTCATTCATTTGGGTGGCAATTGCAGACCAATTGATATCTATACATAGTAAGAATAAAACTGAAAAGAAAAAGGAGGAAACTTTAAACTCTTTATTATCATCTTCAAACTAGTGAGACTTTGAAGTGCAGTATTATTTTTAGTCTCAGAAAGGCAGGCTATACAGCTTACAAGATGTGCGTCAATTTCAAAGATGATGCCAACTTGTACCCATGTTTGGTGCATCGGTACTTGAAAATGTGCTTCTTGACTGTCGTCATGACCAAAGATGGGGATTTAGAGAAGTATGTAAACTTTGTGCGCAGCTAATGGACAGTTTACAAACAAGGCAGGGTCTTCTCTTGTGTCTGTACAAATGTTTAGTAGGGATCAGGCAAACATTATTGTTTACGGGGTGGGGCAGTGTTGTTGACCATGGGTAACAATGTCACTTTTGCGTGTAACCTTGGTCATGACATGTTACAGTACGTGGGTGGCATTGGCTTTGGGGCAACACCTCTTGTTCCAAAAGTACAAAACCTCTTTGCTTTATGACATATGGATAGAAATGCCCTAGATTTATACGAACAACCCTGTTTTGAAGATAGCTAGCCAGTAGGAGTGGATACCGGTTCGGCTTAATAAGGTCCAAGTCCAAGTTTAGGTCCAGAGATTTAGATTCAGGTCCGGACCTAAACCTGGACCTGATCCTGTCCAGTTGATGTTTTGTTTTATTAGACCAGTATTAAGCATAGAGAATTAATACTGACACACACGACTATAAAAGTTTCTTGGTGAGAAGACTTTCAAGACAAACCAGTCTTTGATATTTGAATGATGCACTTATTTTAAATGCCTTTTTTGTCAGAGGGGAGACTCAAAACACTTTTTATCAAAATAGAAAAATATATTTGTACTTTGTTAGTACATGTTCAGTTTTTTTTGGACTCAGGTTTTTGGCTTTCAGGTTTTTCGGACTCGGTTCTTGGATGTTATAAGGTCCGAATCAGGTCCAGCGAACCGGTATCCACCCCTACTAGCCAGGTAACTCCCCCCCCACCCACCCACCCACGTACATGTATGCACCCTTCATTATAAGATTTGAAGGTACCTCCCGAAAAGCCGTTTACACAATTTGAAATCCCAGCGGTAGGTTGGATAGTGGACACCTGGAAGGTTCACACACATGCTGGAATGAGAGGTGGCGGATCAATGCCATTGGCAGCTGACTCAGCCCACGTTGTGAATCGGACACCCTGTTTACACCCATGCACAATAGTTCCGCCTGCCCCCTCCACCTGTAGGGTTAGGAACAGATTAACTCAAGAAGCTACAAGAATGCGAGGGGGAGGCCTGCTTTTTCTCTGATTTTTTTAAGGTAACACAGTGCACTTTATAGAACAGTATCAAAGAGGAATGTGGATGCAAAATCTTTGGCTTTATGATTATCGTGACAGATAATGGTTTCCTGGCGTACTGGAATGTATTTATGTTTATGTTGTATTGAATGATAGATTAACCTCCTTCAAGCATGTACAAACTAGGGCTTTGTTGTAAGGAATAGAAGAAGGTAATTGTGCATTGTGTAGATGTTAGATCTACCTGACAAATGTCTGAGGATCAATTCCTTTCATCTAAACCTGTATAGTGATGACTCATTTTCAGTAGATTTATGTCATCCTCCTACTTAATTGTCTATGTTAAATTCAGTCATGATATAACAATACCAGCCTATTCATTTTGTGCGGTACAAAATTATTTTTGAGATGAAGGAATGAATGTAAAGAATTATTTTAAGAGATTGGAATGTTAGACTGCAATGTACATTTATTTGCCTTCAATGTGAAATTGTGTAGAATATTTAATAATACATGAAGATCTAACATACAATTTAGAATGTACCTGGTAATTATTGTAGCTTCATATGTTTGCGTGTCACTAATTGAATTACCCTGTATCAAGGAAAAATGATGAAGTGTCAGTTACATTTTTTCTTTGGAGAGTAATTAAGACTTATATTGTTTTTTTCAGCACCAGTCTTTCTCTAATTGTATTTTATTACCATATTAGTGTGGTACAAATTACAGGTGTTGTCCCTTGTAATGGAGAAATTGTGGAGGAGGGATAAGTGGTTGAGTTTCTTTTGTTTGATTAGGTACCATTACCTTGTACTAAGGCACACTTTAGACCTACAATGTTATAAGGTCGTACGATCATCGTCGTAGGCGATGGTTTTCTTTAGACACACGGTCAGGAAATATCATGGGACCCCCCGGCGCAGAATTCCATTGATATGCGCGTGTGACTCAAAGTGAACTCTTGCGCTCAAATTCAAAATGGCGGGGGAACCGCTTGTTTTCGTCAAAAGATGAAGCTTTTACTGACTTTGCAACAACTGTTGCCCTGCAGATGAGACGTTGAAAACGGTGCTCAACAAAGAAAGAGATTGAGGCTGGTACAGCGACGGACGGGATTTAACCCGAGTTCGTGGCCGCCGCCGGGGATGTCCCGGGGATCGAGGAATAGGGGCATACTAGAGAAGTAGCCACTGGTAGCAGGGCATCGCGCCGGAATAACCGGTTTCGGATGAGAAAAATAGGTTTCCATTGCTAACTGCATGCATATTTACAAAGAAAACGATAGAAACTTTCCTTCCCGGACAGGAAACAGCACGCTGTAGGCTTATTAGCATATCACCCACTTCCGTCGCCGGCGACGATTCTTCTTTAGACGAGAAAAACACAGCCACAGGCCCCCCCACTGAACGTCGTGCGACTGGGTCCGAGGTAGTCGCTCGACATTTCGAGGATTTCCCGTTTATTGCCGTCGTACGATTGTTTTGATCGTCTTTAGACGGCCAAAAAATACCGTCGCCGGCGACGTCGTCCACGACGATGATCGCACGACTCTAAAATGTCGTAGGTGTAAAGAGGCCCTAAGTTGTAGCTAAAAATGTCCTAGTAAGAAAAGTGACTCCCGTGCATACACAGGTACATGTGATGAAGCCTCACCAAAATTTTTAGGTAATGTCGCTTCTTGATAAAATATGTTTTAATTTCATTTGATCATGTACTGGTTCGTGGTTTTCTCTGGTCCATGATCATGAGTTATAATATTCAGAGAAACCTACTCTAGCACTCTGAGATCAATTAAGATTCCTTTTTTTTTAAACAGACTGTACATGAGCATCACTAATTATACCAGTCAGGATATCTTATTTGTATTCTAGTCACTCTTAGTATAATCCCTGTCTCTGCATAAGGGGCTAAATATAATGGGTTATAAATCATCTCAAATTACCTGGATTTCACAAAACAAACTGACATTCAGCTTCAATTATCACAAAGTTCTGCTACAATGATTTTATTGTTTTGCTAGATATTTGAATATTTTAGTGTCTATGTTTGAGAACCTGAAGGTTTTCCTGCCTGTCTTGTTGGTTTCGTTCCACGTCAGGTATTTGGTGATTCGGCACTTTGTCTAATTGATACCCTAAGCTTGTAGCCCCACTCAGGTGTTGCTGCCGGCTGTACTTATGTGTCAGACTTCACAAGAGCAGGGCGTTTGATGTGGTGAATAATTACATGGTGTACTGCTGGGGTAGGGGGATGTGTGGGGGGACAAGATATGCTATTTTGCTAAGATTCTTTTATTTCTACCTTTACCAATGTTTTAGGTGCCGGTTGTGTACATGGTCGATGGTAAGCCCCCTGGTGGCTTTCTAAGGTTCTGCAGCTGAATTTCTCGTTTTGATATCTCATGTTCTGGACATGCTATAGTCATGATTTTTCAGTTGCAGATAACTCTAGTTTTTCATCCATTGGAAGAGCCTTGTGTACGTACATGTATGTGTCTCTTGATTTAATGTTCTGTCTTGCATTGCATTAGTACACTTGTTTTAACCGTGAACTTAGAATGCTGGGAACACCTCCATTCCACTCCTACAGCAAAATAAGCCCTTGCAAACTTGAGTCAATTGTCTTTCTTTAGTACTGTAGATTTATTTACCTTTGCAATGGTTTTATTTCACAGTACAGGGCTCGAAATACTGGGTGCATGTGCACCTGTGTGCACCCTAAAATGGAGCGATGCACCTAATTTTTGACTGTGGGTGCACCAGTGCACCTAGATATTTTTGTAGGCTATAAGGTAGAGGTACAATTTTGTAGTATACTAGTCATACAGGGGAGACATATTTACGAAGTCTTGAATTCATAGAAGAGAAATTAAACCACCATGAAAGTTTCAAGATTTACGCGTGCAGCACCAATACTTAATATCTCGGGACATTCCCATCATTCCATGCAGCGGAGCCTCTCTTGAGTCTCTGATTTGTCCTTGAAAATACTGGTTGTGCTGTTATCAAATAAGGCTAACCTAATCATGTCCAGAGTGTTACCAAGTCGGCTCATTCCACGGGCACAGTTGTAACATTGCTCATGTCAATGACTTGACCTCTGTTCAAGGATGGGGGGCCTGAAAATTGAAAGCTTGGCGCAGGTCAACAAGCCAATTAGAATGCCTTGTGATATAGTCAGAGCTACCTTTCACCCACTGGCTAATTCCTGCACGACAGCAAGGTTTGTCCAAGGTTGGCAATCAGGCAGTTACTTCAAATCTTCTCCTTCTTTCAGAATAGGTCAAAGATCAGCAAAATGATGATACTTACTCACCATGCTTATGATATGTAACATATTAAATGCCAGCATTTCTAATAAAACTCTCAACATGCTACACGGCAGCTTAATAGCTGTAAATTACTGTTGGTTAAAGGTCAGACATTATATTCCTGAAGAGAAATATTGCAGAGGTTGCTTGCTTGCATTTTGTTAGAAAGTTAACTTTTTTGATGTTGCATACACAACACAACACAACGACATGTATGATACAAATGCTTCCATCGCCAAGTAAGGTACATGTAAAGTGTCACTATACTTGTATACATATTTTTTATAGATCTGACAAAGCCTTGTAGATCTATTGTAAGAGATGAATGATGGAAAAATCTTAGGGCCAATTTACACACAGCTTGTCTAGATATCTGGACTGCAGATATCTGCCAGGCGACAGCTTTTTTCTGTGTCTAAACAGGAATTTTATGGTCTTAATGAGGGTTTCTTTAGATGTCGGGAAAATTTCAGCCGACCACTCTGAAGCATTCGCCCGACAACTCAGCGGGAGTCCCCGACCGCTCCAGCCGGACGTCTAAACAGAATGTGTCGCGTAGTTAAGTAGACATCTGGAGGTCGGGGTTCACGCTAGTTTGCATATTTGGCGGGCGATAAAGCGGGAAAACTTCTTAGCATCAAGGACCATTTGTTCCCAAACGGACGACGGACTTCTTTCGTGATGCCAGATCGTTCGGTGGATCGGCTCTCCCCCCTCCGCCACGACAAGGGCAGCGAGTAGGAACGCAGCGTTGATTCCGACCGGTCGCTGTCGTCTTCCCCGGTACCTCAAACGCCTCTTACGCTCAACCCTTGCTTGCTGCCTCATGTTTAGCCACACGCGAGTCAGATAAAGAAAAAAATACCATATTCATCATGACGAAAAACACAGGCGGTTCTCCCGCCATTTTGAAACGCGCGCAAAAGGTTAAATAGGGTCACGAGTGCAATCAGCGCGCTGCGTGAGTCCTGCGGTACTTCCTGTCGGTGTGTATAAATGCGTCCAGATATCTAAGGCTCAGATGTCGGCGGATTTTTAGATATCTGAAAAAACTCTGTATAAATTGGGCCCTAGTTATGGAACCCAACAGACTTATCGAGAAGAGTAGGGGTGACCCGGTGTGCTTGGTCAAAAACGTGAGCTGTAGCGAAGCCGCATTGCACTACCACTAGCTCCATTTACTTGAAAAAGCGTCATGCTTCACCTCAAATGAGAATGCCTTGAACTGAAAGGAAAAATGGAACACTGGACAATATTGTAAGGCTGCTAGCAGATATAAAGTTAGAATAGAACAGTTGCATCTACATGTATGTATGCAAACAATATAACTTAGTAAAGGATTTCAAGTTGGTAGGAGTACTAGTTCAGCAATCATTCAGTCAAAAGTCCTTCTGACTTACCTCAAATATTGCCTCAAACATGGCCCACTCTACACAGAGCATGTCCCACTCAGACTCAAAGAAACTTGTGCATCTCCCATGGTAGGTAATTCAGACCGCAATCCTCCTAACATGTAACTTCGAAATCCCTCCTAACTACCCTCATTAAAAGGAGACTGTATCTGTGTGAGATGGCCCAGTAAGATTCTGTCAGAATTTTTCAAGCTATGCGTGGTGCATGACAAATATACATTGCAGCCCCAGGAAATATGTGTGAAACACTTGGTGGTACTGTAATCAACTGGGGTGGTATTAAAAATAAAAGCTATGAGGATTAGATGATGGTGTAAACCCATATGCTACTTGGAGAAGTGGGTATCTCGCTGGACGGTTTGCGTCCATTTTAAGAGTGCCTGGCGCAATTTGGCGTTGTCCTGTGAGATGCTTGCTTTAGTTGAGATGCTTGAATGTGTGGTTTGGATGTGATGTTGATGACATTGGCAAATGTGCAAAGTAACAGTTACTCAAGCAACTGGATAAAATTTGGAAATGGTCAGGCGTTTCAGACAGTATCCGCTGTCTTTCGTCAGTGACTAGGATGGACCCCTCCTGGCTGTACAAATGTATGTCTTTCCAAGGAGGTTAACCTCCTTGGTCTTTCACAAACCATCAAAGTGAAAACACTGTAATGGTATCTCTAGATTTCCTTTACACTTCTATAAACAAGTCAAGTGATCTCCATGGGATTTTAGATTTGCAGAGGGGTGGTACATGTACATGTGTGACTAAAGGATTTTGTAGTTCATGAACCATCAACACCAAGAATAACAAACATTCAACTTTAAATGTCCAGAATAATCCAATAATATTTCATGCACATGTGCCGGCTTTGTGCAGGCAGGCTCCAGCATAGCACTTGTTCCTGTAGAATTCTGTACAGCAAGAGGCACTTGATAACATTATAACACAGTGGCACTTGATAATATTATAACACAGTGGCACAGCTGTTTGCTGTACTTGACATTGGATAGGTCATTAATCAGCTTGATAACTGATCAGTTTAGATCATGTGACATGAAGCGTTCTCCTTGGGTATCACTAATCTCCAAGCAGATCTATAGGTTGCATAAAGACCGTATCAAACTGGCAGAGGAAGTACGTTCTTAGATTGCATTACAAGCTCCTTCTTCCAGTTGGATACGGTCTTTGCAATCTGTCTGGTTGGAGTATCACTACCCCTTGTTATCATTCTCTCTCATTCTTTCTAAACTTTACTAAAGCCCGTTTTTCACTAGATGTTGGTCGCTGAGTGACCATACAGTGACCAAAATTGGATTTGCACGACCCTTGATTACATGATTGGAATATGATTTAAGATGTAAAAGTATGATTTAAGAAAAAACAAAACACGCAAAACGTAAAAAAGTGTTTTGTAGATATGAAATTAGTTGAGCGATGTGAAATCTTTGGTCAGCGGTCCTAACCTCTAATGGAAAGGGGACCGTAATACTCTCTGTATAACTTACGTCGCTATAACTTACAGTTCAAGATACGTGTAAAAGTAGAATTTTGAAATAATCTCCTGAATGTAAGTAAAATATGCAAATTACTGATGGCCTGAGTACCAGCCTTTTTAGCTTCCGTCCGCTACCCAAACTCCGCTGGTACTCAGGCTAAATTACTGAGACAGATGAATTTAAAATTGTTTGATAGAATTTTGTTACTTTCTCACGCATCTATCCCTTCATGTTCATATCTCTGGCAGTTGACTGTTTCCTGATTCAAGTAGGTTATCTTGCATATTTTAACTAGGAGGATTTCTGGGAAATGTATCAATGGTTTATTCATGATGTGGGAAGATGATATGTGGATAATTGGATTAGCACCTCTGTTTATCTCACTTTGTTGTAAACAACGGATTTAGTCCTTGATTTAGTGAGGATTGTGTGAAATTTATCTATGAATTACAAATGATCATGCCAGCTTTTCTCGTTAATCGAAATTTGAGTAAAAGTGATCATGACACAGTTAGAAAAAGAAAAAGTATCCAATTCTTATTTTCATTCCAGTTTCCTATTTAGTATATTGTCTTCAAAATAATCCAAGCGAAACTTTGTTTTCATTTCTGCAAGTTTTTCTCAGCTTAAAACAATAACAAATTTTGATGCTGTGCATGAAACTTTTGTATTTCCTGTAGGAAGATGTTTTGTACATACATGTACATTGTGACAGTGTAGACAACATCCTGGGAGCTTCCTGATATACCACAAGATAAACTGTTTATTTTGGGGAAAGGAAAGTGCAGAGGGAGGGTGCACAACACTTCATCTCCAAGCAGATATGGGGTGGAAGACTGTAATGTTTCCTGACAGCCACACCTCTCAGTCTCTGAGAGAATATGGCTATAACTATGAGTAGAAAATGAAATGATATTGTTTTTTTCCCATTATCTTTTTCAAACGTCTTGGATGTTCTTTAGGGCTGACACCTAAGTTGAGTTGCGCAATATTTGAACTCGTTTGTAGTCCCTACTTAAAATCTTTGAAACCTTTCTTTCCCTTGAAATTTTTTGCCCAATCTGGAGACTTTTTTGGTTAGAAGGAACAGGTAGGGTCTCATCTTTCCCATTTTAGTTGAAAATTGTTTAGTTTAGCAGTTTAGGTGGCGTAAGAACACATGTGAGTTGTTGGGTCATGCGGATGGGTATGGCTGGGAACTAGGTCAGAGATAGGGTCTGTTTACTTCCGGGTGACGTTTCTGCGAGTTTGAGCTGTACAACCCTCTGTTTTCTTTGCATGTTTATCAAGTATACCCTTGTGACTTCCTGGTGGAGAAGAGTTTTTAAGATTGAAGTTAAGGCAAGTACTTTTATAGGGCCTTACTTTAGTGGGTCTTATCATGGCCGGCAATGGGGGCAAGTAACTTTGTTGTCATCCCTTTAACCTTTAGCACATTGAATCAGCCATTTCATTTGGCACCCCAGAGTTAGGCAGCAGGGAGAAGGTTAACTTTTGTCATATCCCATCTATATAATACACAGGAATACTTGGAAGTGAATTTGTTTTCTCAGTTGTCATTTCAGACAATTGTTGAGGAAAAACAGCTGTGGAAAGGGGAAACATGTAACAATTCCCGACAATACGGCTGGAGTACTTCCTGGTACTCTAACCTCAGACCAAGACAAGATGAAACGCTGTAACATCCCCGGTGTCTCCAACCAGAAACGCTATCAGGAAAACCTTTTAGCGAAAATTGAAACATTTTAAAAGTCAGGAAACGCTGTCAGCATAATTGGCAGACCTTGTGCCCCCTGGAAGTCAAGAATGTGCATTAGAGGAGGAAATCCCCGTTGGAGGCATTGACTTCGCTGTCAAAGGGTTCTTGTGGAAGGTCAGCTGTTTAGGGTGTTGTGTTTTTTCACCTTGAAGGTTTTCAGCCTGCCTTTGGAAACAGATCTGGAGAGGGAGACTAGAAGTCTGGGTGGTAGAAATATGGGTCATCTATTTTCAGAAGTCTGTCTTTGTTTGTTGACTTGCTGTATGAAGTTCACATATTGTGACAAATTGTTGTCTGTGAAAATGTTGGCTGTGAAAAATTACAACATGCTGTAAAATGCAAATAAATGCAATCTAATTCAGCTTATTAGTGGAAACTAAATCTATATAAACATAACAGAGATGAACTACAATTTTAATACGTATAATGACTGAATGATATTTTATTTTTTTCATGGCAGTCTTTTAAGAGTTGCACCCTCCCAATTGATGTATTTCCAATTTATAGTCTGTCTTTCTCACCTACTTACTACTACATTACAGCATATACATACAAGTAGACCAAATAACTCGATCTATTTCTATCATGGTTGGTATCATGATATGTCAGAAGGTGTAGACTTTCAGTCCATGGGGAGGGACATCTGTAACACTGGTACAGACTAATTATGTTTTGCTTGAAATGTTTAAAATTTCTGGGCTCTGTAGGCAGCTGTTAAATGTCAACCTGATGTGCATGTTGTTTTGTATAAAGGCAACTTTGTAGCTAGCATTCCAATATGGTGGATGGTTTAAAAGTGCCTATTCATTTGACGAAACTACTCAATTTTGATAGTAGCATTCGACATTAGGCAATAGAGAAGTAAGGGAGGTATTGATTTTGGTGTGTTTGTTTGTCCTGGTGTGTGTTCATAGTCATTTTAATATTATAGAGTGACAGGATGTGAGGCAGAAGATGGTGTAACCGGACACCGGCAGGATTGGAAGGTTGGCTCGGGCCCAGGTCCAAAGTATTTGTGGGTCCTGCATTGACAGAATTAGCAAGAAATTCACAATAATGAGCCAAACAAGAAATTCACAAAAAGTCTAGATATTTCACGTAGATATGAGATCTTTGATCTTTGTACGCAGCTGAACAAATGAAAAAAATAAAATAAAAATCTTTGATTTCTTGTTCACTGCATCTCCCTTTTTTCAAATAGTAGTAAGTGTGGTTGGTTTCTCTTTCCAAGATGACATATCGAATGTTTCAGTAATAGTATCTGGTGGGTAAGCTGAAATGAGTGTCCCCAAAACTGGGTAAAATGCTCAGTACGTTCAGGGAGAACGTGTCACCATTACTTCCCCGTAAAAGTGTTTATGGCCGCTTTCAATTTCATCTGGATAACGCTCCTGTGGATGATTTGTGGCGCTGAAATGTGACACCAGGGAGGCATGAAACATGGTATCATCTGCGCAGCTTGCGCCAGAGCGGTTTCATCGTCGTGACAACGGCCATCGCCATAGTGATGAAGGCTTTGAGCACTAGAGTTAGTATCCAGGAAAGATGGATTAGAGTAAGAATAATGGTAGATCATTATTCCACCACCATATGTTACCACTGTCTGTTGCCATGGGAACACAAAAGTTCCATTACTGCTTGCCAATTGATGCAGTGTGAAATGGCCACAGAGATCCCCTAGGTACATGAGGGATAGCATGATGATGCCCTGGTCAAGACACCTTAGCCCCCTGGTCATAATTCAATATGACACCTCTGGGTTAGTTAACGCTTTCTTTCACATTTTGTGTGCAGTGTCGCCATGGTAATATATTAGAGTTGAAATTAGTTTCCATTACGAGTCCATCATGTAATTAAAGGTGGAAGATTAAAGGTAAGTACAGATGGGGAAAATATAAAATGGTTGTGTCATGGATGAACCTGAGGTTACCAATCTCAATAATTGTTAAATTTTCTGTCAAAAAAGTCCATTACAATCTGTTCAACCTTTCAATAGACCCAAGACTGAAGTTATTTTCCTCTTGATAGGTGACAGTAGAACTACATGTAGTGAGCCACATCATTAAAGCAACCATCAACCAGAGGCCTGTTATATGTATAGATGGCGTGTCATTGTCAGGTATCTAATTCCATCTAATGGGCGTGGTAGGTAATGGGCAACATTTGCTACCTCTGTGAGACTTGCATCATTAAGGCCATCGAAGGCATACCTCGCACAAATTTTGCGAAGTCGGGACTGGTGATATCGGGATGGCGACAGCTTTTCACGCCGTGTTAAGAGGAATTTATGGCTGCTGGAAGCTTAAAGCTTTTTTCCCGGATATGGCGAAAATTCCTCACGACAACTGATTAGTACTCATATGATACTTAAGCTGGAGTCTTCCATAGCTTCACAGTGCATGTGTAAAGCCAAGCTGTTAGGCTCCCGATATCAGGAGGTCAGGGTTCAGACTGATTAGCATATAGTATGGGAGTCATTTGAAAGAAAATGGCAGAAGGGCTGAAATGAGGCATAAGGATAGGGAACAGAAGAAATCATTTCTTACACTTTATAGTTAGGATCGGTCAAATCAGGCTATTGCGGGTATCTTTGTGATTATGACAAGTTGACAAATTTTATTGAGTGCACTGTAGGAATCAGACTAGAAGGGAAATTTATCGTGATGGGTCACGGCTGCAATTAAAGGCCTGCGATAGATCTTGGCAGTGTTTGTCTGGTGATTTCGGGAAAACTCTGTGTAAAGTGGGCCTAAACCGTCTAAAAGAAAAATGTTCCTTGGTTACATATAGTAATGTTAATGTATTTAAGAACAGGATGAAAATTCATGGCACTCAAGATAGTGACAGCTTGTTGGAAGTCAAAGACTCACTAGACTGTCAAAGATTCAGCTATTGTCAACCATTCATAAATGAAGAAGTAAAAGAGAAAGTCCAAAACTTCTCATGTGAGGACCCGGTCACATTCGTTGTGCGGCCGTTGTACAATGCAAACTCATGGCATTCTTGAGATATTCGTGCACAGGCTGTACAAAATTCAGCTGTCTTGTTACTGAAAAGACTGTCTTAGATCCTTGTTGGTTTCACTCGCAGCCAGCTCGACAAGTCTACGGCATAAAAGTGGCCTACAACTAACATGACTTTTGTGAGTGCGCCGTAAGAAGATACACATTCATTCAAGCCCTCCCCCTCCCGGACGGCGCTGGCATTTATTTTTCTGGGAAGCGTTGATTCATGATTTTTAACTTATTGGGGTCAGATTCTTTTGCTGGGGAGATCATATCTGCCGTTGGGTCTCCCCAGCAAAAGAACCTGGCCCCGATAAGTTGAAAATCACTAATCAGTGCCCCCCCAAAAATAAACGCTATGCCGCCCGGGAGGCCTGCAATGAAGGCTAGGTGAGATTGGTCACACCAACATTGTGAGGGAAATCCTGGCAAATTGGACTGAAATGTCAGACTGGAGATAGCCCTGATCCTGGTGACCCCACCAGGAGCTACCATTTCCTCATGCTTTGGAAACCCATGTACAAATGTCACAGACTTAGCTAGAAATCTGAACTCTGCTAGCAAAGGTCAACTACGCATAACCTCAATTCCTGTATTGTGGATATCAGAAATGGCTGGGGGGCAGCTCGACACATGAATATATTTGCTGATGAATTGTTGCCAACGTTGCAACATGTCATTTTTCCTTACACTGCAGTTTACCAGTAATTCAAAATCAAATTCAGAGATGAGTTTGACCTTCAATGACTTTGATCTTTTACTCTGATACTTTGAATTCATCAAGTGCGTGGGGTCTTAATTTTGAGGTAGGAGGGACAGGAGGAATTTGCAGCATTTGATTTAAGTTTGTAGATGAAACAACCCTAATAATGGAATGCAAAATAGAACATTTGTATGTTTGCGCTGTCGAGAGTTCATCGCAAGAGTTCGAACCACAAACATGAATCTATTACTATTAGCATATAGGCTCATAGATGAGGGCCTGCATGCCCCTTTTACGCAGAGCGTAATCAGCCGTTTTAATTTTACGTAGAGCGTTGCCGACCACTCCGTAACTTAGCGTAGAGCGTAGGGAGGCTTTTCTGAATTTAGCGTAGAGCGTAGGGAGGCTTTCTGAATTTAGCGTAATACGTAGCCGTCCCTCCGAATTTAGCGTTGAGCGTTGTCGGGACCCCCCCCCCCCCCCCCCCCCCCCAGCAGGCCCTCATAGATATGAGGATGGGCAGTAAGAAAGAAGAAGAAGAATCCACCTCAAAATTTTCACAATTCACAGTATGCAAGTTCTTGGTGTATGTAGATAGTCAGTCAGACATTCAACGGTAACGAAATAGCTCTTTCTTTATACTGGAGAAGGGGTTTGTGCGTACTGTTAATAGAATGACAGAGGATATCTGCCCACAAGTTCAAACATAAGTTCAAAAGGTTATCTGTCTATGTTATGATAACAGTTTTTCTATCTCCAGATCAATAAGTCAGTTCAATGCAATACATAAAATTGTGAAGTTTAAGACAGTTTTCCGTTATGTGGTCTAGTCAAACATCTTGTCCTCAGGGAGGTTGAGAACTGAAAAGTCTGGAAGGAGGTGTTCAGTTTGTCTTACCAGATTAAAATCAAGGAAGCAAGAAATATGGTTATATATCTGCTAATAGAATATTTCATGTGTATCGAATCTTCTAATGTGATTTTGAAAAATGTCATCAAATGTTCCAAAATGTTTAGTCTTCTGTAACCATTAATCTTTTCCGAACTTTTCAAATATCTTTCTCTTGTTTCAGTTTCTTGCTTACCAGTCTATCCCCAAGGGAACTGTAATAATATCTATTAATAGGCTCTTCACTTACTATGCAGGTCGGCTCTCTGCCTTGACTTTCAAAACTCCGTTAACGATGACGACCGAACAGTTAAATTATAGACCAGGGAAAAACCAGTGCTTTAATGTTCCAAGGTCAATCAATACCTTTAGGTTAATTTCCTTTGCTTCTGGTTCTCCTATACGGCATGTCCAATGCTCGATGGCATACTTCAAATTGGCTCGTGCAATATTGATGAAGTTGGGTTCTGTGAAGTTTTTTGTGGTTGTCGGGTGATGATGACATCAGTCAATTGAGACAGTTCCAGCCCTCTCAAGGGGCTCAAGTCTTCTTCCCCTGAAGGACATCAATCTCCTCGACTTTCAAGGATGTTGGGTCTTCTAATTTTCTCCTGGCTCGACCTTTGACAGAGTTTGTCAGTGCTAGAATCAGTCATGAGTATCCGGAACTGACAGGGCTAGGGACAGTTATAACTATACTTACTCTCCAAGCAGAGGTTCGGCTCTGGCTGTTTTTTGACGTGTTTTAGGCTTTTTGTCGTTATTTTATTTTGTCCCATTTTCTTTATGTTGCCAACCCTTGCGGCATAAAGGAAATGGGACAAAATAGAAAGCCTGACAAAATGCCTAAATACATGTAAAAAAACAGCCAGAGCCGAACCTCTGCTTGGAGAGTAAACTATACTTACAGAAGACGAGAAGTCCCTGGAAAAAAAGGGCACTACAGTCAAACTTTTCTAATTGACCACCTCTACATACATGTATTGTACATAAGGACCTGGCCAATGTGACCAGTTTTTGTGGTTCCTTAGATGATTTTTTCCATCGATGCAAGAATTAAGAATCATGTGACAACCTGCCCACATAGATAAGGTTTTATCAGTCCCCTGAGTGGTCTTCTTGGGCAGTTTTGACTGTATAAAAACATCCTTTTACTTAAACCATAGCATACAATTATTGGACTATTTCTTGTCCTTTATCGGTACATACTATAGACCTCCATCGGACCAGGGCAATAGCCTGGATGAGCTTGACAAGTCCATAAGTAAAATGGGACCTAATATTAACTCTGACAATGTGATCATCCTTGGAGACTTTAACACACCTGGTATAAATATGGGATGCTAGCACTACAGATAACTGATAAATGACAAGAAATAGTCATGCCTTTAAGTACCAGAGTTACAAAGCAAGGATTGATGTGTTCAAAAATTTGTATTTCCCGAGAACCATAGTAGAACGGAACTCGTTGTCATCGGATGCTGTAGGAACACCTTCACTAAATAGCTTCAAAGAACGATTGCAGTCAGATGTGCAAAAGTTAGGTGTGACAGGCCGTACAGTGTAATATAACCAGCTGCTGCCGCGCCGCGTGCCTGCGAAGCTGGTGTGTTACGCCAAAGGGCGGTTATACTGGCTATACAGATACAGATACAGATACAATTGTCTCCAAGAATACCGTATGACAATCCCGCTTTCTTCCCACTGAATTTTGTATTTCACACCTGCCAATGGTTAAACAATACCAGCTTATTCTCATCCACTTAGCATTATACATTACACAATTACTACAGTATTGTTGCCTATACATGATAACTGCGCACCATGCCTGGTGTGCATATCCTGTGCATGTATGGTTAGATATAAACAGTGCCCACTAATTGGTTCCCAGTTGTATAGCTATCATGTGTAAAGAATCCCAATGTATACCAGACTGATATTTGTGCAACAATTTTTGCACAAGGATTGAGTTACCATGAACCTATCACTAGCTATTTCGAGGAATGGGGAATTTCTACTTTAAAGCACACTTATACCTGATATAATGTTACATGTAAATGTCTGTATTGTGTGGTAGTCTTGTGTTTTTTTAAGATGGGACCTGGGCCTGTTACAAAGAATAAGATTGATAAATTAAGGTGCAAAATTTAAGGTTAAGACAATTGTTCAGGTCGATTTTTTTGTCTTTTATTAACACATGCATGGAAAGTTAAATCAACACATATGAAATGTCTTAAAGTATACCGGTATACGCAAGAAGTGGTCGCCCAACATGCATCACGTTGCATTTTGTCAGCCATGTTATTGTTTTCTGACGGCAGCTGGTTTCTTTACACCTGGCTAGCGACGTTTGTTTACACCTGGATAGATATCTTAATACATGTCAGACAGCCATCTTGTACCTTTTGATAATGATCTATTAGTAATTACCATTAAAAAGCAAATACTGTACCAGTGAGGTAGAATAAAAATGAAAGTGTTGACATTTATTGGTGATGTTCTTGTTATTTAGCCACATTGTTATGACCTTTTAGAGTAATTCCTCAGTGGGTCATGTTTGTACTTGAAGGTCAGGGGTCATTGACCTTTAACCTAGCGGAACATCTGAACCCTTGGAAATTTCCCATTGGAATTCTGAAAACTCCAAATATTCCTCTGGAATTCCTCCTCTTATCAACATAAGCAAACAATCCTCCATACATGGTAGAAAATTTCCAAACAATGAAAATATCATAACATAGATGATGTATTCAAAATATTCTGCTGTGTTCTTCTTCTTGTATACAGAAGTTTCTGGTATTTGGAGATTGCATATTTCAGGCACTTCTTTCAACAGCCCCTTTGTTTACAAGCACTGCTATCACTCACTCCCGAAGAAAACAGTTTGTCCTGTCTGCATGTTAAAGTCTCTCTCTGTTATGCCACAGCCTGAGCTTCTGCTATGAAGAGGTCGCCATGCCCGACCCGGGAAGCAGTCACGCCCCAGTAGCAGACGGAATGTAGTGTTTGGTGAGTACTCAAACATCCCCTGTCTGCCTTTGTGTGTGTACATGTCACTTCTGTCTGCTGCTCTCAGAAACACTGTTGTGAGTATATCTTGTAAAGCCTTGACTTAAATCACGGATTTGTGCGGGCTTTTGAGAGATGTTAGGTAGCTGTATGAAATCATTCCTTAATAGTACATGGTAGCAGGTGGGCCGGAAACAAGTATTATGATTGCCAAGCAATCTACATATATGCACATTCAAAGAATGTTACAGTATGGTAGTTTGAAACTCAGCCAACCATAAATACGGAAAGCAAGAAGTTGTTAGAGATGATCTATGGTAGGAACAGTTATGCTGAAATAACATTTTACACTTAACTGCGTTGATGAATAGTTCTGCATGGGGAGTATCGGTATGATGAATTCATACCCATGATGACAACAGCACGACGCCATATAAGGAATACTTGATAAGCTTACATACTCTCAATTCCACCCGGCTCTTCTTGTAGTCCTGCTATTCCATATTTTATCACTCTCAGAATTAGTGCTGTGTTTCTCAAAGACAGCTGAAGTAGTACCCATCAATTATGAATGCATTTTTGCGTTATAAGTAATCTCACGTTCTAGAGAGTCGGAGTATATAATATGTCTTTATCCCCGCTACTGTCAGCGTGCCAGGATGCTCTTTAATTGCGTTGCTTGAGCCTTTTATATTGGCCCCCTCGCTGTCCTATGTCCTCTATACTTAGTTTAATTGCATTACAGTTGAGTGATGCTTTTTATCTTGCTGTGAAAACAGTATGTTAAAGCAATATGGATCTATTGCACTAAAGTTCCCGTGTCTTGATACCTGCATGCAAAAGTCATGAGATTTTCACATCTTTCTGAAGTAATAAAATCTGAGTAGCCATCAATTCTGGTGACGTCAAGAGCTCTCGAGCTTGCCCAAATTGTCTCAGTGGGAGAAACAAAGGTTGTTGAACTACACTATGTAGGTACATGTAGATAGTGATGTTTTTACACATTACAGTGATAATTTGAAAAATATGGATATATTCTCTGTATGTATTTTTGCCAGATTCCATCTATACTTCAAACCTGTAGTGATGTTCAAACTGATAAAAGGATGCACATTCTGTTTTTCCTCCAGAACCTAGAATCCCATAGAATTGAACAAAGTTTCTTGTCCTCGTGCATATTTCTCCCCAAGTCCACAGTAATAGAGGTTTCAGTGGGAAGAAGAGAGCAGACGCTTCCATCACCTGTTGCACGGACAGGTGATGATGAAGCACCTGTCCGCGACTCCATGGTTTATTGCTTCCCCGTAGTACTGCGTACTCAGCCGCTCTGAGGATTGAACTTCCCATAAAGACTAAAAGTAATAAAGGGATTGCCATCAATTATAAGAGGCTCCAGAGGAGGGTGTGATAGTCAAGCACCTGTAGCGCAGACGAATGTCAGATGCTTCCTCTGGATGAGACGGATCCTTATCTGTGTACCAATCAGCCTCGGGCGCTCAACACTGTCTGTTGTCTGGACCTTCAGGGGAAGGTAATGGTAGGTTTGACTGGCTGGAATGGTACAACATTTATTGGACATTTTCCAAAGTTTATTTTCCGAGAAATTTATGTCTTTGTGTGTGCCTGTGTCTGTTTGTAAACAGCATAAGTTGAGAAATTGTGGATGGATCTTTCAGAAATTTTTCTTATTTTGGAAGGTGTTGGAAGGATGAAGAAATGTTTAGATTGTGGGCCCCCAGCGGCTTTCCATTATTACTGCAGCAGGAATTCTGGTTTTGATATCTTGATATTGTTGTTTTCGTTCCATAGTAGTAAAGTTACAAGATCAGAAAACAATGTTGGCCTGGGTTGGCTGCTTAATGTTGTAACCTGGATTTGGGCTTGACTTACAAAATTTCTTCCTGGTGTTGAAAGTTACATGGTTATTTTTAATTTTAGGTCTCACATTTGGTCTAATTTGTCTGTATGCCAAAATATGATTTTTCATGCAACTTACTGTTTGTCATAAAAAAGAACCCTAAGCTGGACATGTATCAGATTGTTAAAGTAATGTGACGTGTACATGTATGCGTGTAATTGTTAGAGCAAGCACCATACAAGTTTTGACATGAAGTAAATCTAGGAGCCTTGAACTAAATGAAGCACGTATCTGGATGCCTACTTGGAATTCAAATACGCTTTCGTTTAATTCCTTCTTCTATATACAAAACCATGAAATGATTGGAATCTTTGCTCTAGTTGTGTTCACTGGTGCACATGGTTGGAAATAAAGGCTTTTCCTCTTGTACAAGTCTGGGCGTGATGAGCTGTGAATAATGTCTCACATGAATCAAGACCATGCAGCAGAGGGAGACCTACCTTTGATTTCCTACAAGTGTAGGTATTACAGAATATGCCCCTAATTTCTCCGAATGTAAGGGGGAAGGGGAAAACGGGATCTTGGGAAATCAGGAAGCCGTGGCTTCATTGGTTGGTGTGTCCTTTCTCAGATCAGGTTGAGGTATTGTCAGACTGTGTGAAGCCCTAGAGATGCACCATGGAGAGGTAATAATATGACCTCAGTGAATGTAGAAGATGAGTTTTTGTTCGGTTTCATACATGTATGTGGCACATTGAGAAAGCACAATTATAGCTTTGGATTTTCAAGCTGAAAAGCATAACACAATCTCTTACGTAATGGAGGCTTCATTTTCCCCAGCGTTGGTAATATAAAAAGTTAACTAGTTGGATTGCATGTTGATTTGCTTGCACGTCAATCTCTTCTCCAAGACCCGAGCTGTAACCGGTGTTCCGTCTTGTGAGATACGGTTACCCGCGGGCAGCGTCATGAAGAAGGGTGCTTACGTGTGATGAGGCACATTGAGAAAGCACAATAGCATTGGATTTTCAAGCTCAAAAAGCATAACACAATCTCTTACATAATGGAAGTCTTAATTTTCCCCAGCGTTGGTAATATAAAAAGTTAACTTGTTGGATTGCATGTCCTCATTCTGATTTGCTTGCACGTCAATCTCTTCTCCAAGACCGGAGCTGTAACCAGTGTTCCGCCTTGTGAGATACGGTTACTCGCGGGCAGCGTTGTGAGGAAGGCCGCTTACGTGTGATTTGATGGGAAATGACGTATAATTGGCACATCCTTCTCACGTGAGGATGGCGTGATAAGAACTGGTTTGGAAGAGTTATGTCGTACTTAAAGGTAACGCAAGGTGCCTGATCTGATGTTCTCATCACCGAGAGAGGAGAAATGAACGTCCTCCAGGCAGTGCTTTAATTTCCTGCGCAGCGTCCGTGATAGCGTTACTCATCATTAGGTGTCTACAGTTGTGAGCGGGGCAATTCGTAACTTATTAAAGCTGCAAATAACGTGCGAGTCTCGCTAGTACGAGTGTTAACTTCATGTAGCAGTCATATATCCCGGAATTCCGGGGGAATTATTGACGGAGGAACAGTGAGAGGTTTGTGCGTGTATGCTAGAGACTGATGTTCCAGCTCAAATGAAGACATAGCAAAGCCGCAGTGCTCTCTCAGCCATCGAAAAACTATTACACTTTGTGCAAGCATTATATCTCAAGTTCAACCGTACTGAGAGAGTCGTTTGTTATTTCCCCTGTACAGTAACCACAAACAACACATGAAACAGGCTTTTAACTAGGATTTACAGACAAGGGGTCCAAAAATGGGGGGCGTGATGCTGTGCTCAATCGGTCCTCTGTGCACCCAGCTGAAAAAGTGCCTTGTTATTTTAGTATCATGCGTCCAAAAGACGCATGGACGCATGCCTAGCTAAAAGCCTGACGTCAAACCTCTTACAGTGCCAGACCAGCAGAAAAAAGGCAGTTTATACACTTTGAAATGTTTTGTATAATCCAAAAGAGATATGATAGCTGAAATCATGCATGTACATCATCGTCAGCAACCTCTTGGCACCCTGTCAATTCCAGAAGGATATGCATTGGTTATGCCCTGTCACCCCAATCACAAACTTTTATTGGCTCTCCCTAAAAGGTGACTGTTTATAAACCTGTGACTTATTTTCATTATTTTCATTCAGCTGCTCTTGAAGCATACCACTGGTAAAGACTTGAGGGTAACACACCTTGAAGTTTTCTTCCTGCTGTAGTAGCTGGTCCGCCTTCTCCATTCACTACCCCCACCTGACACAGAAATTTCTTTGAACACATCCTGGTTCGGATATATGCCAGCAAGTTTCCTCTGGATCTCTTGATTTCTCAGATATAGATATCATATAAACAAATCAGGACTGCCGTTTCCTCAGCCGACCAGTTAGAACTCGAGTTGGCAATCCATAACAAGATTTTACGATTAAAAAACGCGGCCGGAATATCCGATTGACAGCAAAAAACTTTCCCTTTTCCGTGCTAAAGCAAGAGTGAAGCCGCGAACTATTAGCCCTCGTACCTGGTGTATGACGTCATAAACACTGAGGCAAACCGGTTTCACGCCGCTTTTGCATTCACTACGACAATTCCCCCCAACCGTTTTATTCTGAATAAAAGAGAAGGAAACCAAAATGGAGCGTTCATGTTCACGAATAATAAGATTTATCCTGCCCAAACGGTCCAAAAGTTATTTTCCTTCAGCTGCTCTTGAAGCACACAACTGATAAAGACTTTTGGCTAACAGTAAAACACCTTGAAGGAGTTTCCCACCTCCTGTAATGGCTATTCCTCCTTCTCCATTAAGCATCCCCACCTGACACTGAAACCAGGCTCCCAGGACATGGCAGTTACAAATGAGTTTGTCTACACTGTTAATGAAAATGTATCGATCCCGCCGCAATCAACCACAAGGCCATACAGAAAGGATGGGCTCCTTTTTGATCACTTGGCGTGGCTTTGAAAGTTAATGGAATCAATGAGTGCATTAATCCGGTGATAATGCGGTTACGCCATTTTTTTATCAATTGATTTATTTGCGGATGAGGTTAACCAACCTTGTGAATTGACTCACAGATTAAGAGATGAATGGAAAGAGAAAAAACAACAGTATTTGCTATACCAAGCTTGGCAGCTTTTTCCTAGAAAAAACAAGTACAGTATTTAAGTTCACATGGTTTTCATTTCGCGGTAAATGCGAAAATGGAGTGTTCGCGGTGGTTTTAAGTTTGCGGCAGTGCTATAGTCACATACTGCTACAGTATCGGACAGAAATGTTCGCGGTGGTTTTATTAAACCGCAAACATAAAAGCACCGTGAACGTTTCTGCATTTACACTCAATTACAGTAATTCTCCATAAAGATGAGGGAATGGAGAAAAGATAAAATTCTAACTAACTTAATTGTTTTTTATTGGAAAATAAACGTCTATTTTACCTCCTTCTTGAAAGTGAATTATTCAGTATCTATACCCACTTGTTATGTCGCTAGGGCCTCATATCAATGTCTCTGTCGTCCACTGTATCCCGTTTTATTGCGATAGTTTATGGTTTGATTACGTGCAGGAATGAAGGACGCGAGTGTTGGGCGCAGCTGTGAGGTACACTTGGCACCATTCTGGTCCATTATCCCTGAGACACCTCAGGGTAGCAGGCTTACAGAAGAGGACACATTAGGGGAGTCAACCACGGTTAATGGTGCCCTTTAGGGTGTCTCTTCCAGTCCAGGGTTTGCTGGTTCTCCACCTTTTTAGACAAGACAAGGCGTTACTAGTATATAACTGCCGGAACTTGTTTAACTTTAACCTTCACTGCACGTAATGGCCTTGGATCCTGACGTATCCGGACAGGAGAACTCGGATATCCAGATCCTCAGATCCGTAAGAATCCAGACGGTTACGGGGGCTGCATTGTATTAAAACAAGTCAAATTTACCTACATTAAACTACATACATTGTAATATTATTCAAGTGGTACATCTACTTGCTTGCTTATGTCGAGACCTTGCAGTCACAAGTCGGTACCATAGGCTATAGGTCTGTTACATGTAACAGAGATAGCAGAGCAAGATGGCTAGAACAAAATATTGAGTGGTCCGCAACTGCCAGGCATTCCACTGTGTATTGTCTAATGCTAGGATAAGTTTGATTGCCAACGCTATGGTAGTAAATTTCCATACAGAGAGCAGATACAGTACTGTCACAGTATTCTACATACATGTAGATCAGTGATTGTTGCTCATGCCAGCACTGCAGAAAGTCTACTGTACTGTACATGTAGATGCGCTCTCTTGGTTTCCAACCGTCTGTCCTTTAAGGTCTCATTCATGAGTTTTTTCGCCCCATAGGCTTACATGTTATAAAATGTGTTTTACATGGGCGCGTTCGTAATGAAGCTATAGGAAATGTGCCAATGTTTTTCATTCCATGTTGAGAACATGTACCCTAGATTATGTAAAAAAGTTGACAACATTTTCACTACACACAATCTCTTTTGATAGCAATTACAATCTGCACTTGGCTACACCTCCAAAAAGCCACTTTCCAGCTGTAAGCGCCGGACCGATTCACACACAATGCCCGGGCTGTGTACTTCCGACCTCCCGCACGGCTGCCGAACTTTGCCTGCTAATTTCTTCAGTTTCAAACAAGCTTTCATCAGTTTGACGCTTGATATTAGCTGGGCTAGCTAATTTTCCCACCGATATAGACACACGTTCATGCAGCCGTTCATTTTTTGGGCAACGGACTCTTTTAGGGTACCCACTCGGAGTAATACAGGAATGAGACCTTAAGGCGCCACTGTTTCCATTTTGTGACTGTAGCGCTACTCACTACTGTTTTAACCGTGAACATAAAACCACCGTAAACACATGATTTTCTCCCTACTGGGAAGTTAAATCCCTACAAACTTAGAAAGGTATTTACAGTACATGGATGGGATTCTGACATGTACTGTATAGACAACAGAAATTCATAAAGTTTAAGTTTATTTTGGAAACTTGTCCTACTAGGTAATGGGTGAATGTCTTCTAGAAACCCAGTCATTAGGAAGATCATATCATAACGCCTGGCATGCACAAGGGGTTGTTATTATAAATGGGAGAGTGGTGCTGGCGTTGTTTAATACCATCAGTCTGACGCATAAATCCAGGCCCCTGCGATGCACCTAATAAAACCCCTAGGCCTACTTCTGGCTTCTCCTCCCAGAAGTTCAACTGTGAAACAAAGGACAAGTTTTATTGCTAGGTAGGCATGGGTGAATAAAGTTACGACTTTGGTTTAATATTGATTGTAGACATTGAGAAATCTTATTATCTTCATGAAAAATGGAGATATAGTTTTTGGCTGTTTATGTGTCTGAGTGTGTGTGTGTCTGTGTGTGTGTATCAGGACTTTTTTGTTAGCATAAGTTAAGAACCTTTTGTTCTTATATAACAAACAAACAAACAAATCTTTGTCCTGATGAAATTAAATATGAACACCATGTGATTCTTTTAATGTCTTGTACTAACTGAAAGCTTGCAAGGAATATGAAAATTGTGTCTTGAGCATTATTCTCCGTGAAAACATAACTACCTGTCATGTATATGGTGACTTTGAAGGTCAAAGTTCGAAGTTAAATGAAGGGCCATCCTGATGTTGAAATGCCATTAATGACATTGACAATCAATATTCCCAGAATGCCAAGGGAGAGATAACGACATTGAGTTGAGGCAAAAATGCATTAGGCTCTGATATCCAGTCTGCCATATTGCTTTTCTGCAAGTTTTTGACGTATTATGTAATTCATAAGACTCAATTGACGTTCATAATTTATTGTTAGCTATATTTAGATGTAAGAGATAGTTTTACTGGTTGGTTTGTCTGAATTGATTGTCTGACTTGGAAGATATTTTGGTTGTGGTGTAGGCACCAGAAATAATTCTACAAAGTTATCTTTGAAAAAAAGATAGTATCACTGAAGGTGCAATAGAATTTGAGTTTTGTAGTAAGATATCTCTAATTTATGCATTTGTAAAGCATCATAAAAACTTGCCTGGGACTTTCCAAATTTGTAACCTAACCGAGGTCCAGCTTAGTGCAGTACATAATGAAAGGCCTTGCTGACTATTCTCCCTGTTAATTTAGACCCCCAATTCAGGTAATAGCAGTAAAATCCAATAATCAATGAGTAATTGCATCCCCCCATAGGTGCGTATTTTGTTGTCATCAGGCGCATATGGGGGCTCCCTATGGCGCCCTGTATACTCATTATCACTGCTGTATTTATGGACAATCAAATTCTTCCAGCATCAGTCCCCTGGCTTTTACAAGTCTGCGTCTGTGACTTGCATCCTTAATTACCCTTGGAAGGTTGTACTTGAACAATTGCACTTGATCTTGAAGTCTGCGTATGCTGGGTGGAGTTATGTTGCTGCTGTACAAAGATGTTTTCTGGAAGTGATCTTTCAAAATTTGATTTTTCCAAGATACAACATGTAGCGATACAATAAAAAAGTTATTAGAAATGCAGTATGCATGAAGGCAGGACAAATTACATGTAAGAAGGCGACAAGGTGTCTGAGCTTGTATTATGATGATAAGTTAAGATATATGTGTGCGTGCACATTCGTATATAAAATATGCATAAGAAAGCGATCACTTCTGTAATTTTGGGTAGTGGTATGAAATTTAGGAAGACAAGGTACACATATGTGTATAAGGGGGAAAGATACTTCATGCAAGATTTACATTGTGAGAACTTCAATTGATGAGAAGTATGGTTATCTCCTATGGCATCAGGAAAATTTGATTATGAATTATTGTATCGATAGCTCATAAGTATGAACCATCTGCCTGTTACATACTATGAACAAGTAGAATTTTAACAAGCTTGCATTGGAGTTACTGTTGAATAGGTATTTTTCACCAAAAACAAGTAGTCAATGTATAATTATATTACCGGTATGACTTACATGTATATTTGTACAATGTACTTCAAGACTGTGTAGCATGCGTAGTCCAGTGGTTAGCGATCTTGCCTCTGGAACTAGAAGCCCCGGGTTCGATCCCAGCTGTGTCGCTTACCCGACATGCACGCTACCGGAAAAGATCGCAGTCCTTAGGACGGGACGTTGCCGTGGTCCACTGTTCATTGTGCTATTCGAAAAGAGCTAGGGGAATTTCCCCGGTACAATGAACCTGTAAATACTGTACATAGCGTCTGACTTCTTCTCTGTCACGACCAGTGGAAGATTAGCTCTTCAGTGAGCTAAAACTGGATCCAGATTACTTTCCTTTACTTTCCTTTTACTGTAATTGTAATTCCCAAGTACACTGTACATGTATGCCCTTTCAGAGACTGTATTGAAAGATGCACAGCTACAGACGGAGAATTATAGCCTATTTCAGCCATAAATGTAGGCTTTCATCAAGGCAAGGTCAAATCTACGTCCTTGATGTAGGGCCCCCAATAGATTATTTATAGCACAATCTATTACTTGCTATAGTAGGGGTCATATAGCATGTACATTTATTAAATAGATGAAACATACAGCTCACTGGTCCTGGTCCATTATACATCTCTAGCATATAAGTTTATATAACTATGCTTATGAGAAATATGACTCAAGAATGCACGTGCTTTGCCAAGATTCAATGTACAAAAAAAAAAAAAGGATGATAAAATGACTTTGATTTGGCTTGTATTACCATTAGAATGTGCATTTAGAGTGCTTTGATCCATTTAAGTTTGCTTTTGGCTGTAGTTTGATAAACTTATTCGAGCCGTTTTATTGATCAGCTGTAGGTCTTTATTACGTTGGGCTGACCACTCAGAATTAAGGTAATTGTTTGGGGCTGAGCCAAGTTGCAAACCTGGGGCTTATGATTATCGAAGAGTATCGATTTTGTCGATCGTGGCAGCGTTGATCAATGGTCGCTTTCAGTGTCTATTCCTGGGACTGTTGTGTCGTGGCATCGATTGTCGTATCAACTTTCCTACCGGGGTGTTTTTGCTATGATGAGGGAATTGTGGCCCCGTGTCCTTTATTGATGAAAGATGACCAAAACACATTGTGAATGACCTCATAATATCAGGTTTTATCTGTGATAAATGTTCATACACGGTAGCCTGCAACATTAACCTGCAATCTTACATATCTTTTTATGCAAATTGCTTAGATACGTATTTGAGCCCTAGAAAGGAAGCAACTTTTAAACTAGACTGGCCGTCATTTGCTTTAAGAGCAAATTCAGGATGTTTCGCCCATACTCCTCATGCAAGAAGTGGGCTGTCCAAAAATAACTCCTGGGCAAATCCAAGTTTCTGCATAATTTATGGAAATGAGGTCCTCATGAGCATAAGTTATGTCCAGGTGCTTTCACCTTTCCTACATGTACCTACATGTAGAAGATGACATCCACAGCTTTTACAGTAAGGGGAATACAACATCATGCATAAATTATGCAAGTGAGGTCCCCATTAGCATATGTCATGGCCAGGCGTGTGCACCTTTCCTAAAGCTACCTACATCTCAAATATGACATCTGCAGCTTGTACGGTAAGGGAAATACAAGTTTCAGCATAAATTATGTAAACGAGGTCCTCATTAGCATAATTTTTGGCCAGGTGCATTCACCTTTCCTAAAGGTACCTACATCTCAAAGATGACATCCGCAGCATTTACGGTAAGGGACATACAACTCTAAGCATACATTATGCGAATTAGGTCCTCATTAGCATAAGTAATTGTCAGGTGTAGTCACCTTTCCTATAGGTACCTACATCTCAAATATAACATCCGTACCATGTAACGTTGGGTAACCTAAATTCGTGGGGTACTTAAAGTCGGGATTTTTCGAAAACGGGGTATTTAGGGATATGTGCTAGATGCAACATCAGTAATACCGCTAGAAATGCAAACTTGACAGACTAACGCATTCAGAACACTGTCTGAAAAGCTTCGATAACCATGCATTAGAAGTTGGCGACGGCAAAACCTCTCCGTCCCTTATTGTCACAGTCTGAGGGCTTCGTGGGAGACTCACACTGCACGGTTGTTCGCTGGTTTATAAGACAAATGTCACATCTCCTGCCTGCTAAACACAATTAGTTACAAGACAACTAATTAGAATCTCTTTTGCTAACCTACAACTGGACTCTAAGTGTGATCAATTATCAAAACTCCTCTCTGTTGCTACAACCTACGGCACGTGTATTTTCCCGCCGCCATATTGTTAACCAGAATCCTGTTGTCAAGCAGACGGCAAAGGCTTGTGAGGAACACTTTTTTGTCTAAATGCTGCGTGTGATAGTGGACTGAGGAAGATATTTTCCTCAAAGTTTGCTCCTAACACAACAAGGAACACATGGACATAGTAGTATTACCATTGCTACGGCATCCAGCTAACTTACCATGAATAATGTAACGTTACACGTTGCCCGATGATGACGATGGGCCGACTTTGAGTGAAGTTCTACCGACTCAACACACGGGTTGTTCCCGAACTGGCCTGATGTGTGCGGTACGGCCGTTTTTTCGTGTATTTTTTTTACTTGGACACGTCTATATCCATAGCACTCCCCTCAAGCCAAGGATGGAACGAATAGCTGCTGTATAAAATGTGATTAGCGGTAAGATATTCAAGACGAATCTTCTCTCCCGAATTAATGTGCCCCCCTGTCCGACAACACTGTCATTGTGCGCGCGGCGGACGGTAGTTTCAAGTTGAAATATTATGGTGTCAGCACGACTAGAGACAAAATCTACCATATATATGATTAGTGCAAAGATAGTACATGATACTGACAGAATTATAGAAAAAAAGGATGGTTTATTGTTCTGCTAGATTGATTTCAGTCAACCATTATCGGAAAAATCCCGAATTTAGGTTACCCAACGTTAACATAAGGTACATATAACTTTCTGTAATACCATTAGTAGAGGTACCCCCTGACATCTGCTTGGTTTTAAGTCCCAGACATGTAGGAGGGCTTATGTTACAGTATGACCTAGTTCTTGCTGGCCCCGACAGAAAATAACCAAAAATTGCATCAAAAAATTGCAAAATAAATCATTTTGAAGTAGTGTATGCCAAAAAAAATAATGGGGTCCTTTGGGTAAATATCCAATGCACAACTAAACCAAATTTCAGGTCCTCAGGTTTCAACACCACGGCACTGGAGGCCATCATGTGCGACTTTTGTCTGAAAATGACCAAAAAACCTCCATAAAATCATTTTAAAAACTTATATCAAAAAAATTTTAAAAGGGTCTAGGGGTATACACGTACTCTACCTGCATACCAAATTTCAGCTAATTTGGTCGACGGACGACCGAGAAGAAGCGATTTCAAGGTTTGACAGGAGAAGAAGAAGAAGAAGAAGAAGGAGAAGAAACCTTACAAAAACAATATGTTTCGTTGGCGAAACATAAAAAAACATGTACAGATGTAGCTTAGGGAACATTTGCATGTACATGAACATGTATATGTGCTACTAGTAATTTAAATCTTATTACTGCGTTTACTGAATCCTTTTTATGATGTAGGAGTCAAAATGGTTGGCATAAAGATGGTATTTGTGACTTGTGTAAGAAAAGAAGATGTGTGAACTGGCTACCTAACCAACTGATGTTGGCAGTGTTTTTAATGATTTTGGTCATGATTACTGCCTTGACTTGGATGTAACATTGTGTTAAAGTTGTTAGTATTACTATTAGACTAAGTTGTGTTATGGCATCATAGTTAGGGCTCCCCCAATGTGAAAGGATCCAATTATATAACGTTGTTACGACTTTCCAACTTGATTAGGGGTCTAATTTAGGGCTGACCCAATCTCTGAAGCTCAAAGTGAAGTTGACATTTGGTAAACTCAATTGCAGCTGAGTTTATTAAATAAACTTTCCAGGTCGCAGAAGGTCAGACTGGTTGTCTGGTTTTCGTCCCACTGTAAATTTGCTGGAGAGAAGTCAGTGTATGAAAGTTGGAACGTGTTGGCACTTGTGCACATATACGGAGACTGAAGTGAGCTGTCTGTATGCAGTTGTCATTAGGAAAGTATAAACTGAAACAGCGGGTCCGAAAACTTAGACTTACATGTAGGGTTTCTTACCCGTACTATAAATACATTTAAGTTTGCATGGTTTTTATTTCGCAGTAGGGAGAAAATGGAGTGTTCGCGGTGGTTTAAAGTTCGCATTTGAAACAATCGTAGCGCTACAGTCATAGGTGGGCAAAAAGTTTGGCGGTGGTTTTAAGTTCGAGCTGAAAGTTCACCGCGAAAATCGCGAACATAAAACCACTGCGAACATTTCTGCATTTACAGTATCTTAACGTTACATGTACAATGTAGTCAACTGTTAGTTACAACTTGTTCTTTTTTTCCCATATACTTGCTTCACCTCCCTTCTCTTGCCTTTCCTTGAACGCGAACTCTATCTAACGTTTACACGAACATTTTGAAAAGAAATCATCTGTTTAGTACCAGTCGTACTGTCAAACTACAGTGATGAATAGCAGGCACAAGGTGAAAGGTCATGACAGGTCAAGGCAGTAGTGTAACAACTGCCACTGCCACATCCCCTATGTAAAATGTAAAAGGACTGAAAGATTGTGCTTTTATGACTTTCTAGAGTGCTTTTTCAAATCTTCAGTCTAGTGACTCATCTTAGATGTTTGTAAAGATGACGCATACACACATTATTCTCCTTACTCTCTACATCTGTAGCAGGTGGTTTACTTGAAAAGGGGATTTAAGGAAAGATCCCTCTCGCTCAGGAAGTTTCCTGCACACCTGATCCTACCAAACGTCTGGATTGTAAAGAGTCCATTAACTGTGCAATAACTGTTCCTACAGGCATGTGTGTGCATAATGTAACCATACATTTTGTACCTATAAACATAAAGGTTTATACAAAGCTCTGGAAAGACAACTATTATTCTTTTGTGCTACATGTATGATACAGAGCCAATATTTTATTATATTGTAAGTAAGGCTGAAGGAATAGCAAATTGATCTGCAGAAAGTGCCAAACTTAAGTTGGAAAAATCAAGCAAGAATTTGTCACACTTGACTTTGAATTATATTTTTTAAGTACTTATATTTATACTTATATTAAATAATATATGGTTTGAAGTTGATTGTCGTGAAGCCTTTGGCTTTCCTTCAGTTTGGGGAGGGGGGTGGTTTGGCATGGCTCAAATTTGCCAGAAACCACAGGCAGTCAGCAGGAGATTATTACATTAATTTTGTAAAGCCCCAAAACGAAGTAAGGTTAGAGAAAAGGTCACGCCGCTCTGGATAATCCCTGCAATGATTAAACTGCCATTCAGTCCCCGGTTGTGTACGTGACATTTTCTTTAGAACGGAAGGGAACCCCAAGTCCCTCAGTTGGCAGTCATCTTGATTAGGTTTACCATGCATCTGAACAGGAATCCAAAAATCAATGGGAGGAGGTGCCCTTGTGTCTATTCTGACCTTATCTGGGTTGCAGAGGAGACAAGCGACACTACTACCAACTGATCTGACATATTATATGTCATCCATATTCCACGCTAGCGACAACTGAAGTCTTGATGGCTAAATGCACGGGAAAAGTTGGTCATGGGGTTATACCAGATCTATACTGAGATTGTAGTGGGAAATATTATTTCATATTTCATGGATGGAAGACAAGACAGAGCACTCTTCAACAGATTGTAGATGATGGATGAAGACAATTTGAGATGTGCATGCCCAATTTGAGACGAATTGCACATAGGGGGAAGACAAGACAATTCAATGTGCAACGTTAACCTGCATTGTATGAAATGCACACAGAATATTCAGCACATTATTATGCACATAGAGTCCATTCCAAGTCACCGCGAGGGTTGTTATTGTCATAATTTAGAACTATTTTCAAGTTATTGTTATTATTTGTGTAAGAGATTTGATACTTTTGAAATATTTTGCATGTGATTTCAACATTCTAAATATTTCTTACGTTTTCTAAAACTTTAGAAATATTCATGATGTAGAATATGATATTTACAATGGTTTCTAAATAATGGTAACAGCATTCTACCATTATTTACAATTTTTTACAATTTCTTACCATTTTCTACCATTATTTGTAACATCTCTATAAATAGGTCAGAGGGCTGGGAAGAAAGCAATTCACACATCCTTGCGAAGTTTAGGGAAGAATGCTTTGCACAAAGGACCCAACAGTGTCCTGCAGTGAAGTCTAAAGATGTACAAAGGCAGACAGAAGGGCCAGATTAGCACCTACTTTTATGGGGGCAATCACCATTCTACCATTGTTAACCATTTTCTACCATTTCTTGTTAATATTTCTAAAAGTTAAATAATCACATAGATGTTTAGAAATTATTACAAATAAAGAGGTTTTTGTGCAGTTACTTTCAAAATATTTTTAAATTATCTAATTAAATTCAAATAAATTCATATTTTTGTATTTGATCTTTTAGAAAAATTTAGAACTATTGTCAGTCAGATATTCTTTTATTAAAAATTTTTCAAAATGATTACAAATATTATTATAAAACCCTCGCGGTGACTCGGAATGGACTCTACAATGCCTTATGGAAATGTTTTTGTCCTCCATAAAACTAGGATATCAAAACAGGATGCTGCTATTTCCCTTTGAGGGTAGAAAACAATATCACTTTATAGGTAATTTGAACTGTTCATTGAGTTCAAGGTTATCTTATTATATTTGGCATAGATAGAGAGATTACATATTATATCCTCAAATCATGACATTTATTGCCATTAACGAAGTTTTACAGTGTTCTGATCTATTTATAGAGACTATATTTGCTTCAGTCATTACACACCTCTTCTAACCCTGCATTTATTACATCATATTTGATATTCTTATTTACAATATTGATGTCTTAACTAAATCGAATTTATTTGTGCAGTACAATATAGGCCTTGAAATAGTAGGATGCAACATTTTGATCACAGTTACTCTGCGTCCCATTGTGATTTTGTTTCCACACAAGTCATGTACATTTATTCAAAGATATATTATTTTGATATTTTCTATAATTGCTGGTGATGGAACATATCATCATCATAATTATTCCTATTGATCTTCAAAGATGAAGCACTCAAAAAGGACAACTTCCAATTTTTATACATGTGTATTTATTCTTTTATTAGTCGTTCTGAATAGGGAATTTGGTTCCCTGCTCAATATATCATGACTGCGTTTATTTAGCACCGTGACACCAGTCTTATATGCCTCTCGCTTTTTGCACAGACGACAAATGTCATCACTATGACAACAGCCGTCAGAAGAGACCTCGCTGGAACAACCAGGAAGACCAGAAGTTGAAAGTCTACATTTTCCTTATTAAGGTGAGAGAAGGGCATTCTGACATCCCCTTATGTATTAGTTATGACTTATATGGATTTAGGAACTGGGACTTGAGACCTTTAATGTGTCAAATGATTTGTGGTGCAAAGACGGAGAGAAAAAGAAAAGGTAGGTTGGTACAAAAATGTTTTGCTAATTATTCAAAACTTGTGTGGCTGTACCTGAGTTATGATTTCCAGAGCTTGAATGACCGACTTTTTTCAGATTACCAAAAAAAGATGTCAACAACTTTTGATTTGGCAAAACTGAAAGAATGCAGGCTTGGTACATGTATGTGAAATATAGATGAATAAAATGATAGTACATAACTCACATATTGCAAAAAATAAGAGTAATAGAATATAAATCACATATTGCATATTTCAACCCCTCTTGCTTCATTGCCTTGAAGAAAGATAGGGTTCATGTGATGGAAAATCTACATCAAACATCTCCCAATGTTTGTTAAATTTGGCCTCTTTTTTCCCCTCAGTCCAGTATTTGTGCAGAATGCTTGGGCGCAAGAATAATCTGATCATATGGAAGACCTTGACTTTCCCCATGACTTTCTGTCTGACATTGATAACGATATGTTTGTCATGTGACTCTTAAAATGCTCTTTCATGCCTTGTTGCTATAACTTTGAGCCCTCTTACGTCGTACATTAACTGCTGGGTTGCCTTATTGGACGATTCGTCTCGCGTAGAAACTATCCACCACCGCAGAAAGTGCATTATCTGTGGGAAACATATTTTGCTTATTCATGTATACGACTTCCTAGTATGTAGAGATGTGCACTGCAGTGTAGATAATACCCTCCATTCATCAGAACTGCTGGCTAAGCAAAGGAGACAACTCAATGGCAGCCTGCCCTCTATCGGAAAGAACGATTTACCCCACGTAATGGATAAAAGATTGCCTCTGAAGCAGTAAAAACAGATTGAATGGAAACTGTCCCTCCCCAAAGTGCATGTCTGTCTGCAGCAACATTGGTTTTATACTACCAATGTCATGAAATTTGGTTGTTCTATCCCGTTTGAATGACTATCTGGTCTTGCTTTGATGACAAGTTAATCTGGCTTTTGTCATTATCCTAAATCTCCTCCGGCAATGCCACCATTTTATAGTTCGACTAGGTATGAAATGTCTAAGCCACTTTGCGTTTCAATTTCGCATGCGTCATCTCCTTTGTACAAGCGTCTTGTTCATAAAATAGAGTTTTTCAAGGGAGTATTGAATGAAACCAAAGATTCTTTGAAGAAAAATCTTTTGTGATAAAGTAGGTAACAATAAATAAATAAATAAACAAACAAAAATAAATGCAAACTTATGTTGCATTTAATGTTTAAAACTTTGCAGAATCTTTGAGTTAACAGTTGAAACAATAACCTGAATAGCTGAATATAATCTTCCCTCTTTTATTATCACAAAATGATAAATCCTCTTTTTGATGAAATCAGTAATACCCCTCCAGGCAATATGAATGGAACAGTCCTAACTCTACCATAAGGCCACAAACTACATGCGGCACATTCTTCCAAAGCTCTTTCACTGGAGAAGGTGATTCCGACAGCAATTGAAGCCCCGTATACACCTACTAAAAAGAACTATTATGTGGCATTGCCTTTTCAGCACTTTCTGTAAGTAGCGGCTAAGAGCCTATTGAAGCTGACTGCTTATGGAAATCTGCTGTAATGTTACTTTTTTGACAAGGAAGTTCAAGGTTATACAAAGCAACTGTTATTGAACAAACTTCATACTTGTTATGAAAATGAGCTGTGGTAACAATCTCTCTCTCTCTGTGGTAACAATACACATACACAACTGTAAATGTCTTCAAGGTCATGGGGGATATACTTTTGCAGTACAGAAAAGATGGAGTGTTTTCAGCATTTTTTAGTTCGCGGTTGTAAGAAGGGGTTACAAGTTGGTCAGAAGACAGAACAAGCATTTTCGCAGTGGTTTTAAGTTTGCCGTGAAGAGGTTACTGTGAAAACCACGAACATTAAACTACTGCAAAAAGTTCATATACTGTACATGTAGACCTTTTTAAGTGTAAAGCCGTAGCTAAATTTTCCTCCTGAGTGAATCAACCGTCCTAACTTTGATGTGCCCCCATAATCTGAAACGCACAAAAATTGATGCGCTTGCGGATGTCATCCATATAATCAAATCAACATGGCCTCGGTTATATATTTATCTATTGCTCTTTTTGCCATGCTTGTAACATTCAAAGTTTATCTAAGCTGCACAGGTAGGAAGAGAAGCCAATTTTACAATGACTGAAGAGGGTAATAAATGCAGACTGCTGTCTAAAAGCCCTGCCAAACTTCAGAACGTCAATGTTTGATGTTAAGTACTCCCCATCGTTCAGTATCATACCTACTTGTAATTGACTGCTTATTGATTTCCTATGGCTCTCGCCTCCAGACATGTCCAGGCTTCCACTGGGTATGGTAAATTATTTGGACAGCTTGTCATTTCAAACAGAATATATAGTTATAGATGATGCCCTGAAGGAGATTTAAGGTTGTGCTTGGTAAGTGGTGGGCTCTCTTGGCGCAGTCTTGGACAGGTGTGAAGTACTGTGATGTTCCAGCAGGTAACCTCTGTGGGGTGAAGGTAGTAACGTAGCAAGGTGAAGGGGGAGGGGGGTAAGCTGTAGGTTAGGCTGTACTGGCATGGACTTTATATTTATAGGGTGTCTGTAAGGGGGTTCTTGGGTTTGCATTGCTTCGATGAATGAGCGTAATGTTGCAGCTGGGGCCAGCCATGACTTTACTGCCTGGTCCTTTCTGTGTATCTGTATCTAAATTACTAAATAGCTGGTATAACCGCCCTTCCATGTAACATGCCAGCTTCGCAGGCACATGTCGTGGCAGCAGCTTGTTATATTATACCAAACAACCTGTCACACCTAAACTTTGCACACCTGATTGCAAGTGTTGTTTGAAGCTATCTAGTGAGGATGTTGATGGCAATGAGTTCCACTCTACGACATTTCAAGGAAAGTTCTCTTTTGTGTCTCAGGGTATTGTTTCTCTAAGATCTCGGGGATAGCTTGGCACATATTTCTGAGAGGTATGGCCCTATGGGGGAGCGCAGGATTCTCAACACTCATTACACAATATGGTAGATTTAGAAACATACTTATTATAAGTTAAACATTCCTTGAAATTCAACCCATTATATTTTACATACAATTTGAATTATAGTAGTCAGATCACAAATTGGGTAAAATCAAAATGGCTAATTATGCCTTACTGTACCTTTATCTATATTTTTAATACTATAGAAACAGGACATTTTCTTTCAACCCCTGACACAACATACATTGTGCATGTAGGCCCACAATACAGTATGTTGTATGTTGACATTGCATTGAGACATTAACATGTTTCAAAGTTACAAAACTTAAGACATTCAAACTTTTTAGCCAAAACAGTCAGGAGCCGTCAACCAGCACTTTGCACTTCGAGATAAAGGATTTTCTACGAAGAGTGCACACATAAGTCATTTTCCTCAGCATTATAGTATATCATCCTTGCCATTTAGACTCACATGTTTCTAGCACTTAACAGTTTGCCCTTGCAGGACGACTTGGAAGCACTTCAAAGCATAAAATGGAAACTTTCTACAGCAAAAATTGTCCAAAATACTGGAAGCTAGCCAAAGCCATTACTTCCAAGCCCCAGCAGTAAAAGTGCAAAACGGCTTCAATATATAATAGGACCGAAAGCCTGTAATATTGTACCGTCTGCAAGTTTGTGCCAAGGTGGGCGGTTATTTAGGATTAATGAGAACGCGCAGCGAGCTCCCTCTCCCTCCCCGTTGGGTGATGGGGGGTGTGGGGAGAAATCTTCAAGTACAGCGGCCTGCCGACCTCTATTTCCTGTGAGCTATAATGGAATGGATTGATTTTATAATTACGTGCATGGAGAGTCTCTTTGAAGACCGCCTCGTCTTTAACAACGTGACTTATACCTCGGCTCAGACGCAGGTGCTCACGATCAATCACGGAACGATCTTTGGGCGAGCCGGTTTGCGGACGACCTTTTCGACGGGGAAGAGTGATGGGGAAGATGAAGAAAGATTAGGGAAAGCACGAGTGTCATGATGTGTTGATTATGATGTGTGCAGGTTTCTCATTGCCCCCCTGAGATGTTGGCTTACATTAAAGCCAGCGTAAGATGGCACGGGCTGAATATGGATTAAGGCACGCCATCAAGGTTATGGGGGATTTTCCATTAATGAATATCGGGAGGGTTGTTGTTGCTTTTTTGAAGGGGTAATACTGCCTTACACTAACAAAATGGAGCAACCCTTAGGTCTACAACATATACATTATGGAGAATTTAAACTTTTAAAGTTTGCCAACTACATTATATTTGGTATTACATACATCAACTATCAGGTGAAAGTGGGTAGAAGGAATAACATATTTTCTTTAAAGTTACTACCTCTTTTACTCACTGGTGGGTAAGATACTGCCATTTTATCTTAGAAACTCCATGCCCACAAATGTCTGGGTGTCACAGATAAAAAGGAAAAGTTATGACAGGGCTATAACAAGCCACATTAGCGTAAAGCAGTTTATTGCTGTCCCTGAACGTCGTAAATATGCCTCTGTCTTACAGTTACAGTCCCAGGAACTGGGGATGAATGACAGAATCCTGTTAGGACAGGAGATTGTGCCGACAGAAAGGAGTGGGATTGGATCTTAACTGATGCTTTCAGAAGATCCTCCAATTTGTCTCTCGTCAATTCCCCACCAGGAGAAGGCCTTCTTACGCACATGGGGACATTATCGGACAGGTTCTGTGCCTCCTTTCCCATCCCTGCAGCCTCCATAAATCCTGTGGAACCAATGGGCTTTTCTTCCTTACTGAAGGCCCTAACAAATTACATCCACGGTGGGGGCCTAATGCTACACCTGTCTCTGTCAAGCTGGGAGGTTTAAGGGTGTCCAAACTACGTTTGATCCTCTTCCCAACACTATAACTCACACATGTATCTGTACAAATGCCTGGCTCAATGCCAAGTATTTGTATTTCAAGTCTAATTAAAGGACCCAAGCAATATGAGGGCCTGAAAATTGGATTTTGAAAGTCAATTTATTTAGTCATTTCTATACATGATTAGTTCAAACAGCACTATCATAATGTATAGCGACGTCCATGGTGCAAAAGTATGATGTCCTTGGGTTTTTATAGGCTTCCGAAATTAAGGGGATCATCATACAGCTCGTTTTTGCACGGTTTTAAAATGCTCGAAGTATGAAGTTATTTTGCAAATGTGCTAAACAGTGTTAGTAAATTTCTTTACCATACAGATTTCAGCATTTTGTAATTTCCATTTTTTTTGCCCTAATATTGCTTTGGTTGCCTTCAAGAACCTTATAATGTCCTTGGTCTAATGGTTAGACTTGAAACAGGTGTTGCTATAATTCCAGGGAATGTTAGATTCCTTACCGCCACTTGATTACATCATACTCATCAACTGATCGGTACAATGTACATATATATTAACTATGACGAGAAGGAATTCTTATGTACATGTATTGTCATGATTAAGCCTGTTCACGCATTAGATTCTGTACAGTATGTGCAATGAGGTGTGTGCATTGTGGGTAATATGTTAGTTAAAGGCCACCGAGATATAAACAAAACAACTCTGGACATGAATTGTTAGAAGTTGGAAGAACTTATTAATAGGTCGCTTCACTTTTGACATATTGTCCATTATGAAACATGTAGATCTTGCTGCACATTTAACTGTGAACATACTTATTTTCCTCAGGCCATTTTGTGTATATTTTGTACATGTGTATACAGTATCGGCTGAGGTACTCTTACGTAAGAGTGAAGCTTTTTACCAAATTCAATTTTTATATTCAAATACTTTTATCTCAATCAGCTGCAATTATTATAGCATAGACATACACTGTAAATCATTGCTCTAAAAAGAGGGGGAGCACACGTAATACAGACGTGCACAAAGGTGTTAGGTGAGGTTTCAGAGTATCAGAAGTAGGAAGAACTAGAGTGACACATTGTTATAATCTGGAAACTTTTGAATCCCCTTTATCCCAGGTATAAGAACTTGATGTGCCTCCGTAAATTTGTAATATAAGAAGCGGGTGAAATTGGTGACCTTAGGGCGAGGGAAGTCAGTGATTTGTGACAAGACGCTTGAAGCTTGAGATTTGCAGAGCCCCTTGCTGACAACTTAATGTAGTTCTGGCCTCTAGCCTGAAAATTGAGATGTTCCATCAAATCCCCAAGTCTTAGAGAACTGGGGGCACTCAGGGCAACCTTACTGGCTGGCAGGTGCCAAAAATGCAAAGACTGCATCAACACTACCAGTAGTATACTGTTACTGTAAATGCAAAAATGTTTGCGGTGGTTTTATGTTCGCAGTTCTTGCGGTGACCATTTCACCGCAAAGTTTAAACCACCGCAAACATTTTGTCCAATACTGTAGCAGTATCTGACTATAGCGCTGCCGCAAACTTAAAACCACCGCGAACACTCCATTTTAGCCTTGGCTTAAAATAAAAACCATGCAAACTTAAATGCATTTACAGTACTATACATCAACACATCTTCCCTCCCATCCCTCAATGATAGAAGTGAATGACCAACAAGTAGGATACTTCTTGTATTAATTTGTTCAGCTAAATTTACGATTTTGCTAAAACTTTCAAGCTGTTAAAGCTACTAGTCTACATGTATTAATATAGAATATTTCTACATGGACTTGAAATTTTAAAACAACTTCTTTGTTCATTTTTACACAACCAGGTAATCTCACCTGCTGACGTTTCGGTGTCTGTCAGACACCTTCTTCAGAGCTTCTGACTGGAGTACTGCTTCTCACCGCTATAAGTAGCTGATGTAGGTGGCGCTTTTGCGGCGAGAACGTAATCCCAAATATGGCTGAGCTTGTATCCCCCCTCGTCTCGGTTCATCACAAGCGCCACCTACATCGGCTACTTATAGCGGTGAGAAGCAGTACTCCAGTCAGAAGCTCTGAAGAAGGTGTCTGACAGACACCGAAACGTCAGCAGGTGAGATTACCTGGTTGTGTAAAAAGAATCTCCTATATCCTATATTCTACCAACCTGATGAAATTATTTTCGGAACTTCTTTGTTCAATTAGATTGATGATTTTGCTAAAAGCTACTAGCTACATGTATATGATTGTGATATTTTTACAAGCAATCTAAGCTTGAAAACGACTCAGATGATAATGTTTATTTGCATCCTCTTTTCACATCCATACTTGAGCGGTACCCTAAACAGTATGATGTCATTCAGTGGCCAAAAATAGTTCACTATAAATCTTCACATTTTCTTCTACTGTAAGCATGTCTCCTTGGGTCCCCTGTGATTTAACTTGAGGTCTGCTTCATCATCAACTGTTGGTGTAATTGTACACTATCTCCCACCCCAGGCCCAACATACACTATTTGTCTTCATTCACCTTCCTTCATTTCCAGGGTCACCTTGGAACATGAACTGCTGACTTGCCTGTGCTCAGCATGTTTCTTTCAGCTGATTTATCTCCGCTGTTAAATGTTGCTGACTTTACAACTTGTGTCAGGGATCAACGTTTTTAGCAAGCAACACTTCAGAACTCAAAAGCCATTACTGTATGAGAGTAAGAGTTATTTTATGCTGAGATACTGCAAATGTTTAGATTTTTGCGTTGGATTAATGTTCGTGGTTTTGTGGTAAGCTCTTCACCACGAACTTAAAACCAATTTTTGTCCTATCTTCTGCTTGCCTACCCCCTTGTCTAAGCACTACGCACTCTACATTTTACAATTATTTATATAATTATAATTAGAATGTATTGAAGGCACATCATACTGTGAATATGCACGAATACTAACAAGACACAATAAAAAAACAAAGCTGATCTTCAAACTTTGAATACATATTTACTGTACTGTAGCAGATCAGTAACGGTTGATCACGCCAGACTCCTGAAAGTGACTGTTCTACCCGTCTATAGCACCCTTGCCCAGTCGCTTGTAGGTGTGAGGCCATGCACTATTATGGTTTCCGACTGGCAATCCGTTAAGGCGTGATCTTTCTACTACATGAATATAGCACTACTATTGTTTCAACCACAAATGCTCTATTTTCTCCTTACCACGCAATCAAAACCCGCGAACTTAAAACCACTGCGAACACCCCCATTTTCTCCTTACTGTGAAATCAAATCCCCGCGAACCTAAACTTAAAGGCATTCACAGTAGCCTTTTGGCATTGTTCAACTCAACTACCAGAGTGATGGATTCATTCTATCTGCAACATGACATTCAGAACATACAAGGTCCAGTCTGATGTATTGTTTGACCTAGATCTCGCTTTCGGCAGGATATGCGGAAGCATGGTTCTAGATATTGCTCTCATCACGTTGTTGCTCGTGATCCTTAGAGGTTAGGCACCAATTCCCCTGCAAATGTAGGTCACGATCATCGTTCTAAGGAAAGTGAATTTTGGTGTGAAACGCTGATTTACATTCTAATGGAGAATTGTGACTGATGTCATCTGCTGTTCACTTTCATAACCCAGTAATACATCTTTTGCATCTCGTTGAACAATAGATACGGAAAATCCAATTTTCCTTTACATGTGTTATGTCAAGCAGTTCTAAATGTTGCATTCTAAAGTTTTTGACCCAGATCATTCCTTGAATGTACAATGTTGGGAAGATTCCATATTAGAGTACATTGATAGCATCTCTTCATAACCTTGCAAAATGTCAATGTTTTATGATGGCAGTTACCTTAGTCGTTAGACATAAAGACTAACAAAAATCATCAACGTTAGAAATGAATGGATTTTGCAGTTAAGGTATAGTCCTAGGAACATGAATAAACATCTTGGACAGAACCCGGGGTGACCTTGTTCAAGGCCATAGCCGGGACTATTTCACGACTCATTTGCAAGTATGCATTTAAAGAGAGCCCTTTCCTTGTACTAAATATTTTGTGGACATCTGGGATCTGCAGGCATCACTAGAAGACAGGAACATTACTGTTTTGTGACTTGAATATTTTATCAGTTTGACAAACTAGTTGTAGTTGTGTTGAAACCATAAGTGTTCTTGACAATAATGGTTTATCTTAAGCACACTCAACATCATTACTTCAAGAGCCTTTAATTCCCAACATGCCTTATCTCCAGACTTTTCATAATATTCATTTTGACCTTTTCATATCCATCCATATGCCAGAAGAAGATTCAGATCCCTAAAAAATGTTGGAGTCGCAAGCTGCCAACTTTTCTGCTTATAACAAGCACTGATATCACCTACAATATAGCTTAGTACCTGCTTTCACAGCCAGGCTTAGTAGCGTGGAGATATAAAAGTTTTATTGGCATGGTATTAGGATGTCTATCTCCTGTCTACAGCCTTCTAGAGGGGAAATGTAATTATGCTGTGGGAAGTGTAATTAAGTTCAGCCTAACCAGAAGTAATATTAGCTTCTTATTACGCATCAGTCCAGATTTAATGAGATTTTACCTGTGCCTAAGGGAGTTCTGACAACCTGAAATGTGGTGGGTTCATATTAAGAAGACTACGCAAGAGTGAAGATGATATATTTTAGAGTCATTGGCATTCCAGTAGAGCTATGCCAATAAATGAGAAAAGGGAAGTAAGGAGGGTTTAGTCATGTTTGAAATGATGTGAAACTAGTGCAGTGTATCTGTACTGGTTTCTATTCATGCATGAATTACAATGTATGTACATACATGCAATATGTACAGAAAAAGATGAATAGTTCAGTGTTGCACAGGGACACAAACATGTATCATATTGTATGAAAAGTTCATGAAAGTACAAACAAGTCATTCCCTTTTATTTCTTCTAAAAGGAAGAAGAATGTTTTCTTCTCAATGTCAGCGACCCAAAGTCCCAAAATGTAGATCCTTTAGAATGTAGTATGAAGCCTCTTCACGAAGTTTGATCTTGACCCTGAACCCTATGTGAAGGAAAGGGCCCCCATGAAGTGAAAAGTTCATAGTGTTACCTGACCCCGAGCTATTCCAAACATGTTATTCATGCCACTTTGACTTGATCTGATCCCAGGGCAGTTGAGAAGGTTATCTGGCAAGTAACCTTTGACCTGCTATGTCACCTGTGATCCTGATTAGCCCTACATGTCACAATATAACCGCATGTAGATGTAGCAAACCTGCAACTTTGCTACCTGCATACTCTGTGAGAATAGAGGATTTTGTTGACCTTGTTGTTATGACAAATATTACCCACCAGCAAAATATCAATCTCAAACCTCTATGAAGTTCTGAGTTGTTGGCTGTGTTTTTTGTTTCTCATAACTGCAAAAGGCATTTTGGTGACCTTTTCGTTTCTATTCCAGTTTATGAAAAATTGGGCTGTGAGGAACAAAGCCATTCGACCTATTTGGGTCAAAAGTCACTTGAGTCATTGGAGTGTTGATCAATACTCCATTATAGGTGCTGTACAGCCTAGCCAAATAGAGAGAATCTCTCTTGAGCTCTCTGATGTCATCCCACTTTTGTACCTGACTTGGCTTATGCTTGAGGGTGTGGGGTGAAGTATGGCCACAGTGGTGAAAAAGCTCTTTCCGTGAATACTGCAGGTAGTGTGTCAGAATAATCAATAAAAGTATCACAACTCCAAAAATACAGATATCATACCGGTATTTCATGTTGTTGAGGGTTACATTACATGCATATCGATTCCTCAACATCTATTTCTAAGCTATGGTCTTTTTGCAGGTCTGTATAACAAAAAAATTAGCAAACTGTTCACATTATATTGCACTGACACTTTTACAATTCCTCCCTTTAATACATTATTCCCGTAATCTATAATTACAGCAATGAGCTGATATAAAAGAAAAGCTGTCTGTGGTTATTCGCTGGCCTATAGCCAGTGCATAAAGCTGAACTCCCAGGCACAGATGAATCCAGCTCAAATGTTCTGTCGTCTTACTATATGCCAATGCTGTTCCTTTCACTTTTCAGTTAGTACAGTGTACTTTTCAGTTAGTACAACTACACATAGGTAGCAGTTTTTAAAGTCAAAAGAAGTTTTGTCATTATAATCCTACATTTGCCAATCAGGCTTAGTTAAATAAAGTTACTGCATAAGCCATATGATTACTGTTTATCCTGTGCATTCTATTTGTTCTGTGTTTATTCTATTTATTTCAAGTATTCTGTTTGTCTTAGCTACAATGTAGCTTTAGACAATATGTTGGAATGATGTCTCAAAAGTACATGGGCAAAGTGTACTGGTACTATCTGTGCACTACAGTTGAGCAGTTGTTCTTCGATCAATCGGCATGAATGTACAGAAAAGTTTTCAGTTGTCCTTGAATCCAAGCCAGATGGATAGAAGACTTAGCGGAACATTTCCAGCTTGATCCTGAACCTGTCAGATAACAGGCAGACTATCAGCAGCAGTAAGCTCACTGTCACGTCCGAGGAAGCTCTCATACATGAGAAAGACGTGTTTTCCTATTCCCGATACTCTATGATCGAAAAGGGGAATCTTAGCCTTCAGTCAAGAAATTGCTGTCTGATCTGACAACAAAGTAATACCAAAGTTTGGCCTTGTATCTATCAAGATCCGTCATGTAGCGCACAAGAACACAATGACAGCTTCTGATAAGATATACCTCATGTGCTTCAACGTATCTGACTTTGAATATGCAAAAGAAAAAAACAGGTTACTTTATTGTTAGGATGTTGTATCTAAGTCTTACCCAGACTCATACCATTAAAAATCTCTTCCAGACTTAAACAAGTTGATACAGTACCTCTTCTTGTGTATATGTATATGTATATGTATTATACATGAATAAACAGACGAAAAACGCATCCTGACTTCTTTACGCAACCATTTCACTATACATATGGAACACGTTGTCAAGACTTTTCTCCTGTTCAATATAGTCATGTGTAAATAGACAAACTCAGTATCTGGAAATAGATGGTGTAGAAGATTTAGAATGTGGTATCTAAGGGTTGTTTCTGTGGCATCTTTTCCGTAGGGATTGTTTGTTGAAGGTCAAAGGAGCACGGGAAAGGCACACGGAATGTGTTATCTTTCCACCATGATTGTCCAGATAAACTTTGACTTTGATAGCTGTCTGTAAACATGACTAAACGATCACTAGACACACCAAAGCTTTGAAAGATAAAAGTTGTCGGGCAGATCAATTCGCATGGTTGCTCTCTTTTCATGTGTCAAAAGGTCAAGGGAAGGCAAATGTCACATGTTCCAGACTACAAAGTACAAACAAGCAGAAAAACAGATTGTTCCTGGGGAATGCAGACTTCAGGGGGATTCCTTCCGTACAGGGTCTTTGTAGTCTCACTCTGTATAGTCTAAGACTTCATTATTATTTGGATGATAATTTTTAGAAACCCATAAGTCTTGAAATAGTATTCATTAAATGTAAAAGGATTTAGATGCAGGTTAAAAGAAAGGAAGACAACTATGAAGCCTTGCCCATATAGATATAAACATGGTCTCATAGAATAAGTGTCTCATGTATATGTCAAAACATGAATTATCATCATTTCATGTTTTCTGTAAAAAGATATATCAATGTACATGACTATGTATGTATGAGTGTATGTATAAGTGCTCTCAGCTTTCTCAAACTCCAAGCTTTTAAATTGATAAAACCACTCTATAAGCTCCAGAAAATTTTTTATTGTCACGTCATGTCACAGGACCGTTACCATATATTAAGTATTAATGTCATCATAATACAATGTGTAAACCAAAGTACACCTGAGTATTTTACCTGAAGGTTGACTAACACAATGTAAAGCCTGCTTGTTCAGAAGGTGCATAATTATGTCTTGCTGCTATGGTAGCGACCAACTCTTGAGCAGAGATGCTAGACTTGACCTAAATGCATGTTTGACAGGAGGGTTTCCTGTGTGAGAGTTGGCACTAGTGGGTGTGTTTGTACAGTAGGCAGGGGTAGAACAGGGGTCCAGGTCGGAGCTGGTCAAGGCCAGCCGTATCTGCTTAATCCTTCCGCTGCCTTTAATCACTCCCACCAGGTGAGCACTGTGGGGGCACATCAACCTCTACAAGGTGATAATAAGCAATTTATATTAGGTTGGGTACATACTTGCTCAGCTGCGTGAAATGATAACATTGTTTCCTGAAATTCCTCGCTGTGATAGAAGTTTGGGTTGTCAAAATTAGCTTGCAGTCAGGCCGGCTATTTGGCTGATACATAACAATGATTAGGGAAATGTTTGATGTGCTTGGGCCAAGAATATTGTTTATACTTAACGACATACATGGTCTTGATAAGGACATACAGAATCTAACCCTTAAGACCAATTAGATATATAAGCTGCATGATATATGTTTGACACTGGAAGAGTTGACTGCGTCATATTAGGATATATCGCTCATTTTACTGTAAGGCCACACCATTTTGATTTCTTGGTTACTAGTAATAGAAATTTAAAAAAAAATGCTAGATTGGAAAATCAACGGGAAAACAGAATCTCAGAGGAAAGTTTGTACTTTGGTACACACAGTGTCAGGGAGTGAACAGGGTCAGGTGCAAGTTTTTACCCCAGCCTTCTGTTTTCGTGATTTTTGTTGTTGCTAAATTTGTTTAAAAAATCCGCTAACCAAGAAATTAAATTGATGGTTCAATAGAATAGTAAGTCAAGTTGTATGCTAATGAATCAATTAGCTCCTGTTGTTTTAGGAGCTAATGTTGTTTGTGTGTGTGTGTGTGTGGGGGGGATGTGACAGCTTCCCCGGTGGGATTCAAACCTGTCAGTCATCGGCAGTTGTGACCTGCATTTATCTACGGTAAGTGCACAGGAGTGAAGAGCCTGGAACCATACTGTACATTACATAGCGCTTCAAGTGACAACCACAATCTATACAAATGTCCCTTCAGGCTCACAGCTAATGCACTTGATCCATACTTCTGCAACATGGGAGTTACTATCCAACTGGTGCAGGCTCCACCGACAGTAAATCAAACTCAGGTGGCAGAAGACAATGTAGCTAAACACAATGTAGATGAGTTGTCTCTAACAATACAAATTGTCTCTGAAATAAAAGAACTATTGTCTGGATTGTTATCTCGAAACAATACAGATTGTTTCCCAAATGAATTAATGAACAATTAAAGCAAATGAGGTGTGAATAGATGGCAATTACAATACATTTAGGGGAGGGGCTGAACATGTTACATTATTTACATGTCAAGTATAGCAGAAGGAGGTATAGTTTAATGCCTTTGCCCAGCCATGTAGTCTTGTAAAACAGATGTGAAGTTTATTTGAGGTATAGTAATAAAGAATGTTGTAAGATTGCTGCCAGTTTAAACACCTTGCACAATTTTCCTGTCATTTATCTGTGAAACATGACTAGCTGGTTTACATGACATTGACCTTGTAAAGTTGGCAACTTGCCAGGTTGTATCAAATATCACACCTTAAAGGCCCCTGAGTCTTTGCAGCAAAGATGAGGGATTCTCATGTGTAGGAGATGCACACAAATGTCCCCTAGAGGCACATTTGAAGAAAAGCTCTTTGCAGTGGGATTCACTAAGAGTTTGAGTTGTGGCTTTGGTTGCCGTTATAGTACATGTACTTGGGACGGCGAGAAATGCTGATGCATCTTTTGTAAAATCCACCTCCAGCTTGGATTGGTGCCATCTGCGTCAGTGATTGCAATCTTCGGTTGCCCTACAAGTGCCGTTTTTCGCACGACTTTTACACTCGGAGGCTTTGCATGTCACCCTGCTGTGAAAGAGGTGAAAGACCACAATCCATACAGATGCCCCCTGTGGTTAGAGCCTTGCCACTGCTCTTGATCTTTATGGTAAGCCAGGGAAAGGCAAATGGCCCAGAACGCCCCTCATACGTGTATAGGTATGAAGACTGATATATAGGATGGTGCTAAGTACACTTTCTAGTGTCAGTCATGCTGGTAGCTCAGATTTTGTTTGTTTTAGGGGTGGAGTCAGGAGGGGGGGGGGCCTGCAAGACCAACGCCATAGGCACAAGATTTCAAGGGGGTCCCCCCTCCCCCCAGAAAATTTCCAGAATATAATCCTCTGAAATGGCATTTCCTGCATATTTGAGAGAATTTCAAAGAACCCCCTGTACACCCCCCTCCTCTCTACAGGCATAGTCAGAGCAGTTGATAGTAAAGGTTATTGATAAGGTTATTTCAGGCACTTTTGTATGGAATGGAACATCAATGATTGAGGAATGTGCAGTAATGACTTTAGGATGGACTCTGACATTATCATGATAGGGTGTTGGAAAATTCTGGAGACAATTCTCACAGGAGAAGATAGTCAGACAGTGAAATCTAAAAGCTATTTCATTCTTGGCAAAACGCCATGCTTCCCAGTTATAGGGATATCAAGGTTTGTATCTTTGCATGAAAGTTCATCTGTATCATCAAGATTTGTATGATACATGTTTTAAAATCGGAGGTAGAATTGAGATACTGTAATTCACTTTATCTTCACGGTAGCAAAAGTTCATGGTGTAACTGTAAGAAAAATTTACATTTTCACCGAACTTCACGGTGGCGGCAAGTGGAAAAAAAATGTGTAGGTCTTGTATTATACTAAACGCTAATTGTTGTAGAGAGATGGGGAGGGGGGGAAAAGATGAATGTTTTTTTTCATGGTGATGATAAGTTCACGGTACAGAGGTGACCGTTAAAACAGTGAACATAAAGTTACAGTGAAAGAAACAAGAATAACAGAGGCCAGTGTTACAAATGTACACAGTCTCTCTCTGTCGGGGCTTATTGGACCAAGAAGCTTGATTTAGCCAAGCTAGAATTGAGGCAGTTGCAAGTATTTTTGTCTATTCTCTACTGTTGTGACGGTAAGTTCACACCAATTTAATTTCTTGGTTAACAGATTTTAAAAAAAATCAGCAACAAAAAAAATCATGAAGACAGATGGCTGGGGTGAGAACTTGCACCTGACCCTGTTCACTCCCTAAAATTGTGTGCACCAAAGTACAAACTTTCCTCAGTCTGAGATTCTGTTTTCCTGTTGATTTTCCAATCTAGCATTTTTTATAAAATTCCGTTGACCAAGAAATCAAAATGGCGTGGCCTAACATGGTGTGACATGCTATAGTTGAAATATTGGTCTCTTTTGCCCCATGCCTTTGTTAGCATCAGGAAGTAGTTTCCCAAGATCCTTGTAATCTTAATAAGCACTAGAAACAAGAGAGACCACTGTGTGGTTTCAAGTGGAAGGTTAATTTCCTTCTAGGCATGTCTTGTTGACCCCCAGAGACCCTCCGAACTTGCAATAACAGGTTGAGCCTTTCCAGACTTACCATAATGTGCTTGCGGGTTTATCATATGCTCGTTTACAATGTTTTTGAAACAGAAAACCATTACTGTCTACTTTTTGTCCATTATTTTATCTTAGGCCACACCAATTTAATTTCTTGGTTAACAGATTTTTATTTTCAAAAAAAAAAATTTAGAAAAAAAAAATTTTTTTCTAAAATTTTTTGGGGAAAATAAGAATCTGTTAACCAAGAAATTAGATTGTTGTGGCCTTAGAGGTATTAATAGATAATATAGATTGTCTAAGATGCAGGATTCCTTCTTCCAAAGATAAATGAAAAGTTTTAAGACCCCCCCCTAATTTCACGTACATGTTTGTTTTGTTTTGTGTGATGATACAATACAATAGTCAGAGAATATTTATCAGCAAGAGCCAAATTGTATAACCCCATATCGGAGGGGTGATAACTACCCTTCCGGTTTGCATTTACAGTCTCCACATTCATCTTACCCAGATGGCCCATAAAATATTGAAAATGAGATGCTGTGAGGCAAACCAATCCATAAAAACTTTGATTTGATGACTGACTAAGTTTGGAAATAAGAATAATTTGTTACAGTTGGTCCACAGCCAAAGTAAAGTCTAGTCATTCATCATAGGTATACAGATGGCAGAGGGAAGCCAAAGAACAAATGTTATCCCATTAATAATGAGTACACTGTCCTTTTGGGAATGTATGTGTAGGAGGTAGGTTAACTAGTTGGGGCTGCCAAAACCGACAGTGATCTCTTAAGATCTGGTAACATTTGGAGAAAGTTATACTCTATAATGACTGTACCATATTTTGCATTACCACGTAAATGTCAATGGGTGATGGAGTGCAACTATATGCAGTTAAGTGCCTCTGGTGGGAAAAAGCTGTGCAAAAAGGTTGCTCTTTGATAACTTCAATTTCATAACTGGAAAACCTCCAAGAAAACTGTAACTTCACATACAAGCAGGGCGGTGGAGAATTAGGCCTTCCTACGGGGGTACGGAACGTAGAATCGGCAAAAAGGGGAATAGTTGGCAAGGAGAGTCAATCCACGGGAAGGTAAACATTTCCCCCTGACTGTGCCTGGAAATAAGACCCTATGGTGGCCAAACTCTCCCGGTAAATATTCTCCCTATAGCCGGCGTAGTCAGTCTGTTAGAGACTAGAGAATTATCACTTTGAAAGTTTGATGCGATGGCTGGGATAGTGATTTCACCCCTGACCTTATGATGGAGAGGTGGGATTGCAAACCAGTAGACCAAAACATGAAGCTCTGAACAGTGGTTCTTAGTTTTTTTCTTCAAGGAAGTTCAAGGTTTTCTGATAGGATACAGCTGGTAAACCAGAAACAACCTAAGTAGTTGGAAGGGCTCTTTTAAGACCCTGTTCATACTAGGATTTGGGAATCGGGATTACCCAGGTCTTGGTATGAACAGGGTCTCAGTCTCCCAGAACAGACAAAGGAGAGTTCATGTGTATGCATCTTTTGAAATGATAACATGTCTACAGTGTACATTTCTATATTTTTGATAGTGTTTCCCAGACAAGGGTATACACGGTTCACCTGTTTACAGTACCTGTCCGCCAGGTGAGACCGTACAGGTGTAAACATGCCATCATTCAACACTTACATAGATGCTTACCTGGACAAGTAAACAAGACAGGTTTAAATGACCTTAATGTCAACACCAGGTACAGTTTACCCAACAAAAGAACTGTCAGCCTTTCCCTTTCACATCCTCTTAAGGTATTTCCCTTTCAGTTCAAAAACAATAGAATTATGATACACATTGTTACGTTTATGTCTGTGTTAAATCTGATGAGGTTTTGACAATATCTGAAGGATTGGTTGAGCCTATGCAGAAGAGTAAAGCTATGCAAACATTTGTGTCTGCAGATTCCAACCAGGCAGAGCAGTCCTTCCTGTTTACCACTAACAAAGCCTTCTCTGTCATGTCTGTAGTCAGTGCTAACATCTTGTATTGTAATGTCATACTGTACTGAGAGAGTACACCATTAACAGTGTGTACAAGAACCTACCTGTCTTTCTTGGAAGCTTATTATGGTTTAACTGTGTCACATTCCAAGAAAGTTTAGTCTACCTACCTACATGTACATGTAGTGTATAACTTGTCTTTTCCTTCTTTGTTCTCTGGACTTTCTTGATAATGCAAGTTATCGAACTTGACTTGTATTGTACTATCACATTAACCATGCAAATATAATATAGGGGAAGGCTTGTAAGAATTGCAATGTCCTTTTGTGGAAGCTACAATGTTTTGAAATAAACTCAGAGCTGCCAATTGATCTACTGTCCCCTTACATTGATGACAATACATCACTCTGCCTGCCTTTTAGTTTCATATTTATTTTAGGGCACAGCTAGACAAAAAAGGATGTTTTTTTGTTTTTTTAATATTGATAATCCATTTCTTGTGTATATTGCTTATTAAGTCCATTTGAAAACAATGTAGTATTGTTTTTAATGTCTATAGTATGTATGTCCCCAATGTAGAACATTATCACCTCGGAATTAGCATATTGTGGGTCTTGTACATTAACATTCTTGGCTATATTCCCCTCCCTATTTTTGATGGTGGTACCGTTAAGTCTGTAATGAAGTTTAAATCTTTAATGATTCAGAAGTATATCCACCCCCATTGTATTTACATTTACCATATTCTGAAGTTCAAAGCTCTATAAATAAGCGCTGCGCAATAAAACAAGCAAGGAATATAAAAGTTAATAGAGTAGTTATTTTATTGGGTCATTTAGAGTAATTTTGATGGCCATTTACGGCTATTTCATGTCGCTTCACTAAGCCACTTACCTATACAGGGTAGTACACCCCACGGTCATTATACCATGAAAGGAATACATCCTTTGTTCTCAGGTCCCCCCCCCTCCCAACTCTTACACAACCTTGGAATTAAATCCCAAATCTGCAAGTCTTACGAACCCCCCTTTCCATTAATCCACTCTTTTGAGGCAACGACTAAGCAAGCCTTAGTAGTACAACGTGTGTCCAAAGTAATGCAATATACATCATCGTCGATAAATAAATGAATGGGTTTTCCCCTCCTTCCAACCACCTGTCGTGTTGTATTACTAGATGTTGGGCGGAAAAGATCAGTAGACAGTAAGATTGATGTGTTTTTGGTGGTAGTAAATCTAGCTCCAGCTGAGGTATCACTATGGTCCTTAGCTCCAGGCTTGCTTGTCGGCTCTAATTGTGAGGCTGCACACCGGAAAAGGTTAGATGGTTTTATGGACAGTTAGAGCAGCCTAAAGCTGAGTGAAAAGGCAGTGGTAGTTGGATAGGGAATCAGGAATTGAAATAATCAAAGTAATACGACTGAAGGTTGCCTTGAAAGAAAAGGGGTTTATTAAATGTGTAATTTTTCCATTTGGGAGAGGTGGGAGCGATACACATGAACATGTTCAATCATCTTACATAGAGTAATCTTACCAAATTCTAAAGAGACGCAGTGTGCAAAAAAAAACAGGAAGCTTGTATGTACAGAATAAATACACTGAACAATGCCCTTCGTGCATGTTCCTTGGGCAAATTCGGGTTGTAATAGTAATACAAACATTACAGTACAATCAAGTGCACCTGTAACTGTTAGCATATTGCCAAGAACACTTGAAGCGATTACCTTTCAATAAGTTTTCATACCTACATTCCAGGACAGTCAAAACTACCAAAGAAGACTTCAGGGTACTGATAAAGTCTTGTTTAAATGGACAGGTATCACTATAGTGGACTACTAATACACAGTGGACTACTACTACTACAGTAACTACTATCACTATAGTCAGGATTCTTAACACTTGTGTCATCATTGGAATTGGCCAGGTGGTCCTTATGTAGAGGTGGTCTCTCGTGCAGGTCTGACTGTATATTGTGCATTTTCTATTGTCCTCCTTTGGTAACACTACTCATGTACATTGTATCTTGGGCTTCACTGGACTGTTATTTTTCGTTTCTACCATACAGCATGTGTAAAATCCAACTTTATTATTATTTTTACAGATACTGTCATTGTGAAACATGGAACCCACTGAGATGTCCACTCCTGAAGGGGCGCCGAAGGACTGCCCTATCTGTGGCCACCCGTACAACAAGGGGAAGAAGCGGCGCCTGATTGACGCGTGCGGGCACGAGCGCTGTTTCACCTGCATGTTCCAGGTGGAGGAGTGTCCCATCTGCAATAAACCTGGTGAGGCCCTGTTTTTATGCAAATCTGTATCTTATTTGCATAATCAATGAGGAAAGTTTACACATCTACAGCATTTTTTATTATTCAAGTGAGAAGACATTACAGCAGGGCTGTCTCCAGCCTTTAATCTTTTTCCGTCCCACTCATTGTTTGGGTCAACCAATGTGTTGAATTTTCCTTGTCATTCTAAGCTTACGATGATACATTTTCATCAATTTCATGTCATAAAATTGCCCCAACAAGCAAATTTCCGTCCCCGGGGACGGAGGGACGGGTCCTGGAGACAGCCCTGCATTACAGATGTCGTGGTGACGCGCTCAAGTTGACAAACTTATAGTAGCGCCACCACTAAAACATATGTACACAAGACCTAAAAGTGAAAAGATAAGAATACAAACTTATAGCAAAACATGATGCATTAGCTTATAAGTCCCTGTTTCTTTGTGTAATACACGTGTCAATGTGAACCTCTAGGCATAGAGGGGATTTGAAGGGTCCAACTTGTTTTTCCAAACTCTGTACCTACTGTTGTTTACATTGACAAGTGTATATGTACACATAGTCACCTTCACCTTAACCTTTAGCACACTGAAGTAGCTGTTTGGCTACCAATTCCTATTGGTTACAGGGTTAAGTAGCAGGGAGAAAGTAAAGGGCAATAGTTGTAGGGCTGTTACCAGTGTTTTCTTATAACTCAATATGGCAAAGCACTTATTATATAGTAAGCAGATCAAAGTCAAGGTTTAGATGCTAGACACTTTTAGAATGAGTTTTGACGTCTGGAAGCTGAAGAAAAAGCGTGGACCCCATTATTATTTTTCAGTCCCAAATGGGCACGCTTTACCAGTGTCGGACTCTGTGCCATCAGCCGCAAAGGAACAAATAAAAGAGAAGCAGACAGACACTGTAGCTGTCCATCAACATAGTAAGTCATTCATTCATTCTTTCATCCAGTTATTACTTACTTTATTATACTTTATTACTTCATGTATTCATGGGGGCATGTAGTTTTGGTTGATTACTACGATGATATTACTGCTAGCAGGGCTGTCTCGAAGATCTGTGCTTTTGTCCTGGTACAGAATTGCTTGTTGGGACTGTCAGATAAAGATTTCATTCCTTCTGAAATTGATGAAAATGTATTTCCATAAGCTTAAAATGACAGATTTAGCAACAAATGTTAACAACATGGGCTCCCAAACAATGAGTAGGACAGAAAATAACCTGGAGACCGCCCTGGCCGCATAATCTAAAATTTTCAGATGGTAAGGTAAAGCAGTCATCCTCAGTTGAGGTGAAGCAATCTGATGCTTTTTCAAGTAGTTGGTGGAAGTGCAATGCGGCTTCACCACGGCTCGCGTTCTTTGACCAAGCACACCGGGCCACCCCTACTCTTCTTCTTCTTTAGACGGCCAAAAAATACTGTCGCTGGTGACGTAGTGATGACAGCCAGTCGCAAGACTGTATATAATCGTAGGTCTAAAGTGTGCCTAAGTGTGTTTGGTTCTTTTACATGCAGAGGTTTGACGCTTGACACTTCAGATGAATCCACTACTATTGTTGGAGTTCCTGCTCTAGGCCGGATATGGAACAGTGCCAGACCTGTCAGAAGGCACCAGTGCATATGAAAGCTATTTTCTCTTGTTAGGGGAGTAATAGGATGGAGGTGTGACCTTGTGCAATCTTTCTATCGAAGCACATCAGAGCTGTTCTTTTTGATGAAGGATGATTATGTTATGTATGTGAGGGATTTAGAGAAAAGGAATGCAAACAGTTTCTGAGTAAGGCCATACCAATATATTTTCTTGGTTAACGGAATAAAAAAAATAAAAAAATGCTATATTGGAAAAACAACATGAAAACAAAATGTCAGAGGAGTGTTTTTAATTTGGTGCACACAGGCTGATAACGCAGATATAGGGAGTGGACAGGGTCAGGTGTAAGTTTTCACCCGAGCCTTCTGTTTTCATTTTTTTGTGGCTAAAATTAGAAATAAAAATCTGTTAACCAAGAAATTAAATTGGTGTGGCCTAAGCACTCTTTCTGTCAGAAAGATCAGTGTTACCATATTAATTTTTCTTCAATGGATTTTGTCCAAGTACATATACATTGTGAATGTCCAATATACTGTTCTACCAGTCACGCAACTTACTGGTAGTTGACATTTAATCTGAGGGAAGTGTTCAAATCCCATTCTCATTTTCTTCTAACAATGCAGATGATAGCCAAGCTGAGTAGATTAGCAAGTTGTTAACCCTATTCAGATGCCAAGACAGGTGCATGTATTCTCCTAAGCAGATGCAGCGCTGGTGAAACTTACATGTACCCCTCCCCTCCGTAAAATACCGTAAATCTAATGTACTTTTGCAGTGGTTTTATTTGGAGGTAGGAGGGAAAAGGAGGATGTTACGGTATTTTAAATTCACGGTTGAAATTATTCTGTAGTACAGTAGTCATACAAAGGAGCAAATTCATGGTGTCATGAATTGTGCAGTGGAGAGTTTACCGTAAAAATAAAACCACTGTGAAAGTTTCAAGACTTACAGTACCTGATCCCTGTCAACTGACCAGTAAGACAAATCATTTAGGGCAAGCCGACCATCCACTCTCCATTGCCATCCACTCTCCATGGCCATCCAAGGTAGAGAGGTTTACCGTGAAAGTTTCAAGACCGGATCCCTGTCAACTGACCAGCAAGACAAATCATTGAGGGCAAGCCGACCATCCACTCTCCATTGCCATCCACTCTCCATGGCCATCCAAGGTAGAGAGGTTTACCGTGAAAGTTTCAAGACCGGATCCCTGTCAACTGACCAGCAAGACAAATCATTTAGGGCTGGCCGACCATCCACTCTCCATGGGCCAGAACATGCCCTGATCCATTAAGCTGTAATGTCAGCCCTTTATCAATTAGGGCTGGGGATCCATCAAGGCCATGTTAAGTGGGGATAACTAGGTAATGGATGGAGTGTCAGTGGAAGATGTCCATCTGGCCTACATGGACAAGGACATCAAAGTCCTGGACTAAAGACATAGGAAGCTTCTCTGGGCCTTTGGTAAGTTGGTATGGTGTGGTTTACCATATCCTGGAATTCAGACTGTTGCAAGGCTCCAGGGGCAACATGCTCATGGAAACTTTGACTGTATCCGCCATCTTGATTCCAAATTGAGCGGGCGTGACGTCACGCCCCCGGAATTTGCCGAATCCTGCCGAAGTCGCACGATGAAAAACCGTTGGGTTGCGCTTTTTCACCAGGGTTTTTGTGGCCTCGCGAAACTAAATGGGATCATCGTACTACTCGTTTTTGCGTGATTTTAAAACGCCCAGAGTACGAAATCATTACGTAAATGTGCTAAACAGTGTTAGTAAATGTCACTACCATAAAGATTTCAGCATTTATTTTATTTCCACTTTTTGGCCTATGAAACTGCTTTATCTTCCTTTAAGGAATACCTTTCCCAACATTCGGAATTCCAGGTTGTGTACACTTGAAAAAATTCCCAGGTATTATTGACATTAGAAAAGGATGTGTAGAAATCTGAGCACAGAGTTTCCATATTCACCTTTCTATAAATCTATTCATGGAAGCCTGCGTTATTGGCCGTTTTAATTCCACGTAATTCTTTGTCGGACCGCTCAAAGTTAACAGTGGTACATTCTACATGATATAGTGTATTGGCAAGGCCAGCCTGCCAAATTTAACAAATACCTAGCCGCTGCCTACCTGAATTTAGCATAGATTGTTGTCGACAGTACTGCCCATGCAGGCCCTTGTTAAAGTCCTTCTCAAAGAATGTGCCTTTTAAGAAAAATATGCAAGGATCTACAGGTGTCTTGTATGTGTACTGTATCTAGTTTAAAGGTCAGTGTCAATACAGAGAAAAGAGTAGCAAAGTCAGAAGCGAAGGATATCATTTCACTATTCCCAACAGTCATATAACTGGAAAAGTAACCTTGAATATAGTTCTTCCATATGTATTTTTTTCTATTTCAGTCACGCTATCCTGAATGAAGTAATATGTTACCTGCTACCTCTGTGACCTCAGGTTAACTTGGTGTAATCCCAGGGGGGTCACATCCGATTCAAGCATATGTCAGCACCTGATTTCTGGGATGGTCCCGGGGGACCGCTGTAGGACATTAACCTCCACCCTGCTGAGTTTTATAAGCTGTAGGCAATACAGTGTGATGCAGGGATTAGCCCATATTAGGTTAACAACAACTCTTCCTTCCTTGCTGTGCCTACTGGGGAAAACTACATATCGCTGTTGTTAAAAAAAAAATGCACGCACTTGCTGCAGTAATGTCTTGGAAATTGCAATCCAACATGCTTAATGTGTTTTTCTCAATCTGTGTATCAATTAGAAAAATTTTATGGCATTTCTTCACATTAGGCTTAGAGCATAAATGATATGGAGATGGTACCTAGATGAACATTAAGTGCAATTGAAATACTGCTATTTATGATATACTAGAATTTTTGATCTACGACTTCCTATAAAGACAGCAGACGCAGATGTTTTGGATGATGAAGTTTACAAGATGAAGCTTTGTCAAAGGTGAGAGGCAATATGAAAAAATAACCCGCAAGACTGAATTTACGCTTACTTCATTGCATACATATCTAGCTGTCTGTAACAGGAGGGGCTTTGGGGTTTTCCCTGCAAGTTTTATTCATTCAGTGGGATGCTGCCACCCCTTTGAGCTGCTGAATGGAATGGCCCAATCTGTCAACAAGACTCTTGGTGTTCCGAATCTCAAACCTGCCTAGTAAAAGTAGGGCATGCAGGCAAAAATGTCAACAGCATTGTAGCAGTGCCCTCACTTGTATCTAGTGCAAGAAGAAGATGAATACATTTCAACTACAACAAGACTTAGTGATAAGCGTATACAAATGTACCACATTCCACTCTGGTCTGAAATAAAAGACAGTTATGACGCTATTCAAAGATTCACATTCATGTGTAATCCTGTCTTTTAAAAATGAAAAAAAATTCTGTGCTAAATTCCATGCTCCATAGAACATCAACACTCCTTTTTATTTGCACAAAACATGAATACCACTGTCCATAACTTCTTCACACCTGTATTATGATTTATACAAAGGAGGCATTTCACAGGTGTTTTTTCTCGAACCTCTTATTCAGTCTTTAGAGTAGAAAGAAAGAAAAAGGAAGACACATTCTTGGCATGGTTGTGCTCTCTTCTACTGTCCAGTCTCGGACTGTTTTAAAAACAAACCCACCAGCTCCATGGTTTCTGAAAGCTTTCGTTCAATTCAAACTGTTTACAAGGAGAATAATATGAATTCCCTTATCGTAGTGGCAAAATATTTCAGCTTGGCCTATTTTGTTCGCTCAGTTTTTTCTGTCTACTGAAAGAAAGCAGTCCATTTTTTATCAGTCATCGCACATTCAAATCTTGTGTATCAAGTTATTGATGTTAAAATCAATCATTGACAGCAGCTGGTAAGTTTTATGTTTTGATTCTTTTGGATGAGGGTTTTGTTTGGGTATTATCTTTGCAAAAAATGATTTTAAATTTGTCCGTCCGGCTCATTATTTGGGAGCCCATGTTGTTAACTTTCTGTCATTTCAAGCTTACGAAAATACATTTTCATCACTTTTGTGTCATGAAGTTCAGATTTTTCAACGGAGCGGTGAGATTTTCGTCCGTTCCAAGACGCAAATTTCCCCAATATGGACGTTTTTAGAGATCACAGTGTCCTATTCTCCGTCCAAGAAGTACCGGTATTTTTGATGACCTCAGCCACAGGGCCCACATCGGTGACAAATGTGACCTGTAACATGCTATAGTTTAATGGGGTGCTGTAAAAACAGACACCATGTTTATGTGCCTGCGGATGGGTCAGCGGAAATCCCCCCTGACAGATCCGTGCTGACTGGTGGTTCGGGAGAGGAGGGTGACGATAGCTTCCACACAGCCCACGGCTTGACCTTCACGGATTCACCCTCCTCTGCTGGGTAGACTGGGTTATTGGGAACATCGCAAACAGCCGTTATGCCTCCACCCAAGCGATTTTTGCTCCATCTGTCTTCTCTGTCTGGGGAGTGGGCATTGTCGGGGAAAGGGGAGGAGAGCTATTCTGTCCAGGGAGTGTACACTGTTGGTGAAAGAGGAGGAGAATGCTTCACATGTAGCTGTTAATTTTTACAACTTGCCTTGGTCATTACTCTTGTTCCAAGAGGATGAGATATGAAATTTGATCTTATATTCTGTTTTATTGCCAGTACTTAATAATTTCCCCAAAGAAAGTATTGCTGTTGGGCAAAAATTGTGTCTATATTTGAGACTCTATGATATTTGTTGTAAAACATTTTCTAAAAATTTATGATTATGGATACAATCATTTTTGGAGTGTCATCAAGCCAAGGACGTTATTTGAAAGTTTTCAAAGTAAACCAATCTGTTTTCCATGCACCCTCAGCATACCATTACACAGATTCATATCTTGTCATGCACTTAGATGCGACATAATTTATTGTAGAGATAGAAGTGTCTCATATAACAGAGGCTGTTTCAATAGGCCAGTGCCCGTCCTTGGGCGTCTCCGGGTTGCTTGATTGCACTTTCCTCAGGTGATAGATTGTCGTCATTTTCTCTGTGTAAAAGTCAGAAGACGGACACTGGGTCCATCCGTCAAGTGTGGCACTGGGGCATCCTGACCAACGATGTGTGCAGAAATACATGTACCGAGACAGGCTGGAGCTGTTTTGGGGGGAGATATCAGGATATTGGTTGGAGTGTAGACAAAAATTACAGAAGGTTATGAAAAAGGAAATTTATATGAAAAAGCAAAATCAATGTTGGAGTGTCATCAACACATGGTTATGAAAAAGGAAATAAAGTTATGAAAAAGGAAATCATTGTTGGAGTATCATCAACGCATGGTTATGAAAAAGGAAATAAAGTTGTGAAAAAAGGAAATCATTGTTGGAGTATCATCAACACATGGTTATGAAAAAGGAAATAAAGTTATGAAAAAGGCAAATAATTGTTGGAGTATCATCAACACATGGTTATGAAAAGGGAAATAGATTTATGAAAAAGAAAAATCACCATTGGAGTGTCATCATCACATGGTTATGAAAACGGAAATAAGATTATGAAAAAGGAAAATCATTGTTCGAGTGTCATCAACACATGGTTATGAAAAAGGAAATAAAGTTATGAAAAAGGCAAATCATTGTTGGAGTGTCATAATCATATATGTGCAGAAATACATGTACCAAGACAGGCTGGAGCTGGGAGGGGGAGATATCAGGATATTGGATGGAATGGAGAAAAGAATTTAGAGAAGGTTATGAAAAAGGAAGTTGAAAAAGGAAAATAGAGGATCTCTTGTCTATAGGGAAACTAAGTAGGTGATTTAGGTGGTGAGCGAAGAAAGAAATTTAGTGCCTTAAGTGTTTTATTGTTGTATTCAATTTGATTGTAATGTTGAGTGGTCTGCAACACCATTTTGCCTGCCTGGCGCTCCACTGTGTATTGTATTGTCGCAATTTTCAATAAAGAAAAATGAAAACTTAATTCCACAGCACACAACCTTTTCTTTAGGTATTTAGTCATTATTGGCAGCATAAGATGGGTCACATAGCAGGGAAGATAACAGGAATAGATAGGGGTTGTCGATATTCATCGAGGATGAAACCGTCTGCTTTATTGCTTTGAGGATACATGTAGCTCTTCTCACTGATTGTGAAATTATGTAATAACCTAAAGGTCAAAATTGCCAACACTTCCCTAAAGATCAGCTAACATTTCGGTAGTTCTAAAACCTTTCAAAGTAGTGCGTCATGAGTCTGGCTGTGAGTAGGTTGCCATTACAGAGCTTTAGAGTTGCTCAAGGAGTGAATAACCAGTCCAAATTAGTCTGCATCCTCCACCATTGATTCATACTGGCCTTCTTTATTTGGTGCGTCAGCTACAGGTGGCTAAGATGTATAGGGGACAGCCTTAGCTAATCTACTGTAGTTGTGGAGGGCATTTATCACAACTGAACTCTGGACATGTCCCACACATCACCCTGAACTCAGCGTGCAAGTCAGAATAAAGATGTTTAGTCTTAGTAAAATAAAGAAACTGTTATAAATAGATACCCAATAAAAGCTTAATAAGTGAGTTTCTCTCTTAACATTGATGATGAAACACATGATTCTTAAACAACTGAATTCGCAGTACTAGGTACGTAAGATATGGTAGTTAGTATTGACTGTGTGTGTTTGTGTGTGTGTGTGTTTGTGTATGTATATGTGTGTATGTATGTGTGTGTCTGTGTGTGTGTGTGTTTGTGTATGTCTCTGTGTGTGTGTGTCTGTGTGAGTTAGTAAGTTTGTATGACTGATCTTGACGCCTTTGTTATGCAGCACTGTTGTAAAGAATAGAGGATACACATGATATATGATTTACCTGTAAGGCACTTTAAGGTGAGGAAGCAGTCTTGACGTTTTGGGCCCATAGGTCTTCATTATCAGAGGGAAGCTGCAAGTTCAGATAATGAGAGCCATCTCAAAGGACATCTTTAAGGATGAGGGAGGGAGTTCATGTTTACAAATGGGTAAATTAGCTGAGCTTGATTAGAAGGCAAGGGACTGTCAAGATAAAGGGTAATTAGCATAACATAAGGCACAGTTTGGGACTATACCTATCTTATTTCTGATGGTACTGAGTACAAACACACGCTTTCCATGTCCAAAAGGAAACATGGAAAATCCCCTAAAAATGCTTGGTCTAACACTGAAAATTGAACTAAGCCTAGTTTTTACAGCATGTAACTTGCATGTACGTCAGACTTCTTTTCACACAGATGGCTTTCCAGTGGTTGTTTGAATAGGGAGCATGTAGCAGACATGTGACTTCTGTTCCACCAGAAGCTAAAGGCCTTAGAACAAGACAGGCAAGGGCACTGACATTTTCAAACAACCCCCCTCCCCAAGCACAACAAATCTGGAAAAGAAAGCTGAGAAAGAAGCGTGCCATTATTATTAATGAGTTGTTGCAGGCGTCTTTGTGTCCCTTTGTGATGTCGAACATGAGGGCACAAAATTGAACAAACATGCGACCACCGCCCCTCAGCGGGATAGTGGGGCCTGGAATATTGCCTCCAGTGGGGAAGGAACATTAAGCCGAAGAAATGGCTCGTAGCCAGATATAACACTTACTTGGCTTCTGGTGTGAGATTACTGTAAATGCATGGTTTTTATTTCGCGCTAAGGCGAAAATGGAGTGCTTGCGGTGGTTTTAAGTTTGCGGCAGCGCTATAGGCACATACTGCTACAGTATTGGACAAATATGTTCGCAGTGGTTTTAAGTTCGCGGTGAAATGGTCTCCGCGAAAACCGCGAACATAAAACCACCGTGAACATTTCTGCATTTACAGTATTGTGCCTTGCATTTTGCATGTCGCCTTCAAATTACAAAACAATTGGAGCATATATGATGAACAGAAGATTCATGATATCCATTTTTTAAATGGAATATTTCTTAGGAGAAGTTCTCTTTGTGAACATCACAAAATGTTGAATTGAAACACTGTGTGAACCTAGATAATCAAAATCGAGCAATGGTAGATAAATTGACAAAGGGAGTTGAATCACATGGGATGTCTTGCAGCCAAAGGCTGGAGACTTCAAAGCACACGTAGTGTGTGGAGAGTGACATTGGATGTCAATATGTCACATTCTGTTGCCATGCTGTTTAAAGGGGGCTTTGGTGGATAGGTCATCGGTCATGCACATTTCCTTTTCTGTCAGGATAGTTTTGAAGCCTGCTTGTGTTCTTGTGGGAAGTTAAGAACTAAGGGTATTTTCCAGCTTTCTTTTCACAAGTTAAATGCTCCTTTCACATACATTGTGCCTTTCCTGATGAATATCATTGTATCAGAGAGGGGAAGGTACGTTGCTTGACATCTTATCAGTCCAAATCTTTGATACGACCTGTACTTAAAGTTAAACTGCATATTTTCGCGTTGTTGATCAATCGTCAGTCGTTTTTCTGCCATGAAGATTTTCCGTTCCGTTCCTTCACGCATCATGGGGTGACCTGTGCTCATGTTGCCCCCCGTATGAGGTAACGTATAATTATGTCACCCCACCTCCATATTTTCTAATTTGATCCTCCACATTGCATCTGTCCCCCAAACTTGCAATTTTCACATTACAGTTAAGAGCCCACCGGCAAGATAATTTGGGGGTGAAAATAACTCTGAAATAAGGCCAAAAATTAACATTTTTACTGGGAAGCAAGGCTGTCCGTCCATTCCGGGACATTTGCTTGTTGGAACAGAAAAATATTCACCCCATCCGTCCAAAAAAACTGAACTTTCTGACATGAAACTGTTGAAAATGTATTTCTGTAAGCTTAATATAACCTGACAGGTTTAACATAAAAAATCAACGCGATTTGGCTCCCAAACAATGAGAGCGACAGAAAAAATGTAACACTTGAGACCTCCTGTGAAGTATAGCTGATTCAAATACTCTGCGTTCTTACTGGTATTGTCATGTTGACAGTTCAAAGGCGTATGTATTCTGTACATTTTGCTGTATTTTGACATTGACCAGTTCTAAGTCACAAGGTCTAGTTTTATTGATCACCGTTCTATGACCTGGGTGGCTCCAAAAAATCTATATTATATATATAGCCAAGCTTTGAATAGTGCTGCCACGTTGACTGATAACTGAACCCATCTCACATAGAAATAGGATACATTTTGTTATGGATGCTTAAAAGGATTTATGAAGATTGATGTATGAATACTTATTGATTTCTCAGGCTTTCTGTTTTACTCCCTGAAAAATGGAATTGAATGAAACAAAGTTATACTGCAATTCACTTAATCTTCACGGTAGCAAAATTTCACGGTGTAAGGAAAATGGACATTTTCACTGAACTTTAACTTCACGGTGGTGGCAAGTGATTTACAAAACTGATGTGTGAAGGAATCATAAATGATTACAACAGGTTTTTCATTGTGATGATAAGTACAGGGGTGACAATAGTCAAAACAGTGAACATTAAGTTACAGTGAAAGGAACAAGAATTACTGTATTTGTCCCATCTCTTCCAACATACTCCCATACATGAAATTAAAGGCCTGTCCATTCTTATCTCAAACAGTGACTATGTTTCATGCCAGTTACACATGTTACAAGTACACGCACTTCTGACACAAGAAGAGGTGCAGCTATAATTTACATTCACAGTCTCCCTGATTCTCTTTGCCTATCTGCTCACAGCAGGGCAGTGGTGTTTGCCTGGGTGGTGATCCAACATTTGTCTCCATACCAGGTGACACTTCACTAACACTGTTAGTTCTGCCCCAGTCTCAGGGGAAGCATGGTGCTACACTGCAGCAGTGCCTCCTAGCTGGGGAAGAAAGTACTGCAGCCTGTTGTTTCTTTGAAATGTTTTCATGGCCTTGTTGCTTTAACAGTATAAAGGATAAATTTTGCTTTCAATCTTGATTATTTAAAAAAAAAATTATTCAGAAATAACTTAACCATATCAATAATGATAGAAAACTATTAACTAGATGATTTGAATAACAGGGGTACATGTATCTTTTAGATTATTTGAATAGTACAAAAATGTAGCACATTCACATACATGTATTATGGTAGACACAGAAAGAAAATACATACACGTACAAAGGGGTATTTCAGTTGAGACCAAAACTATTGGGTGTATCAGTTAGATGTCCTTTCAACAATACTGTACATTATGACTTTTTATAAAAAAAGTCATTTTAGTACTTGATAAAACCCTTGCTTACTTAGAAGATCTTATACATACACAATCATGTAATTCAAGACAACCAGAATATTATTAGATGATTCCCTTTTATTGCAATAGCTCAGTGAACTGATATTTTTTAAGGAACGTATATATTTTGTAGGCATTCATACAGTCCATTTTAACATGCTAGGAAATAGTCAGGACTTGTTAGTTACATGTGGCTTCACACCTCAAAGGATGACCCCAACGCCATTCCAGCATCCGCCATGCTGACATCCTGATTCTTCCTCCTTTCTGTGCCTTTCAGTGCCCCATCAGGCCCCTCAGGTGGTACCCGGTAATCTCCCCCTAACACCTGGCAATTTCCTCCATCCTCCTGTGTAGTTTGTTCCTCCACACAAAAGGGGTGGAACACAGGGGGGCAGGGACTATGCCATAGGTGACACCACCCTGGGTATAACCCCTAGAGGGTACCCTACAATTATCCCCCACCCCTCCTGGTGGTTCTGTAATCTGATTGGTTGCAGCACATTTTTGTACAACCAACCATCTGCCAGCAGCAGCAGCAGGCATGTTGGTGACCTGTTTGACCTTGGCAGCCTTGGGAACAGCTGCTAGATGAGAGGCAAAATCCATTTATAGAAAAATAGATTAAAGTAACAATGAGAGTTTTTAGATAAACCATTATGTAACCTAGAATTGTTATTTTTTACCTTTCCTCATGCAGGTATTACAAATGGGAAGTCCAGTCAGATGATGGGTGTTCCAACAGACAGAGAACGACATCGCCGTAAGTCCATGGAAGATGACTCGTCATCCGACAAGCAGACCCCGCCAAAGGTACCGCCACGGCCATCGCTCAACACCCTTCCCAAGGCAGGGGGAGCGGAGCATCATGGGAATCCTGCTGCAAAGCCTGCTGGGAACCATGCCCAGGAGTACAGAAACATCATCAGAACTGCGGAGGGCGTTGACCTCATAAAGCAGTACAGTAACTCCTCCCAGGAGGATAAGGACTTGCAGAGAGGCATCGAAAAGGGTGCGACAAAGTTTCTACTGAGTAAACCCACAAAACAGTACGCCAGTGAACCTACCAGGTACTTTGTCAAGGTCCCCTTTCAGGAGAAATGTGGTGAGAGTGATAAGAAAGAAGTGTTGAAGGACAAGGAGGAGGAGATTGGTATGAGTGTAAAGAGTGAAGGAATGGTACATGCTGCAAGGAAGGAGTTTGAAAATGCTGCAAAGGATGATGGGAACAATGTTACAAAGAATAACGGGATAGATTTCCAGATGCCGAAGGTTGAGGAGGAGAGAATACAGGAGAGAATTCTGGTCCCGCGGGTAGAAACGATAACGCTACCCCAGCGGCAGGAGTGCACGTCCCCGAACTACCCCGCACTCAGCACGTTTAAAACTAAGCCCCAGCCTCCCCCGCGGGAAGGCAGCATTCAGAGACAAGATGCCATCTCAGAATCATCTAGAGTTTCACCCTTACCCAATCAGGTGTCAGTGCCAAATCAGGTGACTTCGGGTCACCTGACCATGAGCCAAATGGTATCCTTTAGTCATGTTTCAGAACCGGTAACCACGGTTACTTCTCATCCAGTCATTAGTCAGGCCAAACTTTGCCATGTCACCCCCACTATAGTTTCAACCAATCATGTCGCACCTGGTGACATGTCAGCCAATCACGTGACAGTACAGCCTGTGACCCCCACCACAACTAAAGTCTGTACTGCTATAGTTGTGCCAATCACAGAACAGCACAGAACTTCAACACTAGAACGTAGGAAGAATGCCCAGAACTCGGTGTCTCCAAGAACGTTGTTCTTTGAGAGAAGTCTGGAAGACAGCTGTAAACCTGTCCCTAAGCCAAGAACTAGCACCCTTCAGAGACAAGAAAATGTCCAAGATCCGATTCCAGATCGGTTGGAACTTTCTCCTTCAACCCCTGAGTCTGAGCTGTCACTAAGGAGACCGGAAGTTGCCACGCCTTTGGATAGGTCACCAATGAGAACAGTTTCCACGGAGGCAAAGGAGTTACCCAAAATTCCTGAGAAGTCTGTGTTGTGCAATGGAGACGTCAATCATCATGACAGTCTGGGTAAGGATTTCATAAACTCAAACCTGTTTGTTTTTTTGTTGTTGTAAAATCAGTCATAATTGTTCTTTTTGCTTGCATTTATATGGTGCTATAAAGCTAGAAAAAAAGACGCACAATAGTAATAAGTTTATTGCAAGTTCTTGCCCGCAGGCTAATTGCTAGTATATGAAACATGGAAGGACGGACAGACAATTGGTAACAATATAGCATGTGACTATTCTAGTACAAATACTATATCAGTGAATAGTTTCATCAGGTTGATAAGTCACTGAATAAAAAGACTCCATTTACACAACAAGAGATTTATTCAACCGCCGTTTGGTAACGCATCTATAAGCAGCGACACCTGTGCTGCAGTGTGAACCAGTCGGAGTTGCCTTGAGGAAGGTGACAGACAGTCACCAAAATGTTGGTTTAATAAATCTCTTGGTTGTGTAAAAAGAGTCTTTTTATTCAATACGTAGAATAGTTAAGATACACAATTTGAATGGAATTTGATTGAATTTCCACATATCTTCTGGCATGAAGAATCTAGAGAAGAGGATGATGATATAGGGCCTCCCCCTCCCCCGGATATTGCGGAGACCGCCCTGCGTACACGACTGGGCTTCCTGCTGGGAGAGCGCGTGCCTCGGCAGCGAGAGATGTCGGTTTCATCCAACTTTGCGAGTATCACATCCCTCGCGAGCATCGATGCTGGCAATGACACCAGCAGTCCCACCTCTACACTTACCGGTGAGTTTGAACCAATGTTTGTTTGTTTGTTTGTTTTTTGTGCAGGAGAAAAGAAGCCTGCAAGGCTTATGAAAAACCCTCCTCCATTAACTAAACAAATGTCAATGAATTATACAGTCATACAAGTGTGATATGATGAATAAGGAACAAAGGAAAAACAAATGATGAAATGAACATAAGGAACAAATATATAACGAAAAATCAATTACTGATAATATGATACAGATTAAACGTTAGAAATTATCATTAACAAAGACCAGTATGTTCTTCAATGGTATACAGCTGAACAATCTGTTACCTACAGTATCAGCATGTGCCAACAATACCTGCTACTGGCCATGGGTGGATAGCCTCTACCAGGCTCCAGATGTAGAAACGTAGGAAAGAGTAGAAACATTGCAAACTGTGTCTATCAGCTGACCAACTCCTCTGGTATGTTATCTGTCCCTTTCTATGTCTGGAGCCTATCCACCTATGGCCAGGAGCAGTTATGGGGGGAGTGAAACTGAAGATGTTAGTCGGTTAATGTCACCAATATTGCAGCAGCTTCTATGTAGTGCATTTTTATATATTAAGTTTAATAATTACTGTTACATGTACAATATAGAAGATTCATAGTTGTTATGATAACAGTTGTGTACAACAGTTGCTATAGTTTTGTACCACACTGTGTTTCATGCATCAGTTGGACGTCTGACACTGGAACCCTTTTGTGAGTAACTGTTCTGTTGGTAGTCATCTCACATGAACGTCAGTCTTGTCATTGTTTCTACATGTGTGCCCACAGAAACTTTGTGAAACAGAATTTAATTTCACAAACATGTGATATTTTTTGTTGGTTATACAAGGTTAAAGCATTTATAGTTCTTTAAGTGGCATGCATAGTGGAGCAAAACTGGAAAAGCTTGCTGTCAAACTCCATGTCTTCACATCACCAGATTGATCCGAAAATCTCCATCCCCTTCTTTCCCTTTCTTGTGGCATTCATTTTGTCTGTATTTGCTCCAACACTGCTTTTCATTTCTCAGTTACTGTAATGTTTCTGTTTTTGTTTCATTATTTGTTCTCTTGTGTCCATGTTTGCTGTGTTACACAGGCACCAAGCCACCCCTCAAAGTCTCCCGCGCTACAAACTGTGACATCCATTCCCTCCCCAGCAGCCCCCTCCTCCCCCCACGTCGCCCCTTCCTCCAGTACCAGTACCAGTTCCACTACATCTCCCCGTACGTGCCCTGTACGCCGTATCTCCAGCGCAGGGCCCGTATAGTCTCCACACGCGGCCAGCCCTCCCCCTCCCCCAACCCCTTCCCCCAGCCCTTACTGCACTACTACCCTGTGCACCACTTCCCTCTTCTATATGAGAAATACAAGATGCTGTTTTGTAAGTGGTGCCCTTCTGTCTGTGTGTGCCACTTACACGTTTATACATCTTACACATCTCACAAGCTCTCTTTACACTTTTTTGTGCTGCTTCTGACATTTTTGCACCCGGGAAATTACAACTTTATGAGTGGTTTGGTGTGGTGTGGTGTGGTGTGGTTGACAAAAAACAAGACATAGTGAGCTTGAAGCATGTCTTGTTGACATAGTATAGGGCTTTTCTCCTCAGCAATCTTCATGTAAGTTGCATGAAAACATGCTCATTTGTAGTTCAAGGTACAGTCAAACCTGAGAAGACAACCACCTTGTGCAGGCCTTTAATCACAAGCCACATTAAAAGTCCCGTCCATTTTTACATGATTAGTCAACCCCACCCTACTCTGAGCTACCATTTTATTTGAATCATGGTTTGACTGTAGTATGTATTCAGCCATTATTAACGCCTTCTGTTAGAAGTAGAACGGGAGAGTCTGGTACGATGCAGCATGTCACATTTAATTGGTTTATAGAAAATCAGACATTAGCTTGCACCTGACTTTTTGCCATTTGCACTGCTCAGCCAACAGCATGGGTTCAAGTGATCGTACAATTTCGCCCAGCAGCCATGAGCGTAGCATGGAAAGCCTGGCGTCGTTCCCACAAAACATGCTAACCCCGCCATCACCTACTCGACCACATTCACTGTCAGGTGAGATGTTACACTTAGCTAGTCATGTAGTCATCATGCTCCGATCATGTGATTGTCATGCTGTGGTCATGTGATGGTCATGATTGTGATTATCCTGTTGTTGTCATGTTGGCAGAGTCAATGCTGAGAAGCTTTAAAACTGTATACGTACTAGTACATAATCGTCATTGCTCATTCTCCACAGAAATATTCTATAGATGATGTTTTTAAAGGAAAGTTACAACCAATATTGAAGTTTTACCAGTGTTGAAAGGAGATATCTGAAATTTTTGTATTCACACCAAGATTCGGCCGACAGCCTGTCTTCTCTGGATTCTAAAGATGTCTGTCATCTTACTAACACTCTTGGATCTCTAAAATTCTATTTCAATGTCACAGGAAAATACAAATATGACTGACAATTAGTTCAATATCCTAACTAATGGTAGCCTGGATGCCAGACCCCTGATCTCTATGATATCTATCGTACTAGGGTCTAACTCTGGGGGGGCCTGTTGTAGAATTTCTTTGGGGGCATGTTAGCCCTAGAGCAAAGGAGTTGTCCTGGAGACAGTCTGGCATCCAGGCTAGACTAATATGAGGTAACACCACTATTTGTACGCCAAAAATAATTACTCAAGCAACTGGATAAAATTTTGAAACAGTCAGACGTTTCAGACAGCATCCACTGTCTTTCGTCAGTGACTGACGATAGGACTGAGAACACCAGTTGCTTGAGTAATTATTTTTGGCATATCTTACTACCTGGATGTCTAACTTTCATCAACGTACCACTATTTGTAGTTTGCAAAGTTTCATTCCTGCCGTGTTGTTTGTTATCCAGCCCCGGCCACCACCCCGTTGGAAGACATTCCAGCCCTGCTGCAACGGCAAGCTCCCTACAGACACTCCCTCCGCAGCCCCCCCACCCCCAGGAGCAAGGCCAAGGTCAACCACGACCTGAAAGGTACCAGACATTGTACATGTATCTGAACCACAAAAGTGTTGTAGGGTCTTCACTAGGGGTGGGTACCGGTACATAAAATCCAGGTCCGGTCCAGGTCCAGGTCCAGAGGGTCAGGTCCAGGTCCGGACCTGTACCTGTACCTGATTATAGTAGTGTCGCAGTACATCATATTTTGGAGAGCGAGACACACGTAAAAGTCTCCAAACGTCAAGTCTGGAACGATATAATTTCTTAGGTTTGCACTTTGTCTCAAAATTATAACTATACTCTCTTCGCCGTCTGTTTACTCATCCTTTAAGTGTTTCTAGATATGATTCACAGCTAACGTTATCGAAAACGACTCGTTGAATCTGCTGTTTTGTATTTTCTTAGACCAGTTATGTGGCCGCCTGCTGGTAGCCTGGTACTATGAATTTTCTAATCGGTCCATAGGCCGGTCCACTGATTTTTTACGGACCGGTTTTTTTGGACCGGTCCATTAAGAAATACCGGTTTTGTACCGGTACACGGTACCGGTACCCACCCCTAGTCTTCACTGTATTTATGTTTAACGGTGATGCCATGTTCTTGGAGTATGAAACTGTTTACTTGCAATAAAACGTCAAATTCTGTATTTTCGAGTGTTTGTGACTTCTTGGTAATCCTGCCACTTACATGTTGCCATTCTACCTTTTGACATTACAGTAAGAAGAATCAATATAGGAAGAATCCTTCTAAACATTGCCCAAAAGCACAGCTTTATGTTCGCAGGTGCTACAAGTGACAAATCTTTGTATTCTGAAGCAAGAATAATCACAAGACCAGTATGATTATGAATCAAATTTTTGTTACTCCTTCTATTCCATAGTTCGTTTTGCTCCCTACAAGCCACCAGAAGTATCCATGAAGCCGCTCCCCTTCGAAGTGCCAAACCTTCACGATGACACGCTCTACATCGGCCGCGACTGGCTGTACAGAGAGATGGAGGAACACCTCTCCTCCGAGGAGTCGCCAAAAAACAAGGGTGCGGTGATCTCTGGGAGTATCGGTTACGGGAAGACCGCCGCCATCTACAAGCTGGTGTCACACAGTTGCCATGGAGACAGGATGAAGATGAGGCTGTGCAATGGAAATGTTACAAATGGTGTGTTCTTTTAGGAGTTTTCATTGCTGTTTTATCACCAGACAAAGATACATGAAAATGAAAGAAACATTTTATATCTTGGCTTCAAAATCAAGCTTAAGGAAGTGTTTTGAAAGTGTTCGAGATTTGATATGTGGCACCTGTAATTCGAAGAATTGGTATAACAGGTATGTCTAACTGATTTCTGAAAATTTGCATCTTTGTGAGGAAATAGTTGTGCGAAATACGATTTTATGTACTATAGGCATACTGAAAAAGATGCTAAAAAGTGGTTCTAATAGGGATCAGGTTCAAAATTGTTTTGTTTGTGAATTTTGCAGGACATGGACTGTCAAATGGACTGGTAGACTCCAAACCACCAGTTGACGATTCCCTGATGTACCTGGCCAATCACGTCGTGGCATATCACTACTGCCAGGCCGACTTTGACATCACATGTATGGTGAGTAGCTCAGCAGCGCCTCCTAGCAGTGCCTGTAGTTATAGCAGGATGGCTATCTTGGACTCCAGCAGTTGCTGGTACCTGATAAGTTACTGTATTCACTTTGTTAATTAAATCACACATTAAAATGATCATAACTGTACAGGTGTAAACTGGACTGATAATGAAGTATGGCAAGAATCTGGAAATAGCATTAATACATGTACCTGTCACACAGTCAATAGTTGATAAACTCTGGCTGTATTTGTTGGTTGTCAGAAGGTTGCTTGATTTTTAAAATCAACAGAGGGTTGCAGGCCTGAAAATCTACCCCATTATATTTAATGTGGGCTTGATGACCTGTGAACATTGTCCAATCCAAAAAAATTGTGTGTGACGTATATTAACCTTTAGCACGCTGAAGTAGCCGTTTGGCACCCAATTCCCTATTGGTTACAGAGTAAGAAAACATGGAGAAGGTTAATAGATGAGGTAAATGTATATTTACAGCTTGTATTTTCCCCGTTACGTCCAGGTACCAGAGTTTGTTCATAACCTGTCTGCCCAGCTGTCCCAGTGCCCACAGCTGCTCACCTACAAGGATCTTCTCATCAATGAGCCCCATCTACAGAATTCCCTCTGTCTCAGGGAGTGCACCAGGGATCCATCCAACGCATTCAGGTGCATACACTCTTTATTTAATCTGACAACTTTTCGTATTCTCGCTAATGAAATTTTCATTGATTGGTTTAAAATAGATTATTATCTTGAAGCTGAAAGTGAGATTATTTAAACCATTTCAGCTAAGCCTTAACAAGTTTGTGCCTTGTTATACCCATCAAGAGATGAAACAAAATAAATTGGTTAAACTCTCTTGATGTGAAAGCAATTTGTGGCTGTACTGATGTATTGTCAGAAAAGCTAGCCTTTATACAGTATACATAATTCCCCAGCTATGTGAATGTTTTTGTCCTCGAAAATCTTTAGAAAGTCAATTTCTTATTGTGACAATGTGGCATTACTAGTAACAGCTTTGAAGGCAGGCTAAACCTAATTTTGTAAAGCATACTGCAGTATATTAAATATACCACTAAGACCAGTTCTGACTTCTTTTACATGAGTCCATCATAGATTAGCGTTTTTACAATATTTGAAATTCGCGGCGTGGTGATGTAATACTGGCGATGTCCAAAGCCCTTTGACCTTTGTGACGTCAGATTCCGAGTCGGAGGAATGGCGTCTGGAGCAATTCCTATGGTGCAGGTGTGGCTGACTCGGAATCTGACGTCACAAAGGTCAAAGGGCTTTGGACATCGCCAGTATTACATCACCACACCGCGAATTTCAAATATTGTAAAAACGCTAATCTATGATGGACTCATGTAAAAGAAGTCTTTAAACTATGATCCCATCTGCTACAGGAGAGGTATCCTGGAGCCTTTGACCAGACTCAAACAGGAAGGTCGTATCGCCATGGAGATGTGCATCCTGTTGGTGGACGGTCTAAACGAGGCGGAGTTCCACAAGCCGGACTACGGGGACACGATCGCGTCCTTCCTGACGAAGCACGTGATGAAGTTCCCGTCCTGGCTGAAGCTGATCGTGACGGTACGGACCAGCCTGCAGGTAAGCAAACAAGTACGTGGTTCCTACAGCACTCATCTTCACAAAGGTGGATGTTTCTTTTTTCCTATATCAATTTGTTTCAACACTACTTGTCTTTTGAAATTGGGATTTTGATTGCCTAATAAAAGTTATATTACTACCACAAAATGTAAACATGTAGCACATTGGAATTAGATAAAACAGTCGCCAATGGCTTCTTTGGCAAGGTCAACTTTAACGTAAACACTGGGAATTCGGTTGTAGCATATTAACTTCATTACATGGTAGTTTCAACTCAATTAAAAAGTGCACTGGATTGTCAATTTGCTTGATTGTTGAGGGAGTTCTAGTGTTAAATTTCTCCCTATCTTTTGTGCCATATTCTACAGGATGTTACAAAGCTGCTGCCTTTTCATCGAATCTCATTGGACCGCATGTTGACCAATGAGAACATCCACAATGATGTCAGTCTCTACATCACCCAGCGGATCAACCAATCGCAGGCTGTTAAAAATAGCATCTCCATAAATGGCAAACTGGATCCCACCAATCAGGCCAAGTTTACCGCCCACCTACAGACTCTCAGCAGAGGTTGTTTTCTCTACCTCAAGTTGACCCTTGACCTCCTGGAAAAAGGTCACATTGTAGTGAAAACATCCAGCTACAAGGCTCTACCCGTGAACTTATCCGAGGTTTTCCTCCTGCACTGTAACTTGAGATTCCTGAGCAACAAGGCGTTTGAGAAGGTACTGCCGGTGTTTAACATCGCTCTGTCGTCGCTGTATCCGTTACGAGACGAACAGCTCTTCCAAGCGATGAACGCAGGGTACGTAACGCACCTCCTACTGTGGGAGGAGTTCATGCAGAGGATGGAGACCATTTCTGCCTTCTTAGTGAGGAGAAGAGACGGAAGGAGGATGTTCTATCACCCGTCCTTCAGAGAATGGCTGACCAGGAGGGAGGAGGGGGACAGCACCAAGTTTCTCTGTGATCCCAGGTCAGAGGTGTTAGAAAACACACAAATTCACATTCAAAACTTAGTCAACTACTGGATAGATTTTGTAAGAAATTGTACATGATTTGTGTATCTTACTGCATGTCTTAACCTTCATCAACACATAAACAATACATAAGTTAGCCAAGCAACTCGATAGATTTTGTAAGAAAATGTGGACATACATGTTCATTCTAAACAATCAGAATTGTGCATTTGCACAAGGGTTATGAGTGAATGTTACAAAATACAAAATTTAGGTAATTTTTATTTTGAGACATAAGTCCCAGTTGGTCAAATACTGAGCTGTATCATGTACATCGTGTATTTGGTAGCACTTTATCCAGGATCATTAATGGTAAATGCTTTGTTTTCAATTTACCCCCAGGAGTGGCCACGCCCTGCTTGCCTTTCTGCTGTCTCGTCAGGAGAAGAAGCTGACAGACGAACAGTCCATCGAGCTGGGTCACCACATCCTGAAGGCTCACATCTACAAGAGCCTGGGGAGGAAACTGGGCTGTTCCTCTCGGTGTCTACAGGCTCTGTGGATGGCTTACAGCGCACAGGATCTATCAGCTAGTCTAGCAACACCTCGGAACCTGTACAATCCTAACATCAAGGTAAGCTACATTACTAGGTAAGACTTATCACATACATGTAGATGGCATTAGCTTCCAGTGCACAGAACTCTGATCTATCAGCTAGTCTAGCAACACCTAGGAACCTGTACAATCCCAACATCAAGGTAAACTGCAGTACTAGGTAGAACTGATAGAGGGCAGTAGCCTACAGTGCACAGCATCTATCAGCTAGTCTAGCAACACCTAGATACTTGTTCAACCCTGTACAACCCTAACATCAAGGTAAACTGCAGTACTGGGGAAAACTGACAGATGGCGTGAGCCCACAGTACCTTGGTGTGTTAGCTAGTCTAGCAATACCTGTAAGTGTACAACCCTTTCGTGACCTCAAAAGAAAGTAGCCAGCAATCCAATTGTGTTTTCTTTAATAAACAAAGGCTCAAACAAACAAACATCAAGGTAAAACTGCAGTACTGCGGAAAACTGACAGATGGCATATATCTGATTTACTACTACTGTATCAGTTCCAAACAGAAATATCACCCTACTTTTCCAGGTCAGCAGACTGTTGATACTGGCTGGAGCCAACCCTGACCACCAGACGGACTTCATGGGGAGTGCCCCCCTGCTGTGTATCGCGGCGAGCGAGGGTTACGCAGACATGGTGTCCGTCCTCCTGGAGCTGAGGGCGTCGGTGGAGGCTCAGTCCGACACGGGGATGACGGCGCTGATCTATGCTGCAATCGGGGGTCACCTGGATGTTGTCAGGATGTTGTACAGAAAACATGCACGGGTAAGAGACTTAGGTCACGGTTTTAGGGCTTACCCCTAAGTTGAGTTGCACGATCTTTGAACTCGTTTTGTAGTCCCTACTTAAAATCTTTGAAACCTTTTTTTTCCTTGAATTTTTTTGCCCAATGTTGAGACTTTTTTGGTTAGAAGGAACAGGTAGGGTCTTAGCTGTCCCCTTTTAGTTGAAAATTGTTTAGTTCAGCAGTTTAGGTGGCGTAAGAACATATGTGAGTTGTTGGGTCATGCGGATGGGTATGGCCGGGAACTAGGTCAGAGATAGGGTCTGTTTACTTCCAGGTGGCGTTTCTGCGAGTTTGAGCTGTACAACCCTCTGTTTTCTTTGCATGTTTATCAAGTATGCCCTTGTGACTTCCTGGTGTAGAAGAGTTTTTAAGATTGAAGTTAAGATAAGTGCTTTTATAGGGCCTTACTTTAGTGGGTCTTATCATGGCCGGCAATGGGGGCAAGTAACTTTGTTGTCATCCCTTAACTGTGTTATCTTGGTGAAAAAGGAGGTGTCGTTTTCAGTCTGTCTGTCTGCTTGTTTGTCTTGGTATGCGTCAATAGTTCTTTGAGTATTGTATAGAGTGACAAGATGTGAGAAAGAAGATGGTGTAATAGGAGACTGGCAGGATTGGAAGGTTGGCTTTGCCCAGATCCCTTGTTGGTCCGGCAATAATAAGTAAAACATGTAAATTCACAAAAACTGAAATATTTCACAGAGGTATGGGGTCTTTGATTTCTTGTAATTGGGCCATTTCTACAAATCAGAACTGTACATCAAGGACCATTCGTACACATAACATTTTTTTACTATAAAGAACATGAACGATGGCAATACAATAGTCAGCATGTTTTGAAGTAGAATGTTTTGCACCTGTGCATGAATTCTTTTAGCCACACCTGGAGACAGCCCTGTCCCTAAGGCATTGCCAAAAACAGTGTGCTTACCTGTATTTCATGTTTTCCTCCAGTTAAACCACACAGACAGGAATGGCCGGTGTGCCTTGGTACATGCTGCTCTGAACGGCCACATGGATGTGCTGAGTTTCCTCCTGCAGTGTGACTGGCTCTACTCCGCCCCTCATGACCTCACCAAGAGAGCGGCCTGTCAACAGGGCTTCGTGGCAGCAGCAAGCACAGGCAACAAGGAGGTCAGGCAGTTTTTCTGATCAGATGTCTGGTGTTACACATATTATCATCATGATGGTATTACTACATGTTAGCAAAAACTGTCAGCCACAACTTGTGATAAGTCAATTCTTAATGATGAGGTTGTTTTGAAAGGGAAGGAATTATCGTGATGTCTGAAATGTTTTTCATGGACAACGTTGTGATAGATGATTACTGTCAAACTTGTACAAGTGACCACCTCTACATAAGGACCCACCTGGCCAATGTGACCACTTTTTGGTCATACCTTAGCTAATTTTCCCCATTTACACAAGCATTAAAGAATCCTGCTATAGTGACGACCTGTCCACATAGACCAGATTTTATCAGTTCCTTGAGTGGTCTTCTCGAGCAGGTGTATAAAGAATACATGAAACAGTAGTTGGCATGTAAGGTTGACAACCTTGTGGATGCAGCTCTGTGTTAGACCTAAAACATTGTTGGTTTTGTCTAGGGATCGACATGTCTCGTGTACATGTTGTACTGTCCACATAGACCAGATTTTGTGGCCTACTGAGTGGTCTTCGGTAGGGGTGGATACCGGTTCGCTGGACCTGATTCGGACCTTTATAACATCCAAGAACGGAGTCCAAAAAACCTGAAAGCCAAAAACCTGAGTCAAAAAAAAACTGAACTAAGTACAGATATATAATTTTTCTATTTTGTTTCATAAAAAGTGTTTTAAGTCTCCCCTCTGACAAAAAAGGCATTTAGAATAAGTGCATCATTCAAATATCAAACACTGGTTTATCTTGAAAGTGTTCTCACCAAGAAAGTTTTATAGTTGTGCGTGTCAGTATTAATTCTCTATGCTTAATATTGGTCTAATAAAACAAAACATCAACTGGACAGGATCAGGTCTAGGTTCAGGTCCAGACCTGAACTTAAATCTCTGGACCTAAACTTGGACTTGGACCTTATTAAGCCGAACCGGTATCCACCCCTAGTCTTTGGCATGTTTGACTGTATAAAGACATGAATTTCAGATGTTAGATGCTATGATTCTGTGCACAGATCTGTGACTTCCTCCTGAGTCTGTCGGAGATGGAGCACCACGAGGAGTGGACCGTCTCCATCAACGAGCCCGACACGCTCTTCAAGGAGACGCCACTCACCATCGCAGCGTCCAATGGGAAGCTGGAGATCTGCCGCGCCCTCCTGGAGAAAGGCACCTCCATCACTATGCCAAACGGAAGGTAGTGTAACTACTAAGTACCTCTCTTGTATCTTCATTACCAACTTACAAGCATATAAGAATTCTTCTGCTTCTGAATCAGATTATATGAAATTGCAATAAAGCTATGTTACTACTTCTGTATGCCAGTATAACACAAAACCCTTTGTCGTAATGGTATACGAACATCCCATTGTCAAGTGTCCTACATGTATCCCATGTTCTGTGCCAATTTGCCATACATGTACATCGATCAAACTATTTTCCAGGGGTCTCTCTTCCATCACCCTCATTAAATCAGGACCCCTATCGCTCCACGTTACATCGCTCACAAAAGGGGCCCTGATAAAAAGTGCCACCAGACATGGTTATGGCGACGTCGCCGACACTTCCTCATGAATTAGCAATGAGCTGCCCTTATTTGGCAATGAGCGGACTGACGAACTCATCTCCAGACGGAAGTCGCGGACAAGGTCGGTGGGCTTGCTCGGCTTTTGCTGCCGCTGGGAAGCCCATATAACAGAGGCTCTTCCCTCCGCCTGTCCTTACACTTAGAAATACGTCCCTGCCATCAAGCAGTGTCTGTAGGGTGGACTGCTGATGCTGACGAAGCCGCTCTTATCCAAACAAGTCTTCCACAGCTGAAGCAAAAACTATCGGCTGCCATTTGTTTTGGGTAACCAAAGCAATGATGTAACACGTAACCTGATTGGTTGATAGCTTCCCAGCGTTCTTTGCACTTTTTCTTCCGATGAGGGGAAGCATTGACTTCGCCATAACCATGTCTGGTGGCGCTTTTTATCAGGGCCCCTTTCGCGAGCGATGTAATGTGGAGCGATAGGGGTCCTGATTTAATGAGGGTGTCTTCCATGTTCTGTTCTTGTTTGCTATGTACATCTATTCTAACAATGCCTTATTTTCCAGGGGCCTCTCCCCCATGTTCTGTGCTGTGCGTGCGGGACACTGGGAGGTCGTTGACCTGCTGCTGTCCCATAAGGCTGACCGTGAGGAGATGGACTCCCACGGCAGGACCCCCCTCATGGTCGCCGCCTGCGAGGGGCACCTCGGGGTCTGTGAGCTGCTGCTCAGTAAAGGTCAGTAAAGCCTTGCCAAATAACAGTTACTCATTAGCAACTGGATAAAATTTTGAAACAGTCAGACATTTCAGACAGCATCCACTATCTTTTGTCAGTGACTTCAGGGAAGAAATAGAGAACAAAGGTTTAATACCAGAACTCAGATCAGATGTGTCAGTAAAGCCTCAAGTGGTTTTTACTTTGGGGACTGACAAGACTTGTAAGCTTGTAGTGTTTTCCTTTTAACTTGCTTAGTAGGCAGAGCTTATAGACACGTGAGGACTTTGATACAGAATCATGAAGATTTTATATGCTACTTCTGTACACAAAGTAAAGTGTTTACCAACAAGCTCTCAATCAGTCTTCTTATCCTTCTCAAGTTGGAATGAACTGAAGCCAACGTTACGTGACCTGAACGGTATTGTGGCATCAGCATCGGGTGTAAAGTACTCGGTAGTCAGTATCGGCCCCCGTCTCGGTTGAGGGATGGTTGCTGAGGTCACACTTTCGTTCAGGTCACATGCCATAAGCTTCGTGTCATTTCAAGTTGAGAAAGGTAAGAGGACAGGTCAAAACTTGTTGCTGAGTGCCGTACTTTGTCACACTTTGTGCACAGAAATAGCGTATAAAATCATTATAATGTCAATTACCATCACAGATGAACTTCCATTCGCCAATTTCACACTTCCTAGAATTCCTAGTGCTGAGATCTGGAAACGGATATACCTCATGATTCTCTCTAGACAGCAACAGTTTCTCTCAGCGTGCGAAACCACGAAAATGATGGCATTTGGGCACAGGAAATGGATTCTTACGGAGTAGAACACAAAACACAACTAAGAGACGGCAGTCCGGTGCAGAACCGTGCACAGGACAGGGTTAATTTCATCTGCAATCCCTTTCTGATGGCAAAGAACAAGTTGTGACCTACATGTATGAGGTCATCGGGCGAAACCAACTAAACAGTGGCGACGTGTTGGCTACTTACCCAGAAAAATGCACTTGCCCACAAAGCTTGTCAAATTCACATCCCTACTGTTATTTGCCGGACAACTCATAAGTTCCTGTGGTTTACCGTTCTCCTACTCAAGGTTTCTTTCTTTGTTTCGCACGCTGAGAGAACCTGTTGTCGCCTAAAGAGAATCATGGCGTATGTCTTTTTCCAGATCCCAGCACTAGGAATTCTGGGAAGTGTGAAATTGGTGAATTGGAGAGTCCAGGCTGAGGGTTTAGTGTTGAGTGTAAGTAAATGAATTTTCGCCACTTCAGGTGCATCGGTGCTCCAGGCGGACAAGGAGGGTCTGACGTCCCTGAGCTGGGCCTGTCTGAAGGGACAGAGTCACGTGGTCCAGTCTCTCCTGGAGAGAGGGTCCGAGATCGACCACACCGACAAGACTGGCCGCACCCCGCTGGACCTGGCGGCCTTCTACGGAGACGCTAGCGTGGTGAGCACATGTCTGTCTGTTGTTCCTAGCATAAAAAAACAAAAATGGGAACCTCCGAAAATAATTTCATCAGGTTGGTAGAAAATAGGATATGGGAGATTCTTTATACACAACCAGGTATTGATCTCACCTGCTAACGTTTCGATGTCTATCAGACACCTTCTTCAGAGCTTCTGACTGGAGTACTGCTTCTCACCGCCACCTACATCGGCTACTTATAGCGGTGAGAAGCAGTACTCCAGTCAGAGGCTCTGAAGAAGGTGTCTGATAGACATCGAAACGTTAGCAGGTGAGATCAATACCTGGTTGTGTATAAAGAATCTCCCATATCCCAAAAATGGGAACCTTTATTTCTTGTGAAAGGAATGAATTCAGAGCAATAAGAGATTCCAGTTAAGAATCGGATACAGTCATTACCAGTGGTGTACTTTGGTGTTGCCATATACATTAGTAGTAGTAGTAGTATCCATTATTTGATTATACTGCTGCTGGGGTCCCTGACACAGGGGTGGGCAGCAGTTGGCTAGACATTACATGCAGTTTATAGACTAATATGAATTACATTTGTAATCATCATATACATCGTTGGAGGTTTTTCCTACTTGTAAATTACTATAAATGATTATTGGTTTTGATTTATTCTCTGCAACTCACTTCTGTATTATAATTGTTTCTGGAGACAAAATTTGGTGTTGAACATGATAACCTTATAAAATTAATGTGATGTCTATATGCCTTTTATAAGGAAAACACACTTTCAGATCAGATTGAATCAGCAAAGACAAATTTTGCTTTCATGAGTCATTGGTTATTTTGCCGGAAATAAATGTATGAGGGACTTTCCTCTGACAGGGTGTCAGAGGTTCAGGAACTTCAGCCGGGCTACATGGGTTTGATTCCCACATGGAAGGACGGTTGCAGTGTGTAAGAAAGCCCTGTTCTTCCTGTTCTTGATAAGGGTCTTTCTGGGCTTTCTGTCTTCTTACATGTATAACCCTTGTCATGCCAAACCATCTGTGTACTTCCAGTGAATGTTTGTGATATCACCCATGGCATGCTAAAGACTTTTCCGACTCCAAATTTTTTATGAAGCTAACTGAAGATTTCTTACTACTATCCATATTATGATACTTCTTGCAAAATACTTTCTAACACCATTTTGCAGTACGTAAATCTCTCAAGTGGATGTCTACAGGTCTTCTAGTCTAAAACACACCTACCATGCATTTCCAGGTCCAAGCTCTGGTAGACAAAGGTGCTATGGTGGAACATGTCGACTACAACGGCATGCGTCCGCTGGACAGGGCCATCGGCTGTAGGAACACTGGGGTTGTGTCCGTTCTGCTGAGGAAGGGGGCCAAGCTGGGGCCAGCAGCCTGGGCCATGGCCACCTCCAAACCTGACATCATGATCCTTCTTCTCAACAAGCTGGTGGAGGAGGGTAACATACTATATAAGGTAAGGTCAAAGGGTAAAGGTGAGAAGTTGACATCATGATCCTGCTTATGGTAGCAGAACACAGTTTCCGGCCTTTGGGTATTTCTCTAGTTAAGGACCACAAAGTGACGGACATGGACAATCACATTCATACGATCTGAAAGCCAACTTATCATACTACCCCGGTACCATACAGTAAAGTTCGTGCCTCGCTGGCTGTCACGTTAAAATTTTTACATACGGTTCAAGATTTAGGGCACACTATGTTTTTACCACTACGTCACAGACTCCGGGGGTGGCGGATGAATTCTGTGTGCTGCAACCTTATCACCCTTATCACAACAATTATTTGAAAACTTTGATGACAAATGTGATTTTTTTTCTGCTCCGCAGAAAGGGAGAATAAAAGATGCCTGCCATCGCTACCAGTACGCCCTTAAGAAGTTCCCCAAGGAAGGCTTTGGGGAGGAGATCAAGACGTTCAGAGAACTCAAGACCCAGCTGTTCCTTAGCGTGTCCAGATGCAAGAGAAAACTCAATGTAAGTTGGGGTGTGAGGGAGGCAATCCACATCTGTAGTCAAGGTTGCACCTTAACCTTTAGCACACTGAAGTAGTCGTTTGGCACCTCATTCTCTATTGGTTACAGAGTTAGGCAGCATGGAGAAGGTTAAACAGGGACAGGGACGTCACTATCTCAAGCCTGTATATAACTGTCTCTTGTCACATGATAATTAACATCTACAGTCACGTGACAAGAGAACTACAAGACAAGATCTGACTTGAGCAGGTTGAAGAAGAGACAGAGTGTGTCTCGAAAGCCCCAAAGTAGCAAACTCTTTTGTAGTGTGTCAGCGTTTAAATAGTCAATCAAAAGTTAGATTTTTGTCATTTCCCAACCATTGTAGGCAGTCTATTTAATCCAAATTGACTAAAGAAAGAAAATACAGGCGAGTTTCTTTCCCTTTTTTCCAACAACTGTGGAGCACAACATGTATCAGGACAAGTAAACTAAGCTGAAATTTCTATGCCTCATGTGCCTACTATACAGGATCTAAGTTCTTCAGCCGACTATGCCAGTAAAGCACTTGACACGAAACCCCAGTCAGCAGAGGCCTACTACACCCGGGCTAGAGCCAAGAGGGAAAACAGGTGGGGGTCAATTCTCTAGGCTTCTGAAAGCAACTCAAAATGTTGGATATATGACCTATAATTGTTACTTGAAACAGAGAAGCCATTCACGTACAAGTAACTGATATGAGGCTTGCTACATTTTTCACGACAGTTTGATTGCGCAGATTTTCAATGGACAAGGTAATTCTCCAGTACAGTATCCAAAGGGCAAAAGCAGTATCCAATCTCCGCGGCCATTTTTGAATCTGCTCTTGTGAGAGCACAGTCTGGCATGAGAGCGCATGATTTGAGCACGGGAGCGGTAAGAGCTATACAATGGCATCCCCAGTAGAAAGCATTGTCAAGTCATCTTCGATGGGGACATGTTCTCCTCCTTAGTTTGGAAAGGGGTCTACTTCCATACCAATAGTGGACCTCTGAGAGAAGTACACACTCTAAATCATACTTCATTTTTCCACAGACAATACGGCCCAGCTTTACAGGATCTCCTAGAAGCCTGCAAACTCGCTCCCGACAACAAGGAGATCAGGCGCCTCCTCATCAGAGTTAAAGAAGAGTGCAAGCAGCAGACAAAAGAAGATCGCGAGGGCTCTGAGACTCAGGTTCAAGACAAACCAGATGTAGTTACCCCCGCCAGCAAGGACAGACCCCCTCCTCAGGAAACTAACTTATGACTAGACGTGCACGTGTATGTGTAGCCCTTCCTTCTGTGTTGCCAACCTCCGTACAACTTTGTAGTTCTACATTTGGTGTAGGTGCAAGAAAACAAGTCTATGGATCATTTCCAAAAATGTTTTGGAATCTGCAAAGTCTAATTTTGTCACTTTTACATTTCTGTCATTTATTTTTTTATGCTAGTCATTTTCCGTCATACTGAAAAACGATTTCTACTTCTATCCTAATGTTTAGGTTTGAAGAGTCCTCGATAAGTTGGTCGTTTTATTGAATATGTGAGAAAACTGTACATGTACAATAGGTTGTAGATGACCTGTATTATGAAAGGTGTTAAGAATCTCACTCTACAATTGAGAATTCTTTATCTCAATGCCAATGTCACTTGTGACTGTTCCATAGGGATTTAGCTCGAGCTGTTCAAATATAGAGCTTTGATTTGGGGAACAGAAAGTAATTGTTTGATTGTTTTAATTCTGATTTTATAGAAATCTCCAAAACTGAAATTTGACTTTCAGCACTCGTCCAATGCTGAGTATGTATTACATGTAGTTCTTGGGAACTTAGGACTGCCAAAAGTTACACAACCATGTATGTATTCATAGGGCACATTCCCTTATTTCTACAGGCATATTGTACATGTATATGCTTTGATACTGTTGTATAGCAACCAAGCAAATGCCGTCATGGCAAAGTTACATAAGGAAACATAGCTTGTAACATAGAAACAGCACACTTGCATTTCAATTGTTTTCAAATAGGAAAGTTTTCCAACTAATAATCAGAAAATATTACAAGTTCATTTTAGTAAGCAGTAGCAATGTATAGACTATACATTTATGAGAACAGCCTGTCATGTGTATATAACTTGATGACTATGCTGATTCAATACTGTCATATATGTATACTGTCACAACAATACAGAAATGTGCTATATTGATAGCTCCAAAAATGTGCTATATTGATAACTGGATTGGAAAAATCTGCAAATGGAAAGCTGTGTTACTTTGAGATGTGTTCCTTCTAATTCTCTATAGATGGTAAAACGGCATTGAGGCTGATTCAAATGGTGCAGTAACAGGGTTTGATCCACTTTAGACTCTACTACAGGAAAGCTAACACAGACACCTTTGTGCATAGAGCTGAATTGAGTACAGGTATAACAATAGGAATTTTTCCCATCTACCTTCTGTGAAGGTTTATGAGTAACGATACCTGTCTTCTACATGTAGCTGACAACCTTTTATGTTGTAGGATATCTTCAACAACTGGGAAGCAAAATTATCACAAAAGTACTCACAATGCCAATAGAACTAAAATGATACTAATAACGCTATCTGTGATTAGGAGTTACTAGACTGTATAATTCAGCTTCTTAACTACACTACTCTATAACACTTAATCCCCTTCCGTCCTAGCAAGTCTGAAGAATGTAGAATATTGTGTTACTGTCGTTATTACCAAATATCTTTCTACAATTTAGTTTTTTGCCTTGCCATCTCACTATTCCTGTGCCATTCCTTGTTCAGGTCGACCCATCTCATGCCATTATATTGATGAATGTTTAATTATAATTCATAAATGCCAAATGCCTGATACTGAAGTACACAAAGAATATTATTGTAATACTAATAGATAACATGTCGTATTTCAGAAGCATCACTCTGCCAGCTATACAGCTATGTTATTTTCAGAATCAGAACCACATGAGATAAAATAGAACAGTTTGGGTACATACGTCTAACACCTGCCTAATTAATGATGAGTATAAGTAAGATGAGGACTGTCACTATAGAACTTCCAAGATTATTGTTGTTTATAGTATATGCAAAAACAATGTGGTTATAACACAAATAGATAGGTCTTAACTAACTTATGCACTGTCCTGCTAACTACAATGTATATTTGTACATTCTCCTGTGCTGTTAGCCGTGTATGATATATATTATTATTTATTACAGACTGATAATGCTTCTCCGTAAGCCTACACTTTCCCTTGAACTTGTAAATTCATCAGCCGATTTCACAACAGAACTGTGGAATCAAGAAATGGTTCAGTGTGATTTTCAGATGGTACATTTTGGCAAAGGTTTCTGAGATAAAAAATGTACAGGTCCAGTGGTGTAAAGTAAGAGCAGTGGTTATGTTGATAGGAGCATTGATAATGTAGGCGTTGCATTAACTGAACAGCAAATCCATGTAATTATCATGTGTGGAAAATGCTTTAACGGCATTTTGCATTGCCAAAATAAATGTGGACAGTCCTGATGTACATTGTCGAATATTTCATTGAGTTGTAGCTGGTCCCAGTCTCTAGGGGTCGGCTTAGGGGTGTTTTCCAGGGCCCAGTCTGCTTTATTGAACCGTTTCTGATAGCCTTTTTACTTCGGCTGCCACCCTACTTCCGCCGCCCCTTTGGCGACGTAATCTAATCCAAGGCTGTAAACACACCCCGAGCGGACTAAGCTGTCTGGGCTGGCGGGGTCACTCCCATCGCCGTAGAGATATCGAGGAGCCCCCGATGGTATGGTTTCCAGGCAAGAGTTGTAACTTGTAGGCTAAAGTTGCCCATGACTTGCAGAAAGTCTTCCTTTTATGAAACGTTAGGCATGTGTAGTCTCTTGACACTGGAGTAGTACATGAATGCAAATTGATATCGTTTTGAGTAACACACAGTGAAAATATTAAGATAGTATATGGAATGTGGTAAGAAGGTAATAAGACGGTGCTGATATAGCGCCACCTAACGGTTCAAAAGGGCAATACAGAACAAATCCTTTTGAAGTTCGCAAATCAGGATATTGTCAGAAGCGTCTCTAAAGGAAGTTAGCGTGCCAAAATTGATTTGAGCGTACGCAGAAAAGGATGAGAAAAAAATTCTTAAACCTGAATGATGACGAAGGTTGTAAAAACTAGAGTTCGGCGATCGCACACCTTCGCCGAATGGTGTTAAACTTGTATGAAAGATGTGTTTGAAAGGTGTGTTATGGATTGCGTGTGTGTGTGTGTGTTATTTTCCAATAGATAATAATTTTAGGAAGAAAGAAATGCATACTATTCATAGTACACGATGAAGTACGCACTAGTCCCGTGCGCATCGAAAAACATTCAGTATTTGCACTGCAGTTAGACCTGATGTTAGATGGGGGCGCTTTTATCAAAGCATCCCAGCACGAAGATAATCAGACACAGAACAAAGCCGTTATCCTTATTTCTTCATCAGGAGACAGATTTTTTTGTTTCAAAACAGGGTGTAACTTAAGTCTTGTTCTTCTAGCCCAGAGCCCACAAAACGGCTCCCTATGTAGTCAATGTTACGTTGCATAAGTAATCCACACCCCTTACAACAATTTGGGAAAAAATGGGTCCATTGATGAGGAAACAGACGAAAACGCTTTTTTATTTGTTCAACGTCTTCTTGTTTCACAAATATGAATGAAATTTGGACGTGGTAACGTTAGCCCTTCAGAACATGATAGCTTACAGGACATGCGCACTGCGCTACTTCTGTTGGTGATTGATTGCCCAATATCCCACTGCGATTTCGTGAAACGTCATGAGTATTGTCATTCTCGATTCTAAACGGTTGCCTTTTTAAAAACAAAGCAAAACAAGAGTCTTAGGACCCAAAATCTCCATGAAACTTTGTTTTTTTATTAAACCAGTTCCCCCCATTCCATATCGCTCAATGGTATGACCCACACTGGCCGGGCAAGGGGAGAAGTGGCTATAAATAGCTACTGACCTAGATAAGAGACCAACAGATGGTGCGACCTCAAAGCCCACAATAGAGTAGATATTCCTCATTACTTATGCAAATTCAGTATGAATTTGCATAATTAGCACTTCAGTTTGTACATCTCTGTCCAACCTACCTGCATATCAAATAACATGAAAATCTGTCGCTCCTTTCTTCAGTTATTCTCCTTGCAAAATATTTACAAACACGCCATTGCAGTTCCAGTGACACATACCAGGGGGCCCAAAATCGACCTTGACCTTTCTCCTCCCAACACCTACCCACATACCAAATATCATTTCAATCCATCCACACGTTCTTCAGTTATGCTGATTTTAAGCGTCCGGTGACACATACATACACACACGGTGACACAAACATACACACACGCGCACACACACGCAAACACACTAACTTCGCATGATTTGCACTTCAGTGTGTACATCTCTGTCCAACCTACCTGCGTACCAAATAACATGAAAATCTGTTGTTCCTCTCTTCAGTTCCCTTTAGAACATTTTTACAAATAGGCCATTGCAGTTCCAGGGACACAAACCAGGGGGGCCAAAATCGACCTTGACCATTCTCCTCCCAGCGCATACCCACATACCAAATATCATTACAATCCATCTACACGTTCTACAGTTATGCTGACTTTAAGCATCCGACGACACCCATGCAAACGATTTACCTCCTTACTTATGCAAATTCGGTCTCATTTGCATAGTTTGCACTTAAGTGTGTACAACTTGGTCTAACCTACCTGTGTACCAAAGAACATGATGATCTGTCGATCCACTCTTCAGTTCTTGTACATTGAAGATTTTAACAAATACGCCATTGCAGTTCCAGTCACACATGCCAGGGGGCCCAAAATCGACGTTGACCTTCCTCCTCCTAACACCCACCCACACACCAAAAATCATTACAATCCATGTACAGGTTCTACAGCTATGGTGACTTTAAGCGTCCGGTGACACATACATACACACAAACACCAAACGCAAGCAAAACAGTATCTCCATGAAAAAGCCTTTTTTCATGGAGATAATAAGCCTAAAAAAAATTCAAACCCATTTGCGAGCCTTTCATGATTTCCCAATCTCGGAAAAGACGGAAATTTGGCAATTTGACGGTCGTTTTAGCCACTTTTCTGGAGGCGACCGGGAGCGGTACTGCAGATTAGGCTCTGATAGGGTATGTAGTCCCTCTTTGTAAAATATGTACATAGACAAGAAATTAGGCTTAAAACCATGGAGAACTTTCCCGAATCGGTCCAGATATATTTCCATACAACTGGAATGACCTTTAAGACACTAGCTGACGCGTATCAACTTAAGGCACAGCGCTTGGAGCCCATGTAACACCATATCCATCGCCGAAGCGACACCTTCATTCACGTACACATCATAACTTGTGCGTAATGAGTAATTCAAGGATATATGTGGACATCATTTGTTTCTCCTTGACAACTTTGGCCTTTTACTCAACTGTCCGTCTCACGGTAAGGGACTGTCATAGAGACCCGGCCGTCACTCAGAATACTGTACATTACGATCTTTCGCCCCAGCATATACTTGGAGGATTAAAAACAACAGTCTGATGAACTTTTCCATCAGTGATATCAATGAAATAAAGAACAAGTTCCTCATGAACCAGCAAGAACCGGCAAGGCTAAGATAAGATACTAAGTTTCTATGGAGATCGCGTTTAAAGGTTTTTGTTTTCGTCAATAGCTACTACCACGATTTCAATGTGAGTACTAGTAATCGGTTGTAATGGACGCTATATTGGATATACCAAGCTCATGAACAACTGTTCGCAACATTAAAGTGCACTTCACTCGGTCATTTTCACGGCCTCTTACGACTTTCCAGGTCTGTAATTTCCTGACGTGTGCACGTGGTACACACATCCATGTGACCTACACTTGTATCTTCACATGTCTAACCAGTTGCTTGAGTAACTGTTCTCTTGCGTATCTCATTACCTGGATGCCTAACCTTCATCGACGCAACTTCATATATGTTCTGATGTCCTCAACTCCAATTAAGCAACTAGTTAGCTAAACTAAGCCTCCACCAGGCCTTCCTAAGGGGTTATGAGTAGGATTCTGAAAAAATAAGGGTGAATAATTGGCCATGAGAGTGAGCCAGCGGTAGCCTCTACCAGGGTCCACAAGTCGCTGGGAAAATAATTGAAATTGGCCAAATCGACGGATAACATACCGGAGGAGTTAGTCCGCTAAAGAAGTTACAGTTTGCGACTTACATTCTTTAGCGGACCAACTCCTCTGGCATGTTATCCGTCTATTGGGCCGATTTCTACAATTTTTCCAGCGACCTTTGGAGCCTGGTAGAGGCTAAGCCTACGGTACCATTTCCTACTAGATGAAACGCTGAGGTAGCCCAACTCCCCAGGGAGGCAAATTATTCTCCCTACAGCCAGTGTAGTTAGTCTGGTAGGGATTTACCTCAACTGGTATCAGTCATGATTTTACCATGCTTCAATCTTGCAATCCATCCATCGGATTCGTCGCCGTTCTTTGATATGAGCTAGATGATTAGAAAATATCTACCTACAGGCGGAGTGAAAAGAGACTCACACTCGGGGGTCATCTTGAAACATTGGAAGAAAAAGAATTCAAAACGTTATTGAAAGGGTTGCAATGCCAGCTAAAATCGCTAGACGCATCATATAGAAGCTACGTTCAAAAACGTTATACAGGACGTTGAACCTATGCCCTTCACTGGTAAGATTAAAAGGCGCATGTTAACACAGACAGGGACATGCTACTAAACACATGGTCGGACAAGCATCTTTCACAGTTCTCATTGATATTTGTCTAAACGCTTATCACTTAGATAGATGAGTACATGATAGGTGCTTAGAGCACTTGTAAAAGTGTCTGTACCATAATGTGCTCGATACGGGCTGTAAGGAGTACTTCTAGCCTCCATGTGATGCGTTCGTAGCTCTTTCAGATGGGACTTTGACGTATTGTGTATAGAGATTGGGTGGGCGGCTCCATTCTAGACACGGATGGGGAGTTAATGTACGGGGAGATACTATAAATGCAGAAATGTTCGCGGTGGTTTTATGTTCGCGGTTTTCGCGGTAGGATCTTCGCTAATTCGCCGCGAACATTTTTTGCCCACCTAACGTTACCCCCTAGTCTACTATTATCACAAACGCGAACTTGAAACCACCGCGAACACTCCATTTCCTCCCTACCGCGAAATTGAAAACACGCGATCTTAAATGCATTGACAGTGTATCTCAGAAGGATTCGATGAAAGATGAATTGTGATAATTTTGAGAGCCGCATGTGTTTGTTATTATTGAGACGTTGATAGAACAGTTACAGCCTGCGGGTAGGAGATGTGATAGAAGAGGCGTGAGTACATCCGTGAAGAGTAACAATCTAATCTTACGCTTTTGTTAGAAGCTAGATAGCTCAATACATTACTCAAAGAGTCACGGAAATAGAAACGAAAATTACATTCTTTACCCACAGGCAACGTACTTCGAGAGACATGCATCATAACAGAGAATAAAGAAGAAAAAATAAGATGTCCAAGAAATAACCGGCGCACAGGCCAATGAGATGGCTAACACTGTGAGGGTTTAGTAGGTAGCTACTTTTGTTGTTGTTGTTGTTGTTGTTGTAGCAGAAGTAGTAGTGTTATTGTGACGAGTAGTATTAGCTGTAGTAGTAGTAACAGTAGTGCTAGGCTTTCCGTTAAGAACGTCGAATCATGTTAGACATCTTGAATGAACATAAAAATATGGCTACCTTGGCATAATCTTTCGGGATCAATATTTCGACCATTACAAATACCATAGTTTCTTGGTAAGACCTTTTCTTGCTTACACCCACAAGCAAGTTTTTGTTGTGGTAGTCATTTTAAATCGATCAAGCCTTTTTTTCCTGAAAACTTTATGTAAAAGTGAGTCAAACGAAAATCAAGGCGAAAATTTCTTGTTTTGCTTTGTAATCGTTGCTAATATATTCCCCCACTAGCTCGTATGCCATGGATTATATCTGTGTGGGAATGAGGTGAACTGGTTAACGTCATCACTGATCTCCCGTGACGTCATTGTCTTACGCCGAAAGGCTTCTCTTAACCACCCTCAACGGGGGTATAAGAAGTTTTGCGTAGACGTCATTTCATCTTGAAACTTTAACTTCACGCCATTTGGCCGTGAGTTTAATCTTTACTGGAGGAATAAGAAGGAGAAACAAGAAAAACAAAATGTTAAAAACATGGATGTAACTTCGGACCTTGTTAAAATCACTACCACAACAAAACTTGCTTGCGGGTGTAAGCAAGAAAAGCTCTTGAGAAGAAACTGTGGTATTTGTAATGGTTGAAATATTGATACCCGAAAGTTACGCCAAGGTAGCCATATTTTCGTGTTCATTCCAAACGCCTAACATAATTCGACGTTTTTCATTATAAAGCCTACCACTTCTATTACTACTACTAGAACTACTACTACTACTCACACTAGCACTAGTATTTCTACTATACGAACACAACAGCAGCTACTGTTACAACAACAACTACCTACGAAACTGTTCTATCTAAATCGGATGTCTCACTGAACTGTGCGCCGGTTTTCACCCACTAAGGCCACACCAATTGTATTTGCTTCTTCTCGGATTTTTTCAGGAAAAAATTGGAGCGATAGGGCGAAAAAAAATGCAAATAGTCTGGGGTGAAGATAAGGGTTTACATGACATAAAGAATAAGAGGATGATTCAAGTTTCGGCTTTATATGGCTCATTTTAGCAATGAACCCCCTTTTCTTTGATCTAGTACTATAATTTCAGGGACAAAATTACCTTTTGCTATGTAATATATGATATGATATTGAGAAATAGTTGTAATAAATGAAAAATTATAACTTATGATAACATGTGACCACACTTTTTAGCTATGTGCAGGCCTTTATAATCTATTTTGGTGGCTATTGAGATTTACAACTGAACAAATAGTAAAATCGTGAGTAGAAATTTGTGAATGGGAATAGTGACACAATTTCTTTTTTCAAAATGGGAAAAACAGGAGAGGCTATTCCAAGAAGCAACAAAAAAATGGTGTGGCCTAACAGGCGAAATTTGGCGCAGTCCTTTGAGATACCCACTTTAAGTAGGGCGTAACGCCTTGCCTGACTGGACGAGTGATGAAACATCGTCAATCTCTTGGTTCGTTACGTGTCCACCTGTGTAATATTGTGGCTGATTAACTCTACTTGAACAACGCCCTCACTGTGAGATACGTCACTGTACGAAATGGCCTCGGATCCTGACGTATACGGACAGGAGAACTCGGAGATCCGGAACCTCAGATCCGCAAGAATCCAGACGGATACGGGGACCGTATTGTTTAAAACAACTCAAATTTACCTACATTAAACTACATATGCAAGTGGTACAGTCATTTTTAGGTGTCAGCGTAAATATTTTTGCGTGCAGCTGAAAAGGCCAGTGACCTAACTTGAGATTAAGACAGTCAGGCATATTGATCTAAATACTTACTGTCACATCCTCCTTTTGAATTCACGTGAGACTTTCAATGATTGTCATGTGAAACTAAGAATAACTCCTTTTCTGGGGCATCTTAAACATTGTCACGCCCTGGTCACGACAGCTCCGAGGTGTTACGTGGCTTTGGTACAATTTTCTTCCGTAAACAATATTCAGCGATCCGAATCAAACGTCCACTCCCCCCACGGGGATGTCAGTGCACGTTTTCCGCCTGAGGACGTGCCCAGGCCGCCTCAATATGCCGATAATTGGTCCTCTCCGCACCCGAGAGATCCTGCAAATTTGGAAAAACATTGTGCCTAATTGCCACTTTACTCAGGATTAGCATGGATGACGTGACGTGTGGGAAAGGCGAAGGTAGGGAAGAAATGCACGCTCTGTCCCCGGTACTCCGTCACTTCGCCAAGAATTGTACTCCCAAAAGACATACCAAAACTTAGGTTCATATATCATGATTTTAGAGGAAACATGTTTAAGAATCGCATGTGAAAGGCGAAGATAAGGAAGAATTGCACGCTCTGTCCACGGTGGCCCGTGACTTCGCCAAGAATTGTACTCCCATAAGACATACCAAAACTTAGGTTCATATATCATGATTTTAGAGGAAACATGTTTAAGAATCGCATGTGAAAGGCGAAGATAAGGAAGAATTGCACGCTCTGTCCACGGTGGCCCGTGACTTCGCCAAGAATTGTACTCCCATAAGACACGCAAAAACGTTCATATAGGTTCATATATCATGATTCTACAGGGTCTGGAAACATGTTTAAGAACATAAGACTTACTGTATTAGCTGCATTTGAGCTTTTCCAATGAATGCATTTACGATTGTCAGACTTAGTGGCCCAATCACCATAGTTTCAGCACTACGGAGAAACACGATTTCAGCACTTAGGAGAAATACATTTTGAATCAAAGTTGTCATTCCTTGTAGAAGACTGGAGCTGATAATTTGAAAATTTGGGTTAGTCCAATTTTGGTTTAGCAATTGCAGTTGAACTTTGATTAAGAAGACTTCTACCGACACAGATGAACTTTCAAGTGGAGAAATACGTTTTTTAATTTAAAAAATCGTTCAATCGGATTTGGCCTGAAAAAAGCTTCAAGCATATACATTCTATTATACTGCAATGGTTGAACTGGTTTTTCGGATAGAAAAAAGGGGGAAACATGGATGCCTTTCTACTGATCTCGAAGAAACACACTGCTGTTCCAGACCCCTAGTTTGCGCATGCGCACGACTTTCCTTCTGCTGCCTAGGTAAATTCACATGTGTGGGAAATGCAAATGGATAACACGTGTTATAAAGATCACAGATAATGCATGGGAAGCAACAATGACAACAAACACAAATTCCGCTACAAGGATATTTTGCATTAAAGGAGGAAACTTTGTAAATAAGATACTACTCGCACCAAGAAGGATATATACGAAGAGTATCCCCCAGCAATGTTCCTATTCTTGTCAGATCTACTTGTGCTGATACCATATGGCGCCATACCTCACCCCTGAATGTTTTCGGCGGGCTGTGCGGACCATATCGGCCTAAGTTGAGAGCGCCTCAAGGGCTTCCGTTAATACGAGAATTATGGCACCGTTAACACGAGTGTTGATGGTATCTGGCCCCGTGATAAGACATAAAGACTGTATTTGAACACTGTCTGTGGTTCAGACACAACATCCTACTAAGTCTGACCTGCTGGCAGAATACAAGGACGTAACAAGGATCCTAGGTGTAGCTTAAACAAACGACCAACCATTTGCCTACAATGCATAGTGCAGTCATTATAAGATCAAGGCATCTATGTAGGACACGTATTGTAAATCATACAAACGGTTTTATAGCCAAGAGCTGGACTCAAAAGATGCCCTTAGTGTATGATGGGCCATTTTCACAGTTGCAAGCTAGGGTTATTCTTGACAGTAATCTGTGCGTTAAAGCTTACTGGGGTAATTCTATTACCATTAGGAAGCCAGAAGCGACAACTCATTTTAAACTATGTAGCATCGATAGCTGACATAAGTCATAAGGCAGTTGAAATGACTTTTCACACCATAATGTGACTGTGTAAACCTTATTTCGGGATAAAGTATGCGTAAATCACATATATAATATCTTGATTCAACCGTTGATGATCACCAAAGTTGTGCGATGTAAAAGCAGTGCGAAGCATCCTATCCAGTCAGCTCGTTCCAAGAAGTTTGGAAGTCTCATGGCATGTAATAGCGCCAATAACTTGATAACCACAAGACATGGAGTTACGATTCGGCATCAAACTAGGCTCGACCTTACGACCCCGTGGTCACATAGTGCGTCCAATAACGACTTGGCAAACCAGAAAGAGTTACTGATGTGTTCTTTGGATCACCCTACGTAGTTCCATAAAACAACAAACTCTGTACATATATCTTTATAGCATATAGAATTGGCTTACCCGTGTAACGTATGAGTGCAAAGTACAAATTATCTACATGTAATAGAAACACAACTTAAAAGGTTACAGTTGTATACACTCATGGAAGAGCGATGATGCTGACCTGCCTTAAACGTTCAATATATCTATATGGGAGTGCGTGGTACGAAGGCGGCCATTATGCCTGTCGTTGTGGGAAAATCAAGGAGAACAATTCAGACCAGTGATTTAGTCAAAGAAGGTTAGACATCCAGGTAATAAGATACGCCAAATAGCATTTACTCAATCAACTGTGTATATGATTTTGGAAACGGTCAGACGTTTCAAGTAGCATCCACTATTTTTCGTCAAAGACACTCAGTGTATGTATAGAGGACAACGGCATTGACAAGACTACATGAACATAACACCGAAAATAAAGCAACTGGGACAAAAAGAGATCTGAAGAATTCAGAAACATAATGTCGTGAGCTATAACTTCACAGTATGGTAAACGTATTCTGAACGATAGACAATGTATACGCAGCCTTTACTTGAGAATGGGGCGGTTAAGAAGTCAGTCTTAGTACGCAGATAGACGGTACAGCACATATCTACACAACTCCGGATCCATGGGAAACAATCTTTCTTCAGTAGAGTACAGACATGCCTCCTCTGCTAGGGAGGCGACTAGGGCAGGAGCGAATTCAACAAGACAGCGTTGAAAGCAATACATGGTGCAACATCTAGGGCCAAATGGTTTGTAATTTGTCTCTGTAATTTGCATCTGCAATACACTGATTCTAAATCACTTCTGACTCGGAGGCGACGACCGAAAGATGCAACTACTTAAGTCGCTAACGATGAGTTTGCAGTGGAAAGCAAGCTATAGCTGCAGGCAGCATTCAGATGGTATGGTGTTCTTGAACTTTGGCTGCGGTTGTGGTTATTTGCCCTCGCCTTTGCCTTTACTATCCTAACTGCCTCAGACGCGAAACATTCGATATGCATTTAGATTTGTTGCCTTTATGTGCACTTTAGAAGTATCGAGATAGACAAGGAGGAAGAATGAAAGGACAAAAGTATAGAGGGACCAAGTGATTTTCAGACAGAAGAAAAATGTTGCATGGGCGTAAGCACTTGCCGCGATGTTTTTCAACTTTATTGCTTTTGCTTTTGCATCGTAGCGAGGACACCTAAAGGTTACAACAATATGAATTTTTAACTTTGATGCATAAAGTGTTAACCATTGCTTAAACATAGCTATGATAAATAGTTGAGTGTCAGTTGAATGTTCCCTTGAAGCGTGCCTTATACTACTTGATCGCGCCCTTTGTTCTTTGCCATCTTAACGCCAATGCGTTACAAACGTTTTCTGTCATGTTTGCTTTTATTTGTTTAACAGAAGGATATAGAAGAGTAAAACAAAATGTGTTCACATTGTGTTAGAGACGGTACGGTCTCCTTTAAGATAATCTATTTAATGCGTTAGTCTGAACATGCAGCATAATACAATATATTTGTGGTTGGGAGAGAAAGGCAAGATTGCGCAAGATTATCAACATATTGTTGATAATACAGGTAGATTCTCTAATTCATACCGTTGGGCAATGATATATACTTTGGTTGCAGTTATCTCCAAAAGACATGGACTTATCTGTCGAAACTGTTATCTGATCATTCGATGTATTTCATGGTTGGGCGAGATAGGGAAGATTGTCCTGACGTGACGCTGCTTATTTGCCTCCAGATGTTCTCGGGTGTAAGTCCTCTCATAGGGGAAGGCCGTTTGCAGAAACCATTACTTAAGGGAGGTAAAGCCTTTGTGCAACTGATGGAGGATATTACAATGATTCATGTGACGAGATAAAGAAATGTCCATAAATATAAAGTATATGCGAATGGTCTATATATAGTTAGTTTGGTTTGTACCTATCATGTATCAAAATGTTCACAAAGCATGATGTTCAGTGTTGTTGCCATTGAGATTCTAAGTCGTCTACTCCCAACTTCTAGTCACGTAGGAAATGATATCAGATTTAAAGAGTGGCATTTGAAGAGTGGCATTTGATTCTGAACTCTTGTTGGAATCTTTTGGCAAATTTTACACTAGCATGTATATCGCAGTCAATATACCATATAACCAAACCGCAATACAAATCTTTGTACAGCTCTAAGCAAGTACGTCTAAAGATTTCGAATCTTGTTCGAGTTAGCATGGACATTCTCAGTTTCCGTTAAGGCATAGTTCTTGGAACATGGAGCCAATGACACGTGTACTTCAGGCATTATCAGCATTCTATCGTTAGGCCACAGCAAGTAATTTTTATGGATGACATCAGCGCGCTCATTAATTTTCGCCTGATTTGAAAAACAAACAAACAAGGAATTTCTTTGCCCTCCGACGGTGGTCAACATGCCAATAATTGGCAAATATGTCGTGAACGTTAACAGTCTAAGGTGTTTCATTGCATATGAATACCCAGTGAAGTTCCTGCCCATGATATGGTATGACAATTAAGCTGCTTTCTGCATTTGTTCTAGTTAATTGAGCTGTATACACATCTTCAAGGAAAGTTTAATGTTGACAGTCTAAGGTGTTTCATTGCATATGAATATCTAGTGTAGTTCCTGCCCATGATGGTATAACAAGCTGTTTTCTGCATTTGTTCTAGCAAGGACATTATATAAATAATGGGGGGTCTAGTTAATTGAGCTGTATACACAAGGTGTTTCATCGCATCTAAATACCCAGTGTAGTTGCCTCAGATGATGGTACAACAAGCTCTTTTCTGCATTTGTTGTAGTTAGTCTATTGAGATGTATACACATCTACAAGGACATATTTATTGTTGAATCAAGGAGGTTTTATATCATATATGAAACATCATTGGTTGAATACAGGTATAAAAGACCTGTTGGTCATGATATCATATTTTGTCGCCTCAATTCTTGTTTAACAAGATTAATGATCTCAAAATCTTGTTTTTTTTGCCCGCCTTGTTTTTTTTCGCCCTACCTCATTAATTTTGGAGTCTGCGGAGGATGTCATCCATAAAATTTACTTACTGTGGCCTTATCAGACATTACTAATATTAGTGACCGACAAGAAGAAGCAGGGAATGCATATCTGTAAGCCTGAAGTAAGTGGATATGATGTTTCGATTTTGGGGCCCATTTGTGCCTATTAGTCATGAACGAAGATAAGATCCAGGACAAAATACAAGAATAGCAGTGAACACCCAAAATGATGATTAATGTACATTATTTAAACGATGATGGTCATTCTATGGATCTGATACGTGCTAGTGTTATTGTAGCTCCCTCCTCTGGGGGGTAAGGTCTAAGGGTATTAACTCAGTCATTATGGAAGGCGGAATATCTCCCTGGCACAATATTCTCCGCATAACAAATTGGCTGATAATGGTGTAAATGAACCGGATGTATCTGACTAAAACATCGGCTCCGAGCTGTATGGAGTTGCCAGGGTCTTGTAACAAACTTTGTCCTTGTTTTTAAAAGATTATATCTGCCCACATTCATATCTAAAAGTGTAATAACAAACTACTAATATTGTCCAACACTCATAGCCATAAAGAGATATGCAGCCATACCGTATTTAGCTACTATATTAATTTTCTATACGGATGTTGATAAGAGTGTAAGGCCGCAATCATCACGTCACAAGAATATCATAGTTACAAGCAAACATGTGCGTTGAGAGACATATTCTAAGGTATGTCATCTATATCTTTGTCGGAGATAGATCTACCATTCGCTGATTATCACGTTCGAAAGGCCAATATTCACCAGAGAGTGAACCAATTCACCCACAGGAGTCAGTAAACTAATCAGCACATCATTGCAGGTGATTGGATATTGCGGTAATTGGGGCATGACTGGACCCCAGACGCCGGCAAAGCGAGCCGAGGGCACTCCCCCTTCGAACTGACACCGATCCCATAGCCCTTACGGAAAATCCATCTGTTATGCTTTCGTTAAACCCGGCTAGTGAGACCAAATGACCCCTGTAAAACATTGATATTTTCATGTCGTAGATTCATCAACGCCTTTCAGCCTTACAATAACTCTAGAGTTTATCTATAGTATGTACAAAAGTAGAAACTCCCCAAGGAAATGAAGCAACCAGGGATACAGGCGGTGAAGTGATGCGGAAAAGAAGATGAAGATTAAATGGAGCATAAAGCAAGATGCTATACCCGAGGTACCGGCCACCATCCATGCGTTCATCTGTATGAATCACACATCGCTATTTCCGTAGGTGTTGCTGCATGCGCTGCAGAATCCAAGTAGCTATATGATTATGCAAGACTGAACCGGCAAAGAAATCACGTCATAAAGGCCTTATAAATCATTTAGAAATAGATACAATAGTATACTAGTAACGAAGCTATTTTCTTCTTCACTGGACAGAAGTAGAGTATAATGGCATATGTGGATGCGCGATTTCTTCGCCATTATAATCTAAAAACAAATAATGTGCGTGCGTAAAAACCTCGCTTGAGTCTGTACATGCAATTGATAGGTAAAATGACAACACCGGGGGTCTAGAGTTTCTGGTCAAGAAATAGACTTATTCTGTGGTCCATATATTTGGTAATCTTCCATAGAATGAGCAAGCAGCGGTCTTAATGTGACCCATGCTACCTAACCTATGATCCTCTGCATTATTGAAACATGTTTATTATTAATATTGTGTAGACCAGCCTCGTGGTTATTATATCCACATATTACACAAACTAGCGTCCATACCATTCAACTGGAACGCAAGGCCAAGGGCATGCTAGAGGTTATGGAAAAGTCAATCTCTATGACTTAGAATGTTGAAATTCTTTTGCACTTTGGCTATAAGAGGACATACATCTTTCATTTTAGAGATGACTATTTTCTTGATAGTCATATATCTAAACTATGACGCACCCTGAGCCAATGATATACGTCCCCAACAGTTCACAAGAATAAAACTTAAGAATACAACGATTTTAAAAGTTTTTGCACATATTGTTTTTTCACATAACAGAAATCTGGAAGGCGTGTTTTCCTTTTTCAGCTGTCCTTATATCCGTTGGAGGTGTGGTGAGTCTTTACGCTTGCAATTGCAAGATATAAAGGGCAAGTCATTGTACTTTCCTTAGAGTTGAACAAACTGTCTTGAACGAATATCACAGCAGCAAGTATGATGAAACATACTGATGTTTCTCGGCACCCATTGTCAATTTACCATGAAGGACTGAGGTGTCACTGAAGAGAAACTCCAACCCCGGGCCGACGCCATTACCTGTCCATCTTTCGTCTCTTGCGGGGTTACGGAAGATCCGTACGCACATCAGAATAACGTGTAAAGTCACGGAATCCAACCATGACTGAACGGTCACACGGGACTGATGGGGGTGACCAGACAGCCTGCGACCACTGCAGGAATGTTTTTTTACCTTTCTCAGTATCTCGGCTCGCACTGGGGATCATCTTTGAGTACCTGGTTTTTGGGAACGTCGGATAGGGTCAGTGTTTTAGTTTGTCACAATAGTGCCTCTTCTACACACCTGCTAACCGTATTGTTTGTTTGTTTTATTAGGATCTGCATTAGTGGTACACTATTCTTTCTGGAGTCCGAGTATCGTCATACTGTTTGAATATTTTGCCAAGGGGTGATAGGTATATGAGCAGAAGAGAGGGCAAGCACTGGTAGACCTATTGAGGAAAGTGATTTAAAAGAATAACAGCACATCAAGATATTTGCACTGAAGCATCATCAGATTCAGGAGTCTAACTCTTTCAGACCTGCCCTGCCAAAGAAATCTGGCGGTACATACGCAGCGTCTGTTTTCTCAACTAGTTGTAGAGTGCACATGTTTGCTTCAAGGTACTTTGTTAAGAATATCTTCATGACGATTTTGTGATAGATAGTGCTTTAATGAGAATACATGATAGACCATCCACACACCAATTACGGGTTTACATGGGTCCTCCTCCTTCGGAGTTGACACTTGTGTGGCACGAGGAACGTACACTGGTTTAAGAAATAATGAACACCCAAAAAAACTAAGGGCACTTGAACGTCAACACATTTTTTACATTTTGGCTGCGAGGTAGCTGCTTGACTTTATTGAGAATCCCAGAGTACCATCCTACAGCTAGAGCACTGCAAAATTCGATACTTGCACCAAGAGTGAAGTTTACGTAAGTACACCATGCCTTCCTCCACGTGTATTTGGTGAGTGGAGGGTGCGCTGTATGAGTAGAGCATAGGTGTGGAGAGAGGACATGCGATGGACAGCCTTTGCACACAAGCATCGTTCTACTTCTTTTGAGCACTTCATCGATCATGTCGATCGGGGCTAGCCTGGGGTATAAGAATAGTTGAGGGGAAAGTCTAACAATCCTAAACTCAGCTCAGACTGACATTGAGATTGAACATCCTTACATATAGTTTGTAAGCACATGTACGAGTTTGCTACGTCACATCACCAATAGGAAGTGAATGAAGATATTACTTCATCTGAGAAACTAATGAGCAAACGATATAGAACACAACAATTGCACTACATCAAAGACTACTTGACAGTACAGATATCCGTTTTCAATTTTCCATGCTTGACGTTGAATCTCTTCTTCTATTGGTGTCATCTGCACTAGTCTTTAAGAATGGCTTCCTGTGCAAAAATTGCTAAGAGGGCTGATAAAACTGAAAACGAATTCCTTTTCCAATAGGCGTCTGAGATGCAGGAGAAAGCTAAAGACCATGTCCTGTGTAAGGATGTTTATAATAGTGCTGGATGTAGTTTCACGCTTACAGCAATATGATCCAAACAGCGTCAAACAAAAACAGCAACTAGAAAAAAAAAACGTGCACAGCAAAATAAGACCATCACTTGTTTGGCCGCCATTGCTAATCAACTGATTAAAAATGCACACCGGTAATAGCGGAGAACCAATACATATGTATAATTATCAATTATGAACTGAGACATATTATGAAATAATAGATGTATTTAGTCAAGCCATACAGCTGCTTCGTACGCGTGTTACTTTAAGAAGACAAGTTACCACACAGGCTATCCTGGAATGATGAACATATATCTAGAAATCCCTGAGGCAAATCAACGAAGTGTTGTCGCCATGGGAGTTTCGGGTAATGACTTTTGTCCGTTGGTTGGAAAATCTCCAGATATGGCATGCTACACGGGAGGTCTCTTCTTAAGGCCATTTAGCTGTACAGTTTCGTGTTGTTTTCTGTAGCTATGCATTTATCTTTCTAACCACTAGTACACCCTGCTGGCTGTGTCCGACTGTAGATTGCACACCTGCGTTTGATATCCCGCCGGATGTTGGATTATTTTCATTAATACAAGCAGGCCTCGGGTGTCAAGTAAACGATAGAGTAATTAGCTGTTTATTACAAGGGAAATCAAGCTAATATTGGACTAATACTAGAAAGGCAACATTTGCGAGCAAATACAGCATGTTTAGCCATACTCCTCGCCATGCAAAAAATGGACTGTCCCAAAATAACAATGGACCATTCTAAAATACTTCCACTAAAAAAATGGATCACCCCAGTCCAAAATTGAGTTTAAAAACAATTAGTCTCTCCAAACAGGAATGGAGTCTTCCAGTAGCACCTCAACACAATATGGACCAGTCCACAACCATATCCACATAAACAAATACACTACTGCTAACAAATGGACTTTTTCATAATCACTCCAGCTCAAAATTGCAATAAATAATTAAAGAATCCTCCCCTTGCAAGAATGGGATATTCCGTGCCATCTCTATGTAAACTAGACCAGTCGACAAATATCCGCTCAAAATTACACTCTCGCGCATAATCAACCCAGTTCAAATTTGAATTAAAAAAAATTAACCCCAGGAAAGAATTAAGTTCTCCATAGTATACATAATGATATATATGAGGATTTGACAGGAGAAGAAGGAAATTACCAAAAACAACATATTGCAGCGATAGTATGGGTGAAATATAGAAATGTGACACCCCTTTGTTTGAATGCATGATTCAATAGTATACATTTGGGTTGAAAAAAACGAAACGAAAAAATTGTTTATTTCAAAAATTGTTTTGAAAGGCTGTATGCCAAACATTTAAATGAGGGCCTGTGTACATGACCAAGGCAGACACATGTCAAATTTTGCATCATTTTGGTTTAATACGAGTCAGTTCCAAGTCACCGAGAGGGTTTTAATATAATATTTGTAATATGTTTGAACTATTTTGATTAAAAGAATGTCTAAGTCACAATAGTTCTAAACTGTTCAAACAATAAGAATTAAAACTTATAACATGTTTGAACTTATTTAACATATGTTGGAAACATTTCGAACGTAACTTCACAAAAATCTCTTTATTTAGAACAGTTTCAAACCATCTATCCAAATGTTTCAATGTTCGAACAATTTGTAACAAAAGATTTTCACAATTGCCCCGTAAACGAAGGTGCTACGTCCTCCTGTGTGTTTCCGTCTATTTTCGGTGGCCACGCTAGACCACCAGCGGATTTGTTTTGACGGAGCGTCACCCGCGCGCGACGATGTACACTGTTCGGCACCGCTAATCGTTCATTCTCATTTGAATGTACAAATTGCTGTCGCCAGCCTTTACGACTTGATATGAGCCAAATTAAGGGCACCATCGATGCTTTCTTCACTTTCCCACAACACATATCATTTTTCACGAAAAATGCACCTCAAAATTACTTATGGATTTTGACTTCGAAAAAGTTATGGCAATGAGTGGCCTAAAGAGTCACAAAAAACGGCTGTCGCCTGCGGAGACATGCAAAATTTGAAAAGCAGCCGAGAATGTAACAATTCAGTCCAGAGTTTGACCGGTTAACCGGTGAATCCAGCTACTGAGGCCCTCCGACAAATCACGTCAGATCGCTCCCGTCACTGTTCTTGTACGCCGTGCAAGGCGGTTTATGCCTGTCGCTCAAAACGGTAAGCTCCGTTACCGTTTGAAGTAAGACGTTCCTAACATTAAGATATGCCACATATAAGGTGCCAACCTGTCGTTTTTATGACGACTTAAAGCTTTTGTGGCTTTTAAAAGGAACAAAGAAGAACTATTTGCTATCAGTTGTGGACCACCTCCTCGAACAAATGACAGTACAGTAATGAATGTAATCTCCGTTACCATTGTTTGATGCTCTCTGTGTTGTTAACAAGGCATGGTGTAGGAACGCTGCCCATTTTCTAAATGCCCGTACATACGTCCTTTTAATAATAAAAGATGGAACGCAAAAACGGAAATCCCTTTGAAGGAAAAGCCGAAGTTTTACTGTAGTAAGCTCCGTTACCGGTAACGGAGATTACACCTGTTGCGGAAAATACATAACCTGGCGCAGAACGTTTTGTAGTTGTGCACCATAAGGCAAAAGCGTTTGAACTAGAATAGAAAAGTATAGATTCAACTGAGAGAAACCCCCTGTAGGGTTATCATATTCCAATTTTCTACTCTTTCTTCCAGATTTTGTTTCCAAAGTTGAATTCTTTTTAAACCTCAAGACAATAAGTAATCTATAGCCTTTGATATGTCTGAGGAAGAAAAGAAATCAAAAGTCGATCAATTACAACTTGGCGACTTACGTCTGGTGAACACGCCTTTTGGCGACAGTATGTAATCTCCGTTACCGTTTTTCCGCGATTCCCTCTCCGTTCCAAATGCTTTACTGCTCCTAAGCAGTAATCAGGTAATAGTTCGCAACATTGAATATTTTATAGATGTTGTAAGAGTTAAATTATTCGGATCAACGGAGGATCGAACGTGTTGCAAGAACTATCTGATTCCGTCTCTGTTAGATATCTCAAACAACTCGAAATGCAAAGACAAATCCAGACAATATTAATCCTGAATGAAACAGTTATACAGCAATCGTCAGCACGCCGGCACTAAATTTGACAGACGTTTTACCAGAGATACTGACTCCTCAACTATAGGGTTTGAAGGCGATGTCACGACATGGAAGCTCCAAAATTGAAGTATCTTATTACTGATGTTCAACATTTTTCCACAAAAATATTGATAAACTCCAAGGACATCTAATCAAAGCTTAGAAATTTTCGGCAACTTCCCGTGATAAATTAGCTGTAATATTTTTGGGGATCATAAAATGAGATGTTCAGCTAAAAAATGAGGTAGGTTTGCTTGGAAAATGAGCTGATCAATTTTTCGACCCAAAAAACCGCTATTTTGCACATTTCATTGAGAACGAGCGTAATATCCGGCATTTTCCCGCTCCAAAACACTCCACTAGACCCACGTTTTTAATGTTTTGCCTCGTGTGTAACACGATTCGATTTGCATTACTGACGGGACGAAAATGTTATGATAGAAAAAATTCACCCCGTCCCGGCGTCCGTCCCAAAAACATGAACGACATGAAAATATATTTTCTTACAGATTCAATCACGAAAATCAACAGCATGGGATTCCAAATTTTCACAAAGGCCGACCATTTATCATGGTTGAACTTCCTTCCAAGGCGTGCGATAGATAAACATTCCCGGCACATAATAGTACCAGACTAACTACGCAAGCTCATGATAAAAATAGGGAGAATGTTTGTCAGTGAAGTTTGACCACCAGAGGGTAAATTCATTTAACGTTACAAGCGCGAAGGGGCGAATCATTGACCTTACCGGGGACTGACTCTACTGGCCTAATCATTCCTTTTTTGCCGAATTCTACGATCCATACGCCCGTACGCAGGAAAGCCTGGTGGACGCTACACATCACGGGAGACGCGTGTTGGTCCGAGACAGACAGCGGCGTGCTTTCGATCGCGTAGCGGCGACAACGTGCGGGACCAAAACGCCTGTCCCCAGTGAGACCGTGTGTTTTGCGCGGCATGCCCCGAATCCGTCAACCATTGCTGAATGTGGCCCGATTCATAGAGGTCTATTTTGTAAGCATTATTTCATGTACCCCTCAGCGTGAGAATTCCTTGTGCAACAACTTCGCCACATTATATATTCAAGTTCCCTGCGCACCGCCCTCCGCCCGCCTTTGATGTCTTTGATCATGTATGAAGTCGGCGGCAGAGAGATCATCAATCAATTTTGTCAGGAGTTGCGCGCCAGTCTGAGGAGAATCGATCTCCCGTGTTGTGTTGAAGAATTTGGAGTTTGAAAATATCTGGAATAACTAATGCTGAAATAAACATTCACAAAATCATTGATTTAAGTTAATTTCTGTTATAAAATTTCCTAAACTGCAGTTTAACCACCCAGTTCAACGGAACATGGTGTTTTTCCGATAATCACGTAAAATGTTTATGTCCGGTCTTTCCTCCTCGTAAGCAAACTTCCAGCTTGTCGCCAAACTTTGCCGAGGCGATAAGTACAGAAGCTGAGCGCGCTCGTTGTTTTGTTGTGCTAGCCATGCAGTGACGAGTCTTCGATTATCTGTAGTTGTTGAAGGACACACAGAAATCTTCGGACTGTAGTTTACCGCTTCGAAGGGCAAGACAGTCAACGGTAGTAAGGTTTGAACGAGCGTTGTGTTTCTCAGCTCACCTCTTCCAAACGTAAACAACGGGTGCGGGTTAAAGTGAGCGGCGGGGAATTTGTTCGGCTGGCGACACCCTCGTACCGTGCCGGTAGCGTAGTGTGTGTCGTGTTTCCTTGAAACGGATTTTTAACAATAGAAAACTAGATCTATTCAAGATTTCTAACAAATTTAATGGAAACTTTTCTGTCCGGCGTAGTAGGATTTTGGGAGTACCCAACCGCGTTCTTCACGTGGAAATTTTTGATACCGCGAAAGTAAACAAAACACCTACGATCGCCTGCCAGGCTTCTCGCGGTGGGGCGTCTTTATTGGTCTATCATTAGGTGCTATCAGCTACTTAGCAGGGACGTGTAAATTGCTTTCGTATGGCTCATTTAACCAATGTTCGAAACTGTACGAACAAAAGATGAATCTATATGTTGTGATAGTTTCGAAACTTATATCAATATTGTACCCGCCGATTTAAATGTTTCTAACATGCTGGAACACAACAAAACGTAACATACGAAATGTGACCACGAAAAGAAATATATTTTATTTATTTCTTTATTTAATAAAAGGTAACCATTATTTACTAAAAATGTAAACAAATTCCAGGGTAAGGCCCAAAAGTGTCTTCGGATTGGGGGTTTATTCCAAAAACGATGGTATAGCACTTGCCTGCGGTCACTTGTCACGTGAATGGAAAATTCCGTCGTCTGCAGCGGGCGAACGTGCTAATTATGAAAACAACAAAATGTAATACGCACATATAAAACGTGACTACAAAAAGAAATCAAATTTATCAATGTATTCATCAATTAAATGTCAAGTAACTATTACTTACTGGAAATGTAAAGATTTTCTGGGTGGCGGTTGTTTTAAAGGGAGAACGGTAATTATTTTATTCCGAAAACACTGCGACGCCGGTGTAGCACTTGCCTGCGGTCCCATGAATGGAAAATTACAGAGCGGGCATTTTCAAATGTGTTTACTAAACGAAAGCGACACAAAATATTTAGAGTTCTCAATTACCAAAAATATCTCTATACGTAAGATAACAATGTAGGGAAGGAATTCGGGATATTTAAGCCCTTCTTACCTGGTAACGTTAGTACTGTCTGCTATCTGACGATAGAAAAATGTTGGTCGTGACGCAGAGTGTCGTCTGCTAGCGTGCTAACTAGTGATGGAAAATTCCGCAGAAGCTTTCCAACCGACATGCAGTGGGGGGATGTGTATGCAAGTTCGACAGCAAAAGGTGTTGAACCCGGCGTTATATCCTTTTTATCTACATTTCATGATATTATAACTACTTTGACATATTTGTTTAGGCATACATTCCTATATACCTTGTTCTTACCCTATATCAGTAATGATACATTCAACTTACTCCCCCACAGTATCAAAATGGACGCGTCCGCATGCCGCGCGCCTATTAGTATTGAAAGTGACAGAAGTGGCAAATATTGTCAAAAAAGCCCAAAATAGATCGTTTTGAAGATATGTATGCCAAAAATGGGAATGTAGTCCTTTAAATATTTGTTCAAGCCACATATACAGCAAATTTCAGGTCATTCGGTTGAAATACCAGGGCGCAGGAGGCCAAGATATGCTAAAAATAGCCTAAAAACCTCAATAAAATCACTTTCAAGGTCAATATCAAAAAAAGGAAAAGAACGCACATTGGTTTTTGCCTACATTACCTCTGTACCAAATTTCAGGTCATTTGGTCAAAAAATGACAGAGATGAATCGATTTGAAGATTTGACAGGAGGAGAAGAAGAAGAAGAAGAAGAAGAAGAAGAAACATGAGTAAAAACAATATGTTTAGCCATACTAGGTATGGCTAAACATAATAACGTAACGCACAAATTACCGAGCTGACAATTGGCCTTAAGCGGATAGCAAGATGATAATTCTTAGTTGTTGAATGATTTATGTCACTTTTGATGTGTTTTTAGAAAGTACACAAATAAGCAATACGTTTTCTGAATAACAAACGTGGATAAGCTTTCATCTGCCATTGCGTTTTATACACATATTGTGAGCACTTCACACTTTTCTTTGAAAACAAAATGTTGTTAAAGTCTTCGAGATAAACAATACACCTTCTGAATAAAGAACATGGGAAGGCGATTTTGCAACAAGCTCACCTTGTATGGTTTCATTTGTTGCCCACAAATTTTGAATAGTTAACATTCATCTTTGAAGAAATGTTTTAAAAGTCCCGTTCTATAGCAGGGAGTAGAACCATTAAAATTCCGGGGTCTGTGCTATTGCAGAAAAAAAAAATTAATGAAACTTGAAATGGGCAAAGGGACAAATATTGATAACATAGAACAGCCATATGCACAATTGTTTTGAATGCTTCAGTTTATCATCCTTAGAAAGCGCCGTCAGTAAAGGGAGCGCATACGTATGCATGAACACACACTTCATGTATATACGGAGAATGCATATGCATGAGAAGATGACCCCACATTCCCTTGAGAAATGTTGGCCCTTATACTTTAAAGATATATTTTCCCAACTCAAAATTCTATTTGCACATAATTCTTCTGCTGAATTTGTATGGTGCTCCAAATCACGGAAGCGATTGCGACACAACGACTTCCTGGAAGTGTCGTGTCGACCGTTAAGGATTTGAAATTCAAAATTAGCCTATAGTAAACAAGCTCTTAGGTTTCAGCAACTCCGCTCCGTCATTCTCAGTTTTATGACTAGCGGGCGGCGATTATCATTCTTCTAAACATCAATGTACGCTTCCTATGGGAGAAGCGTACACGATCCATGGCTAACGTATAACGGGAAAAACTCACTGTTTGAAGCCACGGTTTGACAGACTATGTCATGTAGTGAGTATGATAAAACGGTGGTGAAAAAAGAGCTTGGTATAAGGAAATGATCCCAGAGGAAGACAGTTTTGGGTACCAATTGACAATTGTTAAGGGGAATCAAATAAAGCTAAAGATACATTGACAATCTACACTGTCGAAATCATCACAAACACTATTACTTATCTCAACAACCAATGAAATTATAGCCACACTACGATTGAATGGCTGAAATTTTACTCCAAACAAATTGTGGAAAAATACAAAGCCCTCCATATGAAACATACGCAGTCTACACTCAAGCTAACAAAAGTCACACTCCAATTAAACAGCCAATGGCAGGCGAGAGAAGCTGTGCGTACGTGACGACATTGCTGACGTTATCACGTGGTACGGACGAGCGTTTCCTTTAAAAACAGGGGACGGTTCGACACAGACCCAGCTTGGCATCATTGGGGAGACTGGTTCTGTTGACGTACAACTGTTAAGACGACAGACAAAAAAATGAAAGCGGCGGTGGCGACTTTGTTGGGGCTGTGCGCGTGTGTTGTACTGGCGACCTGCGAAGCGGAGGCGGGCCTTCCGGGCACCGAACTGGCCAGCTTCTGCCAGGCGATCATCAAAGTCGAGGTAAGAAGTCCAACATTTCAATACAGAATGTGTGTGAAATTTTGATAGACGTAACTCACATCCATTTCTTTTTGCATGAATCAAAAAGCAGAACGTGGGACTAGCAAAGGGGATCACCCGAGATTGAGCAATCGTTCATCAAGTATTTCGTAGAACATTTGCGTGCTTAAGGATACATAAGCAATGTTTTCTTTTATAAAATGTACAAAAATAATATACAACGCTGACGAATCTGACCCAACGGCCAACCAAATAACGCTCAGATACCGTTCTGTCCATCATGATAACGAAGGCTTCAGGTCTTTTGTTACAAAGGACAATCCAAAACCAATCTTTAACCGAATTGATAGTTATAGCATTGGATCTAATAGGGTCTTTTTATACAACTCCACTGCAGCAGCTCTTGCAGTATTTGAATTTGGAAATCATAAATTTGTCTTCGTCGTTGTGGAAAAGTACATGGCAGTCGAGCGCCCAGTCTCCCCGACACACTTTTCAGTCATTTTGTGCCTGCTTGGTTTCCCATCAACGTTTCGCAGTTTATGTAGTGACGAAGATTTGAGAATTTGAAGCGACTGTGACACATCTTTGGTACTCTTCACAGTTTTTAAAGTGACATGTGAAACCTGTTGTTTGCTATAAGAACGGAATTTTCCAAAGCATACATTGTGTACGTGTTGCTGATAAATCAGGGGCCTGTCCCTGGTGCTGATATCCGGCTGTTCTGGCCGACGTCCAGAAATCTTTGCCGTTGAAGACAAAACGCCAAAAGACAATTTAAACACACGCGGAGCATCACATTTAGAGGCAGGAGGGCTGGTAGATATTGGAAAGATTGCAGTTTTCATCTGAAGGCCGTTATTAAACGAGTCCTTAGGTAGAAACTTGAGACATTTCAACTCACCCAATGTGCAATAAAGTCTTTATGTAGAGTCGATAATGTACATGGATGTTAATTCTTATCACAATAATGGTTTCATTGGTTATACCGCTGCAAATCATCTCAGACTCTGTTGTTCATGTTTGACTTTTCATGGCAGAGTGACAAAATTTACGCCAATATTAACCATTAAAAATGCTGGGCCCGAAAAACAAAAACAGGGGAGTTGTAGTCGTGGATGATAGAGTAAGATCATATTTCATCCGCATACAAAAAAAACAGGTGCAAAGATAAGTTCCTCAGTAACACATCAAATCTATTCATATGCATTTCGGACACCTCTTCCTTTATACCTTCTAAGCCCCAAAGAACTGCTATCAGTCGGGCCCGCGGTAAATCTGATCACTTATGAAAGTGCAAATTTAAACGTAGTGTCGTTATCATGTCCTAAGTATTCTTCTCACGATTATGGTTGACCTGCAAGGTCCTAATTTTTTTAATCACTTCTATTTCTAACTACATCGCTTCATTTCCGGTAACCTTCTAGCGGTTACGTTTCTGATCTTTAAAAATAGGTCACGCTGTTTCTGCTTTGGGCGATCCTTTGAGATGAATATTACGTTCGAATAGAAGCAAAATGAGGACGAGGCTTACTTGTGAGTGTTATATCGACGTTTTATCGTTATCCCTGTCACTTAAAACTGAACTTTCACTTAGATGCAACGAAAACGAAATCATCTAATATACCGACAACAGCAGACAGTAGAAGCCACCTTCTTAGTAAATCAAGATATTCTTTTCCGGCTGCTTAACAAACTTTATTTATAAACTTCGGAATTGCCGTGTCAAGTGTGCTCCTAAGAAGAAACATACGCCCTGAAATAACACATATGCGTTCCACAAATAAAGAAAAAAGAACACGAGACGGTTGACACTCAAGTATGTTCAGGAAATCACCATTCTCTCACATTTCAAAGCAAATACAACTAAGAGAATACAAACATCCTGCCTTCTTCAATCACTCACGATTCTTATTTGTTATCATTGCCAAAACCCTATACTTATTTCCTGTTAGTGAAAGTCCAATACTTGTTTCGTCTACCCAAATCAATACAGGAAAACTAAGGGCCACTTAACCGTATCCGCAATGTATGACCTCAAGAGTTGTAGTTTGATTCCTTCCGTCAATCACAATAACAGATGTGTCACTAAATGTTCACCGACCAAAGTGCATGTGGCATTGAGTTCTTTACAACTCGATATAAGGCCAGGAAAACCTTTGTGTAAAGAGTGGATCGGATACGCGGTGACACAGGAAAGGTGTTATGTGTTCTGTTTTACAAACGGTGACGTTGGTGCTCGTTGCGTTGATGAAGGTTAGACATCCAGGTGATAAGATACGCCGAAAATAGTTACTCAAGCAACTGGATAAAATTTTGAACAGTCAGACGTTTCAGACAGCATCCGCTGTCTTTTGTCAGTGACTAAAGGAAAGAACCGGAGAGCCAGGTTTTATGTTTTATATGGCGTTTGTTATTAGTGAAGCTGAATATGCTCAATTCTCAACGACAGTCTTTCAGTAACAATGACATCAACGTAGGAATAGCTCCAAAGTGATGCCTTGGACAAACAAAAATGATTTCCTGACCGTAAATATATTATGATGTGTTAGATTTATGAGATTCCCGTAATATTGAGACGTGCTAACCATCAGAAATTTATGTTTCGACGAAACAGTACCTCAAAAGACCTGTTAATGACATCTGGTCGGACGTTAAGTGGAAGAGTTAAGGATGGTTGTTTTGAGATGATTGACATTTCCTCTAGAACTCCGTTTGCATATGAGTTTCCTGTTATTGACGTGACAGGAAGTGTCATTTACATCAAATAACCATCTTAGTTTCTAATTCTACATCGAGTAACCATCTTAGTTTGTAATCTTATCGGCGCCGAAAATTGTGACACAAGGCCGTGAAAGTCACGTAGGGTCTCTTAAACCTCTTTACGGTTGGACATCAAGTCGTAAACTGAAGCCGAAATTCACATGACAGCAAATCTCTCCATATTTCTAGATCAAGCAAAAGTAGTCCCGGGGCTCAGTTTGCAGATTTTGGTATACCGTATTCAGAAATTCAATACGTGACCATTCTGAGCAAACTAATGAACATAATTAATAAAAGTGCCCCAGTCCTAGCTTTGCTCAAATTCGAAACAAACTGTCAACACTTTCAATATTTTTATCTCTTTCATACCATGTCATAATGTTCTCTCTAAAAAGTGAAATACAATGGGCTACTAAATTGTTGTCTATTGGCGTGTTTTGTATGCCCAATAAGAATGACGTCCTGGCCGCAGAATCTCTCATATGATCATGATCATGTTTCTTTCGCCCTTACAAAAACACTTATTTAAAAGATGATTGCTGTGTTTCATTACGATTGCCCGAGGATTCCCCTTGTCAGAAACGATAAATGGTAATGTTGATGATATTTACGTTGTCTTATTGCAAATTTCTCGTTAAGGCACGGAACATGGGGGCATCACGATGTGTGCCCACGGAGCGTACTGGCGCAAATATATTTCCCCAGGGTGCGCCCCAGTGACGCTAGTCATCAAAGCTAATGAGGACATCCTTGCTTGAAAAATGAGAAGAACCACAGGACATATCCAATTTGCGTCCAGGAACTTCCTGCAAAACGGGGGCAGGATGTATTTACAACTAAACCCCACAGTTTTACTGCTTCGTATTTATCATTAAAGGAAAGCTACACAAAAAATTGAAAATCATTCTATGCTATGCTAAATATATTCCAAAGTCAAATTCTTACTTCAAGTTGTTTCACATGAGTCCGTCATAGTTCTGGGATTTTCCACAGTTTGCAACTTATGCCGTGCTGACGCCTTCTCACCTGAAAATTGAATTATATGACGTCAGTGTTTCAAATTTTTCACCTGATGATTGTATTATATAACGTCAGTGTTCTAAAATTCAATCATCAGGTGAAAAATTTGGAACGCTGACGTCATATAATTCAATTATCAGGTGAGAAGGCGTCAGCACGGCATAAGCTGCAAACTGTGGAAAATCCCAGAACTATGACGGACTTATGTGAAACAACTTGAAGTAAGAAATTTGACTTTGGAATATATCAAGCATAGCATAGAAGGATTTTCAATTTTTTGTGTAGCTTTCCTTTAAGACAGCATGTCTTCTTGCTTATTGCATCGCTTTCTTTATACAACGTTTGTTTTGAGTTATGGACAAAGTTTTCATCGTCATTCAGTTGTTGAGAGCAATCAAAAGGGTCCCATTAAGCGCGTATGCTCTACAGTTAAAATATCCGAAGGGTATTATGTAATGGAAACATTACTCAACGCGTCAAGTACAACCTTCTATTACATAATGGTATTTACTGTTCGAGTGCACTTGGTGGATTTGGTCCCGTTTTAGTTCAACGTGACTAATAAGCATTTTGTAGCCCCAATCATCATATTTTAAATACCAGTTAGTACTTTAGGATGATAATCCACTAGGACTCCACTTGTTATGCCTTTAACAAAATAACTCTGATAGTATTTAAGTACATGTACCATGAACCATGCAATTAAAGCTACGCTGCCGCATGTCCCTTACTTACATGGTCTTATTCTGAATCTAATATTACATTTCTTATACAAAATAGCCGTGATTTACTTCCTACTGCACATTTCTTTCCTATTGACGTATTGTATCTTTCAAAAAGTGTGAAAGAAAACAGGATAGTCATTTCGGTGTGTCTCTTGATCAGTCCAACCCTTGTTGTATTTCTTGCGAATGCACGATACATTAGCGCACCTAGCGGTTTCTTATGGTGCTGCATTGATTGATCTTATGTTACAGTCGGACCTGAGTCGGGACGCTGTTGGGGGTGAAACGGAAGAGCCGTTCGTCAGAGGTTCACGCAGCTACAACATCCGGGCACCCAACCCGTTCAAATTCCACGCTTTGAGAGGAAAGCGCTCCTTGAATATGACCGGTAAGATCTTTATCAAGGTTACATCACTTCATCACAGATTCAGAGGACGCGTATCAGGAGCGCCTTTGGCGTAGTGCAACGGAACTGCAGATTCGATTGCTGTAACTTTGACATTCTAATTCTGATAAAATGTATCATTATTTTTTTACAAAAGATGACTCCGTACAGTGTGAAGCCGTAATTGTCTATACATAAAATCACCAAAATGCTTTATTATATATCGATGATAATCATTACCTTCGCCGGGAATGTATGCATTCGCGGTAAGGTTATGTTATCGGTTACGCCAGCTGTAAAGTGGCATGTATGTCGAGATCATAAGTCGAGAGAACTTTGACGGATCTTGCTGATTTTTGGTAGGTAAGTGGCGGTTGTGGGAGCAAAGGTCAAGTTCGAAAATGGTTAACCTGGCGTTTTCCTAAAGTGCTTCAGTGGACTTTTTTGTTAGTGTGTTTGTATGTAGACAACATAACTCGACGTATTGATGATGGATCTGCATGATTTTTGGTGGGTACGTAGAGATTGTGAAAACAAAGCTTAAGTTCAAAAATGGGTCACCTGGCATTTTCCTGCGGTACTGCAGTGGGCTGTTTATGTATGCGTATTTGTTTGTTGACAGGATAACTCGAGAAGCTGTTGATGGTGGTGCATGATATTTAGTGAATAGGTAGATTTATTAAAGGGGAAGGTCAAGTTCGATGATGGCCCTCCTAGCGGGTACTTTGGGTACTGCAGTGTAGCTTCAAAGTTTGAGGTCGAATTTTCTGCAAGTGCTACGGTCATGGTTTTTGTGTGGTAGATAGTCCATGCCACATGAAGTAAGTTGTGCACGTTTGGGCCCTCTAGCGGCTTGTTTGGAGCTGCAGCGGGTGTTTTTGATTTATTTGTTTTGACCTTTGGACATGAATAACTAGACTTATGGTCAACGGATCGTCTTGATTTATGGTATGTAGATAGCTCGATTAATGATATACATAATTGAATATTCATTATGAAAATCAGGAGCTTATTTGCATAATTAGCAAGGAAAGTTTATAAATCTGCTGCCTTTCAAAATAGGACTCTCAAACATGTGATATATATAGCTGAAAAAGAGAGAGGTATCGATAGATACCAATAATGCTAATAGCTACCTATTTTGCATAATTAATGAGAAAATTCTAATTGAAAATACCACAATAGTTAATGATTGGAATTTCATTCTTGTATCATTAGGAAGCTAAAAATCATGCATGACAAGGCCTCATTAACATAATTTATAAGGAAATGTCTACAATTCCCTTTCAATTTGCTATTTTTAAGTCTATATATTCAGGTTAAATTGCACTGACAGGTGACCTAGTTTACCGGAGCAGGCTCCATGTGAGACGTCCCTGGAGGACACATGTGATACTTTACTTGCCTGGTGCAGGGCTCTGTTTTGGGGTCAGGGAGGTCACACGGGCATTTAAACACAGCAGCCTTACGATCTAACGCTCTCCCTGTTGGAAGGTATAGGTTTGATAAAAACTGATTGATATGTCGACTATGAAAATAAGGGCATAATTGAAGCAAATACATTGCCAACAAATTGCCTTATTTTCTGTAGTAAAGATAAAAGTTATGATACCAATTAAGCAAAAATATTCTTACAGTGATTATTTTTATAACTCTTGGGAGAACTCGTGTAGGTATAGGTATGGGTTTGTTTAAAACTTTGAAAGAGAATACTAGTAACTCAAGAAGGTGATGACGGATCGTCATGATTTGTAGGGATGTACATAGTTTGAGTGATGATTTACATGATCGTATAAGAATCATGCAAATCATGATCTGTGATGTGAAAAAGTATACAAACCCTTGCATTCCATTGTAGTCAAACACGTGACATGTAACTGAGAAAGAGAGGGATATTGATAGATATCAATTATGCAAACGAATACCTAATTTGCATAATTTATGACAAAATACTATAATTCCAGAGTGGTAAATGATGGGATTTCATTCTTGTGGCGTTTGGGAGATAATCAAATGTGGACGTTATCAGACATAAATCATGATGGCCTCATTTACATAATATATGAGGAAATGCTACAATGGCCCTCTTTTCTAAGATTTTACTTTAATGCTGTGTTTTGTGTAGAGAAAAGGATCACTTGAAATTCATGCAATCGAGGACCTTATTTACATACTGAGTGATAAGCATTCACTCGAAAAGGCTAACATCAGTCGGCGAAGGTATGAGGTCGTGGAACTCTAGTTTTTGTTTGCTTTGGTCTTGCTAACATGCTGGCCATGCAGACTTGGATATGTAACTTTTATTCCTGCGTTCTGTTTCGTGATTACGTAGAGGTAATTACGGCTTCACGCCGATTCCACTTTTGTAGAAAAAACAACATTATTTTATCAGAATATAGTCATGGTTGCAGCAATCTGCAGTTCCTTTGCATCACGCCAGAGGCGCACTTGATACGCGCCCTCTGTAGCTTTAGCATATTTGTAAAGCATGCATATGGACATGACTTTGATGGTAAGAAATATGGACAGTTAAAACTGGAAATAGCATGGTAAGAAATTAGCTTAGGGCACAGCGTAGAAAAAGTAGGAACAGTGTCAATGTCCCAACACCCTCATTAAATCGGGGCGAGCTAACGTGGAGCGATAGGGGCCCTGATTTAATGAGGGTGTTGGGACATTGACACTGTTCCTACTTTTTCTACGCTGTGCCCTAAGCTAATTTCTTACCATGCTATTTCCAGTTTTGGTGCCAATCCCAGGTAAACATTTTAACTCACCAAACGTTTTTCCTAACAGACAGGATAGCGCTTCTTGCAGACCTGTGCCGAGCCGCTGGGAGGATCTGACTTCTCTAAGCCCTGGGGCAGAACTCCTGTTGAAGAAAATATCCAAGTAAGTACATGACTTACAGGCTATTATTAAAGCTGAATGAAAAAGTCATTCTTACATTGTGCCGTAAGACTCTTTAATGATTGAGTTACTAACTCAATCTCCGGCTGTCCTGTTTGGTTTTGTTGTGTAATTGTTAATTTTCAAAAAATAACCCATTGTTGCAAATTGTATATAATTTAGGGGCGCACAATCCATTTCCTGCGCACGTGAGTTTGTTATTGTGGTTTAAATGAAAGTTAATTGCAAAATTCCTGCCCGTAGGCTAATATTGCAAGTACATGTACATGTAACACGGAGTGGACGTACAGACAACAATATAACATATGACTACTCTAGTCTTAGCTACTGAAACTAAGTTCTAACTTATTGGGTTCGGCTTCTTTTTCCGAGACAGTGGAAGACGAATGATCCCACTTTTTCTGTAATATGAATAAATATGAATGAATAGATATGAAATAAATTTTGACTAAGCAAGCTTGAGTAGTATATAATTCATAGAGTGGAATAAGTTGTGATAACGTTACGTACAGCATCCTAAAATTAAAGGCACCGTACTATTATTAGGATACGGTAACTTTGACATCAAAGAAACTATTCCATGACAAATATCTCAAACACGACAGCTCAACCTAAATCATAATTTCACTTGAAATAGGTTCTGTGGTATGCATCTGTCAGTCACATTAATCAATTGTTAAAAGATACGTTGTCATTCTAATTCTAATTCATTTTTTCCCTACAGCTATCTCTTATGGATTGCAGAAGGCACGAGGACGGTGTAGCAGCGTTACCCCAACCGCAGACAAAAATCGGGGGGTTCAGCACATGTCATTACCTATTTTCTTAGGCAATAGCAACAATGCAACTGTACGTGAGTTGTGAATGGAATCAACACCGTCAGAATAACAGCGTCGCTTTCACTGTATAGACCAAACATTTGCCTGAGTTGTACTATTTAAAGCAGAAAAGTATATACTTTGACTTTGAAGAAATAGTGGTAATTTTGGGGATACATTTGAGTGAGTCGCAATGTTACATTTTTTTACTCTTCCTTGTTAAGATCAATACGCATCATTAGTTCTGTGAACTGATATATGTCATCACATATTACATTATTTCTGTTTATATCTACAATGTAGAGAATTATGTAAACTGGAATCATATCTTTAAAAGGTGATCTGCTATAGGTGTACAATGTCTTCTCTTGACATCATACATACTTAGAAATAAGCATGATTTGTGAGATTTTTGATTTTTAGTATTATTGCACCTGTGTGTTTGTACCTTTGTATTATATCTTGTTACTTTAGTATGTTTTGTTAATGCTTGCAGCCGCCCTTGTGACGATATGTTGACCCTGGGTAAATGAAATTAAAATGAAAATGAGGTACAGTCCGTTTTGTTAAATTTGATAATTTCTAAATATTTCTGTTCTGAAACATCAATAAAACATCAGCGCATGTTGAACAAAGCAAAGTGATTGATGGACGTTTCTACAATACAGCATGTAGGTCGGTCGATCAGAAGCAGCAGACATTGACTAATCATGACTAATGACGTCCATCACTCTTCTTCAGCGTCACTAGAACTGACAGGCAGAACGAGTCACTATACGTACATGAGATGAAAAATGGTTGAACATGATAGACTCAGAAAGTCACTGACTCGTAATCGTTGCATGTAAAGGTCACTGATATGTAAATCAAGTTATTAAGATGGTCCATATGGTGAGACAAGAAAACGCAAGACAGGGCATTCCTTTAGACTGGAAACAACAGACATCCTTGACCGTGAACCACTGTCGTATGAACGCGGAGTCAAGAAGGCCATCTATATATAGCTAAGAGCAGATCTTCGACCCCGCCCCCCCCCCCCTCCGTACTGAGGCATGAAAAACTGCAACTTTACCCCTCAGTTTAGGAGTCAAATTGTGACAATGGAGGGGAAAACATTAAAGATTATAGAAATAGCCCTAAAAGAGCACCTGATATGATGGAAATGATTTATTTTAACATATGCTCAGAGGAGGTTCCTGAAGACCTTAAACCAGAAGGAAGGACTAGAAGATCTAGAACTCTCCAGTAAATGGGACCCCGCTTTCCCACCACACAAGGGTCTGAGGGTGTCTCACCATAGGAATGGTCTTTTATCTTGATTTACGTATCAGTGACATTTGCATACCGCGATTACGAGTGAAGTGAAGTGTGAAGTGATTACGAGTTTTTACTTTATCATGTTCAACCGTTTTCCCAGTTCCCACATCTCATGTATTATATGTACAGTAGTACCTCGTCCAGCCAGTCCATTTCAGTGACACTGAAGAAGAGTGATGGATGTCACTCAAAACGTCAGGAAGTTATTTTCGTATTTCATCTAGCTTCAGCTGCATACATGGAATTGCCATTCAAACATGATATATGGTAATGTTTTATAATGTAAGTATAATATATAGATATAGCCCTGCAGGAGAGACATATTGAAGACATTATGCTACAAGTAGTGCTACAAGGTCATGGTGGACAATATGACAGCATTGGCACTCATCACTTACCAAGAATACCAGGCATATGGGTATATGAATAAACTTTATTGCACAACAGTTGTACAAGGTACAAAGTGCGGCTAGTCTGGGCAACAATGTATTCCCTAATTCTAAGAAACTACATGTAGTCTATTTTAAGTATAGCTTATGTGAGGTATGAGCTGTAGTTTCTACTCATTTCCACGTCCACACATCCTCCTTAAGGAGGAGAAAGTGAAGGTGATATCGAACGAGTTTAGCTAATTGAAGAGCTATTCTTGTACACTGGTCGTGACAGAGAAGACAGACGCTATAAACAGTATTTACAGGTTCAGTGTACAGGGGAAAATCCCCTAGCTCATTTCGGCAAGCACAATGGACAGTGGGCCACGGCTTAACATCCCGTAGGGTAAGTTAAGTCGTGTACAGAGAGAAGGCTATGTCACACAAGAAGTATTTGTTAGTTTTAACTTGCTAATTGCTAAAACGTGTAATTGGGGTGCCGTTCTGTCTCACTGACACTAGTACTACTACACTAATGAAAACAGCCTTCTTTCAGACGACGTCGGCTGGCTTGAAGTATGAATCCGCTCCATGTGTCTACTGTCACTTTTCTCTTAATAGTCCCATTGCGTCAGTTTCATTTCCCTAAACATCTTTTTCGCTTTAGCATTGCATTTCTTTTCCGGTTTGAACCAACATCCGCAGAGAAAGATGATAAATCAATGCCATGGGAATGTTACATTTTTGTCGATTTCATGAAAGATCATGGTTGGAAAAGCCATTAGTGTGACGATTGTACATTTATTTCTAATCCATCACAAGTTGTGTGGGCAACGCTGCCCATATGTGGTCCCTCCACTTTCAATGATGTACAGGAGAAATCAGAAAGTCATCCGGCATCTTCGCGAAAGACGAAATGAGAAGATCACAACTTTGAAGACGCCCGTTGTGTCATGTCAGAATCAACTTCAGCACCACATGTTTGTACTCTTACTAATAGAGGTCTTTCGAACAATAAACGATAAACCATGAATCAATCAATAGAGAAATTGTTTCGTCATAAAAATTATCAAATGACAATGTTGATACGTTGATTATAGACATCCAGGTAAACAATAATTTGAATACAGTTTGATATCTACAACTTGTTCAGCGATTGTTCATGGGCGTCTCACGTGACATTCTGTATCTGTATCTACTTTATATAGCCGGTATAACCGCCATTCGGCGTAACACGCAAGCTTCTCAGGCACGCAGCGCGGCAGCAGCTGGTTATATTACACTGAACGGTCTGGTATACCTAATCTTTGCACATTCGACTGCAACCGTTCTTTAAAGCTATTCAGTGAGGATGACAACAAGTTCCATTCTACTATGGTTCTCGGAAAATACGAATTTTTGAACACATTAATCCTTGGTTGATAGCTCTGGTACTTAAAGGCATGACTATTCTGAGCTGGCATTAGATACTTATCAGTCGGTACGTCCACAAGATGACATTCATCACTCTTCTTCAGCGTCACTGGAACGGATTGACAAAACAAGTCAATACAAACCATTCAATACATGAAATGTAAATAGAAAACCTGGTTGAACATGATAAAGTCACTAAGTCGTATTGACTTGTTTTGCCATTCAATACGAGTTGGTGACCGTATCATGTTCAACCGTTTTTTTCTTCTGCAAGTCCATTCTAGTGATGACAGAGAAGAATGATGGAGGTCACTCAATATGTCCGGAAGTAATATCTGTATTTCATTCAGTTTTAGAGATTGCGTATAAATGAAAGCGATGCATATTCAGTTGCAGAAAAATGACTTAAAGGACATTTACCAGGCAGCTTCTCAAAATACTTTCGAGACCATTACTGACATAAAATTCATGAAAGATCGAGGCTGGACAACCAATTAGCTCGAAGATTGTATTTTTGTTTCTAATCTATCAGAACTTGTGTGGGCTACACTGCCCACATGCGGCGACAGCCCCTTTGACGATGAGAAAACTGACGGCAATTCGTCATCTTATATAAAAGAAGGGCTACAAAGAAAAGATCACAGCTTCTAAGAAGCCCGTTGTCTCATGTCAGAATCTACATATTTCTGAAGATTCATAAATCAATCCATCAATCAATAGCAAATTTGTTTTGCCTTGAAAATGATTAATTCAAAATGTTGCTTATTCAGTTGCAGAAAAGATTCACACGGCTTCTTCTGCTGAAGAATTATTTTCCATACCGTGACTAAATAGTGCTAATAGAGCAACGATTGTTGAGCACGAATATACGATTACCATGTAGCAAAAACCAATTTTCATTGTATAATTGTAATAGCTTTCAGTATGAATATGATCCATATGCCCAATTACGTTTGCTTGCAACTCTTCTAACTAGAGCTGGATATGAAATAAGAGGTTCGTGCTCACGAGGAGATCACGAAGAGACACAGCACTTGGCAGGGATATTCAGGAGATGATTGGATTAGAGTATTATCACGAGGATGTATATTTCAGCGCTTTTAATAATAAGTCATTTCCTTCTGGGGAACTCAGATCTAATTTTATGCCGTTAGAGCAATTGAGTCCTGCCCGTCAAGTCCCCGAAATTCAAAACATGTTGCTTCAATAAAGTATGCACCTCTGTAAAGTCCATAGAGAAAGGGACCAATCTCATCTTCTTGTCCTATAACACCGCTTTGAATGCTTATATTATACATATCATTCATATAAAACACATGCTATATGCTTATCAGACTAAATGTATAAGACAGAAATGCCACTGGGATTTTGGTCATGATCTGACATCACGTTTAAGATTGACCACCATTCTTTGAATTATTAGAAAAAAACGACAAGCTCCTTGTCATTAGGAGACTAAAATTAATTTCAAGAGAAAAAAAAAGAAAAAGACGGTGTTCGTATATTTTGATATGTGATATTTTATACATGATGATGATGATGTTTATTTTGGGCATTTATGTCAAGCAGGAGAAAGCAAGTACGAAGATTTGTACAGATGTGTATTTTGAAAACAGTCACTTTTATTTATCAAGGGTCGAGGATAAGGTGTTTTCATATTTCTTTCAGTCAAAGGAATATTTGAAAGTACATAAATATCACAAACGCTAAACAAATTTCGCACCGTGTCGTTAGAAGGTTTAAGTCACACTCTAGATCTTCCAATAGCTTTCATGCCTTTTATCAGTTTGGTAGAGATGTACATGCGCGCGTAACACGTTGAGTATGGTTGTGGATACCATCTCATTTCTTCTTCTTAATGTTCAACGTTTTATTCCTACCTCGCTTTGCGATTGCCCTATGTGTGTCATCGTCTCCCAACTGTAAGGTTCTATCATTCCACCCTCGATGTTTTCCGTTCTGTATCTGTATCTGTATAGCCGGTATAACCGCCCTTCGGTGTAACACACCAGCTTTGCAGGCACGCGACGCGGCAACATTTGGTTATATTACACTGAACGGCATGTCACACCTAACTTTTGCACATCTAGATCTGACTGCAACCGTTCTCTAAAGCTATTCAGTGAAAATGTTCCTACAGTATTTGATGACAACGAGTTCCATTCTACTATGGTTCTCGGAAAATACAAATTTTTGAACACATAAATCCTTGGTTGATAATCTGGTACGTAAAGGCATGACTATTTCTTGTCCTTTTCTGAGCTGGTATTAGATACTTATCAGTCGGTGCGTCGACAAGTTTATTAGTCATTTTGTACATCATGCAAAGCCTGGATATTTTCCTTCTGTTTTCAAGTGACATCCACTGCAGATCTGCTTTCACGTATACATTCAAGCTGTTGACAGCTCTTGAGTCGAGGGGATGGCGGCAACATCTTTGGTCTCCAGTAAATCAAGTTACCTTTGGTCACGCTGAGAGTGAACACAGCTGCTTATTCGTCTCTTGAAGAAAATTGAATATCTACATGCAGAGTCTTTTTCCGTCGGGAAGAGCACTTGATGAAGATGAGACGTTCAGTATGTGACACTTCAAAGAACTCATGATTATTGTAATAAAGGTTAGACGTCATTTTGTTGCGCAAAACAGAATGTATATGCGAATTCGGTTCACACTTCACAGAGATGCGAGATGAAGAGAAACTTGTGCCGTAGTCAGACAATTGAGGAGAAATTACTATGATATGTAAAATGTGAAATATTCTTAATATCATTAGCAAGATCTCATTTCACAGGAGAGGAAACAAAAATATATTCGTATGTAGTCTACTTATAAAGCCTCGTGCCTTTGGTATCAGACGACGCCCTATATGAATGACTGAATGAAATGTATATGTATTCTTTCAATGTGGTTTACTGTTCTTCCCTTTGGCTATTTCCTTTCATTAGAATAATCACCTTATTTCAAACACCAGATGGATCGAAATGGCAGAACGGCTAATCTAGCTGTTCATGAAATATCAAAACGTTTATCAATTCTATCAACTTGACGTGCACGATTCTATTTCGGCAAGGTTTGAAAACTTTCTGTGATTTATCTTTAACATTTCACTCAAAAATTCATTTTTCTTAGCGACTTTTCGACACTCTAAAAGATACTGTCCTAGGGCCTTTCTCGTCTCCTATTTCATCTGTGACGTTATCCCGTGCCTCCTAAATATAGCCTAAAGCCTCCTGTTTTCATAAAATCGGAATGGTTAGGGGATAGCGCGGGATTATTGCTTGGGCGACTGACCTCACGTCAAGCCAAATGATCTATGAAAATTATCCAGATGTGAACAGCGATAAAGTATGAAATCCGATGACTAACATATCAACTTGATGAAAGGATTATCAATGAAACAGGTCAAAGAGTACGTTTTCCCATCTCAACTACACATGTTAGATCTAAGGGTCGACGAATTAAAACCTCCGTTACAAACTCTCAAATCTCTTTTACTCAGAAAATTGAGATTATTCAACCTCTGGCCTCCCACGTGGATAACTTAATAAGCTTCTTATTCAACCACAGATAAAAGAGTGACGTGTTTAAGTGACGTCTCTTCTCGGCTTGATTCGGCCTTTTCTGTACGAAGTTCTGTACAAATTCAATTTCACATGATGCCATCATAAGATGTCAGATGGCTATAATTTGATAAGCTTTGAGTCTCACTTTTTTCTTCTATATGAAACCTGATTAGCAACTTTGAGTGATGAAACGAGCTTTATGATGAATAGCGGTTTTACACAGTTTACAGCAGTTGTGATGGGAAAATAGAAAAGATATATATATATTGTTTGCTTGCAAACGATACTATTTGGAACAAACAAGCAAATAACGTAATATCATTAGAAATTTCGATTTCCTACGACATGCATATGAGTATGATATACTTTTGGCGTCTGATATGTTTCCTTACAAAATTATTGCCTCTTAGCTATAAGTGATAGCACATGTACATGTATCATATTCCATCTCAGTTAATGAGTGATCGGTCGCAGGGTTTATAGAAAGAAACTGCTAGCCTCTACCAGGCTCCATAGGTCGATGGGAAAATGGTAGAAATCGGCCAAATAGACAGATAACATGTTAGAGAGGTTAGCTGGCCTACAGCATGGAGTATAGTATGCGACCTCTGATGTGTTATCTGTCGATTTAGACAATTTCTCTTTTATCAGTGACCTAGCTATGGGGCCTGGTAGAGAGAAACTAAAACGTGTAAAAAATTGTGACTACCGACCCTTAATCGTCAATTAAGGCACACGATTTTGCCATGTTTGACAAACTGGTGTCCAACTCTTGCTGCAAAGAGGCTACAACATACGTATATCATGTTCAATAACTTTACTCCCACTAACACCAGACGGTATGGCAAGAAGTACACCTTACATGGCACGTCTACAGATTCCCTTAAATGACTTAAGGTGATTTTGCGAACTGCATCATACACCACAATTCAATTTGACTCATCACGTGTGAGGTAGCAACACAAAATATGGGAAAAAATCATGCTTTCAGAAAGAATAACCTCAATAGTGCAAAGATATACGGTTGGAGTTTTAATTTGCACACAATTCCACCCAGTGTGAGTGTGCCTACTACAAAATACCTAGACGTGTACCACCCATTCCCCGCTTGCTTACTACAAAACACGAGGGACAAAAACAATCGAACGACCGTATTGGTGTACTGTTTGTGTATCAAAATATTTCAAATTTTGTTTGTATCAAAGGTACAAATCACAAAAAATACTTACATACATATGCTGTTCCACGAACCCATTTATTATTCATTATCTTTTTATTAAGGATTTGTTTTCATTAGAACACCACACCTTTTTTCCAGATTGTGTTTATCATACTTTGTCGTAGCTACAAATTGCTGTAAAAAGCAACGCAATCACTTGAAGTTGCCTTCAAAGTTCTTTTGTGACGTATATCTGTTTAAGTGTTTACGTCACAGTTGGGTGGTGGGTGTACACAGCATCACATGATGACGTAGGGCTGTTCATTAAATACTGTACGTCTAAGGCGGTGGAAGACGAAACACATTTTATTTCCAATTGTTCATTTAACTACTACGAAAGATCCGAATTGTTTAAAGAAGTCATCGACTTCCCCATACTCACTGACGAACAAAATCACTGAACTCACAAATCATAGAAAAAATGGGACTTTTCGTCTTCCTCTGCCTCAAAAAAAAAAGCTAAACCCAACTTGGTGTAACTAACACTAGTATTTGATCAGTCTCTTGTTATGATAATGTCCTTGTCATGGGTACGTTTCTTACAACGTTGCAACGTTGCAATTCGGCCATGAACTTGCAACTAGACGTTCTTTATTAGACCCCCGTCAAAAAGTTGCCGAGCTTCGGTCGCCGTATTTTTTATCACCAGAAAATCGCTGAATTTAAAAATCGCCAGAAAGTCGAGCGTATTTTTCGCCTGAAAATTTGCCTGTTATGTAGGAAGAGCTTGCAAACATCGGCCGATCTTTACAAATTGCGCACTGGTGTTCGAGATAGGACACCGGCCGTTTCGCTGCCGAAAATGTGCTTTTTTTGGGTTTGTAAACTCGTCGGGCGAGCTATTTTCTTGCAGTGTGACGCAGGATTTTAATGATTCTACTTGACCTACTTCCAGTTATAGTAGAAAACTGAAATTGCACCAAGTGGTGCGTACCTAAACCCGAGTTTAGGTTTAGGTTCGGACTCGAGTCCAGAGGTTACGGTTCAGGTTCGGACTTGAAAGTCCGCACTTGAACCAATGGAATATGTGTGCTACGAATTATAACGAATGTTTGTTTTCCTGTTTCATGTAAAATTGCATATTGGCAGATATTTTACATGCAATTTGAAAACTATTATATGCGGAATTATATACAGTCAGTAATCAATGCAGAAGTTCAGTTATGAACGCACCACTACTTGCACCTATATGATAATACATATCTTGATAGGTCATGTAAGAATTTAAAGTTCTAAACTTTTACACATTTTTCCTTTTATATGTTTTGAGGGGGAGTAAGGGTACGATGGAGATAGCCGAACGTGAAGCGATTATCGGGTTCCCATTTTGAAAGATCGCCGTATAAGCCATTCACCAACTGGCCCAAGACAGCTACCCTCTATGCAAATAGCCATGAATAATTTTATTACCAAGAAAAGCACACTTATGTTTACATGTTGGGCTTGGTGGCGAACGTTATGCGACGTCATAACGGTCGCCATTCCTCCAAATCGGGAACCAGACGACCGCTTCGCATTCAGCTGGCTCTAACACCGCACCTAATTCCACCTCAGCATCTTTAAAAAAGAACTGTTCGGACTTAACAGCTGCAAATTTAGATATGTATCGATCATTCTACATGTGCATTTTCAGTCTCCGGCATAACAGGAAGTATTTCAGGGAGAATCTTTAAGGAGCAACTAGCCCTAACGAACTTTACTACTTCATTCCTTCTCAGAATTCTCGATTTTATGTATTATGCGTCGTTTTCTCTCTATCTCGTAATACCCAGCAGGTAATTAGGAGAGGGCATGACATAGCTAGAAGACATAACAGTGACAAGTAGATTTTTTTCTCTTCACGATGCAATATTCATGATACTGTTGCTAGACTTTTCTACTGAACCAGCGGAGGCCAGAAAAATATGATACCATAAACTAATATGCCAAAAACAGTTCCCATGTAATTGAATCATATCCAGTTGCTTGAGCAACTGCTATTTGGCGTATCTTATTACATGGATATCTAACCCTCATCGACGTACCATATACTAATATCTTATAACAATGTAACGTAATAGAATGTTGAAATATATAACCAAACAACAAGTAATGTATTTATTTGCGTGCACCAATGTCACGATGCCAGAAAAATTAATTCCCATATTGTACCTGCAGACAAATTATGTACCAACATATCAATCAAAACACTTGTCATGGGATTTAACTCGCATTTAGCTTAATTTACAATGGAATAATTAAAAAAACACGTAGTTGATATAATTATCATATATATCTTTATCTTTCTGTCAAATTAAGAGCTTCATAGCTACTTAAGTTTCTCGCGAAAACAAAGCAAATTGATATAGCTATCTAAAATTACAAAATTGTCATTATTACAACTAGGCTACAAAACTACACGAAATTTAAAGATGATTTTGTAATCAAATCAACAGCAATTAACAGTACCTAGTAGATTATACGAACAGGTGATCAACATCAAATGTAAAATGAATGTCATAAATGATTATACAAAGATTGAAAATCAAACTGACGTGTAATACGGCGGATATATGACTGTCAGTTTCATCCGGTTTGGGTGATACATAGCCTTCATTAGAAAGTAATTAACTGTCTTCAATTTTCCATGACGTAAACGATTTCTACGAAAGTGGTATAATTGGCGCGAGGTAAGTAAATAGGAGTCACGAACAGAACACCAAATTGGTAGAAAAATTATTTTCCACAGCTAACTGCGTGGGATCACCGAGCAATGCGTGCTCTTGTACAGTTGTGTGCTCTTGAAGTACCGCCTTGAGATCCGCTGCTTGCGCCCGTGCCAATATTCAGGTGACGTAGACCACATTTAATATGTCGGATGTGCGTATAAAATGACATCTACTTCAACTTCTAACCATTAATGACATTTACTGCGGGGGCCCTGCGCGTTGGTGAGCACTACATGTCATTAGAATAGATTTGCATATCAGCATCACCCAACCCTGAGGGTGTACAAAGATCTCAGATTCCTCCTCCTTTCTACTGCAAAGAAAGAAAGAAAGTCTTTCTCTACGGCTCAGCTGGCGTAAGTAAAATCTAATAGACTAGTCCCACGTAAGCATTTTTAACCTCTTGGTTGGTTGATTACCGGATACAGTAAGAGGCGAAGCGGTGGAGCCGTGCACGTTCACCGGAACCAGTGAGCGAACGTGGGCTAAGACGGACAGATAAAGTCAGGAGCTTCATCCTGCCGACCTGAGAAGAGACGAGACCCAGCAAGCGTCAGCCATAAGGGTGGTACCAGAAGAATCAGAGCTACAGAAAACCAGGCAAGAACATGTTCCTCAAGAAAAGTAAGTTCTTCATTTCGCTTTATCAAAGTGGTATGTATCCACGTTATTTATCTGAGCCGCCAGAAAGAGGTTGATAAGCATTGCATATCAATAACCATATTCTTTAATTGTTCAGACCTCAAGGCATATGCAGGATGTCATTGTAAGACAAATCAGAACCTTCTCACAGTACGAGTTTTCCGAAATCTGGCAACAACATTGCAAAAATCAAGATGTCCAGGCCTTTGGCAAATGTCATATAAATATTCTTCACAGTTCTGTCGGACCTAATGTAATCAATCAGCATGCCAACAACCTTTTCTGCAACCGTTTGAAAAGTTGCAGGATACCCGGGGCAAACCGTCTGAGACGTGATATGTGTACTGTCGTGAAATCACGACCAGATCATTGAAAACCTGAACGTGCATTTAACTTTCAATGTTGATTCTTCTAACTAGAAAAGAAGTACAAGTTGAAATCGTAATGTTAACATTGCTAGATAACAAGGGGCGTCGCCACATGATTAGAACTGCGATGCAAAATAAATGTACATATTGTTTACTGGCATCTTATAGCTCCTGTTGTGTTTTCCCGAAACAATGATTTACCGTAACATCTTTCCAGCTTACTTTGAAGGTTCCTATCATGTATACAATGTGACAATACCATACATCGATAATACGATCAGCAGGCTTTCAGGATCACACATACAGATACAGTCTTGATCTAAAATTCAACTTGATATATTTCTATGATGTTATTCACAAAGACATGTACAGACAGTACTTCGTCTTTGCTATGTCATCAGCTTCGTCGGTAAAAGGTCCCTTAAATAATCGATTTTCAACGTCATGCTACAAAACAGTTACGACCCAATCAGGATCTCCAAAATGGTCATGTTTGTCATCTTAATGCTACAGTATGGTATTTATCAAATTCAGATATTCTATCTGGACTCAAGAAATGTGTACCTTTTCGTGTAATTCAACGATTGATTGGCGGCAATGCCATGGAAAACTATCAAGTATTTGTGTCAAGATTTGAAAATCTAGTGAAAGAATTCGCAATAAACTGCCGAGGAAAAGGGATGGAAAACCGGGATAGGAATCATTCATATACACTGTTTCTTATTTCATGACCACCGACACATAAATGAATTCGAAGAATTGTTCTGGAAGTAAGGTCTATGACCTTTGCAGACGCTAAATCCTACCATGATCAAGAGCAACTCAGCGAAAACCAGCATCATGGAGGATTTAGTTGATAAGAGATTATTTTATACCATAAGTTCATAGAATAATCTCACATGGGTCAATAGATAAAACGATCTTTCGTGACTTTTCTATGAAAATACGCAAAATCTGTTCGTCAAGATTGAACGGAGTAGCAGATTCAGTAGATGGTCAAAGACGATATGAGGGCAACATTTACGTTTGAAAACTTTGCATCGTACAAAGGTTTATGCGGAGGCCCCTAGGGAGATAATTCGACTTGCTGAACACATTTGGCTTGACGTAACTCGCTTTTGTCATCTGAAATTAAACTAGCAGATTCTTAAACTGCTTCAAGCATGTTGACATCCTGAGACCTTGCCAAGTTTCTATAGCCGGAACACATTGGGGTCTCAGTGGATAAGACGTCGTTTTCGATCCAGCTTACGTTAGCTTTTCTTACCGAAAAAGAATGGCTGGTACATATTTTACCGCTTGAAGAAGTATAGCGCGTTATGCAGTAGTTCGTTGATCCCTTTTGATTCTATATACGTTGGTGAGCCTTTCAGATTATCATGTATATGTAGAGGCGTTATACTCATATCAAATATCTCAACTCAACTGAAATACGTCACCTCTGACTAGCTTCAAAATATCTCATCAACACTCCCTTTAGCCATTGTACAAAGAATATTTTCACAGGAATCCTGTTCAAAAGTTGACTCATGATCAACAGGTAACATGTTCAAGGTCCCTTCTGTATAGCTAGATAATGCCGTTTCACCTTCACAACGCTCTGTACATGTCAAAGCTAGTTTATTAAATTCTAATCAAAACTCCATACACAGACGCAGAGCCCGAGCCAGAATCCTTTGAAAACATTTGTTACCAAAGCAGCACTTGATCTTCCTCGGGTTGCTCAACATGTGCTTACGACTATATACAGAGATGACTGCAGACAAAAAGACCATGAATCACATGCCAAGAAGATGCACTACACTATTACAGAATATCTTTGAATTCTTGTAGGGTTTGGATGGTAGTTTGTCTCAGAGACATCATGCAATATTGACAAGCGAGTAGAGAACATTTGACGCTACACGAGTGAATTCTCTATGATCTCTGTAAAGTAGAGAAGACAAAGATGGATAGTCGACCAAACATGCCGCAAGGTTATATGGCGTGTGTTCTACACCGGTAATCTTCCTACTTTCATCTATGGCACAATCATATTGAACAAGTACTTCACAAAAAGCCTATTTGACTCAAAATTGAATTTATTCCTGTGAGCGCTCTTATGATCTGACATCAAAGTCTCCAACTGCATGGTTTAATTGCATTGACCATCTGTGATAGGTACCTCATGCGGAAAAGGACCCGAAAGAAAATCTGCGAAATTAAAAGCAACCTGTGCATATACAGCGCTTCAATTGTTCAATTCTGGCTTGCGGCATTCTGTTTTGTGGTACGCCATTGATTTACCATATCCTCGCCCTCGTACTGCAAGGTGTTTCATTGAACAACGATGTTTAGAGATCCAATTTTCACGCTACCTCGCCATCTTGATATTTACACATACACTTTGTATTTCCCCTTGCATGAAATTGACTGCTCTTGATGCTAGGAAGCAGTTAAATTTAGCACGTAAATGGAAACTGAATAACTCTTTGGTTCTAGTTTCATGTGATTAAAGAATGAAGGCCTTTATTGTACATGTATATCCACAGGATTAAGTACAGGTCACAACAAAGTAATGGCTCACAGATACATTGTATCCATTGTCAAACTAGCACAAGAACTATGCATATGATAAACTGAACTTGCTTCTTTGTGATGGTGAAAATGTACGAACAGATATGTTTCATAATTAAAGTGCCGTTGATGCCATTTAAACCGTTGCACAGAAAATCCATGGTAAGGAAAATCTGTCGGCAGTGAGTTGGCTAAACATGAGCTATATTAACTGGTCAATCTTCGTGACGTCAGCCCTTTTGAACAGCCCCAATCCTCCATATTCTCCCACTCAGATTCTCACCCTATTCAATATACATTCAGCAGGATCTGCTAAACCGGGCTGAGGTTTTAACTTTTTGGGCATGCCCTCGAACCATCTGTCAGCCAATCAGAGAATCAGCTAGAAAACATCTAGGCGATTCTGCTATTGGCTGGCAGCTGGTTAGAGGCCACGCCCACTTGGCTCTACGTAGGAGAATGTCTACCACAGGCAACCCCTCGCCCACGCTCCGCATCATCGCCCTGCAGGCCATACATTTTAGACCACTGTCCTCTTCACTGGATACTGTAACAGTACTCCAAATTCACAACCAGGATTCCTGACAATTAGCAAAACAACGGCAAAAACGCCTAGAGGCCTGGTAGTCTAGTTAGAGTGACAAATAATCTGGTGGACGTACCGACAATCATTATCTTGTACCAGCTCAGAAAGTTGAAAAATTCATTTTGCCCAAGAACTATTGTACAGTGGAAATTGTTGCCGCCAAGTACTGTAGGACTAACGTTAGATCGAATTTTTAAATTTGAACGCTTACAGTTAGATGTGAAAATATTAGATTTGACAGGTCGTTCAGTGTAATACATGTATAACCATGTTGCAGTCAGATATGCAAAGACTAGGTGTAACAGACCGTTCGGTGTAATATGACCAGCTGCTGCCGCGCCGCGTGCCTGCGAAGCTGGTGTGTTACGCCTAATGGCGGTTATACCGGCTATATACTAGATACAGATACAGAACCAACTGCTTCCGTGCCACGTGCCTGCGAAGCTGGTGTGTTAGGCCGAAGGGCGGTTATACTGGCTATATAGATAGACTTGCGCCCCTTCTGGATATCACCATAGTCAGTCTCTTAATGCCACAATGTTGAATGTAATATGATTTCAAACCTGATTTAGATGAATAAAAATACACAAAGACTATGCGTGATATGTCAGGTGATATAATAAGGATGCTCTGCATAGGGAAATTGCAAATTTAAAGGCAAATGGCGTAAACAGGAAGGAACTGTTGATCTGATATAGACACGTGTTGTCTACCAGCAAGAGTTGGCCAAACAAGATAGCCTTTTAACTGGTCCTTTAGATAAGAAATAAATGAGAATGTCACGCAATTTCAGTTCTTTTCTCTCTTTTTTTTCGCGGAGAAGGCACTAGTGTCATAACTAGTGTCTCGCTTTCCAAAAAATAGGAAAATATAGTTTTTGAATATATGATGGACGAAATGGAACAACGGTTTTATTTACCAAGTAGCGTTACGGTACTAGCAATACAAAAATAAATGGATGTTACAAGTTCCAGCCTTATTGATCTTTATGTCATATGTTGCAGATTCGAAGTTCAGAGGACAAAAATACACGGGGCTTTGTTTCTTACTTCCAAAGTGCAAAATACAAAATTGCACAAGGCCCTGTATCTTTAATAGTTCGAAATGGCAAAAGATAAAATTGCACAAGGCTCTAGATCTGTTTCTTAGTTCGAAAGGGCAAAAGACTAAATTGCACCGGGCTCTGTATCTATTTCTTAGTTCTAAATGGCATAAGACAAAATTGCACAGGGCTCTGTTTCTTAGTTCTAAATGGCAAAAGACAAAATTGCACAAGGCTCTGTTTCTTAGTGATGACTTCAGTATCTTGCATATGCGTGTCAAGCATTATATCAGTCTCTCATGCACACTCTCATAAAGTGACTCCTACAAATTGGCGGCGGCTCCACTTTGTCTCTGAGCTACTTTTTTTAGAATTAGACCGATTGCAAGATCAACACGTATCTGTAAGCTGATCAATCTGTGCTCAAACATGACGCATATTGTTTCTGTGTGGCCGTTTCCATTACTTTTGAGTACATGCGTGGATGTGTGCTTAGCTAAACGCTCAATCTTGATGGTAATAATGAATAAAAACACGATCACACTGTGCATTGTTTAATTTTAGACTCAGGTTCAGCGACAAGTATACTGGTGTTGCTACTGTCAACATGGGTGCTGGGTGAATCGTCCGCCATGAAATACTGGTGGTTAAACCCCGTGGGGAAACGAGCACCGGGACGAGACAGGATGGTCTTCGGGGCCGGAGCAGGAACAGACCGACTGCGAGAGCTGGGGGCAATGGAAGGAGCGCCAGGTCCTACGGGGCGGCTCGGAGATCTACAAGCCCTCAAACAACGCCTTATAGCGTTAAGGATGGGAGAGAGAGGAGACAAGTTAATACAGGAAGCGGCTCAAGGCTACACTCTTGAAGACAGCCGTCCGTTTTCGCACCAGGTGGGTGGATTTAAATGAAGTAAAAAAGGATAGAAAACAGGAAGAAAAGACAAAAGGAATGAAATAGTAATGAATAAGGTAAAGATTCCATACTATACATCCCGCCTTAGTAAAGGATGTTTTTATGAGTCGAATAGACATATACGCCCAAAACAGTTACGCAAGCAACTGTAAAAAAAATTGAAACAGACGTTTCAGACAGCATCAGTGACAGCGTCAAAATTTATCCAGTTGCTTGGGTAACTGTTTTTTTGGCGTATCTTATTACCTGGATGTCTATCCTTCATCAACGAATAGACATATTTTTTCCTTCCCACAGAACTTACGATCGGCCCGGTCATCACGGCCTGTTCCGGTAGGGGGCTCTCACGAAGGTGCACCACCACTGAGTCCGTATTGGCAGGCATTAGTAGGTGAGTTGGGTAGACTCTTTGAGTTATTCTCAGTATAGGACCTTGCTTTTATTGATCACGTTTCCTTCAAGCTTTTTCCTCAGTACGTCTGCATCGAACAATAGCATTAAAGCTTCATTCGTTTCAGGCGAGCTGTCCTCCAGTCGCAGTCATACCAACCGAGATCCGTATGCTCGAGTCTACGAGTTCCTTTCCCGGGATGGTAGGTGTGTTCACTGAACTACATTTGAAAGGTCTCTCTGTCTATCTATCTATTTATGTGTCTGTCTATCTCTACATCTCTTTCTTTCTCTGAATCTGTCTCTGTCTTTTATCTCCCTCTCCCTCCCTCCCTTCAAGATTATACTAGCCACTAAAAGGCAAAGTTAGAATGTCAACGCAAAATTGATGTATACATACATACCCATCCTCCCAGCAGGCCCGATATGCTCGCTTCATTACCTCCCATAGCGGCCCTGCCCTTTCCAGCCTGTGAACTAGCTTCTAGCGACGTTATTGACAGTTGCTCATGACTAATTAATGAGCTAGCATTATTTGGCACAAACAGTCGTTATTTTTGCTCTGAACCCAAAGTAGCGATGTAAGACGTAACCTGATTGGTTGATAGCATCCCAGCGTCCTTTGCGCTTTTGCTCTATGAGTTTAAGCCAACCCGCTGATTGGCTGAAAGCAATTTTGGTAGTGACGTCGCCAGAAGCGAGTTCACAGGCTGGAAAGGGCAGGGCCGCTATGGGAGGTAATGAACCGAGCATATCGGGCCTGTTGGGAGGATGTACATACCACTTTCATTCACTTACAGCTAATCGTCACCCAATGTTTCACTTGCAGGCGGTGAAAAGATAACCTGCATTGGTTTCCATGTAAGGGTTCCTGAGGACGAGAGCAGTCCTGAAGACCGGATGACCCTGGCGCAGAGATGAGCGAGCTTCACGTCAATTCTGCAATGACCACGATTTTTCACCACTATCATACCAAACACCAAATTGTATACCATGTAGTTTCAGACAGCTGTCGCTTAAAGATAATATCAACTGAAACTTCAAATTCAATCTTCCGGCCTTAAACTTAACAAAATACTCTTGATGCAATGATTTCGGCCTTCCTCTTTCCAGGCCCATATTGATATCAATGACGTCGACACAAAATTATGCAGACTTGGTAAACGGGGACTTGACTCGCCAATCATGAAGATAAGAGAAATCCTACAGAAGATAAATTTAAGATATACCTCCCGCTTAATCTGATAACTGTATGCAAAACACCTTACTGTGTATGATTTTTTTAATAAGCAGATGTTGATATTGCTGTAATCGCTGATACGAAAAGTCTATTATATCAATGAGGAATGAATACAGACGATACTTTTCAGGACCAGCCCTCGCCTACATTGCGAGGAGGCATTTTGAGTGCAAGATTGAAGCTGTAGTTCCATATACGACCACAAGGCGTCGCTAGTATATCACAGACTTCAGTCTCCAGAGGAAAAACGGACGTTACGTTGTTTCAGCGGAAAGAAGAATAAAGAAAAACGTTATAAAAAGGATCATTATTGTATTGTTCCTTCTTTGTACAATAACGCACATAGGAATCACTCTGCGTGATCCATTGACTTTGAAAGGTACAAAAAAAGGTCGAATTTCATATTTCCTTGGTAGATTGTCCACCAGGGTACAAAGTACTAGTACAAGGTTTTGTAAACAAATACATATCTTTTACTGTTCCAATGCCCCATACCTCCGAGAGACAAAAGATAGAGTTTCTCCGACTTTCTCGTATGCCTTGTCTAATTGTAAACAATTGATTATGATGTTCATTAACATGCAAGTAGGGTTTTGATTAACATTACATTAGTCCATTGGTCACTTCCAGTCGGTCTACGGTGAGGGTTTCTCCGACTTTCTCTTATGCCTTGGGTTATTGTAAACCATTAATTATGATTATGATGACTCTACGGTGACCATAACTAGCATGCCACATGGAGTGTTCATACTACGGAAACACAGACAGACTAGCAGACAAACCAAATAGATAAGTCTTCAGGCGTAACGTTACTTTTCTTGGCCTGCCTACGAAATCGAATAAGAAACTCCGGTCCGGGCCGTCAGCTGGCAAAATACATTAGAATTGAAACCTTGAAGAGTTCGAATTCGTGTGAAATTGCAGTATTAGCAATATTCAGGTAGAACTAGCGTGGTGCGTTTCAACTCTAACTGGATGTTTTTGTCTGTACCGACTTCAACGGAAAGCCTAAAAAATAATTGGGAGCATTTTTCTCAACTTCTACGGATTTTCCTGTGCAGCACTCCATTCATATAGGCAACAAAAATAAACTGTTAGTATCCCAAAAAAAATCTTGAATAGAACTCGCTAGACTATTCATTGCGCCGCCAGGGATGTTATTGAGTCTGGCAGACGTACAGAACACGTGTATCTGTCATTGTCTGCCGGAAATGATACACGTGCCGTGTACGAATCTCTACTCTACCGCGAGTTTGTAATAAAAGGGATTCCCTAGGAACGTAATTAAGAGAAATTCAATAATCTCAGCTTCTACTAACAACTCAAAACAGAGGTTTTACGCAAAATCATTGCCACAGGCATATGACGTTATCAAGTGTGGTCTGGTTATAGGATAAGGGCAGCGCGGGATGATAGAGATACATCTATTCGAACAGTACTTTTGTCACGTGACTTGTCACGTGTTTGTCACGTGACTAATGGTTATGTTATAGATTTTAAGCACTTAGATTTTAAAGCCAAAGTTAAAATTTACGTCAGATATACGTTTTGTGGCTCACATTGAGGAAAATGTCACCTCTGCACACCGTTAATATTTTCTGTCGCTTCCAATGTCTTAAGATACATACCATTTCTAGCTGCAAAACTGTTCTCCTGTGTGGAATTATGGACGGCAAATATCTTTTGCGAGGTCATGATAAAAGTGACCTTTGACACCGCACCGCAACTTAACACAATACAGTAGACTTTCGACATTGTGCTTGGTCGGAAGATGCAAATTCTTTCTGAGATAACTGGAAATCGCACAATGCTAGAAAAAAAAAACGATACGTGAGTTTTTTTCTTATCACGAAATGTCATTTTGATACGTTTTGGTGCGGTGTCATCTCCGGCAGTTGTTGAACTGTAACTTCTGTGGAACTTGGGTAATGATTTCATATTACCTCTACCGTAAATCAAAGCTTATCAACATTTTCGAAGTATATTTGAAATAGGAGACAACAATCCATGCGTATACCTGTGAAAAGGAATAATGACACAAGTTCTGTAGCAAGACTTAGATGGTTTATACACAAATAGATACAAAACATACGAACTTCAATGTGAATACAAAATGATCTGAGTAAAACAGTCAGATGCTCAGGTCTCCGCCCCGAAATATATTCGTTTCAGCGTAGACCATCATTAAGACCGCTTCTTTTACCGCCCGGGTGTCACACTACAAATACTACAACCACCACAAATGTTGCAACCAAGCACAATGACTAACGTTAGTCACGGATCTGAGTATACTTCGAATGCTTTCCAAAATACAAAGTGGAAGATAACTTTTCCTGACAAGCTCAATTCCTCATACTCGTATAAGTTGAAAAAGTACAAAATGTCAAAAATTGTACGTCTTGTAACGTTATATACTGTTGACAATGTGGGGATTCATTTTCTTTAGAAATGGTTCACAAAGAAATGTCCTACACATTAGTAATATCTAAGCCAAAAACAATGTTTTGTTGTTATTACATATTGTAGCTGACTGGACGTAGCATATACTACAGGGACTGCATTGAGGAAAATCAGTTGTGAAAACAGGATAGAACAAACTATAGAATTACTTTTCAAGTAGCTAAACCTCTGTCTAACATACTACAGTATGGAACACAAACGGGATTCGCCGGTACGAGGAGGTTCCATTCGAAATATCTTCCCGTCATCCTTTACTCCCACGTCTACGGTGCCAACCGACGAGTCGGCTTGAACATCCGGGTCACTAGAAACATCCGGGTAACGTTGATTGTCGCCGCTTGGATTCCTGGGAAACTTCGGTTTGACTCAGCTGACGTCGGGTGTTGTTTTGACGCTGTGGCGTTTCTCCGCGAGCGAGGAACTACTTTTGGCCTCAGAGATATCAAGAATCGCGTCAACAATCTGTAAATAATACAATCATATTGTAGATAAATTGTATATTGTATATAGATTATATTTCTTGCACTGCCTCCAAAAGAAAGAAGTCAAACCCCCAAAGTTTAGATTGTATTCCCTAGTAGTTTTTAGAATAGTCACTTGTCCCACTTTGCATCATTGTTAAATTGCACTGTCTGGATTCCTTTTTCTATACTTTGTTTCATGTTGCAATTAGTCCTTGGGCAAGAACTTGCAAATAACTTTCGTTATCCTCCAACTTCGATTACAACCCACTACTAGATTGCGCATTAGCCTAATGTGTAGAACTTTTAAGACTATAATAGGATTCTATTAAGTGGCGTCGCGAAGGCGTGTGTTGTGACAAGGTGTTTGACCCAGAACCCAGAGGTCCTGGGTTCGAATCCAGGGTGGATTTACTTGTCTCGTTGACGCTGTGCCCTTGGTAAAGGCACTTTACACAAATTTCCTCACTTCACTCTGGTGAAAATGAGTACCTAGCTTTGGTTAGGGACGTCCCTCGAATAGGAAGTTAAATGGCGGTCCCGTACGCGTGTTTGAGGAGAGCCAAACAACATTAATACCTACCTCTCCGGAGGACGGGTAGTTGCCATCTGCTGCCTTGCAGTAGACCAGCTCTCCGTTGAGATACACCTCTACCAGGCCTAAAACAGACACGTGGAATATAAACTTGTAGTAGTAGAAGTAGTTCAACGTGTTCTGCTGCTGCAGTGGTCTGAACACCCTGCAGCTGCAATCAGTCTTTCTTCAAATGTCTCCTCTTTGTCCGATATAAACATATCCTCTTTAGTAATGAAATGTTCTTTCTTTATCTTTACAATTTCATACCATTTTGATATTTAAAAGTACCGTGTATGTCCATGTTTTGGAGCACTTAGGAGAATTGAACATCGCTGATGATCTCTTCCTCCTCCAGGAATGTCTCGTGAGACTGTCACGACCAGATGATGATACTACCGTGATTTTAAACTGCCGTAATTTTAGATTAAAAATAAAAAAGGAGCTGTTACGTACCCGATTTCCCCCTCCCCCTGGAGGCCTCCTCTTGCTGATATTTGGCGTTGACCTGCCTGGCCAAGTCCCAGTAGCGAGAAAACGACCCTCATTTCTCGCTGTAAGAAAGAAAAAGCCACGATTCGTTTCAGTTCAAACTCAAAACAAAGTATGATGTGACAATCTCCAAATTGTATTGTCTTTACAATTGAATATACATTAAAAAAAATCATAGATCCGACTGATCTTAAATCTATTCCTGATAAACAAATTGAACAGAAAATACCGTCGAACGTCCTTGGTCGAACGCTGTGTGCTGTTCATAAACAACCCATATTTTGGACCTGTTGGTTATGAATATCAATAATCTCGCCTTATTTGGCACAAGCAAATCAGCTTTACCTAAAGACAACATTAAGGCGATTCTCTGATTGGCTGACTGGTGGTTTGTGGCCACGCCCCCAAGAGCGGAGGGAAATCGCAGAGATCTGCGCATGCGTTGAGATTAGAGACATTGGGAGATAACTGTTGCTACAATAGTTGACGTCCTTCGATAACGGTTGCATTAAAAGAAACTTGTTTCGGTGCCCATTAAAGAGAAAAAAGAGTTTCCGACAAACAGTCGGCTGTAATTGCATGCACTTATATGGTGAATATGCCCTCCTAAATGCTTTGAAACGCGGGTTCCGAACTGATCTATTGTTGTAGCAATCAGCCACAGTCGACTGCCTTAATGTGAATGACGCACACGTGCGACTTTTCATTCTAAAGTTCCAAAGGAAAAATTTCGGTTTCCTTGACACCAGGGACCCGGAGATTATTTTTGGTCTATTCTTCAGGCTCAATCAAACGTCGGGAGAGAGTGTTGTCGCTCTCCACTGTCCCCGCGGCTGCTGATTAGTAAATGGCACCGGGAGCGTGCGTTTGTCGTAGCCATGACAACGGTCTCACGCAACATCGTGATCCTTAGTGGCTTAAGTAAGTACACCCGTATTAAATGGGTCGCTTGGCTGCATCAAATTATTCACTTGATTTCCGGGCACACATCAAATAGAATTTCTCGACATCCATTTTAACCAGGTTTCCTTCTAGGCGAGTTGTGCACATGGTAGCAATTTAAGTTGACAAAGTGCATATATTTACGATGAAAACAGCAAATCGTTGTACAGTTAGACGAATGTCGCAACAGAAAGAAGTCAGCTCATCAACCGACCCATAAATGCAACCAAGTAGTCTTCTAGTGGGTTCGATACCTTTTCTCTGATTTTGACACATTGGTGCAAATTGGTATTGGTTCAGAGGTGGTTTTACTTCCTTGATCTATTTCCCTGTTGTAGAGCAGTAGAACTGTAGGCAACTCATCATCGTTTTTTTTTCGTTTCAAGGCATCCTCATTTGAGGTGAAGCATGATGCTTTTTCAAGTAGCTAGAGGTAGTGCAATGCGGCTTCGCTACGGCTCACGTTTTTGGCCAAGCACACCGGGTCACCCCTACTCTTCTCGATAAGTGTGTTGGGTTATTTTACGTGCAGAGGTTTTACGCTTGCGGCTAATGCCTGAAGCTCCCTCATACACGGGACCGCCGGCTTTACGTCACCATCCGAAATGACGAATGCAATCCCTTACAACATGTCCGAGCTGGAGTCGACCCCTAGGGTCGAACCCGGGCCCTAAGATCCACGGAATTTGATCCAGATGGCGAAGCAACGGGGTTGCATTACGGCTTGCGCCACGAGGACATGTCTCAACCGACTCATATTATAGCTACGACCAACTAATCACCCGACTAGTCGACTGACCAGACCTATCAGGTAGTCTTCTAGCGCTTTCAACACCTTCTCTCTGATTTTGACACCATGATGCAAATTGGTATTGGTTCAGAAATGGTGATGCCATTTCTGCATCGACTTTCCTGTAACAGTGCGGTAAAACCCTTTAAGTCATACCTGGGCCGTGATAACGTTTGATACGGGTGTTTCGGACCGGGTGGTATTTTGGACTATCATCAAACCCCTTTCATGACTTAAATGATACAATTTCTGAATACATATTGACTGGGCCACCCAGCTGTATGAAAATCCAATAAACAAAATAAATATTGCTGACATTTTTTCGCGTATTTCCTAATGCAATTTGGTAAAACCCACAACAGCATTTTACTCCCAATGTTTGCAGCTGCTGTGACTTATAATTAGTACTGTTTGTGTGTGATTTTAGTAAATTGGTACTTAAATACAGTCAGAACTAGGGACAGGGAAATAAAGTCAGCGCCAGGGATAGGGAAGCACAGTCAACACCAGGGACAGGGAAATACATTCAGCACCAGGGAACACAGCACCAGGGACAGGGAAATACAGTCAGCGCCAGGGACAGTGAGACACAGTCAGTACCAGGGAAACACAGTCAGCAACAGGGATAGGGAAATACAGTCAGCACCAGGGACAAGGAAATACAGTCAGCGCCAGGGACAGGGAAATACAGTCAGCACCAGGGACAGGGAAACGCAGTCAGCACCAGGGACAGGGAAACACAGTCAGCAACAGGGACAGGGAAACACAGTCAGCACCAGGGACAAGGAAACACAGTCAGCACCAGGGACAGGGAAATACAGTCAGCACTAGGGACAGGGAAACACAGTCAGCACCAGGGACAGGGAAACACAGTCAGCAACAGGGACAGGGAAACACAGTCAGCAACAGGGACAGGGAAACACAGCCAGCAACAGGGACAGGGAAATACAGTCAGCACCAGGGACAAGGAAACACAATCAGCACCAGGGACAGGGAAATACAGTCAGCACCAGGGACAGGGAAACACAGTCAGCACCAGGGACAGGGAAACACCGTCAGCCACAGGGACAGGGTAACACAGTCAGCAACAGGGACAGGGAAACACAGTCAGCAACAGAGACAGGGAAATGCAGTCAGCGCCAGGGACATACAGTCAGCATCAGGGACAGGGAAATACAGTCAGCACCAGGGACAGGGAAACACGGTCAGCACCAGGGACAAGGAAACACAGTCAGCACCAGGGACAGGGAAATACAGTCAGCACCAGGGACAGGGAAACACAGTCAGCACCAGGGACAGGGAATAAGAAGAGCATGTGAGGCTCGTGTTGACGCCAGCTCAGCCCTTTCTTCAACATTTCATTTCGGTCACTGACCTCTGTGTATGTGAACTGTGTCTAGTATTGCCACGGGGGAAACAGGCGGCACGTAATATCAAGGGACAAAGAAACAATTTCGGCATGAAAGAATGCCTAAAATTTCATATCTTCTTCCTTGTGGTAATGTCTTGACATGTAATGAAAAATACCCGAAAACCCCTTCAGTCGTCCTTTCTATCAAACCAACACTGATTGGACCTCTTACATGAAAGTAATGAGTTTCAGGACCCAAGGGTCTATCAGCTGTCACGGCATTCTGAGCTTATCCAGTGCCGTCTTCGGTATCAGAGTAGCATGTATCACCGTAGTAACGCTTGTGTGATGGACTCAAGAGCTTCATTTTACGGACCATTTAATGCACCACTCCCGTTGTCAACCTTTAATTGTGTATAACGATCTGTAGGTCATGCCTTAACTACGCGTGGAAATGCAGACATATCCCACCGCCCACAGAAAATTTGGTTTTTGCCTTAGTTTACGTCTTCTAATCATCAGACAACAATACTGTAGAGCAATCAACATTTTAAGACGCTATATATGACAATGGACACACACTCCTAAAACCATAGCAAATTGCTGACTATTTTTTTACATAAATTTTTTCTGATCATCAGACAACAGTAGGTAGAACAATCGAAAAGGCCTCACATTAAGACGTTATGGTATGACAATGACCAGGTACAAGTCATTCTCGGAAAAGATAAAGAACAGAATTTTGAAGGATTGTAAAAAAAGAGGTTTGAAAATGGCAGATTGGGAATGGGATCGTGACGATCGCCTTGTTGATGAGAAAATGATAGTATAAAAATCAATCTACTTGACTTTTTTGAGCGAGGGAATAAACATGACAACTCGCTCAGAAATAGCTACGTGACGCACTGCATATTCATATATCTTGTTTTGACATGACTAGAAGCGCCCACATCGCGTCTTGCACGCTATAAAAGGCATTGCATCGTGTCATCATTTCCATCAGGATTATTTTGAGCTTCATTTCAAGTTTGTTGACCTTGTAGTTTGCAAGGATAACAATCTTAATGTAAAGCAGGTGAAAAAGAACCCATCTTTCACGCATGGGTACAACACGAGGACATGGAATTGAGGACATAATTTTTTAATTTTTTTAATTCTGTCATATTTACCCAGGGTAGCCCTGCTCAGTGATTAACACTGTTTTACAGAGGGGCCCTGCGTTACATGAAATAATGTACGTACAGTGATAATACAAACAGAAAATTAACATACAAAAATAATAACAATGATCATAATGAAAGCAATGACAGTAATGATAACAAGAGTAAATAAATGATAACAATAATAATGCAAATTATAATCCAAATCATAATCCAATCCGTTCCTGGTCGTCATTGAGGGGTCAGAGGTCAGGCTAGTTTTTACATTTGTCTCTAAACATTCGGTAAAACCCGATGAATGTGTTTTCCTAATAACAGCTTCCAATATCAGTAGCATTACTAAATCAACCAGCTTTTTGGCAGATCACAAGTCTTATAAAAGACCTGGACGTACACACTGTATACAAGTGAAAAGAAACACATCTGCTTGAAGAATAGGTTAATCACTGGGGCCCAATTAACTTAAAAGATCAAATGTTTACACATATACAAAATAATCAATCTCTTTTAGCTGTCGACGTATACAATATTACATACATCATGAGAAGAAAAAAATGTTGGTCACCTTTGTAAATACCCTGCGTGATCCCTTGGATAATTTTTTACACCATTGAACACGAAACGGCAACCCCACACGAGGACAAACACTCGACTTGCTTATTACACGGTTTCCCTCCCAGAAGTTAATATAATGTATACCTCATCCAATGATTCGAATTCGGTCGAATGCATAACCAACATCACTAAACAAGCTAAAATAAAATGTCTCAGTTCTCCCTATAATACCAGTGTGAAATTTATATAAAAAAGCAGAGTATATATAAATGTATTGGTCCGAACTGGGACCATCTTTTTGTGGTTGTTCACATTTTGTGGCCCAGTCTTGGAATCCAGCCAATAGATTTTTTTCAACCTCTATTTAACCCTGAGAATGTAAAGACGACATGTTTTTATGTGGAGAAAACGTTATGTTGCCGTCCTTCGGTTATAGGGACGTAACCGCTGCATACAATATTGACAAGGACATAATACATGGCATATTCATAAGCTTTTGCTGAAGTCAGACAATCAACAAAATCACATTTTTTGGTCGCAATGCGCGATGAAAGAACCAAGATTTGCAAATACGTAGCCCATTTCTGCTTAAAACGTAATTTGAAAAGAAGTGAAATGTTTTGATGTGGGGATCACTCAAAATGTCTAGGTCCAACGCTTAACAATCAATCAATTTTTATTCTGAAATCAACATTCCAGGTAGGTCTGACAAATATCATAATGTAGTGTAGAGTGCAAAGATATCCTTTAACATTTGGCCAATAACCAATAGGCTAAAGGTTATCCAGTCTTCAGTCTTCTTCGCCTTGTAGTCGTAGGGACATCTTTTGCCCATGTAGAACTCATATATAGAATATAATGAATTTAGTCATAGTTAGCGGAGAAAGCGTTGTAGCATCCAAGAAAGGTTGGAAAGACATTATTTCAACGTAGCATGTATTCCCTTGGCTTTTTATTAGGCTTCCAGGCTACATAGCTCAATGCAAGCAACTGAACATATGCGTGTAAGTATTGTTGTTGACTAAGCTGTCGTTGCGTGAGTGCGTGATCCCTTGGATAAATTGTACACCATTGAACACGAAACGGCACCCCCCACACTAGGACAAACACTCGACTTGCTTATTACACGGCTTCCCTCCCAGAAGTTAGTAAATGTATACCTCATCCAAAGCCACGTTTCATGTTACTTTACGTTTAATGTAAATGGAAACATAGCTTCGTCTTGTATGGGGTACGTATATTAAGGGGTAGAACGCAACTTGTATTTTCTATTTCATTTTGCAGATGCGAGTGACACTCTATCCGCCTGCTCCTTTTTCTACAAGAATGTAATTCAGATCGAGGCACCCAGGTAAATGATTACCATGGGCACTGTGGTATTATACCAGTGTTACTCTAGTTCAGGCTACGGCTCATTGTAGTACTTTGATCTGTACGTATATCCCTTTGCTTACACATGTACATTACGGTTACACATACAAATAAACATGCACATACACATGCACATACACATACACATGCACATATAATACGTCCTACTCAGTAGTCTGTACACTATTTTAAAAGTTTGTACATTGCAGTATATCTACAAGCACACCGTTGTTGCTTTATGTGTACCTCGTCTGGCTTTAAGTCTGACATAAACACAGTCCCTCGGGTGTTATAGATATGATTTACGTTTTAATTACAACATATGTTTTCGGATCCAGGTCAGATAAAGTACTATCAATACTCTCGCGTAGTATACAGCACTAGCTAGTACAACACTTTGTTTATACTACCACTGTGCGATTCTACACTGCGACCACACGGGTGACATATTAGAAAGGCCGTTTTCCCACTCACCAGTTTTTCAGGTATATTCGAATGGGATCGTCCTCACCGTCGTCCATTTCTGTCCCCGGTTCCCTACACCTGCGGACGTGTATACACCTGCTGTTTTCCTGAACGAATTCAGCTGTTTACCCCGCCGAAAAATACCTGCTACTTGTCTATGCGATATCTCTCATCTGGAAATCAAAGGTGCTCCACCGCTTGGGCCTCTCGGCGACTGCCTGGTTACATATGGCGCCACCAACGCATTATCCTGTTTGCTACAACAAACACTATAATCACTTCAGCTATAGGCGTGCCCGGATAGGCGATGACAAAAGATTGCTATGGTTTATCAATGGGCCATTGGCTAATCGTAGCATTACAAGAAGTGATCACAAACTTGTTTGTTGTTTGTTTTGTGCAAGATTAAAGTGGTGAATGAGAGTGCGCGCACGCGGGTGTGCGCGCCTTTGTGTGTGTGTGTGTGTGTGTGTGTGTGTGTGTGTGTGTGTGTGTGTGTGTGTGTGCGTGCGTGCGTGCGTGTGTGTATGTGTGCGAGAGTGTCTTGTGGGTCTATGTGTGTGTGATTATGGGTGTGTGGGTGTGTATGTATGTGTGTGTGCGTGCGTCTCTCTCTGTGTATGTTTGTGTGTATATGTGCAATGTATGTATGTATGTGTGTTGGTGTGTGTATGTGTGTGTGTGTGTGTGTGTGTGTGTGTGTGTCTGTGTATGTGTGTATGTATGTACAGTTGCATGCACCCCCTTCACATTTTGGAAATTTTGGCAAAAAGAAGAACAATACAACTGCAGAATATTACTTACTCATATACATGTATGTATGTATGTATGTATGTATGTATGCATGTATGTATGTATGTATGTATGTATGTATGTATGTATGCACGTAGTATGAATGTATGTGCGTGTGTGTGTGTGTGGGTGTGTGTGCGTGTGTGTGTGTGTTTGTGTGTGTGTTAGCGCGCGTGTGTTTGTGTGAGTGTGCGTGTGTGTGTGCGCATGTGCTACGCCTATGTGTAAACTACAATCATTTGTTTGGTTCGTTATATGAGCTTATGTATTCTTCAAACATTATCGACTCCATGCCGGATTTTTCCAATTGCCAAGATATTTGTTGAAGTTTATTGTTGAAGTTAATCGTCAAGTATATCGCAGCGCTTTCTTTCTGAATCTAAAAGCTAGAAACGTCTTTGACAGCCGAGTAGTAGATAAATCTATGCACTGCCAAGCAGATTTTAAGTGAAATCCACGATTCACGCTTTGGCCGTGGCATTTTCCATTCTACAGTATTTTCAATTCTAAAATTTTACATGCATTATAACCGTACATAACCTTACATATATCTACACATGTACAAAGAAGCGAGAAGAAGTTGACTCTACTGGATTAGCTTAGCCTATCACTTTCGTCTACCATGTATGTTTCCTCAATGTACAGTATATATTTCACTGTATATGTCACTTACATGTTAGTTAGGTTTATGTTAAACGACCTGTATCTAGCCCCTCGGGGCACGAACATACAATAAAGGTCTTCATTCATTCATTATATGCTACAGGAAATCGGTTACCACATTTAGATGTTTCATACGTGTGTGTGTGTTTGTGTGTGTGATCACATTTTTCAAGCGATGTCGATTCCAGTCAAATCTTTCGTTTAGTACCCAATAGACAATCCCAGACGGTCAGATTACAAAGAACTAATGATAAGCTTTCTAATCAGCCGCCCCAAGAACGTTATACAAGGTTTTGTTAGATGTTTGGAAATGCGTCAGTGTTCACGTGCTGAGGCCATGTGAGCCGCCCACGCTACTAAGCCAAAATAAGTCATCTAATGTTAATGAAATATGACGCTGCAACACAACGGAAATGTTTATAATGGTGTGGACTCCTTCAAACAGCAAATTTGTCTTCATTTCCTTTGCTTTGGTATAGACTATTATATCTGATTTCACGATCCTTTGGTGTGGGATGTTATATAGCTTATATAATCATAACATGCATGTTCTGACGTTACAATATTTTGTTGATTGAATATCATTTCGCGGCTAACCTGATTTCCTCACATTACGTTATAATATTTAACATAGCATATTGTGGGTATGTACAATTGGACGGAGCCATCTTTATTTTGTTGTATGGAAATTTGTCACTTTGATATTGATAATCGTCAATAGAAAAGTTGCAAATAGAATGTTTGTGAAATGTATTTCTATCTTACCTATAGGCGTCTCCATTATAAATGGTGGGTCCTTCTTCATGGAACATTGGCATAGAAACGTAAAAACAAAGATACTGCGCGACAAAGACGCCGAAAGAAACCACGGTACTGAACCGCCATCCAGTGCTCATGAGTAGCGTCTGTATTCTGTAGTCCAGTGGTTAGCGACCCTTTCTCTGGAGCAAGAGGTCTAGAGTTCGAATCCCGGCTAGCGCTGTTACGTTGTCGCTCACCCGACATGCACGCTACCGGAAAGGGTCGCAGTCCTTAGGACGAGACGTTAAGCCATGGTCCACTGATTATTGTACTTCATTGTCGAAAAATTTCCCCGGTACAATGAACCTGTAAATACTGCTACTGTGCATAGGGTCTGACGTCTCTGACGTGGACAATTAGCTCTTCAGTGAGCTGAAGTGGTTCGAGATCACTTTATCAATCAGATGTTCTTCATTCATTATGATTGTGGAAAAATTATCCGTGGCAAAATTCTGTTGGTAATTGAGTCATCGTTGAAGGGGTGTGGGCGGCAATCATAATATGCATTTGCGGAGGAAATGGATCATGCGTGCACGCAAGGGTCAATTTACGACTTGTTAGCTTTCAACAGGCTTTCCTAATGGGCTATGGAAGATAGAATTCGGAAAATAAGGTAACCAGGACAGCAAGTCTGCTGTAAGTGTGCTACTGGTCGGGTGCTCAAAGGAGCAAGAAATGGCTATTGAGAGGGTCCAACGCCGGGCCTTGCGCATTATTTCCCCGTGAGGAAGGCGTTCCGTGCCTGACCTGCCAACACTGAAGTCGAGGAGGGAGGAGGCAGCAGTGCACCTGTTTGAACGCATGCTTCAAGAGGACCATCCCCTGCACGACTTAGTGCCTCCCGGCCCACGAGGACAGGAGCCACCGGACTAAAACTCACAAACTATAGTGCAATAAGTGTTCCAAAAACCCGTACTAGGCTCAGTTATTCCTTTCTCCACTGCATGTGCAATACGGCTGTATAATAAAGGCAAACGTATAGATTTTAACTGTGCATTTGTTTTCCGTTATGTTGTTTTATTAAATCATATCGCTGCAATATTAGTGGAATGCAAGTCATTGTTTTATGTTGTTGTGATGCAAAGACTATAAGGACGTAATTCGGGTGTGTTTGCCCGCGAGTTCCTTACCGAATAAAAGCATTAATTGCAGATCATTTCCAATTACTGTTCACGTGCTGTTAAACATGGCCCTAATGGGGTAAAACTCCCATGGCAAATCATTCTCCCAATTTTCACTATTTTTCAGCCAGCGTAGTTATTTGATGGACACAAGCTTAGCCTATACTGACGACGCCGTTTCAATTCACGTCATACGGGCATTGGGTAATGGTGTGTGTGTGTGATTTTCACTTATCGTCATGCATGTGAAAATGAAGCGTTAGAAACACCTTATCCCTATTTCTTAAAATACCTCGTTGGAAGTCTGAAGTACGTCAAGGAAAAACGCAACCCTGGCACAATACCGAATATGGCAAACATGCGAAGAAGTGCGGACAAATGTGAAGTTGGAGGGGGGTGGAACATTAATCCTCTCTTTAGCCTACCTTTCCGAGTCGACCTTTTGATTAAAGGTTAGCCAAGCGTAGGAACTGACAAGACACCCTTTCGGCATTTCGGCAGTGCGTCACTTCCAGATTATACGCTAAGTATGTGATCTCTGCTCTGCCGAGTCGTGTGTTAAAAAGGGGGTTAAGGGTGCATTCACACACGGTGTGTACACACCCACGCACGGATACCTCCCACCTGCAGCTTATATGTGCTTTTGGGCATTTTTTGTGACGTTTGTGTATATGGTAATCCATTAACAGGGGTCGCTAAAGTTCATTTGGGTGTATTTGAAGAAAAATGTAAATATAAGGACGCCAAAGGAAAATGCATTGGCAAGCTTCAGTTATCTCAGGGTACTATAACCAAGCAAAGTAAACAATGCAAATGTTACATGATGTCATGGTATTCATTTTTCACTCAGTTTTCTGAGTATACAGAGTTTTTATTGCAGATGACGTTGTAAACATATAACGCTTCTAATAGTTAGCACCATGAAAAAATACTTTTTCATGGTGATATTGTTTTGAGTGTGTTTGCGGGTGTGTTTGCGTGTGTGTATGTGTGTGTGCGTCCGGATGCTTAAAGCCAGCATAACTGAATAACGTCTAGATGGATTGTAATGATATTTTGTATGTGGGTAGGTGTTGGGAGGAGGAAGGTCAAGGTCGATTTTTGTAAGTGCTGTTATCTTTTCGATAAAGAACTCCTGTTAACCACGCTCTGTTAGTATTTTTTAGTTCAAGGTTGCAAACTGTCCGCAAGGGTTTTCATCTCCTGTAAGAAACTTTTGGGCCGGTCCGTATAAAAAAAGCAGGAGGTCAGAGGTCGGGAGATCTTACCGTACGTTAGCCTCCACCAGGCCTTGTTCCTACGGGAGTACGGATTGTAAAATTCGGCAAAAAAGGGAATAATATATTGGCCAGAAGGGTAAGGTTAACAAAGCGCGACCGATCAACCCCTTTGGTAGCCAAACTCCCCTGGAAAATCATTCTCCTTATTAACCAACGTAGTCAGTCTGGTAGGGACCAATCTTACGTCACGATCTTACAACATTACAGGGTGTGTGTTGTCAAAAGAGTTTTCTAGTATGGTCTCCCCTCGTCAACGGTTGTAAGTGGTATAACCCTTCGGTTTATAAGTGGTAGCGGTGGAAGCAGTGCACTGAGGTGCAAAACATGAACAAGAGACAATCATATGAAAATGCTACAATATAGATCAATTTTATTGCATTTCTGTGATTTGGGGAGGGAGGACTGTCTTCTTTGGGGCAGGGATTTGGGAGATCTCCCGCTCCTTTGTGGATTTTCTGCATTAGCTCTATCGTTACACAAACAAAAATCAAACAAATAAACAAACAAATAACGATGCTGTCTAGATCTGATCTACCCGTTTGGACAAGGATGAGGAACTTCGATCTGTCATGTGCGACTGGATGTTGTGGAAACATTTGTGTCACCTCTAAAAAGAGGATGAACTGAACTGAACTGGACAAGTTTGCTGTGCTAGCGTTAAATTGAAACATGATATGCGCACTGAACCCGCAACCTTTCCCCTACTTCTATATGTGGTGTGTGTTACACCGGGCGACAACGAATCAGTACTCTCGTTCACGTCTATACGTTACATCAACAGTGCATACATCGCACAATTCCAATCACATACGCAGAGTACTTTAAACCAAAATGGCAGCCAACGTTTCAGTTATATATCCTTCAACCATGTTAAATCATCTCCTTATTTATGCAAGCAGAATTTGCATTTTTTGCCAGGGATTTAGATATTTTGTTTGGGGAAAACTCAGTGTGTTCATCTTCTCATAATATGGCTTGATATTTTCCATGTTTGTTTTTATATAATTTCACCTGTTTAGTGTAATTCTATAAGCTGATACATCATTTGTCAACTGAAGTCGTGTGTTTACAAGTATAACGGACAAATAATTTCCGAATTTAATGAATGTTAACTATGAACTAGAGAACTTCATTGGTTCAGCCCTGGAACACGCAGATCGCTCCAGGGGATAGATTTTCAATCTAGCCAACTTTCATCACGATTAATTAGGTGACGTAAACCCGCAAAATGTTCACAATAATACCAACAGCACTTGCTGTTATTATCATTTATCATTCAATATTCCATGTGATACATTACATGTCTATTTCCTACATTCCGGGTGTTTTATTGCTAAAATATAAGGGGAGGAGAGCACTACATCGAATAGCCGAGCTGTGAATACCACCTATAAAGTTACGTGCAATACCCTGTTCCCTGTTTGTAATATACATTTTGATTGGTGGAAAGTTGCAATAGTTTGTCACCTTGACCAATAGCTAGCAACGACACCAAATGCCCAGGACACCTAATTTTTTTTCAACACCAAGTCTGGAAGCCGTCTAGACTTCTTGGCTCCGGGGTTTCCCACCCAGAAATCATCCCCAATTTTGCAGCGACTTGTCGTATTGAGGTAAGTGGACTCCCAACTTTCCAGTGTACGCATTATCAGATATCATTGCGGCGGATTTTGGGGGAAAGTGTGAATTTACTCCGATTTTCCAGATGCATATAGGAACACCTGCTGGGAACGTGGCGGTAGGCACGCACCACGCATGCTCAATATGGCTGTTGTATGGCTTCTTCATGGGTTTAAATCCCACCTCTTTAATTAAGCCTTTAGAAATAATTAGTCGATTTCGTGGTTTAAACGACAAAATTTTAATCATTACTGAATCCCATTTAAGATACAACTGGTGTGTTTCTATACAATAATATACTGACATTTGAAACTTGTTTATTACAATATTTTTTCTTCACATTTTACATAGTATTGTATTTCTGCTATTGAGATAACTTAGTACATTGTACCCCAATAGAACCTTGGTTTATCCTTACTTCCTTGAACAATAAAAAGAAATGAAAATGCTTGCAAGACCGGCATAAATCATGTTAAAATCAATTGATCAATTACAAATTGAAAAATATATGAATCTAAATATCAATATTTCCTAATGTTTAATCATGTTTTCCATAGTCCACGACCTGTACAAAAATCATATCAAGAATCAATATTTTCATACAATGCAAAAAAAAAAGAATCTTATCACTAGTCTTTCCCCACATGTTTTGTTAACAAAGCAACAAGGTCTGAAAAAAACCCAGCAGTCGTTAGAACATAATTATCTTATGATAATAATAATAGTCTTTATTGCATATTCCTGCCCAAATAGGGCTAAATGCACAGATGACCACACATGGTCTATATGAAGCATAATGCAAAACATGAATTGATAAAATGCTACATTCTAACATTGAAAACTGAAAAACATACAAACTGTGGGCTATTGTTAAACTTGATAATCATCATTATAATTATATTATTCTATCATAATCATCATAGTCTTGCCCAACAGTACCTGTTGTTAGGATGGAGACAGGACTGCATGAGATAGTGGACCGGGTGGGACTGACTCAGCAGCAAGTGGAGGAACTGTTTGAAGATGACCTGGATGAACTATTTGAGCTGGCCGACACTCCAGAAGATGGTACTGGTAACACCACCTTTCTTGATATGATTGTAATCTAGAAAAGAAACCTTACTTTGGACCTTAGATTGAACTTGGCTTCGGATTCTCTTTGGTCTTGTGCCGCTACTGCTATTTCCTAGAAAAGAGAAGAAAAATCCCTTGCAAGGCATATGAAATCATTTCTTGGTCCTCATATTTTAAGACATTTGATGACATAAGATTTTTGAGTCAGCCATTACCAGCGAGATCTGCCTAGCCTGACCCAGTGTAATGACTTATTTTTATTGTCAGCAAATACAAATACAATACAATACAAAATAACATAAAACTCAACTGAAAAATCAAAATGTAAACAGAATTTGTTGGAAAAGTCTGTACCTTGTTATACACAGTTTTAAGGAGTGAATACAGTACGAGTCAAGTTGTCCTACCAGCCCTCTGTTTTCATCTTGCTCTATTGCATCATATAAATGATACTTATTGATAAGGCCACACCAATTAAATTTCTTCGTTAACAGATTTTTTGAAAAAATACTAGATTAGAAAATCAACATGAAAACAGAATCTCAGAGGAAAGTTTGTACTTTGGTGCACACAGTTTCAGGGAGTCAGGTGCAAGTTTTCACCCCAACCCTCTGTTTTAATGATATCCTCGTGCTGAAATTTTACCGAAAAAATCTGTTAACCAAGAAATTAACTTGGTGTGGCCTAAGTTTGTCTGAGTACCAGGGAAATAGGCTAGTTTGGCCTTACCTTTGATTTATATAATGTAGCAGAATATATTTTTCTACAGAGTTCATAATTGTCATGTTATTGATGCTTAAATTCATGTTATTTTTTCAGTGGTTGAAATGACTACATATGGTAGATATACTAAAGATAATATTATCTATTTGGGCATATTTGTAGATCAATTTTCATATTGCAACATCATCTGTTTCATCTGTCTCTGTGACCTCTAACCTTTCAAAGCTATGAAATTTAATGTAAAAGTTTGGATTTACCACTTTATTTGTCTGCAACAGTTTTGTTACATGAAAGCATTTGATAATAATATTAATAACTTGCACCTTTTGATACCCCAGAATATTCTGCTGCTAAAAGTTGTCATGTGACGTCACCTGCCCCGTCCTACCAGCAACTCATGGAGTCTCTTCAGAATGTGCAGGTTAGAATCATCTTTACCAATATTTTTTCCATTGTTAACCTTCTCTCTGTTTCCTATATCGCATACAAAATTTTTCATTACACCGGTCACTAAATGCAACGGCTGGGAAACAAAAATATGAAAAATCACTCAACGAATTTCACAGATAAAGAATTTTTTTCAAATTATTGTTGTCTTTAGAATAATAATTTTGCATCATATTCCAATCATAAAATCATACAAAACCACTTTCGGTCACTGTATAGTATGGCTGCAGTTTAATGGAAAGGGGCTTTAGTTGCAGCATACGCTTAAAAAAGAGTTCAAATTTCAAATTTTTAGTGCATTTTCTTGAGTGACTGTTCTTTGACTGTGTTTATTCAAACCTGATGCATTTGTTGCCCGTCCAAATGTATGTGTATCTTGTCTTTCCCTGTTCAAAATACACTCTGTCAGCCTTAGGAAAACTGTGCAATGCATGTGATACATATATTCCTGTTACTTCAGAGACTTGCTATATCTTTAAACATTCCTGTCCAAACCTATGCTCACAGAATACATGTAGCTGAGTGGTCCTGCAAATTCCACCTGCACCTTTTCAATCCTATGCGTTGCCTCTTCTCCCAGCACCTGTTGCACCTGCCCAACCCTGTGCAACCCTTGGTTGCCCTGCACCCCTCCAGCAGCCACACCTGTACCAGCCCGGCTAGCTCAGCTACAGGTTAGCCTTGCTCCATCACAGTTAGCCCCGGGACTTCTTTTACATACAGCTTTTAAGTCGGTTTGCAATTCTTTATTGATTTTCAGACCTTGATTGAGTTTATCAAAGTCAAGATTAGAATCTTTATATTTTGAGTTGCAGCTCCAGGCCTTATTTCATGTACAGCTTTCAAGTCAGTTTGCATGGCAATTCTTTATTCATTTTTAGATCTTGATTCAGTTTAATTTTTGTATGTTTATCAAAATTGAAATTAGAGGCTCTGGAAGAAGATTTTTTGAGTGGGAAGAAAGTAGGGTTAGTAAAACTTAAAAAGAATCATTGCATAAACTGAGAAATAACACTTAAAAACTGCAATATATGCAAGAAAATAATAGAGACTGAAGGGATGGGTGAGGTGAGGTGAGGTGAGGAAGGCAAGGGAAGATAAGGGAACAACATACAGTATTGCTGGGTGGGAAAATTTTTCTACAGTTATAGTAACAGTGCTGTGTGAAGGAACAGTGTAATGTTCTTATATAGTCACTGCAATATTGTCACTGTGATTTTAGAAAAACATCCTTCTGAAGTAATGTAATATCATTAGAAAATTCTATTCACATGTCACAGTGGTTATAAGTTTGTGATTAGAAATCCAGGTTCATAATGAATTACACAAAATAAATCAAACAACTGGATAAGGTCTCTAACAAATGCAGACATTATATTTCAGGCAGCACCCACTGTCTTTCTTTTGTGAATGCTGGGAATATTTATATATTTCCTTGATGAAAGACAGCATGTGCTATCTGAACTGTCTACCTCAGTTAAGAGCCTTATCCAGTTGTTGTGAAGGTACAAGTTTGCGTTGGCATGTTCCAAAATATATTTGAATGTACATGCAAACCTAGATATGACGTACAATTGACCAGCTTTTTATTTTATTGAAAATGCAACACAGCAACACATAGGTCACAGACTCTTATACTTGCAACTACAACATGTAGCAAAAACAAACAACGTATTTGAAAGTTACCATCTACTACCAGTAGGTAACATGGATTACAATAATCCAATAAAGCTAAGCTCCGTTAATTCTTTAATCTGGTGATTGATCTTGAGATTTCAGGAGAAGTAATTTGTCTTTGACAGCGACAGTAGGATTATTTCAAGGATTTAGCTGATTGTAATGAATAAGTAAATTTATTGCGTGCAACTGACTCATTAAGTACAACTTTTAAGACAAGTTAATGCCTATGTATGGAAGACATCATTAATTTTCTTCTCCAATTTTGTGAATGCACATAGAAGTTTCCATTGATAAGATTCTCTCTGAACTTTTCTAAAGCCTGAAAAGTAGAACATCTAGCTCTAAGCCCCCTGAGTTTTGGAGGGTTTATCTTTCTCTGTTACATTGTAAACAGCTTTAAGTTGACAGAACAGAGTTCCAGGGATATTATCTTATTAATAAGATTCTTCAGGTTTAATCACGTCAAAGCATCTTCTCACATAGTGACTGAAAAGACATTCTCGGTTACACTTGTACATTGTTCTGTTTTAAAGATATATCAAACTCCTTTGACTTGAAAATACCTGATACTACTTCTACTTTGACAACACGTCTGTACTGATATCCAATGGTGTTTTGTTTTTATTACCACCTAGGATCAGATGGAGCCTGTTGTTCACCCCAGCAACATGAGTCAACATTGGACATCGGTACAGGGTGGGGCAGCTCCAGCATTGCCATGGTAACCAGTCACTGATGTCTTTCTCCGCAGTGCTGAAAGTACAGCTGCAATTGACAGAAAATTTTCCTTATCCACTCGTACAAACGCCCATTGTCATCAAACCTATCATACTCACTTTAATGGTAAAACGTAATTAAACAACAACACACACAAACTATATGGAGAAGTAGCCTTTATCACATCCTGCTAGTATTGTGTCTCAGTCCTCAGGGAATTCAAGCCTTGACTAACAGATTGGTTATAAAACATGCTATCATGACTGACAGCTGTTGCTCATCAGTCTAATTAATTTTCTCATAAAGTCGAAATGTTGAACCAAATTTTCTCCCAAAGTCCATATGTTGAATCTTTTCAATATCTCCTTTGCTTTATTGCTATTGTTATGTTGCCAGATGGCATTCCTGGCGACCTAATACTAGACAACCTTAAAGTGCACCTGGTACTTAAGGGCGTTCCAACTGAAATCCCCAGGAAATCCTTACAAAAGGCTAACACAGAATCAGTAATCTTTGTTTACCATGCTATTATTGGAATTCAAAGCAGGTGAAATTCAATATGCTTTCCATATAGCCATGTTTCATGGATATACAGAAAGACTACGCTGAAATGCAGCTTATCGCTGGTTGGAAAGATCAGACAGTGAGAGAAATAGCAGACTGCTTCCATTGAGTTGATTTACATTGTAATGATGTGGGTTAGAGATATTGATATGGTTGTCTGTTTCAGGGGACGACTTCTCCTCAACCAAGTGGAGAGACTCCCTATGTTTGCGGGATCACCCCCCAGTCTGGAATGGAACACCTGTGCCTAGCTAGTCCCACTTATATAAACCACTCAGACAGGGCGGGGCTACACCTTAGCAACACTCCACCCCAGCCAGGGAGGCACCGGCATTTCCATGGCAACACCCCGCCCCAATCCGACATGGAGCTACTTTTCCATGCCAACACCCCTCCGCACTCTGGTAGGGAAAGGCATTTCCATGGCAACGTAGCATCCCCGCCCAACATGGAGTTGCTTTTCCATGGCAACACCCCACCCCACTCTGGCAGGGAGAGGCATTTCCATGGCAACACCACACCCCTGTCTGGCAGGGAGAGACATTTCTATGGCAACGCCACGCCCCAGTCTAATATGGAGTTGCTTTTTCAAAGCAACACCCCTCCAAATTCTGTCAGGGAAAGGCATATCCATGGCAACGCCACGCCCTTGTCTGGCAGGGAGAGACATTTCTATGGCAACACCACGCCCCCACCTGCTCTCCTGCAGTACCAAAGCAGCACCACGCCCGAGAAGGAGAGGCTGTACCGCAGACACAGTGCTCTCAGGAAGGACTTGTGAGTGTCTTTAAACACCTAACATTACAAGTAACATTCTACTAATATAATTCCTCCAGAACACTGTAAATGCAGAAATGTTCGCGCTGGTTTTATATTCTGCCCAATAATGTAGCAGTATGTGACTATATCGCTGCCGTGAACTTAAAACCACCGCAAACACTCCAGTTTCGCCTTAGCGCAAAATTGAAACCACGCAAACTTAAATGCATTTACAGTACATAATTCCGCCACCCTGAAAAGATATGTCCAAACAGATCTCCAACCAAATGCACCCCATGATAATGCACTCCTGTATAGCTAAGCTGGGGGTGCTACACTAGCGATCTCTCAAATTTACTATTTTTCAAAGTGGCAGATAATGTAACCCGGCGGATTTATGTTAAAATCCGAAGTTAACTCTCCCAATGCACCAAAGACCTGAATACATTCAATTTGATAAAGGTTAGACATCCAGGTACAGAATATTGTACAAAATAAATCAAACAACTGGATAAGGGCTGCTAACATGCAGAGCCAGATGTTTCAGACAGCATCTGTTGTCTTTCATCATTGCACCAATGACCTATTACTTTGACGAAGGTTAGGCATCCTGGTATACAAATCATCATACAAAATAGATTATACAAGGATAATGGTCTTTTAACATGCAAAGTCAGACATTTCAGACAGCATCTGCTGTCTTTTATCACTGAAAGGTCACTGCTGAAAGAGGAAGATCTCTATTGAAAGAGAAAGTTATCTGCTGAAAGAGAAAGTTCACGGATGAAAGAGAAACTTCACTGATAGACAGTGAATTCTGTCTGAAACATCTGACTGTTAGAGATCTTGTTTAGTTTTATTATTCATTTTTGTATAATCCAATAAACCAAATATGAGTCTTTTTATGCTGAAGTTCTCCTCACTTACCAGTCAACCATCCTGACATAATTTTTTTCTATCAAAATTTTTCTTTCATAATCCTTTATTGCTTTTTGTTTTGATTGTATTCTGCCATCATAATTCTTCCAGGATAATTCTCTACATAAATTAGACCAACATTTTGTCATACTGTTTGTTCTTCCAATTGGTCTTGACTCTTTTTGATTCCAGCATGCGGAAACAGCTGATACGCAGTGCTTTGGACGACTTGAAGCAGATGCTGCCAACCGATCAGTGCCTCGGACGTCAGACCAAGGTGTTTACCCAATGTACTTTAGACAAATTGTTATACATGATACAATGCAAAACTTTCTTCCAACACTAAGGTATACACAAATTCAAGTCGTCGAAAATTTGATCCTGTGTATACCTTAGTGTTGGAAGATAGTTTAAAGGCATCCAGAGCAATTTTTATTAGGCTTGAAGCTTGAATAAAACAAATTCTAGTCAATTTCTAGTCATCCCTACACATAGTAAGTTTCAATAACACTATACCATTACATATCAACATTAAAGGAGCAAAGATATGGTGTTGTTGTGTGGTGAGAACTCATAGAAAATCCAAGGCCAAATAGACTGGTCCTGACTGTCCATCACAATTAGCGGTTCGACCAATGAGAGAGTGACTGCATGTCCGTCAAATATTTGCATTTTTATGTTTTAATTTAATTTGCATTTCTACGCTTTGACGGAGGTGGGCGGGGCTATGGTATCGCTCTATTTACACTAGGCGCGTGAAACTAAAAGATCACCATGTAGCTTATTTTTGTGACGCTTTTGAGCACTTTTGATAAGAAATCCGCATGCATATGTGGTTAACAGTGGCATTACATGTCAATTTCGTAAAGATTGGAGCAACTAGAATATTTCCAGTTTTCAAGCCTCATAAAATGCTCTGGGTGCCTTTAACATAATAATGATTACTACCAACACAGATGAGTTTTCATCATGAATCAATATACAGTCAAACCTGGATAGGCAACCACTTGATGCAGGCAACCGCCTGCAGTCACAAGCCACATTAAAACAGTCCCGTCCATTCTTACATACTAGTAGTTCATAAACCCCACCCTGTCCTCAGCAACCACCTGTCCTCAGCAACCACTTTTCCTCAGTCCCTTGAGTGGTTGCTGAATCTAGTTTTGACTGTATTTCATTCATATGCAATCTACAGCCAAGAACATGTATAAACAGGCCTTCTCAGAACATGCAAGCTTTAAGCATCATGTCATTGGGTCAAACCTAGATTTGTTTTAGTAACAGCAACTGATTCAGCTACAAGAATTCACAGCCCCTGGGCATGAGATATGGTGCAAGGTAAAGGGCAAAGTGAAGTTGAGTAGGAAAGAATGTTAGCCACTGCGTCAAGGTATTAGTCATTTGGATAAACCCATGGCTAAAGCCCTGTGTCAAAATCTGCTAACACCCTTTGCGATGAAGTAAGAGTCTGTGATTTCCTGGAAAGGAAAGAAAACTGTTTATGCCAAAATCTATTCAATTCAAAGTTCATATTCAAGTACATCTCATTTTGACTATCGTTATGTTATTATTATTTTTTTATTTACTTTTCATCAATTATCACAGCTTAGGGCCACACCAATTAAATTTCTTGGTTAACGTTTTTTTTTTTTTTTAGATTATAGCAAAAAAAAATCATGAAAACAGAAGGCTGGGGTGAAAACTTGCACCTGACCCTGTTCACTCCCTGAAATTGTGTGCGCCAAAGTACAGACTTTCCTCTGAGATTCTGTTTTCCTGATGATTTTCTAATCTAGCATTGTTTTAAAATTCTGTTAACCAAGAAATTAAAATGGTGTGGCCAAAAGGAGAGGTTCTGTGGTCTAAGCACTTAAAATCAGTTTGAGGAATTGATTCTACTGTGTCTTAAACATGCAGTGACCTAAAACTGATGTTCCTTTGATTGCTATAGATAAAGTACTAACTAAAGCAATGTTTTTGAGTAGACCTGTAAGCTTTTTTTAATATCTTTATCAATTTCAGGCTGGAGTGATCAACAATGCAGCTGATTACATAGACTGGTTGCAGAAGGAGATCCAGAGACTGATCACCGCTCGGAGAGCCTCTTCCTGTAGCGCTACTCCCGCCTCCACCCCCACAAAATCACCGCCCTACCCCCTGGGGGCTTACTACAGTCCCCACGGGGCTCCCCCTTACCCAGGGGAGACCTCACCATACCACAGTGGACTACAACCACCATCCAGTGCTGCAGGAGTTGACAATGGTGGCCTACAACAGGATCAAGGAGAGTCACACTTTGTCCAGGGAGTGGCTTCATCATCTCAGAACGAACAGGAATCTACCAGCAATACAAATGGTGGTACTGTCGATACATTACATTTCCAACTAATGTGTAAAATGTGATTTGCTTGTTGCGCTGGACAAAAATTTCACCCTGTCTGTCCGAAAAAATCTGAACTGTTTGACATGAAACTGATGAAAATGTCTTTTTCGTAGGCTTAAAAGGACAGGTTTAACAACAAAAATCAACAACATGGGCCCCCAAACAATGAGTGGGATTTTAAAGCTGGTGACAGTCCTGTCTATGATACAGTAATGTATCCCCACAGCACACACACACACACACACACACACACACACACACACACACACACACGCACACACACACACAAACACCTGTGACCTACATGTAGATCTGTAATGTATTGTTACCTGGTCATTACCATTATGAAATGATATTTTTGTGGTAAACATTTGGAAACTAACTGATGACTAAGAATGCAGCATCACATGCTTGTTGCTAAGAACAGATGATACCTTAGAAACAAGAATTTTGAATAAGTTGACACACTAAGGGTTGAAGCAACATAACGGCCTTGAGTGGGAAGGTTGGAATATTAATGAGTTAACACATGGTTTTGGTGTCAAATATTAAACTCTTAGCAATTCACCATAAAAATTCAAAATTTGAATAAATAAAGCATTTTCCAAGTCTTCACATTTTTCCCTGTTGGTGCAGATTTTGACTGGGAGGAAGAGGGGGGAATTATCCAGTCAGATGCGGAGGAGGTGGAGGAGGTCAGGAGACCTCAGAATGGTTTTATCCGGTTCAGTGTAAGGTCAGTTACGTCACACATTCCCCATCCAAACAGCTCAAGGAAGAACTGTCAATGCAATCTGTGAACTGTTCATTTTGCTGTTTGTGTCACTTGCTCATTATTACCTTTTGATCATGCATCTAAGTTTCCTAGCATAATCCCAACCCTTAATGGCTGACTCAACCCCACAATCTGGTGTTATCTTTTTTAAAAACCATATTTCTATGACTTCAAAATCAACCAAATGAATAGCACATGCAATGTGGTGCAAATTGCCACAAAGTATCGGTAGATTTCGAAAAGGCTAATGTTTTGAGTTTAATACAACTAGACTAGTTATAACATGGCATTGTTATCATAAATGGCATTGTGTGGCGCAATCGGTAGGATGTTTCGCTCACAACTGAGAGGTCCCGTTTCGAAACCACCGATATGCCCTAATGTTGTGCCCTTGGGACAGGCACTTAACATGACTTTCCTCACTTCACTCAGGTGAAAAGGAGTACCTAGCCTCGGTTAGGGACGTCCCTCGGATAGGACGTTGAATGGAGGTCCCATGTTTGAGGAGAGCCACACCTTGAGCACGTTAAAGAGCCCAGCATTATCAAAAAGAGTAGGGGTCCTTCCCGGTGTGAGTGGTTCACACATGGGTTCGCCCTTAGTAATAGCCTCCGGCTAGTTAGGCAACCTGGCATGTACATGCTGAACCAATAAATTAATAAATAAAAAGTTGTAACAACAGTAGTGTTACTTTGTGTTCAGGTACAGGCGCCTGGTGCAGAACCAACATCCAAACATGGACAACAGGGAGATCAGTCGCATCTTGGGGTCAAAATGGCGCAAAATGACAGATGAGGAGAAAAGGCCTTTCACGTGAGTTCAGGTTTTCAGACACTTGCAGAAGATGTCTTCTTCCTTTTCAACTTCTTCTCCTGTTTTCAACTTTGTTTATGCAGTACTGTAAATGCAGAAATGTTTGTGGTGGTTTTATGTTCACGGTTTTTGCGGCGACCGTTTCACCGCAATTAAAGCCACCGCAAATATTTTTGTCCAATTCTGTAGCAGTATGTGACTATAGCCTTGCCGCGAACTTAAAACCACCGCTAACAGTCTATTTTTGCCTTAGTGCAAAATAAAAACCATGCAAACTTGAATGCATTTACAGTAAGTGATGAAATATTGTTATCATTTCTACAGACTTTCTACACAAAATCAAACTTTCTGCAATTAATGTCTTCTGATCAACTATTAAAAAGAACATAATTTACAGTTAATAACAACATTACATATTTGACCTTGGTGCTGAAATATTGGTGAAATAATTTCTGCCAAATAATTAAAGCATTTTACAGTTTATCTGTAAAAAATAGTACTTAATTATCAACAGCTTCACTACAGTGCACTGATTTCTTACTCTAGTTAGACCATGTTGGTTTGATTATGTGGATAACATCCGCGTGCACATCAATTTGTGTCCGTTTGCCAGGAATAAAAAGTAAAATGCGACTGCAAAATGAGAAAATACATTCTGTAAATTGTAAAAAAGATATTTTGGAAAACAGATACTAATATCGTGGAATGTCCAATTCCAAAGTCAAAGAAGAAGTTTTGAAGGAACAAAATTGAAAAGTCTGCATTTATATTTCGGTATACCATATTTCTGTGTGTTAACGGTGCACACCCCAGTTCTTCCGCGACCGGGGTCCACAGAAGTGCGCGACAAAAAAGTGACGGAAGGGTTTCGAGGGGCTGGGTTTGAGTTTAGATTTCTCATAATGTGCTTCGAACTGACATTAGATACTAGCATGGCTGAAAAGCGTATGAATTGGTGTGTTTTGGGTAAAAATTGCGTTTCGATCTGAGCCTTACTTCCGGATATCCATCCGCGTTGATGGTGAAATGTCCCTTGGCCGGAGATTGACCTTTGTTGCGTTCTGTGGGTCATGCTGACATGCCTCGCGCCGTGGATGATTAAAGAAATCTAAGTACTAGAATTTTCTTTATAATTGGCTCGACTGTACGCTAGGTTTTTCTCTTTCTGACAACATCAGTCGTTTCTACCTAGAAAATTTTTTCTACGAGTTTTATCCTACGCAAAAGTGCCAAAATTTGACCATCGTTTTTGACGTGAAAATTATGTTTTTGTCTCCTGATTTACCAAAATTAGAGAGGTTGAAGAAACAGAACTCAGCTAGTCCTATAGCGGAAGGGATAGGCTTTCATTCCATACACAGTTGATTTACTTCGGAATACTTCCCTGGAAGAGACAGTACCTAGACTCGAGGGTGCGCAGCCTCCAATTGAAACCCCAAATAAACTGGGGTGTGCTCCCTTAAACGGACCCGTCCTGCAAAAAATACTGACCATAACAGCCAACAAATTGCATTTTTCCCGGGAAACTGTGTAGCCCGGACCCAACCTGATCGAAAAAAAATCGGATTTCGCAAGTTTTAATATGGTTATATAATGTCATATAATGTGCTGATTTGCCCCCCTCCCACGCCCCCCCCCCTTAGAACACGGCCAAACAGCCTTCAAAGTGTGTTTCCTGAACAATGATGATGTAACATTTACCAAAACATTATTTTTTGCATTGCTCAACTACAGGGGCACTGGGATATTACATATGTTTGTTTAATAGTCGCTCCTGCATCAAGTAGCAGACGCTTTTCAATGAAAAAAGCCCTTGATGACGTCATTCTCGTACTTTCCTGCCCAATCCAGTGTCAAGTTCGCTGTCGCGCTAGTTTACAACATTCAGGCAAAAAAGTCGCACAAATCAGAAGATACATCCCTAGGCTTGTTTATCGCACCGAGACCGACACCAATTTGTACAGCCTTTTCTCAGCAGATGCCCGTTTATACGTTCATAGCTGTTAGAAGTGCGGCTCAGACCGCCATCCTAACCAAAGATACATCATTTAAGTTCGTTTTTCTACAAAATAAAAGAAATCTTGGCAACGAAAACACTTGGGTAATGAGGCTAGGTCTATTCTCTATCAGTTAACGCCCAAAATTAAAATTCTAACTGCTTCCCGTAGAAGTACGGAACTTAAAACGGCACTGTTCTCAATGGAAAAGACAAGCAAGTGAAAGTCATTGTGACGTCATGAAGTCAACTATGTTCTAGGCGGTTTGTAGCGTTTATTCTAGTCAGAACTAGAAGGAAAGCCTCCTCCATCACAAGAGCGTCTCACTGACATACCTTTCTACTGCAATACCTGTTCATTAAACATGAATTTATGGAAAAAATCGTCTTCAAGTGGAAGCTACCATTGTGACGCAATTGCTATTATGCGCCTTGAATGGTACCGAGGCCCAGAAGGACAAAATCAGCCTTCCGACACGGTAACTTTCAACCACCTGTAACTCGAGAACGAAAAGTCGCAAACAACTCAAACTTCGCATGCTGATAGGTGATAACTCTTTTAAGTCATAGACAACATAAATCATAATTTGCATATATTAACGGTGCACACCCCAGTTCTTCCGCGACCGGGGTCCACAGAAGTGCGCGACAAAAAAGTGACGGAAGGGTTTCGAGGGGCTGGGTTTGAGTTTAGATTTCTCATAATGTGCTTCGAACTGACATTAGATACTAGCATGGCTGAAAAGCGTATGAATTGGTGTGTTTTGGGTAAAAATTGCGTTTCGATCTGAGCCTTACTTCCGGATATCCATCCGCGTTGATGGTGAAATGTCCCTTGGCCGGAGATTGACCTTTGTTGCGTTCTGTGGGTCATGCTGACATGCCTCGCGCCGTGGATGATTAAAGAAATCTAAGTACTAGAATTTTCTTTATAATTGGCTCGACTGTACGCTAGGTTTTTCTCTTTCTGACAACATCAGTCGTTTCTACCTAGAAAATTTTTTCTACGAGTTTTATCCTACGCAAAAGTGCCAAAATTTGACCATCGTTTTTGACGTGAAAATTATGTTTTTGTCTCCTGATTTACCAAAATTAGAGAGGTTGAAGAAACAGAACTCAGCTAGTCCTATAGCGGAAGGGATAGGCTTTCATTCCATACACAGTTGATTTACTTCGGAATACTTCCCTGGAAGAGACAGTACCTAGACTCGAGGGTGCGCAGCCTCCAATTGAAACCCCAAATAAACTGGGGTGTGCTCCCTTAAGTTTTGTTCATCGTTCCTGACCTAGTAGATTTCATAATAAATGAAGGCAGCTTTTTTGTTGTTGCTAAACCTGTTTTTTATTCACACGCTTGCACCAGTTTTGGTATCATCCACATAATCAAATCAACATGGCTGAGTTACTGTATCCTAATGGAGGTGTCTTAGGAAAAGTCAGGAAATTATCTGCATGACAAAAACAAGTTACATAAAACCCAACTAGGTCACATCCTCCCCTTCGCTCCCAAGGTGTCGCACTCACATGGAGAATGAGTGACAGATGGACTAATTGCTTCTTTGAAGCTGTCAGTAAACATCGTTAGTCAGACAACAAATTGACACAGATCATTTTTGAGTATTTTATGAGGCTGAAGTGCCGTAATTGTTATTTCATGTGGTGACAGCTGTGTGTAATGAGCAATTTTCTCGACCCACGTTGTGGTAAACAGGACAGAACAGAAATGCAGGACAGTGTAATATTTTCTTGGGAAAAGGCCCCCAGAAAACAAGCACTGCAGTGCATAAAGAGTTTGACAGGTGGTGCTGTTATGTAGGCCAATTGAGTGAGTGATAGCCTGGAATCCATACCATCGGGGGCTCCTCGATATCTCTACGGCACTGTGAGTGACCCCCGCCCGCCCAGACAGCTTAGTCCGCTCGGGGTGTGTTTACGGCCTTGGATTAGATTACGTCGCCACCGACGGTATGGTCGGATACAATAGAAAATCCTCTTGATTTATGGCCCTCCCGGCCCCGGGTGTCTCGCGGTCTGACAGCGCGATTGGACATGGTGGCTGCCCACGCGGCGAATCAGCGTCTGTTTGTGTAGGATAATTGGCTAGCGGAACAAGTCGGTTGCATCATGTACTCAATAACAATGTGCTCTTTTGTATTTACCAGGGATCAATCTATACCTTGTTTAGAAGCACAAGTAAATACCAAAGGTTGTTGTTCCCAATTCTCTAATCCATACAAACTGAAATATCGTGATAATCAAGATCTTGCTCGGCCGCCCGAAAATCTCATGCGTGTTGTTGTTGTACTGCCTGGGTGAGCTGGCCTGGGTCACGTTTCTGATAGCGACATGTTGACGATGACTGTAAACAGCTGTCCTTTCACGCTAATTTTCAAAGTGACAGCCGTGAGATCAGTGGGGCATCGGGGACCCAGTGTAGTTTTGGCAACAAGAAGTAGAAACAATGTTTTCTGCAGCCTTGTGGTGCTTCGCTCGTCTTAGATGGCGGCCATGTTAGATATGGTAATGAGCAGAGGGACCGAACAGCTGAAAACGCGCGCCAACCTGGCGCGCCAATCAGAGCTCAGCGGAATAATTAGATCAGTCTGCTCTGTTCCCATTGGACGCATCAATTTGATGCGCCTTGAATCGGGCCGCAATGACAAGCTGCCAGCCTCTAGGGTGGCTGGGAAAGTAGGGTGGCAAGCGGAAGAAGTAGTAGCGGTAGGAAGGCTATCAGAAACGATTCAATAAAGCAAACTGGGCCCGGTAAAACACCCCTAAGCCGATCCTTAGAGACTGGGACCAGGCTAAGTGAGTGAGTGAATGAGAGTGAGTGCATGAGTGAGTGCATAAGTGAGTGCATGAGTGAGTGAATGAGTAAGTGAGTGAGTGAGTGAATGAGTGAATGAGTGAGTGAGTGAGTGAGTGAGTGAGTGAGTGAATGAATGAGTGAGTGCGTGAGAGTGCTTGAGTGAATGAGTGAGTGAGTGAATGAATGAGTGAGTGAGTGCGTGAGTGAGTGAGTGAGTGAGTGAGTGAGTGAGTGAGTGAGAGGCCAGTTTATCACTCTCCTATCAAGAGCAACCCTCAGACTACTAGTTTTGTATCCACAGGCAGGAATTCTTTGAGGAAATGGAAAAGATCCGTAACGAACACCCCTGCTGGAACTACGGTGGTGTCAGGACGCCCAAGACTTCCACGTCCAAGGACAAGTCTTCCCCGATCCCCACGCGCCTGCGTCCACGGGAAAGTGAACTGGCCGTGGAGGGAACCACAACAGGGAAGAAGAGAAAGTACAAAAGAAAGAGTCCTGGTAATGTAAAGTTATGCACGTACTAATTTAGCATTGTCATGTAGATATCTTACATCAGATTCCACATTTCACAACCATGACTTCCCATTTGTCTGATATCACATTTTTGCTGTAACGTGCTTTAGTCCTGGGCGAGTAGTTTAAGTGACGCTGCCCCTGGAACCCCTGACTCTGGTTATGAGTTTGAATCCCAGCTGTTGTCGCTCACCTGACTTGTACGTAACTAGAAATGGCAATCCTAACATACATGATTGTGCATTGTACTTGTCCAAAAGAGCTGAAGGAATTTTGCCCTGTACAATCATCTGAATCTGTAAATTCTGTACATATTGTCCAATTTCTTAACAGGGAAAGTCAGCCGGAACATTTTGGTACATAAGTTGCAATCTTTACAGCGTTGGCAATGTAAAATTCAATAGTTGCCCATAAGGACATGTCCTATATTTGCCTGCATCAGTTCTGCAGCTGGTGAACCAGGCCATGTGGGTGCAGTGTGACACCTGTGACAAGTGGCGCCAGCTGTCACCTGAGACTCACCCGCAGGAGCTACCTGACAAATGGTGAGTCGGAGTGGACTTCCTGGCTCCGATCAGAAATCACAAGTTTTATAACATCTACTAACATAATTCCACCACGGTACATTATTCCGCCACTCTGAAAAGATACGTCCAAACAGATCTCCAACCCAACGTTACCCAGTATAATACACTCCTGTATGATTATCTAAACTGTGCATACCTGGAGGGTGCTGCATTTGAGATCTCTCAAACCCACTGTTTTTCAAAGTGGCGGATTTATGCAACCTGGCATACTAATGTTAATGCCGGTTACCTCAGATGTGTCAGACAGATTCAGAAGGGCCGACACAACATGATTCATCAAAGAAACTTGAATGTTTAAATACAATACAAACTAAGCAACTTTTTTACTTTCGGACGTTTTGAGTGACATTCATCACTCTTCTTCAGCGTTGCTAGCATCACAGCGTCTTCTAGTGACGCTGAAGAAGACTGATGGATGTCACTCGAAACGTCCAAAAGTAAATCTCTGAATTTTATCCAGTTGAAGAGTTTGAATTGTATTTTTATACATTGCTTACCTGGATGTCTAACTTTCATAAAACGTTAACTGTATGTTGTCTCCATCTTCAGGTACTGCCATATGAACAAGGACCCAAACTTCAACAGCTGCGAGGCCCCCGAGGTGCCCTGGGATGACATTATTGATGTGCCTGTCAGTGAGCCTGGAGCCGACATGACACAGCTCTTCACAGCCATTAAAGGTGTCTCCAGATGTACTCACTTCAAGCTTGCTTCATGCTAGACTTGAACTTTTAGCTGTTTATCAATATGTTAAACCATATCCCTGACTTCTGTAGGGCTCAAACAAATCAGAACAGAGAAGGGTACTGTAATTCTTGTTTCTTTCACTGTAACTTTATGTTCACTGTTTTCACGGTCACCTCTGTATCGTGAACTTATCATCACCATGAAAAAAACTGTTGTAATTATGTATGATTCCTTCACACATACGTTCTGTAAATCACTTGCCGCCACCGTGAAGTTAAAGTTCAGAGAAAATGTCCATTTTCATTACACCATGAAATTTTGTTATCGTGAAGATAAAGTGAATTATAGTAGACTGTTAGTAATCATCTTGACCATGATGTTCATTTTTGTCAGATGCCCCAGTCTTGGAGGATACCCATGATGCACCTGTGCCACAATCCTCAGCCTCTCCGACCAAAAGGACGAAGCTACAGGTGTCCGAATAAGGGCTGTACCATTAACAAAAGGAGGGGTGAGCGGGTGTTCCTGCTGAAACATTGAACACAGGAAAGGGAAATCATGCAATTCCTAAAATGTCTTCCATTGCCAAAGAATTTGACTTTTTCCTCTCTTCTTATATCATGTTTTTGCTGTGTTAAAAGAAAATAAGATCTCTTAATGAATATCAATCTCTTAATGAATATGCTATGCTGTATTCTGGAGAACCATAATTACATATTGTATATGGAACATCAAGCTCCTGACTTTAGTTCAGAAATATCTACAAAAAGAAGTGCCGCTCTAGAGAAGAGCAAAGATGAAGATGTTTAAACTTCTGCGAAGGTTTATCAAATAACATTTTGAAAGGAATGGTGACTTAGAAGATGAATTCCTTGTGGGAGACTGATCTAGTATGAATTTTAAGATCAAAAGATCAATGGTATGTCATCATGTGTTACTGCGATGTGACAATTTTACATAAAAAACACAGCTTAGGTCACAAGCAGGGCTGTGTCCAGGACCCTCTTGTTGGGACAGAAAATAATGTCACCATGTCCGTCAAAAACATCTGAGCTTCATGACATAATAACTGATGGATTTGTATTTTTATAAGCCTGAAATGACAGATTGAACAACAAAAAATAACAACATGGGCTCTCAAACAATGAGTGGAACTGAAAAATTTAAAGCTGGAGATAGCCCCGGTTGCAAGGTACAGCAAAATGCAAAATAAGCTGTAAAATGCAATTTTCTTAAAGTGTGCTACATGGTCATAACATTCTTATCAATGTTGCACAGTGACAGTATGATTAATTCCTTACAGGCCCATTTTATCTTGTCAAAGAGTCATACCATCTTTTAGATGTCAAGAAATCAGTAAATCAATTTCAGGAGGTCCTTTTCATGAGGGTTCCATCATTTCTGTGATGAAATCATACAGCAAGATATGTCTTTCAATTGCAATAATGCATCTACAACTGACTTATAATGTAGGTCGGATGGGTCTATTAAACTCTATTAGTTAGAAGGGTGACAAAGTGTTTTACAGCAAGAGCTTATTGTCCACGGCAGCCCCCCCCCCCCATTGCATACAATATTTTTCCTCAGTAAAAAAAAGAACGAAATACCATCAAGCACTTTCAATTTGTTTTTAACACTCACCTTTCTCTTCTAGCATACTATTCACAGTGAACTCTCAAATTTTTAAGATAATTGTGAAAAGTTTTACAGACTTGAGCCGTAGAATGCAGCCAGTGTCTAAATTAATAAGAAATGGACCAGTAAAACTGAGACACTCAACAGGAAAAGAGTTAAATACAGTGAAAACAAGAAATGATCACTGTAATCTTCAGGACAAGTGCCTGAGTTAAGTACTGGTATATATATAGTGTACGCCAAAAATAGCTACTCAAGCAACTGGATAAAATTTTATCCAGTTGCTCGAGTAACTTTTTTTGGTGTATCTTACTACCTAGATGTCTAACCTTCATCAACGTAGTATATAGTGTGTTCCTTTAGCTATCAAATAATTCAATGAGTGAACAAAGTCAGCATATTCAGGACCTTTATAAGAAAAGAACCCCATACAGAATGAACTTGGACTCTTAGTCTAATGATTTTTGAACACCATTTTGAGCTAAGATCATGTGGAATAGACTGCGATTGATATAATGTATAGTTCAATTACTTGTTAGTTTTCTTTAGTAGTTAAGATTTATACGCATAGGCTGTTCTGCCATGGTTACAGAGTAGATTTAGTTAGAAATATAATCTGGAGTTAGTTTTAGTAGAATTACATTTTTCATTACTGTTGTTGCTACATGTTTACCACAAGTGATCTTGAGAAAGAAACAAAGTAGAATTTAGTAATGTTACAAATTGTTACAAGTTGTTTTGTTGAGTTGATATTCTAACATATCCCATTATACTAAATGGAATATATACTGTTTTATTGTCACAATTGGTGACCTGAGTTCACATGAAATGATGTCAGAAATAAAGGTTATTTTCATAACGACTCAAAGACTTGATTGAGTAGAATCAATACCTCAACTTACTCATATGGTGGGCGCGGTCTTATCTTGACACTTTTATTTTACACCGTCGCCATTCAATGTAGAGGATTATGTTGTTGACATTACAAGTGACTTAGTATAATCTGGGCAATATACACACGTATATCTAACATTTGAACACACTGGTTGCACTTTGCAATTGATCAGTGTTGAGTGATTTCTACGTTGAGTAATCAAAATACAACGACCTTAACTTTGTATCAACGAAATCCACAGAATATCGCATTTTATTACGCATTCATTACAAAAAGATCTATTATAGTACATTTTGTACATGCATATGTAGCTACATTCAGGACACACATGATGATAGAACTCGCTAGCTTTCCTATTCGCTATGGGGTCTTGCAGCGTCACTTACCTTCCCGATCAACCCAGATGGCACTGCCCAACGATGACGTAACGCCCTCTTCAAATAAACGTTCACAGGTTACGGTCCAAAACACCTGTGTACAGGTAACGCTGCTAGGCAGAACAGGTGTGCTACGGGTACAGCACAGGCGGCCATCATGGCGGCTACGGACACCAGGAACCTCACCGATCAGATGACCAAACTACGACTCAAGTTGATGCAGAGGGTACGTAACTTTCACTCATCTTCCTCCTTAGAAAACCTCGGTGACACCCAAGGAGGTTACCACCTCGTATCAACAACAAAAGGTGTGGGAACTAAGGCGTACTTAACAAGATTAAGAAGGATAAGTAACTCCACATTACAATAGCGACCACACAGCCTTTCATTGTTAAACAAGGTGTATGTGGCTTTAGACCCAGTCTTTTAAAAGTTCTACTTCTAAAATAGACATCTAAGCTGTAATATGATATCCTGTAGAGTTCTTAGGCATGTAGTTAAACGTGTAGAGAGGTCAATCTCTGCGGGAAGACCCACTTAGTCGGACCGTCTTGGTGTGCCCCTTGTCGGGGTTGTCTCATAAACCAACACTGTACAAAATGTCTTTGCAAGATGCAGTAGAATGCTTTAGAAATGATATTAACTGTAAATCGTAAGGCATACATGGGAAAGGAGTACATGGTTGTGGTGAATGGTCAATCGCCTGGACGTAATGCGCCGCCATAGGTGTTTTTGCCGGTCATCGGTGACCCATGAAAGTGAAATGAAGTTGTTGAAATTTTTCCTTGGCTTGTCTATTTCATGAATTTCAAACTCTTCTTTTACTCTATGTTGACCAATGTTGGTCTCCATACCGTAGTGGATATGTGTTTTTTTAATCAAGAAGAAAACAGGTACCTGCTAGTTCCTAAAGGGTGTAGGCTTTAAACGTAAAAACACATTGACTGCACATGAAAATCAGAAAAAAAGCACTTGAAACATTTGACACAAGGGAAGAGACAGAATATCTGCATAACGGCACAACGATCACTCAGGGGATCATAAAGTGATGCTCGCTAGAAAGGGACATTTAATACACGAATAATCCATGTTTTAGATCGTACGCTGTTTCACATCCAGGTTGTATCGTCTGTTGCTAAGCACTGCCCCACCCCAACCAACGATACTACCAGAAATGTTTGCAAAGTGTTTCATCTTAACCAGATAAGACCATCTTTACTAGGGGTGGGTACCGGTACCGTGTACCGGTACAAAACCGGTATTTCTTAATGGACCGGTCCAAAAAAAACGGTCCGTAAAAAATCAGTGGACCGGCCTATGGACCGATTAGAAAATTCATAGTACCAGGCTACTTGCAGGCGGCAACATAACTGGTCTAAGAAAATACAAAACAGCAGATTTAACGAGTCATTTTCGAAGACGTTAGCTGTGAATCATATAGAAACACTTAAAGGATGAGTAAACAGACGGCGAGGAGAGTATAGTTATAATTTTGAGACAAAGTGCAAACCTAAGAAATTATATCGTTCCAGACATGACGTTTGGAGACTTTTACGTGTGTCTCGCTCTGCAAAATATGATGTACTGCGACACTACTATAATCAGGTACAGGTACAGGTCCGGACCTGGACCTGACCCTCTGGACCTGGACCTGGACCGGACCTGAATTGTTTGTACCGGTACCCACCCCTAATCTTTACCATGTTGCTGTCCCTTAATAGATTAGAAAAAGTCTTACAGATGAATGCGTTGGAAGTTTATGTTCTTGGGAAGCCGGCACGAAACTCTAACGCGCTGCCTAAACTACAAAGAGAAGTAGTTTAACGCCAGGCCAGGGGTGGGACTATTAAACGTGACAATTGTCACTTGACACCCCTCTAGGAACTAATGAGCGTGAAACGACATGTCTGACAATCAATTTGTGACAATCAGCAGAACATATCTATTCTAGCTTTAGTGATTAGAAGACGCCGGTGTTGTTTCAGTGATTATAAAGTTTCCCATTGTGTTTGTTCTTCCTGTGCTTTATTTGTGAGGAAGGTCTTTGAGTGGCACCATTTGTTTGTTAAATGGATAGACTGTTCTAGTGAATCCCAGTGCAACACTATGCACAGTTACATAGAGCCTAGGTCCATACCATATCCAGTCACCATATCCCCACTACTCCAAACCTTGAATACCTCCTATCGTCTATCAGAACAATGATACCTAAAATTGACTATTTACTCGAAAACATGAGAACCAGCCCAGTCAAACAGTTCTGTTGGACAACCCAGCTATTGCTCGATAACATTTGACCCCCAGGCCCCCCCACAAATGTTGGACAATGGTCAGTGTTTAATCCCCAAGACATATAAAACTAAAGAGGCAAAGATATACACTTGCGTTTCCATAAACATTTCTCCATTGATATGAAGGAAGTCTTAGACAAAAGAAAAGACAGTTGCTATGTTGTAGATGCCATTGAGTACTAGTAACTTTTCTCGCCGTTATAAACATAACATTACATTAAACGTTGCAATTTCCGAAAGCCCAGAAAAGAAAAGAAATTAACTTGTTCAAGTCTCATTATGACAGCGCAATTGTATCTTAACAAGGCAATTCAAGGGTCTCGTCCTAATTCCCATTCAATTGGAGAAAGCATTTTGTGTTTTGGAACTGCTGGTTTTGTTGTGGTTGTCAACGGCCAAAGTCCTTGTGTGTTAATGGGCGTAGCGACATGGCGTTTTTACCGCTTTAACATGGTATAGGAGTCTTCTAGATACGATATCAGACTCTGTGATTTATACATTTATGTCAGCATGTTGTGTTTTTGTTGTGTGTCGTTAACTAAAAAGGGCGGTCGTTCTGTGACATGTTTTACAAGGGCAAGAGAGGTAAAAAAAACAGTGGCGGGACAATTTTTTTTTGAGGTTTTATGATTTCTCAAACAATCACGTTTGAAATATGACTTTTATAGCTTGCAAAACAAATTTGCTCAGGTTGACCTAGAAAAACCTGCACAAAGATCACGAGGTAACATGGCCGCCATTGAAAAAAAGATACAACTTGCCGATTTTTTTGCTTACTAATTACTTGGTTCCGATTGAGTGTTAACCTAAACTGTAGGTGTGCACCACTGGAAAAGAGTTCACGCTTGGCAACACGCTGATGGTGGGTCATTTGTTAGGTCATGTAATACCTTGCTGTACATAGTTTCTGCCGTATCAAATTCTCTCTCGCACAATGGCCTGTTACGTCTGAATTACAGGTATTTGGTGTAACGTAAGTGTCACTTCCCCCACTGACCGTGAAATATCTCTTCAACGAGTTCCCTACCGTGTAGAAGTCAATGTCAAAGTCTCTGACAGTTTTTCCGGAACAAATATATGTTTTAGACTATACAAATATGACCAGGTGGGGTGGAATTTTTTACACGTCGTTCAAAGTCAAGCAGTAGTAGTCAAACGGTCTAGACAATTATTTTTGCTATTGAGGGTAATCAGTCGGTCAACATTACGACATATCACATTTATTAAGTTCAAATAAGTGACAAAAGTAAATGGACCTAAGAAGGTTAACTTCTTTGATGTACCGCACGTACCTTCTTTTATTTTTTCATATTTATTTCTTATTTTCGGGCAAATACACCATCATCTGCAATACAGTAGACAACAGGCAATATTTGGCTGAGTATTTTTTTCACTTTTAAGTCAGCAAAATAAAGAGAAGTCACTGGTCGCAATCATGCAATATTCTTAAGAAATCAAGGTCTGATCAAGTAAGCGGGAGCAATATTCAATGTCACTCATTCAACAACACAGCTGTGCTTGGAAGATGACGGGTTCAAATGCATGGCCTTCGTTGTAGCTAATTCTAGATAATTTTCAGTTTATTCGGGTTATGTTTTGAGTGCGTGTCATATGACACCGGTACTTACATGACTAATATGTCAGTTGTGCCTTGTAAGTCTACGGTAAAATAAGTCAACCATATGCATAAACAAACCAATATGTGCCTCTGTAGAAGCATTATATTAAATCATTGTATACATAAGTAGCACTGATGATGGATTGTGTTTTGCGATTTCGTATGCGCAAGCTTTTCTGAGATTAACAGTTTACGGGAGATTTTTGTTTCTTGAAGTTGTAAAGAGGTCTGTTCATTTTCCAACTCCGTTGTGCAAGTTTTTTTTTTCTCCTTCCTCTCGGATGCCAATAGCGCCAAGCAATGATAATTTCTAACTGTGCTGAACACATTGACGGACCAGGTGTGCTGGGAGGGTAACGGAAGGCAGGGCCTGGGTTTTCAGCAGAAAAACACATGCCTTACTTTGGGCTACAAAAAAACACTCTAAAATGTGTTTCAGACGTCTCTTAAATGATGTTTCTAGTGTAAAAACAACACTTGCTTTCATTTCCGTGTGTTTTGCTGCAAAGTTGTTAAGTTGCTTTGAAAACAATGTTTTAAATCACACGTTTTGAGCCCCCCCAAAAAAACACATGCCTTGCTATTAGCTGCAAAAAAAACAAGACTTGACGTATTTTGTATCTTCACTGAATTGTAAAGAGGTCAATTATCGAACACATTGACAGACCAGGTGTGCTAGGGTGGGCCAGGGCAGGTAGGGTCAAGTAAGGGTCAGATTTACACCTGTCGCCATGGATACGGCCAGACCAACTGAGCAGTGGACAGCGGCCTCGAAAGGCCAAATCCTCTCTGAGAAGATTAAACGAAAACAAGCGATTAAGTTACAAAATATTTCATCTATAAGTTCCACCGCTGTCACCTTTACAAATCCTTTGTTGAGGTGAAATAAATTAAAAATGCTGAAAATGAAATTTAGATTAAGACAAAAAACAAGCGGGGAAACAAAGGTAACACAAAGTAAGCGCTTGCGTCTTTTGAATCTTGTCATCTCATAGCATTATTGCGATTTAAGGCACCTTTTAGTGTAACCAGTTGATTTGCTGTCATTTTTCTGAAAATGAAATTACCATGTATACTTTTGATATGTCTTCCGTACAGCTTATGGTGTCTTGTAACTCAACAGCAATAGAAAACTCACACGTGATACCTTCATGGTTTCTTAGGAGATGAAGAATTAGAAAGACCCCACCTCAACTATATATGTCTATACAGCAATGTCTTATCAATCATAAAATCTTTCCTACAGGCAAAAATTCTCTTCGGTATCAGAACAAGATGATAGGTCACAATAGCAATACTGTGTTTCTCGCTTTTTTTAGCGGCCAATACCTATCAATTGGTCAATTATGCAGCCATTACATGTGTTTTTATGATAATTCATAATCCTGTATATGGGGAAGAATATGAGAAAATGCGTTGTCAGACTGCGGTCACCTAGCATTCAGTCAACAAACACTGGAAGTAATTAGGGTTTCGACTTAATCTTCGTCTATTTTTGGTCCAGCCTCCAGACCAATTTGTTATTTCATTAGTGGCGATATAATGGTCATTAATCGCCGTCTCCTTGGTAACGGGAAGGCCATATCTCAGGGACCAGGTGTCCTGGCGGACTTTAGACGCGTCTCCGTGGTGACGGACCACGCGCCTTTGGCATTGCGTACTAGGAAGCAGGCCACCACTGATATAATGCACAGAAATATGCACGTGAAGAAATATGCACGTGCTATTTCAGATACCATAAAAAGAAGATCATGATCTTATGCAAATCACCTTCCCAATGACCCTTGCGATAGTCTCTACTCGTCCCGGATGTTGCTATGACGTCATGATGACGTTAGATCTTATGACAAGTTTTCGTTCTAATTATAAAGCTGGACTGTTTGATTGGCGTGTTCTTAGGCGCGCATTTGACACAGATGGATAACGATTGATAGATATATTTGTGATTATATTTATAGAAGACTATAACTTGGTACTTTATATAGAATGACTTAAAATAGCGCTGCCTTTGACCTCCGGTGGTCAAAAGTATCTTAACCTTGAAAAACGTGACGCAAATGCAGGTGACACGGTACGTTTGAAACGCGCATTTCCTGCGCTAACAACGGTATGTTAGGACGTATGGATGAGTTAACATCTTCACGTATAACTGACCCTGTCTTTCACGCTGGAGAATAAGATAAGAAGGTTTGTTGCAGTTAGAAAACATATTCTGACGCTTAATTGTGGAGGACACGTAAAAAGCGATACAAGTTTTGTTCTTTTTTTCGTTTTCTGGTCACGTAATTTCGTCGTACATTTACTTTGTTAACATTGAAGATACATGTAACTTTATTTATTACATTCAGAATCACCCCAGTAGACACATCTTTCATATTGGAGTGTAGTTCGTAGTCTGTTGCAGTACGCTTTTTGTTGCTTCTAAACGAATAAATGTGTACATGTATATTCTATTGCTTAAAGCAACATCCGGTCCGTGTAAAAAAACCGCCATTGGCAGATATCTTCTTCTAACAAGAGTTCCACGACCTCATATCTCCATGAACAATTCTATTCATACAAATGACTTACACATTTGCATAATATATGCTTGGTTATAAACACCTTTATCTAACCTACACATGTTGCAATATTGACTCCTATAATTTTCCAATTAGATTCATAGTGGTGTTTTTGCATTAATTATGCAAATTAGGAATTCATTTGTATAATTGGTATCTGTTGATGCTCCACTTTCCATAAACTACATATGTTACATGCATTTGAGTCTGATAATGGAAAACACTGCAAATATGGATTTCCCTCATTAGCTATGCAAATTAAGTCACAATTAGCATAATTTGCACTGCATTATGTATATCTCTGTCTAAGCTACCTGCATACTATGTATCATATTGACAGTCCTATAATTTTCCAATTAGATGAGATATGGTATTTTGCATTAATTATGCAAATAAGGAATATATTTGCATAATTGGTATCTGTTGATGATCCACTTTCCATAAACTACATACGTTACATGTATTTGAGTCTGATAATGGAAAACACTGCAAATATAGATTTTCCTCATTAGCTATGCAAATTAAGTCCTTATTAACATAATTTGAACTTCATTGTGTACATCTCTGTCTAAGCTACTTGTATACTAAATATCATGGAAATCCATCGTTCCTTTGTTCAGTTATTCGCCTTAGAAGATTTTCACGATAACGCCCCTGCAGTTCCAGAGCAAGCTGCTAGGGGGCCCAAACCCACACCACGTCTTCATTACACCACAAGCTATCTGCCGCCAAAAAATCAAGATCACAGCACGTCCAGGTCAAAAGATACAAAAATTGAAGTTCTGCTGCAGTACCAAGGTCACATACCAGGGGGCCCAAAATCGACCTTTAACTTCGGCTTCACAACACCTGCCCACATACCAAATATCATCGTAATCCATCAAGAGGTTCTTGAGTTATGCTGACTACAGTAGTGCGGAAACACAAACAGACAAACACACACACAGACACACCCAAAACAATATCTCCATTTTTCATGGAGATAAAAAACGGGAAGTGTTAGCCAAGCACATCTGTAAGCACGATTCTTGCTTTTCAATTCTAATTTACCGTAACATCCACGTCATAGCATGTGTACAACGTGGAAAAAAGGTAGTTTTATGTACGCGTGCTTGACATGTATGGCATACTGTACGTGTTCTTCGTCATTTTCAAAGTCAAGTGAACAGCTTTAAAGTGCAAATGCAGCCGAAGCTCTTTCATAACTTAGCCATGCTATCTCAAGAAAAGACGACCAGCTAAACAGTCCTTACTTTGCCGTGCGCGTAACGTATGTACCTGTTTTATCTTTTGTTGTCTTCTCTAATGTGTCTTAATGATGTGTATACCGGCTTGTTTCGAAGTTTGTTGCCCTTTCCCACTCCGGACATGTTTTCTTAGCTTCTCGTGACGGAAGTGGTGACTGACCGTCTCATTTAGACCTAACGGCCTGAGCGCTAAAAAATTTCTGATCATTTCAGTCGGCAGGTTTTCTCACTAAGATCACTACGTTTTATGTAAATTAGTTATAAAGACCGCCACCTTCTCACGTCATGATAGGAGGATGTCCCGATGTTCGATCTGGCGAGACTGCTGTTGCTATTGGTAACGGTATCCATAGTAACTGGTCATTTCGCTAAACAGCAATAGCCATGTTTATTGAATCTATCGATTTGTATGCCACGTGTTTCTCTAATGGATACGTGGAGAAACAGTTATTTCAAGCGCCATTTTGTAGAAAGTAGTTCCTTGAGCTTTTTCCTTGCTTTTTGCGCATCCGCTATCTGCTTGGTCTGCTTGGAGCACTAGGATCTCAAGACAGTTGTGATGTCATCGCTTTCTCCATGAATGTCTTGGATCCACAGGGTGTCCCTTCTCCTTGGAAGAAACTTGGTAACATGCTTTTGTCTTGAACTTTGATGTCTGTAGAATGTGATGAAGACTACGGGAGGATTCATTTATTCTTTCATTCTGTCTTTGCTTCCAATGTGATGCGTTGATGAAGGTTAGACATCCAGGTAGTAAGATACGCCAGAAATAGTTACTCAAGCAACTGGATAACATTTTGAAACAGTCAGACGTTTGCTGTCTTTCGTCAGTGACTAACGATAGGACTGGGAAACCAGGTTTTATACCAAAACTCTTAATAGATATGTTAATGAGGTTAAGACAATTTAGGATGTCTTGACGTAGTCTTCTAATGTGATAGTTTCGTTAAATTTAAAATTTTTTCAATGACAATTTTTCTACTATAACCCTTAACGTCACCTGTGTAAAGACAGCAACTGTCATGGGCCAATTAAGAGCACAACTCCCACTCGTATTCAACCTTGACACCAGCAGTGTTAGTGGCCTCTTCTTACTTCAATGAAGCCGACAAGACCTTAAAATATGGTTTGTCACGTCTGTGTTTTGAAGTTGACTTTTGTGATTAAATCCGGAGGGTTAGGCTTGTCAACAAGGACGACCGCACCCCCCTGATGTCTTTGACTTTCACTCGTCCGAATTACTCCAACTGTTTTGCCAAGGTTTAACCTAATCCTTTGGTGTACCTATAGCACGCCGTCTCATTGCATTTCTAACCACTTTATCTTCATTAGTTACCGCTCAGAAAGACTTCTACTAATAGCTTGTCTATGTACTAATGTTAAGGAAATAATCTTATCTTTAAGTGTTGATGAAGTGGTTGCTAAGGTGGACTTCTAATTATCATGAACGTTTTCTTGTGTGTGCTCTGCTCTTCTAAGCGTCGTTATTGAAATTATTGTAGTGTTTGTGACGCGTTTTGGCTGGAATGCGTTCACGGCTTCGAAAAAAGTACAACCTGTTAGCTGTGGCAATCGGGAAAGATTCATTTGGTAAGGATTAGATTCGGGATTATGTTTATTGTAGTAGTAAACAGTAGATGAGATATATAGACTTAAGGTCTCAAATTCTTGTCACAAACTTTCTTTCATGGGTGCATGCACATCTTTGCGTTTGCGTGGTGACTGTAGATTTCGAAAAGACCTTCGACAATCTGTAAATGCAGACAATATGGCAGTGTAACTAAGTGCCGAAGATGTCCGCCACCCAATGACTGTTGTTATTTTCTCTTTCAGAAACTTGAGAACGAAAGAGAAAACGCACCATCAACAGGTAAGGATCGATATCAACAACTTCTTCTCATTTTCAAAGTTATAAAGGTAGAAAGTGTCCATTTTGTAACAGTTTTTGTCGAAAGATGGCTCAAAATCACCGGCCATACAAACAGTAACTATGGGCATCGCTGTTTGTAGAGATTTGTGACTAATTAGGGTCGGTAAACTTTTTCATACACCATTTGTTTCCATCAATAGCCACTATGCTAACCGAGAGGCTCTGTGCAAATAGTACGATCCCTACCTTTTCTGTACTGTTCCTTGTTGGAAGGGAATTGTAATAGGATTATTAGGTCTTACAGTAAGCTTGTACTTCATCGTTGCTAGGTAGGTTTGAAGCATTTTGAAAGTGCTTGAGTAATGTTTACAGTAACAGGTAAACTTGTTTTTTTATGGACTATGATTTAATCTTTATCGTTCCATACGTCGTTGAATTTAACACAATACCTTTCTCTTTCACTCTGTCTTTAAATTCTTCTTCTTTCATATCTAGTTTCTAATCATGGTCCTCTTTTAAGTGAATAGAAGATACATATTTTGACGGTCAACAGTGACTTTCTGAACATTTTTAGATCGTCGAGCCATTTTATAGTGAAAAACGAAAAGGTGTATGCACGTTGAACGTGCATACGGGCTATCTACCAAAGGCCCGTTGTTGGCAACACCCCCCCCCCCCCTCATCAGACGGCCACACAAACATATAACCCGCCCTATTGAGATCTATAGCCCTGGGTTATCAGAACGTCATTAATCATCATTGCTGAGTACCTGAGTTATTGCCGGTATGAAACGTCTAATATTTGCCGATGGGATGGCGCCGTAAGTAGGTGGAACTGGGGTTAAGGGGAGGTCGGTTGCCGGGGTAACGAACATCACGTGACACAAGTAACAGCCAAAGACAAACATGTTCTCCACGACAAGCAAATCTTCAGTTTTTCTTATCTTTCGAAAAAATTTGCTCTCGAATTTTTCATTTGTATCTTGTGAAACTTGTAGGTACTTTTTGATCGCTTGGTGTTAAACATTATTTGCGCATCTCGTTTTTCCGGATCCTAGTTTCTGACACAAAACGAACGAAACAATAGTGAACCATAGGTCGTTAAAAACAAGAATCCGAACAATGACGAAGTTACAATGTTATAGAAAGCGGTACAAAGGCGCCACAAGAGCTCTTTAGCGCCACAAATCTTTACAATCGGTGATCTACTTGTTATGCCACCAAGGTTAAGTCATTAATGTTCAATTCGTCAAACCTTTGAGGTTCCGGGTTGACAGTAATGGTAAATGATGCCGGTTAATTACAGACACAGAGGAATGTTTCTGTCGCCATTCCAAACCCAGGGTTGGTTCCATGGCTCCACAGCCACCAAACCCTCTCCAGTCTTAATGTTAAAACCGTCAATTAATTAGGTCCTTTTCTTTGAGATTCCACGAAGGGTTATGGTCGTCACAAACGGCGTATCTCGAGCACATCGTAAAAGGATAAACAACTGTTTCAGTCGTGTTTACATGACCCCTTGGAGCAAACTACTTACATTGTGGTCCCTTGGTTACCGTAACTATGGCCGCTACCGCTCTCTCCAGTTGATCGGTACACAAAACAGGCCAGTTCGGACCGGACTGACAACAATGCCCCGATCGCAACCTGTCGTAGCGGTGTTTGCAGAGTGTTGAGTTGAATACACGCCTGTAGAAGTATCAAAATTCTCTCAAAGTGTCTTTCTGTAAGGATCAGATTACGCCCTTGACAGGGCGAGATGTGACGACTGAATGCTTCCACCTTTAACGATCGTAAGCTTGTCCGACTTCCCCTGCTTCCTCGGTAAGTTCTCAAGTACGTGTAGACGCTTTGGTCGCTCAAGGTCACTAAGCGTGGGCCTTACGCACGGGATAAAGATCGCGCCATCTTTTCTTAATGATAGATTCACTGTTTAATGCATCTAGAACAACTCTGGAATGTACATAGATATGATTTCCATGCCCATGGAAAATTAGTTACTTTGTACGTCACCGTGTAAAGTAACATTTCTATGTATCCTGACAACTTCGGCCTGAGACGTGTAGATCACTGACCTAAAACCCCCCACACGGACTGTTCCGTGTACAAAAAAATGCGTCTATCCAAGTTCAGTGCAATTTCTAGAATTTTTCGTTTGTTTCTCACAATACAGTTCTTATTTTTGTACTTCTTGCTCACTCAAACTCTGTCATTTATTCAACCTTTCTGATGTAGGCTTTCTGCTATGGTATTTGCCTTGTTGTCACCAAGCAATATACAAATGGCCAATGTTACTATATGATAGTCTTAGGATTAGCTTAAGCTTTGTAATCTTGTCATGCCACTTGAGGTTGATCTGTTTTGATCCTTCAGCGACCGAGGCTGATCCCGACAACTCGCCGGACGCCCTTCAGCGAGCTCTAGAGAGGCGACAGGACCTCCTTAACAGATTAAGGGTCAGCTTCTTCTAGTTCTGCCGTGTGAAATTTCTTCGTTTGTATTTCTTAATGTTATACTACTCTTCTATTTGACACCGTGCCTGAAACAATAGTGATTACAAGCATTAATTTCAAGGTACACAACATGTCCATGTTAGAACCAATTTTCGATGCGGCAATGCCGTTATCACTGACATTTTTATTCTACTCTTCTATCGGTATTCAGAGTACAGTCAAAGCTACCCAAGGAGACCACTCAGAGGACCGATAGAATATGGTCTATGTGAATAAGGGGTCGCTATAGACAAGTTGTTTAATGCTTGAGCCAATGGGAAAAATTATCTAAGGGACCACCATGGTCACATTGGGCAAGCGGTCCTTATGTAGAGATGGTTACTTGTACAGGTTTGACTGTAGGCCATTTTTAAATCATTCAATATTACTGCTTTTGTTTTAGTCATTGAATACTGGTGGTAATGATCATATTTCTAAACTGGACACGGTCTTGTGCATTCGGTAAATGTCGTCTCATCGAAAAATTAGAAGGACATTCTCTCATTTCCATAGCTGATACCAAATTGTTATTTTGCAGGACGAAAAATTGAACGAGACTAGAACACCGTCTCCTATGTACCGGCCAAGGTCATATGGGGGTCACAGACACAGGAGACTACTGACGCCCATCCGGACTGCAAGGTCTTTACCTGACATACAGGTGAGCTCACCACTGCTACACAAACAAACAAACAAGCAAACAAACAAACAAACAGTTGGGAAGCACCAAGGGCATAGAAAGTCTGCCATTTTTTTTGGTAGCGTGCGTAGTCCAGTGGTTAGCGATCTTGCCTCTGGAACTAGAAGCCCCGGGTTCGATCCCGGCTGTGTCGCTAACCCGACATGCACGCTACCGGAAAAGGTCGCAGTCCTTAGGACGGGACGTTAAACCGTGGTCCACTGTTCATTGTGCTTGTCGAAAAGAGCTAGGGGAATTTCCCCAGTACAATGAACCTGTAAATACTGTTTATAGCGTTTGTCTTCCAGTCTCGACCAGTGGAAGATTAGCTCATCTGTTCATTGAGTTCATTTGAGCTAAACTGGTTCGAGATCACTTTTTTACTTTACTTTACTTTATTTCTGTGTTAACATAAGAAATATTCTGATCACTTTAGAAACAAAAGTTCGGAGACCTCATATCTCCATGAAATATATACTGTGCAAATTAGGCCCTCATTTTCATGATTTATATTCAACCATGTTCACCGTCACATAACTTCCAAATGCCACAAGTATGAAATTCCAGTTATCTACCAATATGAAATCACAGTATTTCTTAATTATGCAAATTTTGTTCACAGTTTTTAAAAGTTAGAACATTGCCTTCCATCCAGGTCTACCGTCACAACGATGCGATGCCGCATAGACAGATAGTGGAGCATCAAATTACGTCACAGATCCCCCCTCCACCGCCTCCACCCCCTCCTCAACCTGTGGTACAGCCCATCGTTAACCAGATGCCGCAGCCAATAGTGAACCAGGTACCACCACAGCCGATAGTCAACCAGATCCCGCCACAGAACCCGCTCATACATAACGTCTATCCGCCGGCTCCGCCCGAGAATAGAAACTCCGCATTCTTAAACAGGAACGGTGAGTTGTGCTCTTCTTTCATTTCTTTGAAATGGATTTGTTATTGATATGAGGGAATTCTAAGAAAAACATAGGAGAAAAACATTAAAGTTTAGTGTGCAATTTGTTCCTAATAGTTGTCACTAATCATGCCTTTTTTTTTTTACAAATGGGGGATACACGTTTTCTAACACATTATAAAATGCATAATTCGTGTGTACCATGGTATCTATTCAAAATGACTACTACTATAAGTGACAAATCTACTTTGACATTGAGATGAGCTAGATTTTTATGACGTTGACTTTTGATAATCAAAGTCTGAGATGTCAAAATTATATTTTTATTAATTAGGTTGACAATGAACCCTATATCCGTATCCGTATAGCCGGTATAACCGTCCTTGGGTGTAACACACCAGCTTCGCAGACACGCGGTGCGGCAGCAACTGGTTATATTACACCGAACGACTTGCCATGCCTAAACCTTTACACATCTACATGTAGTTGTAATCTAGCTATTGTAATGTTAACCTTTTCCCTGCTGCCTAACCCTGTAACCAACTAGAGACCGGTGTATCATACGGCTACTTTTAGTGTGCTACTGAATTCTAAGACCCAAATTTCTTGTTCACCAGACATGGTCGACATGATGATGATGCAGAACGCGCAGATGCACCAGATCGTCATGCAGCAGATGATGTTCCAGCACCTGCCCATGAAGCAGCCGCAGCAGCAGCAGCCGCAACAGGTGTCCATGCCGGTACAGGTAAGTACAGCATCGCACATGCCATGATACAACTCTGAGCGAAAGGCTCGAACAATGCGTCCCACATTAACATGGGATCCAAACCTATCATAGATCCCGAGTCTCTTATCCTTGCGGAGAGGACAACAAAGCTATGATAGGTTTGGATACCTGGCTATGCCACATTTGATTTCCTAGCTAAGGGATGGGCATAGGACCATACAACCATACAAAAACCTCTTTAAGGGATTTAGAGGCATGTCAGAAGGTACTAGTACTATTTGTCGTATCTGTAGAAAATACACTATACATTCTGAATGTAGGAAACTTGTCTGCAAGACCACAAGGGTGTTGGGCTACTAGCCAACACTCAGTATAAAGTAATCTTTTCTCACATTGCTCACTCATGAACGTACAGGACTGAAAGGTCCAATTGTACAGGTTGTTTTTGAACCTTTAGATTCTTTCGCAATATTAGTGATAGCTTCCACGAGTAACCTGGCAATTGTAACCAGAAGTAAGAGATGTTTTTCGCTTGAGTCCATGTTGACTGAAGAATGTGTGTTCACGTTTCTACCCCAGGTAATGCAGGAACCGCCGGCACCGGTCGTGGTCCAAGCCCCGGGCGGAGGCAAACGTCCGCCATCCGTACATCATCATCATCACTACTCCTCCGTGCAGCAGCCAGCGGTGCAGTACCAGGCAGCGCCGCAACCGCAGCCTGTCGTCAGTCACATCACACAACTCCCGCCGCTACAGCCGTGAGTGACATTTCTATGCTCATGTTTTTTTACCTTCGCTAAGAAGGTTATGTTTTCGGTGCTGTTTGTGACTGGGTTTGTTTGTGGATAGCATAACTCGAGAACTTGTGGATGGATCTTTATCAATTATGATAGTTGGTAGGTACCGACCGGGAAAATGAATGTCAAGATCGATATTAGGCCTCCTGGTTTGGAGCTATTCTGCTAACAAAAGGCCTTGCATGACCATATTTGCTCAGAAAATATAATAATATAATGTAGAACTAATGAGCAATGTCCAAACAGATACAATACACTATAAAAGTAAGCTATGCTTAGTACACTATACAGAGATGCAATAAGCTTATACAACTCTCCATGTGTTCTCCAATTTGATTCTCATTCTAGTCTTTCTTTACCTCCAGGAGAAGGGTATACCGAAACATCCCGCCGCCCCCACCTCCCAGCGCAACACAAACGGTCGGTCCCGATTACCAACCACAAACAGGTAAGACTGGCTGAGGAAAACTCACTCTATAAGATTTATCTCAAGATGGCTTTGAAACAGAAGCAGCAATGAATACAAAGACTCTTTTTACACAACCAAGAGATTTATTCCACCAACGTTTTGGTGACCACCTGTCACCTTCTTCAAGGCAATTCTGACTGGTTCACATAGTAATGCAGTACAGGTGTTGGTTGTGTAAAAAGAGTCTTTTTATTCAGTGACTTACCAGCCTGATGAAACTATTCACGGAGCAGCACAATGCATGTGTGACAAGGAGCAGAAAAGATGTCATGTCAACAAAACGCCAACTACAAATCATAATACTAGTGGCAAATTTAAAGATTGCCGACAAGATCTGCAATGACTTTTTAGATATCGATGATTTCCATATAGCCATGAATAAACAGATGGTCATGTAACTGACGTGACCGGTGCTGTTGGTGACGTCATTGATAATGATAATGATGTTGCAATGATTATTAATATGTTGATGGCAATGAAGCAAAATATGATATATTGATCAAATCTCTCACTAGCTTGCTTGAAATATTGATATTTCCCATCCTAATGAATGTGTGATTATTTGCAGACTACTATGACGACGCATTCTGACCTGCCGGATGATGACGTCACTATGACGTACAGCAGCTTCGCCTTACTATGATTATGCACCTGTCAAAGAAAACCCAAAGGCGATTGGGTTTGTCAAGCCCTAACATTATACATCTTATTGGATAATGTTGTTCAACTTTACATTAATTTGTATGTAACTGCTACCCATGTAGTACATACAATTCAGTGTCCCCGTGGTTTTCGTTGACAGGTGCACAATCATTACCTAAATGCTTGTGTAAATAGTTGAAATGATAAAACAGGGAGGAAAAAATATTTGGGCCCCATCTTGAAGTTTTAAAGTAGTGTGTACTTGAGATCTACCCTTGTTGTGTCAAAGTCTTTGATTGTATAGGACAAGCCTGGCCGTAGTTCGAAGCCCCTGATACCATTTCCAAGACAGCTATAATCGTCGCCAATGATGTATTTATTTTGTCAAACTTCCTTCGAGTAGAAAGCAAAATCAACCGGCCAAAATTCAAAGTAAGATCGTGACGTCATATCCGGATCGTTGGCGTAATATCCGGACCTGTACTACCTCAGCATACCAAACCTTCCCTCTTTGTGCTAAATAAACAAAATAAGGGCGTCAAATTCCCGAGTAAACGATGTTGCAAAATTACCTGACGATGGGCCGACATTTAGACCAGGTAGAGTAGGCTGTTAGGACTTTGGCTCTTTTGTCAACTGTAAATAGACCGTATAGAGAGGTGGCGTCGTGTATATAGCGATGATCATATTTGGACAAATATCCCGTTTGCAGAATATGAACGCGTCTATCCTGGCAATTTTTTCCAGACAGTTTTTAACTTTTGAGACGTTGTATTTGTCGGAAATGTGCAAAATGATTTGTGTACAAATAGGATCATATGTTTGTATTAAAGAATAATTCCCATCAACCTCTTTTGTGGGCGTGGCTTCTTTGTGTCGACTCCATCAGTTTCTCATTAATCATCAACAAAAAGCTGTCATGCATGAATTCTTTTTATTTACATACAAAATATTTGGCTTTATCGTCAGAGGCAGGACAAAATTGACCAATGGAAACTCTTCTTATACACCTGTCAACTGCAATCACCAATGGGAACGCTCCTCTCTTACTGCTACGGGCAGTAGAAAGGAAGGTCCTACATGTATAGAGTGACAAAGTAAACTTTAGACTGACACAGAGTAAATTGTGTGACATATGAGAAAACATGTGCTGACAGGTGTCTTATAAAGACTACAAAGGAGCCCGCCCACCTTACATCACGCCCGTCACGCATCAGTTGAAATGAAAAGAACCAATGATAACACAGCTTAGGTTCTATACGCTGAAAGGTCAGCATGCAGTTAGGCTCAAGTTTTGTTTTCAAAATTGAGTCTCACTTAGATGTAAACCTATATTTGGTTACAATTATATACAATAGATTGGACGTTTGATAAAACTGATGAAAGGTCTGTATATACATGCTACAAAGAGGCCACGCCAAACTAAATCAGCATGTTTCAAAGTTCTTATTTTGTTTTGTTGAAGACTACTTCTAATCATGCCGATCCTTTGGGCAAAACAAACAGCATTACCAGAGGTAGGTGTTTGAGAAGTTGTGATTTCTTCTAAAAATAACCCAAAAGAGAAACGTTCCAGCCACAATCTGACTCATGTGACTGAAACGTGTTGTCTTTCAGTAAGCAGATCTAGAGTAGCAGCATATCTGTCAGTGTAGCCCAGTCAGCTGTATGTTACCACGACCATTTGAACCAGACATTATACTGCATAATTGACTGTATTGGCTCTTTTAACAGCAACATTCCCTGGCCGAAATGCCGAGGCCACAACGACCTTTTCAGAGAGCTCTCCTCCACTGACATGGTTGTTTGTGATGCACACAGGCCAGGAACCTCGGTGTGTGTCAGACAGAACAAAGACCAGGGAGCATATCGTCTTAGAGATGTTTTCTCAGCAAACCACTCTCACTTAACTCACACGGTCGAAAGAAAATGAGGAATTTACGTCTGTGTTAGTTTCAGGACGGGCCTTAGTTTTGGGGCCATGTTGAATACACTGTACGAGTATGGGTGAAAGCGTTGTGACGACACTGAGGGAGAAGTGTTTTTCACTTTTTCTGTTAGATTGTGACGTGACGTTTTCATTTCCAAACAGATGTGAGGAGGGAAAATCACCACCTTTTCGTCTTTCTAACGTTTTCTTTAATCTTTCTTTCTATAGAATAAAAATACTCAAGTGTTGTCTACTAAATAGTACGTACTTCTGTCCTTCTCAGCTAAGACTAAAACCCCGGTCAGAAAACGCAGTAAAAAGCAGCCAACCCCCACACCAACACCACCTCAGCCAACACCCGTCAGACCCAGAACTGTCGTCACCCCGCCGAAATCTAAAGGTCGGTCAAACCTACTGTCAATCAATCAATCTCTTGACGGAACTACAAAATGTACAAGACAACAGTTACTCAACACTGCACGAAATGGCCTCGGATCCTGGCGTACCCTGAAGTATCCTGACGTGATCCGGAACCTAAGATCCGGAAGAATCCGAACGGATCCGGGGCCGTATCAGTTCCCGGCAGGCTAATGCGCATCCAAATATTGGGACTCAAGGTACCAGACTTACACAAGGCACAAGGATCCGAGGCCATTTCGTGCAGTGCAATCTTCTATGAAAGTTAGACATCCAGGTAATAAGATACACAAGATAACAGCTACTCCAGTAACTGCATGGATTTTGGAACCGGACAGAAGTTTCACACAGCGGCTGTCTTTTTAGTGACTGCACCTAAGTTTGTTTCAATGACGAAAGACAGCGGATGCCGTCTGAAACGTCTGAACGTGTACAAAATTATCCAGCTTCTTGAGTACGTAACTGTTATGTTGTGTATCTTACTACCTGGATGTCTAACCTTCTACATGGTGGTATGATGATGATGATGATGATGTGATACATAACTGCACTTTTGTATATGCATGTATGTTTTAAGTTGTATGTATTCTTGTCGTTACTCAGGCTTTTTGGTTGACCGTTCAGATTGCTTTCAATTCACTTGTGCATGCATCACTGACATATCATTAGTATGAAAATTGAATCCTTTTTTAATGAGTAACTAAAGTGTTCATTCAAACTATAAAAAAATAATGTAATCATATATTTGACTCAAACTAGACGTGCAATAATACTCCCCTATTTTGTGACTGTAGAAACGCCAGCACCAAAGCCACCCACGCCACAGCCACCAGCAAGAAAAATACCGTTTCCCGGACCACGTAAGTTATATTACTGTAGTTTCAAAGTTTGCAGATGCACAATGAATACATTAATGAACCCCTTGTACACACCTAAAAGCTCGATTCGTTAGCTCGCTCGCGTAGGGACCCTGCTCTTCAGCCCCGGTAGACACGGTTCTGGCGCCATCGCCACCAAAACAGCTTCAGCCAATCAGAAGGTTTGCTAAAGCACTGCAAATTAACCGCTAAATTGTGCCAAATAAGGATAGCCAGAACCGTGTCTACCGGGGCTGAAGAGCAGGGCCACTACGCGAGCGAGCCAATGAATCGAGCGATAGTGGTCCTGCTTTTAGGAGGGTGCTTGTACATAGTTTTACCTTGCGTTAAGGTAAATTACATTTCATTCTGTTTGTGACATCTCGTTGCTATGCTTGTATACAGTATCGCCATTTGATATTTAAAACATTGATACAAGTTTGGGGATTGGGGATTGGGAAAGTGAGTTGTTGTAGACCTCAGCATTCTATGGGCCACAACCTTACCGGCAAATAACTTTTCAGATTTTACAGAATGAGCGACGTTATCAAAAACAACATATAAGATCATTATCATTCTTATTGTTTGTCCCTGAATGCTTCTATACAGTGTGTAAAAAGGGTAAAACTGTGTCATAGGCTGAACATATAAAGGGCAGTTTTGTCTATATTTTCCCGTTTTGATAGTGACATAGTACAACTTAGTTTGTGTAATAGCAAAAAATTGATGTCATGCGAAGTTTGCAAACGTTGTGTCAATCAATTTGTTGCCATGCCCAGCCAGGGCGGCTTGACTACGCATACTCACCCCTCCCTCTTTCTCTGTCTCTATTTCAGAGGAGGATGAGGAAGAAAAGGTTTGTCGGAAAATTTCATCCCTTTCTCTTCCTGTCTTCTCTTCCCTCTATCCTTTATTTCCATCTGTGACCTGCTAATAACCACTGGCTGAAGTCTGCCCTGGCTGTGCATGCGCACTGAGATCTATGTGTTTCCTCACTGCCCCCCTCCCTCCATCTTCAGCTGCCCTCCGGAAGCTCAGACATATCTTCTACGCCGCCTGGTTTGTAGCTTTTCTTAAGGCACAGCAGAAAAAGGTAGGCTGACTTTAATGAGAGAGAGAGTTGAAATCACCTTATAACAGACATACAATACATAAACACCTAGGACAGCCCCTGGTCTGAGTTAGGACACCCAGGGGGCGCAGGGTAAAAAGTAGACCGTGTGCGTCGGACTGTTCAGGCACCGAAACTGCAGATAAAAATATATGATTGATGCACGCAAACTACATACAAACATATTGCACTAGTTGACTAGTGCACTGTTTCATATACGTTACCGTACTATTAACATGAGAACAATCCCGTGGGTTTTTCCCAGCCAACATTCCTACCACAGTATATGACACATGAGGCACAGATTTCACATTTTCTCAGCCTGATATTAAGCCCAGTTATCATCAAGTACTATAAAGATCAAAAGCATTAATTACATAGATATATTTTTTATTCATATTAAGCATCTTAGTATTGAATCAATGCTTTGAAAACTACACTGGTGTAAGAAGAATTTGAAATGAATTGAAATATTTGAATCCACATCCAGTTCTATAATGCAAAACGGAGATTTGCACTGGACAGTTTAAGATAAACATAGCATACAATTTGTCAACGTACCACAGAACCAAAATCCGCATTGCCTGTATGTTAGTGATGTCTTGACTCTCCTTTCGACAGAATCGAGAGAAGAGATTAGAAGAAGAATTCCTCTTTGGTATTCACCTAAAAGAAGCTGTGTCAGCGTTGCACAGGATATACCTGAATGTAAGTATCAGTCCATCATGTGCACTAAACTTTAATTACAAATCACTTGAGTGACATCACACTTTGATGTGAATGTTTCTTGTTAAAGTTTTACGGTTTGATATCATCGTGAATTTATTTGCTAAGTTTATGTTAAGTGATTTGCGTTTGTAGTCTGATTTGTTATGATTTTGTAAGGGATAACTTACTCCGTTAACTGACTGGATTGTCGTAAAGATTCATACATAAAATAGATAGAAAAAATAATGGTCATTTATTTGTTTTTCCTCAGCCGGAAGGTCCTGTCAACGAGATCTTAAGAACTGCCGTCTTGGACGGAACCATAGATACAAAGGTAAAGCACAAACACGAAGAGCCATCAGAAGCGTTGCTTTAGGTAAAACGGTTCACAGGGACATGCAAACGATAGATAATCAAAATTGGACTGTTGGCTCTATGCTACAGATTTATTTCCTGCATTTCTTAACTTTGATGTTATGGATAACAAGCTTTGTTCTTTTATTTATTTTGGGGACTTGCTGAGTGTGTTTGCAACAGCAAACGTAGCAAATTTAACATGGTCAGGTTTTCTTTGACAGAAGTCGATATTTTATGTCAAACATCACGATCACCCTTTATCGTTCTCTTAGCGGGACGCCCGCGGCTCGGTTGTAGAGTTTGTTGATTCCAGACAAGCCATTCCCCAAGTCTGCTACATCATCGAAAATCTCACCTACAACATCACGGAGATCATGGTACGAGTTAGCCTGAGTACCAGCCTTTTTAGCTTCCGTTCGCTACCCAAGCTTGGGTAGCGCAGCGGAACTTGGGTAGCGTACGGAAGCTAAAAAGGCTGGCACTCAGGCTAGGCATGAGTGCGAGTCTTTTCAATCGTTTTTTTTATCTTCCCTACAATAGCGTTTTCAATGATAGAAGAAGAAGAACTTTCTTGGTACAATATGATATAAGGAGTCAACGATCTCATACCTCAGTGAAATATCTAGAGTTTTTGTGATGTGTTTTTATTGAGTAAATGAAGACTCTTATTGTACACATGTACCCACTGGGTTAAGTACAGGTCACAACAAAAGAACAGTACTAGTATACACTGTCAGATACATCTATACATTGTGGAGTTACTACAAGGATTATAAACTGCATTGATTGGACTTTTCGCTTCTTTGTAATGATAAAAATGTAAGAGCAAATATGTTTCATAACCAAAGGTTTGTCTAAACTCATTAGAAATATAAATTTGTCTTTCATTTTCCTACAGCCGGACAAGGGTGTTCTGGGAACCAACAAGAAAGCCTCGATTTTCCATTTGGTACAAGACAGGAAAACATTCCCCAAGGGATACTTCTGGCAACTCGAAAGGGTACAGTATACTCAATTTCATTTGTTTATTGTTACTTTAAATGTCTAACCATATTGAGCCATTTCTATTCATGTTTTGACTCTTTATGTTCCCGTTTACAGGCTGAGCTGGAGTTTGATGCTCTCGACAGAACAGTTCGAGTCAATAAACGCAGGGCGGCCATGCTGGTAATAGGCATGTACTTGTCGAGGGGACTCATAACCACGGTAAGAGCGTCTACTAGCGGACTGTTGAAGTACTGCAGATACCTGCTACTTCTGTCAATTATCTTGTGAAGCATTCCCGCATACGTCAACAAATCAGTTCATCAACATTACAGACATCAAGACGGGTTGTGTAATTTTTTCTTTGAAAAGTCACATGTTGGTTGGTTGGTTGGTTGGTTGGTTGGTTGGTTGGTTGCAATTGGTTGGTAGGTTGGTTGGTTGGTTGGTTGGTTGGTTGGTTGGTTGGTTGATTGGTTGGTTGGTTGGTTGGTTGGTTGGTTGGTTGCTTGGTTGCTTGGTTGCTTGGTTGCTTGGTTGCTTGGTTGCTTGGTTGCTTGGTTGCTTGGGAGGGAGAGACATGGTGTGATCTTCCGTTTGTTGAATTCCCTCCCTCAGTTACTGATGAAGCCACTAGACTACGGTCTGTCCACGACGATGTTGGACGATGTTGGGGAGAGGAACTTGAAAATGCTGGCCACCCTCTTCCTAAACCTCGTCCGGAGGGCGTCAGTGCCAGCGAAGGAACAGCCATGGGTAGGCTTTTTCTATATCAAGTGTACCTTTTTTTTTTTACATCATTATGAGCATTGTATTTAAATGTTGTATTTCTTCATCACGGGCTCATCTGTTGTCTAAACATGCCCCCTAGCCTATCCCAATGGAACTGCAGCGGTATATCTACACGGATGACGAAATGAGGGGGATTTATGGCAACAGCAAAGTCAGGAAGAGTCTTGATTATGCTGAGGTAGGTGCAGTCTGTATGTAGTTCACCGTGCACTTTCTCCCCCTAGCCGGTGCCCGTGGAACTGCAGCGCTTCATCTATTCTGATGAAGAAATGCGGCAGATCTACAGCAACAGCAAAATCAAGAAAAGTTTGGAGTATGCCGAGGTAGGCCTTTAGGACTCCTTTATAACTACACCAAAGGTTGCAATTTCAATAAAAGACAATGTCATATGGGTATATTTGATATGTTGAATATGATGCAAAATAGAATAGACGATGTTATCATAGTACTTTGGTACAGGGTTAGTTAGCATTGAAATAAAACAAAAATCGAAAATACATGAGGAAACGAATGGGAAGTTAGGCCTATAACTGTATTTCGAAATTAAGAGAATTGGATAAACCATATATGATTGCCTTCCAGACTTTAAACAGTATATGTAGCTACGTAGATCGGAAGTGATTGGTTCATGTATGAATTAGCATGACTCTATGTCATTTCAGAAACTTTTGCGAGACTGGGCGGAGGAATACGTCAAGCGGCTCATTAAAGCAAGAGATCCAGACGACGAGTAAAAAAAACGTACACGTCCCGACATGCTGTTCATTGAGTTTGACAAAAAATCACATTCCCGTTTAATATGTTCACGTGCTCTTCAGAGTTGTTGCTGATATCAGTACCGTGTTACAGACTTACACCGATAAGGGCACTCTATCTGTATTGAGACACCTTCAATATTTCGATGTAAATACTGTACAGTCATTCGTGTGCGTCAGTATACATGTACATGGGGGGGGGGCGATTGAACCAAATCATTTAAGGAAAGCCAGAAACACAAGTTTTTCTATAAGCCACAGCCATGTACATATTTACTTTTCTGACATTGGAATAGCATTTGAAATTTACTTTAAGTGATTTCCGGCATGTATAGATGCATTAAACAGTATCAGCTGTATGTCGCATCATCCAGCAATATCTTATGCATTTATTAAACTAGCCGCACGGCGGCGCTGTTCATCGGTGCACTCTTGACGACACTACAGTACATGCACAATTATGTATACTAGTATGTACGATATCACATGAAAGCCATTGTTACATTGATGATTGTTGCACATCAAAGAAAATACCTGAACAGTATGATCGTTGTATAAATATTGTACATATATTAAGTAAATTGTTGCAAAGTTCTTGTGGACAGATCTAGAAACGATTATTTTGACCCTCTTGCCCAAGATTATCACATGTATGACATGTACATACTAAAGATACTTTGATTGTTGCCTGTTTATGTGTTTATAGACTATAAAACGTATGTTCAATAAATCCACAAAAATTCTCTTTCGTAGTGCCCATGTTCATTTTCTGTTCTAAAACGTTAAGATAAATTGGTTATTAAGTATCAATGTTCAAGTCATCGATTTGAAAAGAAACTAGAAGGAACTAAACGTTAACATACATCTTAGAAACAAGAATGAACTAAAAACACATTTCCTATGGACTTTCTTTGTTTATTGTACATCCTCATGTACATAGTATTTCTTTGTTTGGTATTTCAATTTACTATATTTCACATAGTGTTTTCTTACTGAGCTTGCTCGTATAACTTGCCAAACGAGCAAGTTATAACAAAAGTATAAAACAGTAACAGTACAAAAGAATACATTAAGTCGCTATAAATGAAGAACTGCCTTCAATCTGAAGGCATACAAAAAAGGGTACAAAATTTCTTCTTCGATCGTGTACATATACATAAACAAAAAAACAGATTGCCATTCATCATACAAAACAATAAGCTGCATCTATAATCATTATCATAAATGGCACTGGCAAATTACACATAATCATAGTTTCTTGCAACTGAAAGTAAAGAGAAATCAAATCTCCCTCACGTTTGAGGCCAAAACTAAGGAAGCAGGTTTCATTTTAGTACTTCTAAATATTTTACACCAATGACGGCATCAAATTAAATGGTCTCAAGAATGTATGGTACCAGATTTAGATACCAAATAGAATTAACATATATCGTATGCTATGTACTTTCTATCAGGGGCTCAGTCTATACACGTAGTTACTTCAGTCTTTATCATAACAGTTGAAAAACTGATGGAATAATTTAGTGCTCTACACACATATTTGTAGATCAACATAGATACATTCACATCCTTTTGTACCACAAAGCACAAACAAAACACTTTTTTCTCTTCAGATATCAATTTTTTTCCTCCATTCATGATTTTAACATCAAATGTAGAGAAAACAAACAAGCATCTTGTCCTATAGCAAAGGAAAACAAAACAAACTTTTGCCCGTCACGAAATTACATTCAATGTAAGTTTTCCTCATAGACAAGAAAGAATACATGTTCTTTTCCACATCTCAAAATGGACATACTTTTTGAATGTATCTTATTGTAAACATTCTGTCTTGCTGCTCTCCTTCTTTATATCTTAAGCATAAAAGACCAAATAAGGTAGTCTCTGCATTAGCTTTGTGCCTTATCATGTTGTACTTTCGTACATCCTTGTACATCATCTGTGTGTATATCTCTTCATGCACAGAGGTATTTGTTAATAAGTGGATAAAATTCTTGGTCACATCTCGACCATAAATAGTTACCAGATCACTTGGATGAAACAAATAAATATTATTTGTCACTATGGTATAAATATTCCCTTGTTACAAGTACAGCAAGAAAAGGTGGTAAATATGTCAGGGTTTTTCTGATAGGGTAAAAACTCTTTCCATAGACCTTGTGACTTCTAGCTGTAACCACAAAAGATATCCGTTTTTACTCTTAATACAGCTATGGCCTTAAATACTTCATCTTTATTATCTTTGTTGCATCATGACATGATCTTAATGATCTTATCATTCTGCAGCTATCACAGAAACCCTAAAGAGGGATGCATGTATAGTAGTGGGACTAACACAAAAATACTTGATATCAAATCAAGTCACTGTCAAATCAAATCATGCCTACAACTCTTCAAGTTATGTTGACGAAAATGCAACATTTGGCTACTAACTGGAAACAAGTAATAGAGTAAGTTAGCATCATCTATGCTAAATCTAATGTAATATTACACATGTGCCTAGTATATGTTATACATTACATTTGGTGGCATAATATATGCAAATACTACTAAATCTTAGTATGATCACACAATATCATAAATCAAGTACCTTCTTTTCAAAAGTGCTGCTTTCTTTCTAACTCTTCATCAAATCATAATCTAAACATGAATAAAGTAAATACATCTTTGCTGATTTTGTAAGGAGCTTCCAGCATACACTTATCTCTGTCATCATACAAAATAATAAACATCTTAATATGGATATCTTACAACATAACATCTACATCCTATTGGCTTTGTCTTCAGAATAAATGTATAACACGAGGTTTACAACATTTCTGCAAGCTTGTCTTATTATCATAACTGCTACAAGGACCTTTATAAACTTCATACACTGAAGATAGCTTGAAGTGGTATCACAACCTTCTTTCCCATCTTAAAATGCACTGCAGCTTTTCTTTGCTTATCAGACAGTATTCATAACAAATATTGTCACTTGTGACACTACCTGTAGGGTCATGGACTAGAGCATTATGGGAAAGGTCAATGAAGGTCATACTGTTGCAAGACAGGATTCTTGGACTTAGACTTCTTGTGGGTGTGTCCTTCTTTCTTCTTACTCTTTTTCTTCTTAGAAGGGGCACTAGCACTGGCACTAGCACCGACACTAGCACTTGCACTTGCACTTGCACTTGCACTTGCACTAGTACTAGCACTAGCACTACCTGGAAATGCAAAGGAAGGTATACCTGTAAATGTAGTGATATTTCATTGAAAAAATACACTTCTATCAGCTTTAACGTCTATTTTCTGTCTTATAACTCAAGTTATAACATATCATAATCAAGAAAAGGGAATGGCAGTGTCCTTGTCTAGTATATATCTGTCAAGAATATATCAATAATCATGGTAAGTCCTTAGAATTGAACAACATAGCTGTTCAGGCAATGCTAAGTCTACCTTTTCTAAACTCAAAATGCAGTAGACATGTTGAGAGACTTACTATTACTGGCAGGTCCTGTAGTTGTTATCCCCATTGTCTCCCACTGCTGTACAACCCTCATGGAGGAAACTGTGGGAGGGAAAATGTCAGTCGGTGTAAAGGTGGTCTTATGGTGAGGGTTGTTGACTTAGAATCCAAAGGTTCTGGGTTCTAATCCGTAGCAAGCCCCGATGTTGTGTAGTTGGGAAAGACGCTTTAGCACAGTTCTATATCCTCACTTCACTCAGGTGAAAATGAGTACTTAACTTGGGTTAGGGGGAGACTAAAGGGTTACAATAAATGGCAGTAATGCATGTAGCCCTATGGGGAAGTTAAGAAAAAGGTGTCATTATCTCAGGAACCAAAACATTAGACTACAATAACTTACCCTCAAATACTAACCAGTTATGTCAACTGTCATCAGATTCATCCCTGACAAAGTCTATACAGCTATTCTCCAGATAAACCCCCCCTAATCAGAGCCCTTGGATAGGTCCTACAGGCTTCAAACACCCAGTTGAAGACCATCCCACTTCATCAGGGGGGTGCCAAACCCCACATGGTAGAGAGAGACCATTTATTTCAACTAATTCAGCAAATACAGAGTCTATCCTACCACAGCCAATCCTATATTGCCCAGATTTTTAAAAAAAATCCCACCAAAAAAGGATTTTCAATGGTTTAAACCCTATTTTTTTTACTTGAGGTCTCTCATCCCTTTAGTCTCCCCTTAGGGACATCCCCTCGGATGGCACGTAGAGCTGGAGGTCCCGTGTTTGCGAAGAGCCCAACCTCAAGAACATTAAAAATCCCATGACACTTGAGAGAACTGCAGTACTCACCAGAACCGCCAGGACTGTTGGAGACCGCTTCCCACGGCAACCCCGCCGCCAAGGCAGCCACCTGCTGGGCGGACATGAACCTGCCCAGGTGGTCTCTCTTGGGCAGGTTGGGGTGGTGACTGGAGGGGGCCGACACCGCTGGGGAGTCCTCGTAACCGTCTATGTCTACATGGATGTCGTCATCTAACAAGGAGCTGGGGGGGGGGGGGAAGGTTACAGTAAAATGAAAAAAACCTTAATTGCACAGCAATTGTACAAAGTACAATGTATGGCATCATGTGCTACATAACAGCAATCATTCTACAAGACTCATCTACATTGTACCTTACAAAAGACTATGCAGTAAAGATGGAGAATAGGTATTTTCTTATATATTGTCCTATGTGTACAATGCAGGGTTTTTGATATGTCAATATGGACTTGAATCTACTATTTGAATTTGTTGACAGAAATCCTGGTATATGGCAGAAATGTATATTGTTACATACTGTACTGGTCCCTATTCTGATATGTGCTAGTTATTTTAATATGGTACAATCATGTGTAAAAGGACTGTTCAAGAGGCTTTGTACAGTTCAATTCAGAAAATGATATTGGAAAAATAATGGATGTTTAATGCAAGAAATTTGATCCAATGCAATAATTGCCATATTTCAAATGATACGTTACAGTGTGTGTGTATTTTAGTTTTGGTAGAGTAAGTGCAACAATAATGAACACTTCCCAATGGTTGTTAGAAACACCTGAAATACTGGAGGACAAATTTCTACACACCTTAAACATGGCCTTGCAGTATCATCATGAAGAGGGAGAAGAAAAGAGGTAGCGGGGAGGGAAAGAGCGGTTCCTCACCTAGCAGCGTTGCCGAGCAGGTACAGCCTAACCTGCCGTCTCTGTTCGTCCGAGTGTTGCGGACATCGGTGCGACCGTGTACACATCCGCTTGGTGTGCTCCGAGATGACGCCACAGATCTGCTTTAGCACTGCCTTTCTCTCCTCTGTTAAAGATAGGAAATGTGACGAAAGAACAGCAATATGGCACACAAAATAGACATGTTTTACACGAATATCAAGCTAAAATCTAGGGAGATCGTTAACCAGTTCAGCCAAAACAACTGCTATCTTCCTGTAGTCAGTCTCTGAATAAAAAGACTCTTTTTACATAACCAAGACATCTATTCCACCAACGTTTCGTTGACCATCTGTCACCTTCTTCAAGGCAATTCTGACTGATTCACATAGTAATGCAGAACAGGTGTTGCTGCTTATACATAATGAGATGCATTCCTAAACGCAAAATATTTACATATGTACAATCACAGGAGATGACATCACTATGCGGTCCCAAACGTACAGAAGTGTAACACATGCATTACTATGTGAACCAGTCAGAATTGCCTTGAAGAAGGTGACAGATTGTCACCGAAATGTCGGTGGAATAAATTTCTTGGTTGTGTAAAAAGAGTGTCTTTTTATTCAGTGACTTACCAACCTGATGAAACTATTAACGGATGTAGTCAGTCTCTATCAGACTTCAAAGGTTTCTAGAAAAACTATAGTAGGGATTGGCCAAATAGACTGAATATTACACCAGAAGAAACAGCCAGAAATAAAACATTCTGCAACCTACTTTTTTCTGGCAAAATGTGGAGTCAGGTAGAGACTAATCTTAATGAGCAAAATTCTCACTGTACTACTAATACTATACAGCAGTTCTTTTTTGTGGTACATTGTGATCTTGAAAGTTTACATTGTGAATGATGCATCAGAATGACTCAACACTTAGATACATAAACACTGTGTAACTAAGACAGGTTACTTACCAATGGTCATTGCCTCATAGTTCACATATCCACCAGACGACTGGAATCAAATACAGATGGAAACAGTTAGAATACATGATGGCAATCGGGCATCCACCCATCTCTAGAGATATACATGTACACACGGACCTTGTGTACAGTGCTGTGTACCTAAACCCGTGTTCAGGTCCAGATTTAGATCCAGAGGTTCAGGTTCAGGTCCGGACTTATGATATAAGTAAAATATTTTTTTCCTGTTACATGTAAAATTGCATATTGGCATAAATTTTACATGCAATTTGAAAACTATATATACGAAATTATATACAGTCAGTTATAAACACAAAAACAGCAATGTTTTCATATTTTTCAAGTGCAAATTTCACGATCTAAGGAAGGTTTAAGATGGTTTAAAATAAAAAGGAGAGTATAAGCTCTTTTCAAGTCCGGACTTGTTTCCAGACGTTTAGGTTTTTCTGGACTTAAACCTAAATGTTAGGTCCAGTCCGGATCAGGTCCGGGGTTTAGATACGCAGCACTACTTGTGTACAATAAGTCGCTGTCAAACCATTAAAAATGAAAAAAATTTTTTCAACTTCAACTATTGACCAACCCATGATGTAACCCCAATGACCCTTACCTTCTCTGACCCCACACTGCTCACACTGGAAATGTCTCCATTTTTGCTGGATTTGGACGGCTTGGATTGACGAGGAGAATTTGCTTTCTGAAAAACACATATACATGTACACTTCCTCAATACAAGTTTAGTACCTCTGCTAAGAAATACATGCAAAAACGGATACATGTGAATTAGATTGGTATCAATTATGGGAGCAGCTGGGGCATGAGCAAGTGAACCAAGAGCAGATATTTTCAGGGTCGAATCTACAAGAGGTGAGATTGTAATAGTGACCTTTGATCGCTTTTTTGAAAAGTGATGCATTGTTGAAGACCTCTGATATTCTTGCGAACAGAATGACTGTTTGTGAACAAGACTCATCAATAAATGAATTGTGACTACACTTTCAAACAAAGTTACAGTGAGACAAAACAACTTGCTCTCAAACATTCTTCTTGCCTAACCCTTCCCCCAAACTCTATTGAATGCCGCAGGCATCGAAATACTTGGTTCATGTGCACCTTTGTGCACCCAAAGTTGGAGCTGTGCACCTAATTTTTGACTGTGGGTGCACCAGTGTACCTAGATATTTTTGTAGGTTATAATTATAAGGTGAAGATGCTATTGTACACTAGAATAGAAAATATTCCTGAGATTTGAGAATCAGAAAAAGCAATATCCTATCACTAAATACTTTCATGTATAATTTCATGTATAAGTATTTGTAGAATTTTGAAGTTAGCAATAGAATTACAGATTAAAGTTCTTATTTATGAGAGGCAGTGGGATTTGTAATTACGTTTTCCAAAATTGAAATTCAAGCCCTGTCACCGGTATGCTTAGTCCCTTTTTAACCTCCATGGTTACTACCAATCTAAACATTCTTATAGTTTGCAGAGCATCTCATGGCTTACCAACCCATTTTCTCAGCTAGCTATAGCATGCATTACAGATGTTGACTTATTCTTACTTTGTCACTTTTTTTCTTCTTCTTCTTCTCCCCGTACGTCCAGTCATTGTCATCATCATCGTCCCCTTCTGACTCGCACTTGCCTGAGTTTTGAAGCCTGGGATGGGAGTAGGGAATCATGTACATGTCGTAACAAGGAACAATTTGATTAGAGAGTGTGCTACATTTACAATAATTGTGTTACATGCATAATATTCTGAAGTATGTAAATTTGGATATAGAAGTAGAAGTAAACTAAATACCACAGCGGAACTTTCTAAACACATCTACCAGTACTTTAAAGATCACTTACTTGCATGTGTAAATACTGCACTGAAGTATGGAACACTAAAGCTGAAAAATATACATTATCGTCTTCACTTGTCTAATGTACAAATTCAAAGGTTTCTTCACACTTCCCACATGCAATGGCTGGCCGCAATTTGTAAAGTAATGATGCTTGTGATACTGTTTCTAAACAACTCACAAGTTTACCAGATGGGCTAAGAGTAAGACCTGTCAGTAAGTTATAACATAGGATAAATATAGACTACAACACAGGGTATTCAGTATCACCCGAGGTACCAGCCCGACCCGCAGGAGGGCTGGGACAGAGGGTGATGCGGAATACAACGTGTTGGGACAGAGGGTGATGCGGAATACAACGTGTTGTATTTATTATTTATGTCATACCTTGGTCATACCCACCCGAGAAAACACACATTTCAATGCGGAATGCGCCAGAAGTTGAGGGAGTTTTGTGTCCTCGAGTTTTATGTCCTCGAGTTTTGTGTCCTCGAACACAAAACTACAACAACATTGATTCTAATCTCCGAATCCGGTATTCGAATTTCCGACAGCGGCGCAACCGGCGCCCTCGAAATGGATTCAAAATATTCAATGGAAGCCTGTGTGATAACACTCCCAAACCCTATGTGATCCGGATAGATATCACACGGTCCAGAACACCCGTATCAGGCCCAGGCATGACATAAATATAGAATACAACACGGGGTATTCCGTATCACCCGAGATACCAGCCTGACCGCAGGTAGGATCGGCGGGAGGGCTGGGACCGAGGGTGATGCGGAATACCCCGTGTTGTATTCTATATTCATGTCATACCTTGGTCATACCCACCCGAGAAAACACACATTTCAATGCGGAATGCGCCAAAAGTTGAGGGAGTTTTGTGTCCTCGAACAAGAAACTGTAGCAACATTGATTCCAATCTCCGAATCCGGTATTCGAATTTCCGACGGCCGCGCAAGCGGCGCGCTCGAAATATTCTTTGGAAGCCTGTGTGATAACACTCCCGAACCCTATGTGATCCGGATAGTTATCACACGGTCTGGAACACCCGTATCAGGCCCAGGCATGACATATAGCAAAAGTACTGCCCACCTTTTACTGGCTATCCTACTGGAGTTCCTGCCCATCCCCATACACTTCTCTAGGTGAGGAGCAAACCGATTGGCTGAGATGGTCCGGCCACAGTTCGGACATTCACACTCGTACTGTTTCTTGGACGAAACCGGCTGACCAAATATATCCAGGCCCACCTGGTCCACTATTTCTGTAAGAGGTAAAACGTAGAAGGGCTTAAAATGTTAGTCCATTGTTAAAGTGGCATCAATGTCCGAGTGTTAGGCTAGACTAGCAGACACGAGATTGAGAAGTCACAGGTTCGATTTAAATCCTGGCTGGACATTGTATCCTTGGAAAAAACACTTCACATGACTAACCTCACTCCACCCAGGTGTAAAAATGGGTACCTGACTTTGGTTGGGGAGGTACATGTAAAAGACAGTGGAAGGAGAGGGTTGGGCTCTGTCTTTAAATACCGTGCCCTAGACAAAGTGGATATTTAATCATAACAACCCACTGCCCCTAAGGCCTCAAAAAGGTTATGGGACTACCATTACCCTTTTATGTACTTCTACATAATATTTTCAAATTTCATGAACATCAGAAAGGCACAATTGCCTGGTCTATGTTTCATTGAAAGTAGCAAGAAGGTATAACTCTGTACTTACCAAATTCCTTCAGCTCTCTGAAAAAAAAGAGAAGACATTTGTCATCACACAGCATTCTAACTCCATTCTCTATGTAGGCAGATTATACAAATAGAAATACACAGAATAGTTGTACATTGTTTTGACATGCATTCTTGCTAACTTTTGCAATACAGTTGAATATCTTTAATCTTTTCCAGGGCTGTCTCCAGGACCCATCCTTCCATCCTGGGACGGAAATTTCCTTGTTGGGACGGACAAAATTTCACCTCATCCGTCCAAAATATCTGAATTTCATGACATGAAATTAATGAAAATGTATTTTTGTAAGCTTAAAATGAGACTTGACAATAAAAACTTACAACATGAGCTCGCAAACAGTGAGTGGGGCAGAAAAAATTTAAAGCTGGAGACAGCCTTGGTAACCTGACATGTTACGCTATGATCATGAATGATGCGCCAGGTCGTTCGGCGTAATATAACCAGCTGCTGCTGCGCAGCATGCCTGCGAAGCTGGTGTGTTACACCAAATGGCGGTTTTACCGGCTATATGGATACAGATATAAATGCTGTTTACTGGGTATGCAATAAAAACAAACGAACAAAGCCCTGCTCTTATTGACGGTCTGAACTAATCTCTTTTCAATGATTGCCTCATTAAGAAACAAGCCTGGGTCTTACGCAGGATCCACGTCATCAACGAAGAACGTTCCCATCTTACAGGAGCGATGCACGTCGAAGCACAGCCCGAGGATGACATCATCCACCAACTCAGTTAGGACGTCTGGAGCATAGTTCTGTACAACAGGACAATCAGGGGAACTTCACGTTATTCAGTATAGGCTATACTCCAATTGGTAGTAAAATCTATGGCAAATTGCAAAATTAAAATACATTCGAGTGAATCTGAGTTGTTGTGCTTTTATACTTTTTTTCTTTAGGCCATGTTGATTTGATTATATGGATGACACCCTCTGGGAACCCCAAAACTGATGCGAGTGTGCGAATAAAAAAAAAAGTTTGACAAATAAAAGTTGCCTTCATTATGAAATTGATGTGGTCAACAAGTTTAAACAAATAACTAAACACACAGAGAATGGTATACTAATTAATGGATTCTTCATTTTTGTTCATTCACATCTTATTCTTTGACTTTTTCATTCTACAACATTAGCATCAGTTTTCCGAAATATCTTTTTGTAACTTACGGCATATACTTACTCATTTTGTAGCTGCTTTGCACAATTTACAGTATGGTAGAAAACTTTTTATCATTTTTGAAAATGGGCGAAATCTGATGCGTGCGTGGATGTCATCCATATAATCAAATCAACTTGGCCTTACAATAATCAATGATGACATAATTCTAGAACATGACAACTGTCATACAATGCACCTTTACATGGCTATGAAAATTTAAACTCATTGTAATATCACTAGTCCAGCGGCATAGCTGAAAAATTGTGCAAATTTGTCTAAAATTTGGTACACGTGTAGTTGAATGTATTCTTAAGAAATATAGATATGGAGGCATCTCAATTTTTGCCCAGAAATGATTTTACGGCCTTTTTGGCTATTTTCAGACCAAATATGTATATTTTGGCTCCTGTATCCAGGTATTTTAACCAAATGACCTGAAATTTGGTATGGAGATGCTTATGTTTTATGTCAACAGCACTCTATTTACATTTTCAGCACGCATTACTTAAAATGTGTTTTTTTGCCATTTTCGGACCAAATATGTACATTTTGGGCCCCTGTGCCATGGTTATTTAACCAAATAACCTGGAATTTGGCATGGTATTCAAGCTGCAAGTATTTTTTAAATGAGGCATGAGTATATTTTTCTTGGCAAGAGATCTAGAATATGTAATTGAAAGCATGATCTTCTCAATGGGATTCTAAATATTCTGCAGTACTTGGTGTATGTATGGTGTGCAATTCATATAGGCAGTCAACTCTATGCTGATAAATCATGTTCAGATGGAATCAAAACGAATCATAATGATTTTAGTAATTTACTAGTAGCTCACTGCGTTTCACCAAGGTTGTTCCATTCAAATCCAAACATAACATCAAATTTTGCATTTAGAAAGAGAATAGTCAAAGTCAAGATATGTATGCTCAAAACTTAAACTAAACTCGTAAGTATCGTTTACCCGTCTGATATTAAATAATAAAGGGAGAAAATTGTGCCCATCTGCATAAGTCGTTATGCATCTCAATTTGAATTCGCATCATTACAACTTAACTTCCACAAATATATTTATGACATGGCAAGGAAAACAAATTTATAGGGTGGTCAAAAGAAGTTTTAAGAAATCACCCTTGGCCAATATACATGTGAAAATTTGGAAGATAATAAGTATTTCAGCTCAATGATTGATTGACATGTGCGTCAGACGATATCGTTCCTTACCACGAGCTGACAGTCCTCGCTTTCCTGGTCCTCACTGCCGTCAAAGCTGTACTCGGACATCTCTCCACACACCGCCCGTCAGTTCAGGGGACAAGGGACGAGCCGGGATGTCCGGATACTTCCATAGGTTACGGGTCAGGAAAATATCCCCAAAGCTAAAACAAATTTCTGTAGCAAGCGAGCTGGTCCCAACACCAGCTGTCATGTAAAAACTGCAGCTGCCTGGTTCTTTTGACCAAAAACCACGTGTTTAAAGAAAAAGTGCGTACGCAACTGCAAAAACGTTGTCACCCTGAGTTAGACTATCATCTTAAGGATAACTGGTGATTTTGGGAGAAGGGTGAGCGGTCGCGAAATCAAGAAAAATTGGACATTTTGAAGAAAGCAGATTTTGTTTTCATCCAGTGTCCGCCATTTTGGAGAGCACTGTGCGATGGGAACGGTGGGCGAGTCCAGTCGAACCGCAGGTCACCGTAGAACGCTTTATTTTCTTTTTTACGGCGTCGGGCGGTTCCCGATTTGACCCCGTTGCATAGGTGGGGTCAACCGCCCGTCGTGCAGCAAAAAGACCTCGGACTTACATAGTGTTTATATTTTTTCACATCTACAGGATCTGCCCAACACAACCATGTAGATATTTCGTGCACAGCAAATTGTCAGCGAGCGCTGTGGCTTTCGAAACATTGACCATTTTTTGGTCAGTATATTTGTGCGTGTATCATTGACGGTTCACCTGGAACCAACTAGATATTTACATCACCTGATAGCCCATTTCGTCACCTTTAAATTGATACCAAAGTCCCTTGGATAATTTTATGGGAACCGGTTTTGCCCCCAAAAAAACTAACAAGAGGTCAATTTGCAGGGCGTCTTATTCTGAAGAAGAAGACAAACACAATGTCCTTTTACCATGCTTTACAGAACTCAAAGCTTATCTAATGGCATTGGTCAACTTGCATATGAATCTCACTTTTCCTGGCTTCAAGATGATATTAGTCTTATTTGGAAATGTTTCAGAATATTAATTTTAGACGGCAAAACTTGAGCCGTAAGTTTCATCAACGTTCCCAACACCGGCTGAAAGTTGCAACATTGCACCTGACCTCGCCTGACCCCCGCGGCAGGAAAATGGAACGTACTGGCTGGGTTCGGTCGTTCGAACGCAGAGTTCGAAGTGATTGACTTCAAATTTGACTATTTTGTAAATATCAGGTACCTTGTACTAAAACCTCTGTCTGTCTGTACTTGACTGTTATCATGTCAATTATCATATTGCATGTGGTAGCCGCGTTCATACAGCTTCTAATTTACAAAAAATGGGCTTTGTTATGCCACGCGAAATGTATCGAAATGTATCCAAAGCGCAGGAGTGCACGCATCGGTAGCTAGAACTAGGCAGAAATTTCACCACCGCAAGGTAGACATTGTCGCAGTTTTTTGGGGGGCAAAACCGGTTCCCATAAAAGTATCCTAGGAACTTTGGTATCAATTTAAAGATGAGGAAATGGGCTATCACGCGATGTAAATATCTAGTTGGTTCCAGGTGAACTGTAAATAAGACAAACACAAATAAACTGACCAAATATTCTTAATGTTTCGAAGGCCACAGCGTTCGATGTCTTTTTACAATGCACGAAATATCTACATGGTTACACCAGGCAAGTCCTGTAGATGTGAAAAAGTGTAAACATTATATAGGTCTGAGGTCTTTTTGTTGCACCACAGGTAGTTGTTCACACCCATGCAGCAGGGTCCAACCCGGGTCCGGCCGTGACCCGGAAAGAGCCGTCTTAGAGAAGGCTGCGCAGAACCGATGCGCATAGAGCTCTGCGGTTCGACTGAGTCTATTCACGGAATGGGGGTTCAGGAACTATGTCAAGATTCTACATCTATTATCAGTTTGAATGAGAAGCAATAACAGCAACGTCAAACTTGGCATATCTTTTCATAATTTACTACAGATGATTAACAAGGGTATGTAAGCAATTATGCATACAGAAATTCAATTTCCGTCTGGGAAACTTGGTTCACCCCAGATAGGGAAATATAGATTTTATGGCATATATATATTAAACTGCAAAGTTCTGTATCACATTGTTTATAAAAGTTACATGAAACAATAATTAGATTTGGTCAAATGGAAGGCTTTAACCTATTTCATGATCTATTTCGACCTATTTTCTTCTAAATTCAAATGCATTAAAGAAATCATTATCATATGGTAAAATGTTGTGATACCAAAGCAAAAGGGAATACAGTGCAAATGCCAAAGGAATTAGTTTCATCAAGGAGGTATTCATATTCTGCATTTGCCTGCCAGTTTTTTTTATGCCAAGTGTTTCTCAAAACTTCCAAAACTTTATATCCACACCCATGGTCCCAAAAAAGTGATAAGATTTGGTCAAGGACACCAGGATTTGTGTGACATACTGAACTTAGGAACCAAGGAGACATGTGGGTCTCGATCAGGCCCTAACTGTTAAGTTTGGCTAGCCATGATGTAGCCCCCCCCCCCCCCCGTTAAACATTTATTTTGGTCTACAACATTCCCCTCACAGGACTACAGTTCTTATCAAAATGTCCAAACTGAAATTAAAATCCTCGAAATTTGAGGTTATTTGATAGCTAGGTGGTACTGGAGCTGGGAACATGTAAAATAACATGTAATGTGTATGTAATATTTGCAAAATGAAGGAACACAACTTGGAATAAGTTAACAGGTCTTTTATAAACATACAAAAGCAAAACTGAACATACAAAAACATTCCCTACTTTTAACTTGTGCTTTCGACTGTACTTGTACAAAATCCAACAAGGTGTTCGTACCAAGCCACAGATCAGTTTAAAGGAATCGTAACATTGCTAACAACAAACCATATTACTCCTTGTACAAATGTACCACATACAAAACTATTTGAATGTGTTTGTACCTTCTGATATCCGACTTACATGGTATAAACATTCAGGAAAACAACCATGCTTTTGAGTTAAATATGTTAGGTCTGCGACAGCAACAACAAAAGTTCATCACAAAACAGAGCATTTTCAAATAAACATACCAAATCTAGTAGCTACAATAACAACTGTAACACTACATACTCAGAATTAGACGGAAAAACTATGAAAATAAACTGGGCATTTTTGGTCCTGTTCTGCATAAGATTTCTTCCATTATTGTTCTTATATTGTTGGACCTTTTGCTGCTTTAGACAAATGTCTCTTCCCATGAATGTTTACACGTGTTGATTAACAAATGGTAACATTTCTTGACAATATTCATCCCATGGGGGAATTTTCCATGGTTTGGTCCCTAGCTAATCTCTGAAGAAAAATGTGTAGAAAGGCTATAGTTAAGTACAAAAATAGAAGCACTTTTCAATTTTCTTTGTAGTTAAGACTCATGAATGACTTCTACCTTTGTCTCTGCTGACTCTCACTCACTCACTGGGGTAGCCCATTTGGGACCGATTTGCATTTGTATTGATTACAAGTTAGGGAGAAGTATACACTAACAATTCTACCTGGTCCTAACTTGAAATTCAATCATGTAAACCTGAAATAAATTCTACTTTGGCTTTCCCCATTCACTCCACTTGTTACACACAAGCTTTCCTGAGTGTTAGTATTACAATATCCAATCTGTTATTAGATTTCTGAAGCTGGTCTTCTTAAGGAAACACTCTGGTTTTGCGCAGCTTGAATTGTTTCTATAATTCACGTGGATCACTTCAAGCGTGGAAACTCCTCGGGAAGCAAGGCGAGCTGGCGGCAGCAGGGGCACGTGCGCTCTTCCTTCAGGAGCCAGCGTGAGACGCAGGAGTCGTGGAAGCGGTGCCCGCAGTCCAGCGTGCGCACACACGACCCCGTCAGGTCGTAAAGGTCGTCCACACAAATGGCACAGACGTCGGCCTCAAGTGATTGTGGCGGTTGTTTAGTCTGCTACAAGAAAAGTAACATATATGAGTGTTATAACTTTGGTTTATACAAATATATATGTTCCTGTATTCTAAGACAAATTATCTTAATAATTTATGTAATTACTGTATACTACAAGTATTTGCTTATTACAGTTATCAAGTGCACTAAATTGCAGGCTGTTAGTTCTGGGTGTTGTGCACATTCAGTCCTCTGAAAGAGTCCATTTAAAGTAAAGTGCATCAACAATTCATACCTTTTGACCTGTTACCAGCAATATCTAAAGGGTGTTCTCTCTCAAACAAATTAATGAGCTTAAGCCTACGAAAGCGTTTCCACAGTCTTTTTCAAACTTTCAAACCTATACTACATCTTCCACTTTTTGAACTTCAATTTTTACCTTTGCCAAGGTTATGTTTTGGGTGCTTTTGGTGTGTGTGTGTGTGTGTGTGTGTGTTTGTGTGTGTCACAGTGTGTGTGTGTCACAGTGTGTGTGTGTCACAGTGTGTGTTTGTGTGTGTGTGTGTGTCACAGTGTGTGTGTGTGTGTGTGTGTGTTTGTGTGTGTGTCACAGTGTGTGTGTGTGTGTTTCTTAAATCAGAACACTTGAGAAGCTGTGGATGGATTCTAATGATATTTGGTAGGTGCGTAGGGGTCAGGAAAACAAACTTTAAGGTGAAGTTCGATAATGGACCTCCTAGCAGCTTTCTACAGTATTGCAAAGGAACAGGTTTTGATATCTCATGTTCTGGTTCAGAATTAGGACAAGACAGAAGTTACAAGAAAAGTAAGGAAGAATACATATTACTCTACCTCTAAGGTTTGCCAGAGAGGCCTCCTTTCGTCAAATCTGTCCTTTATCTGTTCTTTCTTCTTCTTCAGGTCCACCAGACGCATGCGAGCTGTCGGGGAGGTCCTTGTTCTCACAGCTGTGACAGGCCGTGACTTCTCAGGTGTCTTTGCCGGCCCCTTCTGATCATTCTTGGAATGTGCAAAGATACAGCCGTCACCATGTGGGCAGTGTCCCTGTAAATTTTGATACAGATTTGAATCAGTCTCTATAACAGGGCTATCTCCAGAACTTGTCCCAGGAAAGAAAGTTAGTTGGGGACAGCTGGACAAAAATTTCACCCCGGACTGTCTGTAAAAAAAAAATCTTAACTTCAAGGATGATGAAAATGTATTTTTGTAAGCTTAAAATGACAGGTGACAAATTTTGTTACATCGCCAAACATGTACTTGTACTCTTTCTTATACAGGAGTTAATAAAGTACTCACTACTTGCAACTGAAATCTATTACTTTTATTGTCTAAAATGAGAACTATTATCATCACACCATGAAAAGTTTGTCAATCACATTACATCCTCCCAGCAGGCCCGATATGCTCGGTTCGTTACCTCCCATAGCGGCCCTACACTTTCAAGCCGGTAAAATCGCTTCTGGCGACGTTATTGAGTTGCTCATGAATAATTAATGATCTAGCCTTATTTGGCACAAACAGCTGTTATTTTTGAGACGTAACCTGATTGGTTGATAGCATCCCAGCGTCCTTTACGCTTTTGCTCTAAATGAGCTTAAGCCAACCCTCTGATTGGCTGGGAAAGCTGTTTTGGTGGTGACGTTGGCAGAAGCAATTTTACCGGCTGGAAAGGGCAGGGCCGCTATGGGAGGTAATTAACCGAGCATATCGGGCCTGCTGGGAGGATGGTCAATCAGAGCTGTACAAACTATCTCCAAGGACTCTATGGAGGAACCTCCATGAAGATAATTTGCCCAGTCAGTTCTCAGTCCACTCAACTTCCTATATTTCACACACCTTCTGCTGCATTGCTGAGCAGGGCGTCAGCTTGGGCGTACGGCGCAGCTCCCGCTCCCCGTGTGCGTACAGACACTTGTCGCCGAAGCGACAGGTGCCACTGCTGCGGAAGTTCGAGCACATCTCCGTCTTGTACTTCAACTGAAGGAGGCTCCTGGCAAGCTGGAGGTTTCCTTCAGTGGCCTGAAAATACAGCAGCATAAGAAAATTTAAAATTTTCCATAGCCCTTTCTACATGTTTATAGATTTATTAGGACTTGAATCACTTAATCTTTTTCTTTGTGATATTGTGCATGTTACATTTTTGTATATACACAATATGTAGGATGTAAATACTAACTAAAATCATTTTCCATACCTTTGAATTCAGGGGGGGGGTGCTTTACTAGCCTATGTTACAAAATCTCTTGCTGCCAGGGGCTAATTGTCGCTGGTCCGTTGAGAGTGTTTTACAAATGTACCTCCTTTTCAGACATAAATAGTTCATGTTGTGAAAATTGGAAAATTACTCACTTCCATAATCTCATTTTTGCTACATGAAGGAGGTTCACTGGACTGGACGGTGGCTGTGCACTGAGCCTCTGTGCTGAGTGGGGCTGTAGTGGCATGGTCGCCGGGTGGAGTTCCAGGTTGGTTGCTAGGCGTGGCTGGGACCTGGTTGCTAGGCGTGGCTTGGACCTGGTTGCTAGGTGTGGCTTGGACCTGGTTGCTGGGTGGGGTTTGGGCACTGGGCTGATTTGATATTTCCGCCTGGACCGGCAACTGACTCTTGTAGAGTTCTGCCTTGACCATCGTGCTGATAACACAGAACGGCAGGCTGCTGAGGGTCCCGTGTCTCGCACGACGGACTGCTGCAGCCGCGCCCACCAACTGTTCCCTACAGGTATGGGAGCACACATTAACATGGGCCCGGCTTGAACATGGTTCAACTCATTCATAAATGAAACTATCCTGCAATATTACTTCTATTGACATTTACTTGTGGAAGGGTTGGCATAAAAGGTGACTTTCACATTTTCATGATGTCAACCTGTAAACCAGACTGTAAGGTTTGGTCCATGCACACCGGGAAGGACCCCTACTCTTTTTGATAACTGTGGTAGGTTCCAGCACCAAGAGACTACGTCTAGCGATATAATAGACGTTAAACAAGGACAACAACAACAAGTGATTTAATTTCATGGAAAGGAAAAAATATGCGGTGGTTTTAAGTTAACAATAGCACGATAGTCACTTACAGTAATGAAAATACCGGAGGTTTTGAAGTTTGCAGTGAAAAGGTCACCACAAAAACTGCGAACATAAAACCACCACCAAAATTTCAAAAAATAACAGTACTGTAGTTGACTCTTACTTGGAGTAGCCTGGCAGGTCTGCATGAAGCCTGTCCAGAAGTTTCTGCTTGGCCACAGTTCTGCTACCAGTCGGTGGAACTTCCGACTCCTTCACCGATGCAAGCACCTTTCTCTTCTTCTTACTCAGCTGAAAACGTTCAGAAACAGTCATCATACAACAGAGACAAAACACAACAAAAGGATACAAATCTAGCCAAGGGAAGGTCTTGATTTCTTTTCCTCAGGATTTGTCACTCACTGTATCAAAACCAAACTGTGTAAAATACTTTAAAATTTGCATCTCCAAACTATACAGGACGTACTGCACCACTTAAAACACCAAATTGTGGCCCAAACTACTGAAACATGTATTGCAGAATGCAGCAGCCAAATCTAGCCAAGGGAAGGTCTCTATTTCTTTTCATCAACATTCTTCACTCACTGCATCAAAAACCAAAACTTGCAAAATATCTTAAATTTGTCTGCATCTCCAAATCACTTAGAGCACCAGATTGTAGCCCAAACTACTACTACATGTACAGCCTGAACCACACAATGGAGTGAAACCCTTACCTGCATCTGCCACTCATCATCAGTGTTGTTGATGTCCTCTATCTCAGGAAAGTTGCTAAGCTGCTCTACGTGCACACTAGACAGCTGCGAGACGGGACTCTTCACTTTTCTTACAGTTTCATCGGTGCTGCTGTTTTCTGCAGCCTTCTGGGCTTCTGGTGTACGTGTGGCTTCTTGAACCACTTCTGTGGTGTCTTCAGTTCCAGAATCCAATGCCTGGTATTTGTTTTGGGTGTCCAGTGCATCCTCTGTGCGAGCCTGTTGTGCCAGTGCCCTGGCCTTGTGTGAAGGGATGGTGGATTTAGGTCGGACAGCTTGGGTAAAGGAAGCTGTCTTCTGATCGTCTGTCGTTTTCGTTGAGAGACTGGCAGGTGTTTCCAGCAGAGCTTTTTTTGGTTGTAGTGAAGCAGGTGGTTCGGCTGTTTTATTAGCACCTGGTTGCACCTGAGGGTGTACTCCTTGCTTCATTTGCAAGACATTTGGTGACACTTGATGATGACCGGCAAACTCAAAGACACCACCTGGAGGTGTAGATGAGAACTGGTGGACATCAGGCACGAACTGCAGTCCAGCGCCTAGTGGCACCTGCCTTGGAACACTGAAGGCTTGCTGCCCTGCATATACTAGTGGGAATGCAGCAGACTGCACAAAGCCCATTGGATGTGCTGCAAGGTACCCAGCTGGTTGGTCATGGCAGGCTACATTCTGATAGGCCGGCTGAGGATCGATCTGCCTGAGACATGGAGGCTGTCCTGCAGCTCCTTGCACCATGCTCGCTGATTGGTTGCCTTTAGTTTGGCTTGAACCTGATTGGCTAGTTTCTGGATGGAGAGAATCTTTATTACCTGCACTGGTCTTACATGGTTCCATATTAGTCTTGGTAGCCTTCTGAGATTTTTCATGAGGTGATTTGTTCACAGATTTGGCAGTTGAAATAGAATGGGCCATCATTGGTTCCTAGTGGGAAGAAGAACAATTACAGACATCAATAAAATGCCATGTATAATATATAACCTTCTCCCTGCTGCCTAACCATGTAACCAATAAAGAATGGTGTGCTAAACGGTTACTTCAGTTGGCTTAAGTTTAATACAGCACTCTACACCTATGTCTATGCCTAAATCATGTAACTCCATCCCTATCATAAGACAAGAATCATTCTTACCTTAAATAAATCCAAATCCAAATCATTCTTACCTGCAGATTGACCAGTCCAGGGGGACCAGGGGGACCTGGGGAGGCCACACTTGCTTCAGTCACGTTAGAGCCACAGCTGCTTCCAGACTCTGTGCGTGTCCTCCTCTTCGAGACTGCACCGCTAGCGACGGAAGCAGCTTTCGAGATCCCGGAGGGCAGCCGAAGACGTTGCTTGTCCTCCAAAACTTTGGCTTTCGATGGTGGTTGAACGTCACCGTCAGGACTTCTCTTCTCCTGTGTTGGAGACTTCCTGTCTTGAGTTGATGAGGTTTTAGAGTCTGAAGGTAAGCTGCCATGTTGATCAGACTGCTGAGAATGGTTTTCATTTCCTGCCTCTTGGGGACTGGTACCGTCGGGAGTGGAAGTGTTGTCTTGCACAGGTTGTGGTGGTGCCATGCAGGTGGACCAATCTACATCGCCAGTAGGCATGGCCACTGTAGGGTTGGTTGAGCCGGTGCTCGACTGGTTTACAACAGGGCAAAGTGGGACAAGATGGAGCTTGTAGCTATCAGGTGGGCTCAGCTGAGGAAAAAAGGAAAAATGTTATTCTTCTATTAGTCGTGGGTTGAATATGGTTGCACTGTGGCTCTACTACCACTAGAGTTTATCTGTTACAGTCATGCTACAGGTTCATATTATACATATTAAGTCCTGCACTGTATCCTGGCAATCTAGCTACAGAAGAGTTCAAAGATCTTGTGCCTCCGTAAAATCTTTAGAGATTTCCATTGAGCCTATGACCTGGACTGTCATGTCTGAACTATTCTTCCTGCCACTCCCACAAGTCTGACCTTTGTGTTGACACAATCTTCCCACTCACTTCCTGCCACTCTCTCTATTGGTTCTGCCATTTTCACGATGGATGAGCGCCTCTTCTGCGGCCCTATGTGTGTATGAAGTCCAGCTGACATGGTGGCAGGTTGTTTGGATATCCTGATACTACTTAGTAATAGCTCTCTTTTCTTTCATGTGAGCAATATGGCGGGACTCAAAAAGTCTTTGACTGCTGAGTGCCGACCCTCTACTAAAACTAGTAAAAGAACTTTCACGCAACTACGAACACACACCAACATAACAAACACCCCAAAGTAAATACACTGTACATATAGAATACAACACGGTGTATTCCGTATCACCCTCGGTACCAGCCCGACCGCGGGTAGGATCGCCCGACGGCCGTAGAGGTGCCTGCCCAACCGCAGGTAGGATCGCCCGACGGCTGCAGAATACACAGTGTTGTATTTTATTTATGTCATGCCCACCCGAGAAAACACACATTTCAATGTCCTCGAACAAAAAACTGTAACAACATTGATTCCAACCTCCGAATCCGGTATTCGAAATCACGACGGCACGCTCGAAATGCATTCTAAATATTCTATGGAAGCCTGTGTGATACAACTCCCAAACCCTATGTGATACGGATAGTTATTACACGGTCTGGAACACCTGTATCAAGCCCAGGCATAAAATAAATGGAGTTATCACCACTGTATGTGTACTCACCATGTCAGCAGTAAGATCAGGTAGGTGTGGCATGCGGGGCCTGACCAGGCTGAGTTGGGGAAGGCTGGACAGCTGCTGGCCGGACTGAAGCTTCTGCACGCTGCTGGAGTAGAGCAGCTGTGGGGGGGTCAAGACAAAAGAGTCAAAAACTGATGACACAACAACTTTCATAATTTTTTGGACAATTGGCACATTGGTCTACTTGATTTTTGCACAAATGTTGACATGATCACCAATCCTAAATGTAGCCTTTATCATTTCCCAACTAAGTCTTTTTTTGTTTTTCAACCTTTATTTAACCTTGAAAGTATACAATATACACTCATTCGGCCGAGGCCGTTTTTCAAGAGTTCAAGGGATATTCTTACCAACTTCCTTTAACAGAAAGACTACACAAGGGTCACTAGCAACTGTACTATGTATGCTACTAAGAATAAGTTCAGGTCTATGTGTAAAGCATTCTTTAGCATAGGCACAAACCTGGACATGCGTGATCTGCTTTAGGATATCACTGGTGTAGTCCTGCCAGTTACAGCAGAACTTCTTTAGCTCCTGTTCCCCCAGCCTGCACCTCTCCGTGAAGAACCTGTACATCTTCTCCCCCTCCCGGTACTGCTCCTCCAGCTCAGAACGGCACCAACGGAAGGTCAAGTTCAAGACCTGAAGTTCAGCTTGAGTCGCCCGCTCCCGAGCCTTTGTCAACTCTTCCGGTACATCGTGGCTGCAGTTCTGCAGCTGTTTCTCTGTCAGCTCTTTTTTAACAGCTGCCAGCTGAAGTTCAGCTTGAGTTGCTCGCTCTTGAACCTTTGTTAACTCTTCTGGAAAATTTTGTAGGGACTTATGAAGCCGTACTACAGAAAGCTGCAGTTTTTCCGTCAGGTCTTTTTTAACAGCTGCAAGCTGAAGTTCAGCTTGTGTCGCTCGCTCTTGAGCCTTCGTCAACTCTTCCGACACATCCTGGCTGCATTTTTGCTGCTGTTTTTCTGTTTGCTTTTTTTCAACAGCTGCCAGCTGAAGTTCTGCTTGAGTTGCCCGCTCCTGAACCTTTGTTAACTCTTCTGGAAAATCCTGCAGGGACTTCTGCAGCCGTGCTTCAGTAAGCTGGAGTTTCTCTGTCAGCTCTTTCTCAACAACTGCAAGCTGCAATTGCCCCTTTTCTACAGCATATTCCTTTGCTTTCAATTCCTTCTTGGCAGTTTCTAACTCCTCTAAAAGAGAAGTTATTGCTTTGTCCTGAAGTTCTGTCTTCTCCTGAAGCATCTGTGTCAATTCTTCCGTATTAGCTTGCAGAGTCATCTCATTTTCTTTTTTCTGCTGTAGACTTCTAACAACTTCCTGAGTTGCCCACTCCTGGAACTTTTTCAACGCTTCGGGGTCCTGCTGGCTGCAAATCTGCTGCAGGGACCTCTGCAGCTGTGCTTCAGTAAACTGCAGTTTCTCTGTCAGCTCTTTCTCAACGGCTGCGAGCTGAAGTTCTGTTTGGGTCGCCCGCTCCTGAGCATTTGTTAACTCTTCCTGAACATCCTGGCTGCAGTTTTGCTGCAGGGACTTCTGCAGCTGCGCTTCAGTAAGCTGCAGTCTCTCGGTCAACTCTTTTTCAACGGCTGCGAGTTGTAAGTGAGCCTTTTCTGCAGCAGACTCCTTTATTGTCAGTTCCTTCTTGGTAGTTTCCAACTCCTCTTCAAGGTTAGTCACTTTCTCCTGAAGTTGCTGTATCTGTTTTTTAGCTGCTGCATCCTGGCTGGAATTCTGCTGCAGGGACTTATACAGCTCTGCTCCAGTTTGCTGAAGTCTCTCCGTCAGCTCTTTTAAAACAGCTGTGATCTGCATGCAAGCCTTCTTTCCAGCAAGCTCCTTTACTTCCATTTCTTTCTTGGCAGCTATTAGCTGCACTCTAAGTCCAACTTCTACTCTCTGCATCTGTCTTTGATCTTCTAAAGCAGCTTGTACCTTCATCTCAATTTCTTTTGAAAACTCCTTCGTCTTTTTCAATTCTTCTGTGACATCCTGGCTAGAGTACTGCTGCAGTTTCTCTGTCAGTGCTTTCTCAACAGCTTCCAGCTGCAAGCGGGACATTTTTGCAGCAGATTCCTTTGTTTTCAGTTCTTTTTTGACAGATTCTAGTTCCCATTGAAGGACAATAACTTTCTCCTGTAGTTGATGCATCTCTTGTTCATCTTCTGGTACATCCTGGCTGCAGTATTTCTGCAAGGACTTCTGCAGTCGTGCTTGAGTCAGCTCCAATCTCTCTGTGAGCTCTCTCTCAACAGCTGCATGCTGTGAGTGCGTCTTTTCTACAGCAGACTCCTTCGTTTTCAGTTCCGTCTTGGCAGTTTCCAACTCCTCTTGAACAGAAGTTACTTTCTCCTGAAGTTCATGTATCTGTTTTGTAAATGCTGCACCCTGGCTGCTGTTTTGCTGCACGGAATTCAAAAGCTGTGCTCCAACAAGCTTCAGTCTCTCTGTCAGCTCTTTTTCAACATCTGCGTGCTTCAAGCGAGACTTTTCTGCAGCAGATTCTTTTGCCGTTATTTCTTTGTTGGCAGTTTCCAACTCCTCTTGCAGAGCAGCTACTTTCTCATTAGCTTGTGCAGTTGTCTCATCTAGGTTGTCCTCTGTCTCCTTCATCCTAGCCTCCATTTTGACGGTGTACTTTTTTATTGCCTCTTGAATTACTCTATCAAAATGTTCCTCTACGTTTTCCAACTCTCTTTCATAATCTATCATCTTATCTAAGTTGGAGTCCAATTGCGCTTTGGTCTGGTTCAGTTCTTGACGTAGGTTGTACTCAGTCATCTCTGCTTGGCACAGCTTTTCCCTTAACATTGAATTTTCAATTACATGCTCTGCATCCACATTTTCTTTGGTCTCACATTTGGTACTTTGATCGGTGAGAAGTTGCTTGTCAATATTGTTATTATTCTCGTTAGAGTTTGCTTGACAGTAAGTGTCGTCATGTTCTTGCACATCAATGTTGCTGTCTTTGTTTAAATCTTGAAAGAAAGTGTCCAAGGACTGCTCGACGGTGACCGTTTCTTCGTGAAAGGTTGGGAAGTCAACAGCAGGCCCACAGGAACATGGGGCATTCTCAGTGATAGCTGTCTCTCCACCAATGACTCCATCCTCTGTTATACTTTCAGGCATGTTTACCTCGCCGTCTGTTTTTGGCACCGAGACTGCACCATCAGAAGTGAAGTCTTCATCATCTGCTGAGTGATACATGTTATTAGAGTCAGTACTCAGATTACCAGATCTATCAAATACCTGCAACATTTCATCAGCTTCCTTGCACATCTTCGAAATGGCATCATCATAATCCATCACTTCATGACTTACATCAAGCTTTCTGGTTTCATCCAGCTCATCCTCCACAATATATGCCTCTTCAGGGACAGACTCTACTATTAATTCACTCCCTTTCACCAGTTGCTCATTGTTATCTAACTCTATGGCAAACTCTGTATGTTGTGGATTGGAAACGTCACCTGTTGCTATTTCTTCCACAAGCTCAGAGTTTTCGACCCCAACAAGCTCCACAGCAGCAGTGGCTCTACATTCGTCCTTGTTCTCATACATGTAGTTAGTTGGCAGGGTTAAACTGCTGTCCAGCTGTCCTGTCTGTCCAGTGACAGTTGACCAATGTCTGTTTCCACCACTGCTTGTAAATTGGCTGAAATCAGAATTCTTTTCTTCATCCCAAACAACCCACGATGCTTCAAACGTGTGCTCTGCCCCTCCCATCCCCTCACCGATCACCATGTCACCAGACCCTTTCTGGGCCGACTCACAAGGCCCAGTTTTTGACATTGCCTCTGGGAGGGAGACTTCAGATACGCCCTCAAGGTTGTAGTCTTCAAGGCTGTAGTCTTCAGGCCGAGTGACTTTGATACCGTAGGCTGACGCAATCTCCTTGAATGTAGATTCTGAATCTGTGTGGAAGGAATTGCATGCAGCAAATAAAGTAAACGTTTTGAGGAATAGGCGTGTTCTCTTGTTGAGAAATACAATCACTGTGTCCTATCATTTCAATCCAAAAATTCAAAAATCTCAAACATGTGCATCTAAGTCAAAATCAGTCAAAATTTGGATGGACATCTGAGCTAGATTTTAGCACTAAATTTTACGAATATAAAACAAGTACTGCAAATGCATAAGTTTGCTGTGATTTCATTTCAAGGTAGGGAGAAAATGGAGTATTGACGGCAGTTTTTAGTTGAAACAGGGTGGTAGGTGGGCAGAAGACGAAGATTGCACTTTCACGGTAGTTTCAAGTTTGCGTTGAAGAGGTTACAGCAAAAATGGAAAAATCAAACCATCCCAAACTTAAATACATTTACAGTAGTTATCATGATATTCATAACCTTTACCTGGTTCTTCAGAACCGTATGTTTCACCTTCCACAAACACATCATCAGAGCTACCCTCGCTGAAGGAGCACTCGGTTGGGATAAACTCCATCGCATTGGGGTTGATGCCACTGGTAGGCCTGGAGGAGCCTTTTAAAATGCACAGAGTTAGAAATACAGTTAAAGGCTATAACCAATCTAAAAGCAGCCCCAAAACTTGGTAGACTAAAAACTTCACAATTTAAACTTAACTACTTCATAAGAGAAAACGTTCTAAACTTTTACAATGTCTATTTTATCAACATTCTTTGAAGTAAATTTCCAGGAATAAAAGTGATTTCTTCCTTTAGTTAACCATTGTCTACATGTATGTCTAATTAGGCTGTGCAATTACTTAATTATCTCTCAGTGTAGCCATCAATACAATTGGTTAGGTCTTTCAATGGCTTCCATACATTATAACGTTGCTGTCTCCTTTTATAATGTCTGTAGCAGTCCTTCCCAGTGTGAGTTGTTCAAACCTTACAGTCAGGTCTTATGCAGCATGTACTTACTACACAAAACTGGTGTGTTATGCCTAAATGAGATTTACCGGTAATGGGAAACCAAACAAACAAATACGACACAAACAAACTTTGTCTACCTGCATTATTCTCCCAGCTTCCCTGCCCGCTGTCTGCAGAAGTAACAGTCACGCGTGGCCTTGGCTCCTCAGACAGGAAAATCTTCCCGCCCTCCTCACTGAACCTCGGGCTCTGTAGTAGAAAGGCCTTCACACCCCCACTTTCCTGTTGGACAAAATTTGAACACAATTACAGTAACTGTACTTTCCTTTCCCAACATACTTTATTTGCTTTTCATATACCAAGCAGGCATTCCGCAAAGTATCAAAATCGGTTTCTTAACTAGGGTTCTACCGATGCTTAGGCCACACCAATTCTATTTGTTGCTTCTCGGATCTTTTCAGAAAAAAATTGGAGCAACAGGGCGGAACAAAAATTAAAATAAATTTTTTTGCAAATAGTCTGAGGTGAAGATAAGGGTTTACATAACATAAAGAATAAGAGGATCATTCAAGTTTCAGCTTTGTATGGCTCATTTTATGCAATGCACCCCTTTCTTTGATCTAGTGCTATGATGTCAGTAACAAAATTAATTTTTGCCATGTAACATATGGATTGATATTGAGAAATAGTTGTTTCAAATAGATGAAAAATTATAACTTATAATCAATGTGACCATACTTTTTAGGTATGTGCAGGCCTTTATAATCTATTTTGGTGGCTATTGAGTTTAACAACTGAGCAGATAATAAAATTGAGTTACGATTTGTAAATGGGAGAAGTGACCCAATTTTCTCTTTTTTTTCAAAATGGGAAAAACAGGACAGGCTATTCTGAGAAGCAACAAATTAAATTGGCGTGGCTTAAACAGGGATTTTTCAGCTCTATCTCAAAGGTTAATTTGTAACCTAGTGTGAATTCGGGGCACGCAGCATAATTGGGAAAATATAGTAATATCAAGATTTCGAATGCAGGGTTATTTAATTTTCTAAGCTAAGTTAGATATAATTGTAATATGAACATTTCTAAAGAAAGGACAAACATGCTAACAGTAATATAAAGACAACACATTATCACTTTACTCAGTATAGATTGTTGTATGTAACATGCATTAAGACCAGCAATAACATGAGTTTTTTTCTAGTTTCTAGAAGTCTAAAGAAGATTCTCTTCTAGAAGTACCCATCCTCGTTCACCAGGACCCTTCCGCTCCACGTTACATCGCTCGCGTAAAGGGCCCTGGTAACATGGGCTGGCATCCATGGTTATTGCAGGTCGACGAGACTTGCTCATGAATAATTAATGAGCTAACCCTTATTTGGCACAAACGGCAGCTGTAGCTCATGAATAATTAATGAGCTAGCCGTAACACGTAACCTGATTGGTTGATAGCTTCCCAGCGTTCTTTGCGCGCTGGCTTCCGATGAGAGGAAGCAAACGGTTTTTAACCCCTCTGATTGGCTGAAGCTGTTTTGGTGGCGATATCGTCATAACCATGGATTCCAGCCCATGTTACCAGGGCCCTTTACGCGAGCGATGTAACGTGGAGCGGAAGGGTCCTGGTGAACGAGGATGGAATTACCTTGATGAGCTGCCTTGCTTCTGTTGGCATCCCCATGAAGAGCCCTAACACAGGCTGGTCCCTCTCACCCAGCGGGCCATGGTTACCAAGCAGGGTCGCAAACTCTCTGTTGATTGAAGACAGCATAAAGAATTATAAATTTTGACTAATAAAAATAAATAAATAAAAATAAAAAATAAAAAATAGAAATGAAAAAAGAATTAAAGAATTTAAAAAAAGAATTATGAACTTTCTTTACTTCTTCTTGTATTATCATCTTAATGGAAATGTACAAGATACACGAAGAAAACAAAGGGAAAGTAAGAAAATTTGATGGTACATTTAGATTATCATAACGACATCCAGTCGGTCCATAATACAATATTATGAGTGTGTCCACCTGGAAACAGCAAGTGTTATTTGAGTTCATGGAGTAATATTTTAGAAATATATTTATCTGCCAAATCCCTGGCTTTGCATGCAATATGCAGTTTACTTTAATGTGCTGTTTGGCCAAAGTATGATCAGATTTTGCTATGCGCAGCCATGGAACAAACACAACTAGAGTTAAGTATTACTATTAGTGCTACATATACTTCAGGTTTGCTATGTTAGTTTAGCGATTACGGGATCCTTTTATAAAAATGAATTGGTATTGATATATGAATCTTTCTTTTCATTTGAGTTGAATGTGTGATAGTTGTGTGCCGATTTGCTAAAAATAGAGAGAACGTAACGACCCCAAAAACACCCCTCCCAATAAATGGTATGGCGACCCTGTGACGTCACAATTCAAGATGGCGGCAACCACACATGCCTATGGATCCAACAAAGGTTTTGTTACGCAAACCTGTAAAAAAAGCTGCACCTTACCTGTAGAGACTTTTCTTCAGCTCTGTTACTTCCCAGTCTTCCCAGCCTGCCCCCCAGTTAGACCCAGTCTGTCCACTGGCACAGTCGGGCTCGCTGTATGTGGTGGTGTTGGAGAAACTCTGGGACTGGTACGAAGCAGGGGGTGGAACACTGGTGGGGGGGAACTGGCCAGCCTGGGGGGTATTACAACTCTGCTGCTGTATGGGAGGGGGGTACCTGCTTGGAGGGGGGTGCTGCACCGGTATGGGCAGAACAAAGGGCTGATATGTCACTGGACGGTGTCGGAGGGGGCGTGTACGCACGTTTTTCGTGGGGAATCTCGGCTCCATGGCGGGATGGGGTTCCGCAGTCGTACTGTTTGAGTTCACTGTATGACCTTGAACTTGCACAGGGCACTGCTGGTTTGCGCCGGATATTTGGACGTTAGGATAAACATTTGGAGTCACAACGGTAACAGGGTAGGCATGTATCGAAAAAGGACGCGGCAAAAAGGCCAGCTGGTTTGGGGGCCCTGGTGCACTCTGAGTATTCACATTTCCTGGATACATAAGGGGCCTTGTGCTTGTTGGTGGCAGGAACCTGTGCTGAGCAGCAGTAATATGGGGTAGATACTCCACAGGGTTAGGGGGCCTTGCACATTGAGTGGATGGCAGGGACAGTGGGGTGGGGGGCCTTACAAAAGTTGGTGGATTCCCACTGGACGCTTGAGGACCAAAGCCAATCATGGACGGAGCAGGGCACCTCTGAGCAGACCCTCTGGAATAGGAAAAATAAATCAAAATTCCATAAAAACAAGTTCAAGGAAGACAATGTAATTTTCTGGATCCTCCTTTTTTCCATCCATCTTAAATCACAATGTACATCTATACACAACTGCTAAATATTTCACAAAAGTTCATATCATCAGGCAGTCTTAACTTCAAGTTCAAGTCATTCTAGTATTTCTACTGTTAGTTCCAGAGCTCCCAAAGCGCAAGTGTGGGAGCCCTGGAACTATCAAGGATGACTCAGGCTATTTCTATTGCTACTGTACTGTAAAATTCACAAAGTCATGCAATGTGTGTTGCTAAATGTGAAAATATTTGAAATTGGAGGAATATGAAAACAGCCTTTAAGAGATGAGGTCAGTAGTATTTTAGCTAGTTATGAGCAAGAAGACATAAATTTAGAATATACGGCACGCAAAGAGATTGCTATACGCTATAGTCGCAATACTTGTACGGGTAGTATAGTCAGATTCCTTCTTTCTAATGCCACATCACACACTCATGTTTTCCACCGCTACATGTACATGTAGGAGAAAGGAAGCCATACTGTTTCCGCATGCTTCCCGGGTGCCCTGCTGAATACGCGAACATTCTCCCTCAGGCGAGACAGAGGAACGTTAGGTCTAGGAAGAAGCAGCTACATACCGGCTGGATCGGGAAAATGCTCGGGTTGGTTTCTCATGACGACACATCAAAAAGCATTACAGAAATTCCATGCACATGTACCAAAGCCAATTTCTCAAAGCAGAAGTTAATCGATTGACATAAGCTCAGGTTAAGATAGTAAATATACAGGAGCACAACAGACTAGCAAAGACTGCATAGTGACAGGAGGCCATGACATCTGTACTAAAATACACTAGTGGTAGCCACAAACTTATCAGAATGTGAAAATCAAAGCTCAGGCATTGGAAGGAGCAGAAGAACAAATCTAGACAGAGGTTGGATATCCTTTACTCAGTCAGGGATTTCCTGGACGATTCCAGTGAAAACAGTACATGCAGGTGTGTTACTGTTAATAGGGGAAGGTGGGCACTAAGATTCGAAGCTTCACGGCTAGATCAGCAACACGGGCAAAGATGTACTGTAGTTCAAAGCCATGGGCATGTGCATGTGCAGTTTAATCTGTGAACCGACTTATAACTTTAATATGATATAACCAGCAAGCTTGGAGAATCACTGTGCATCACTTGGACAAAACTATGATACAGGGGAAAAAAAGAAGATACCTGCCTCACCCCACTTGAAGAAATGCAAAGAAAGTTCATTATCCCCCAGTGGAATACCCTGCCTGGCACGGTTGCGACGGCTCCCATCGTTAAGTCGTTCCGTGCCAGGCTGGAGGCCTGCCCGCCTTAGCCCGGGACCTCAACTCCCCCCCTACTTTGCCCCTGAAGGGGCTATTTGGGGGTACTAGCAATGTACAGTAGATGTATACACCTGAGAATATGGCTACATGAAGACCAAGCAGGTAGGGTGGCTAGGGTTCAGACTCTGCTACTAGAGTGTGCACATAGAAGGAAGGCAGGCACCTGTGGTATGTGTTTGATGTTAGTAATTACCTACATAACTAAGTCTACTGTTGCCATGGTAACATGAGAGAACACATTTTTCTATGGCAAATAAAGCATAGCTCACCAGAATTAGTCTGCAAACAGCGCAGCAAATGACTCATATATATTCAAACTCTGTAAATGCATTTACTTTTGCAGTGGTTTCATTTTGCGGCAAAAGGAGAGAAAAGGATGTTTTGTGTTTGAAGTTCAAAGTTGAAAATATTCTGTAATCTGTAGTAAAATATGTATTCGTGGTGTTATGATTTCGGGGTAAAAGACCACTGCTAAAAAAACGTAAAAATAAAACAACCAGACATTATTTTTTCAGGACTTACAGTATTTAAACCTCTGTACCTGATGTTACAACTTATAAACTTTAAGGTGCACAATCCAAATTATGCAAGCTGAATGCAAAGTGAAAACTTTGGTACACGTAAGCTCATTGTTATCCCTCTCTTTTGAATAATGAAGTTTCAGGAACAAAACCACATTCCCTTTTGTCCTTTATAAATTGTTTAACATGACAGTGTTCGGTTCCTTTCAGCTCACCTTTCAGTGTTCACTGATACTCCAACATCTTTTTCACATTCAAATTAATAGACTTTGTCATCTCTGCATTTTTTCCACTTCTTTCATTGTAACTCCACAGTATTGTCATGATGTCAATAGACATAAATCTCCAATAAATGACTACATAACTTTACTTTATGGAAATTTGCTAGTTGGGACAAAAATAATTTTCACCGTGCATCCAAAATTGATGAAACTGTATCTTCATACAGTTAATATGACAGGTATAACAAAAAACATAGGTGCATATTCAAGGTGAAATTCTTTCCCCGCACAGTCACAGGATAATCAATCAACCAAACCCGGCCTTGACATGTAGCAAGGAGGTTCTAACTTTCTTGGAGACAGGGAGGAGGTGCCTATAACCTCCTTGGAGACATAGGAACCTCCTTGGAGACAGCTACCGTTTCATATGACATGTGGGCGAAAAGACAAATCACTTTGTTTTGAAACGAAAAACGTCCTCAGGGAAAAGCGTGAAAATTCCCATAGCAATGACAAAGCGAAGTGATACTACATGTACTGTAATTCTTGTTTCTTTCACTGTAACTTTATGTTAGGTAATTACTGTTTAGACTTATCATCACTGTGAAAAAAAATTGTTGTTATTATCTATGATTCCTTCACACATCCGTTCTGTAAACCACTTGCCGCCATCGTGGATGTCCATTTTCCTTACACCGTGGAATTTTGCTACCGTGAAGATAAAGTGAATTACAGTAGTGAGTTTGTTCTTTCCCATGATAGAGGGGGAGGGGGGCTTGGTGTTTTTCTCATGACAATTTAAACTAGTACTGTATTTGTTTGATACCTTACAATGGTTAATGAAAAACATAATTTACAGACCTGTCAAATTAACTTACATATCTGCAGGTCGAGAACAAATTCCTGAATACGAATTCAGGAAAATTAAAGAGTAAACTTCTAACTTTACAGCATCTGTGGTGAAATTTCGATACTCAACGAATCCTAATGAAAAGTTTTCGGGGTCACCAAAGGCCAATTACAAAAGGCGTTACTTTTCTACACCACATGTGGCCTGGGAAAATTTGACAACAAGTTCACTAGTACTATAATCGAGCACACAAATTTAGTAAAGAAAATTTGAGGGATAGATTCGGTCTTGGACTTATAGCTACGTGAAGAAAACTGTTACTAAACGTTCTGGCCACGTAAAATTTGCTCGCGATTATAATTTGATGCAAGCATCATAATTTCCCCCACATTTCACAAAATAAACAAGTATGCTAGAATTTGTTTGAACCGTTTACCTTGCGTACAGCCTTCCAGTGTACGGTTTCCCACTCGTCGAGACACAGTAGCAAGGAAATTAAGAGTTTGTTGAGCTGGAAACGACAGAAAGTCCACGAAGTGTCCACGAGACACTGAAAATTTGCCGCGACTTTCAACTCAGCTGTTTTGACCGCAGTACTTTCCTCTTCATACGCGTCTACAAAGTAGTCCAGAACTACCGTACAAGAAAGATCGCTGTTTACGCAGATTTGGGACCAATTTTACCCTAAACAAGTTATTACATTGAATACACAATAAATAGTATGAATTATAGATAAAAATGATTTCTGATCTCTGTTTTATGTGAAGAGATTTGGTCCTTATTTATTACTCCGCCAGACTGAAACCAACGCCTCAAAAACATGTGGGAATTTGGCGCCAAAATGTTTCTTTGCATAAATCAGTTTCGGTATTTCCCTAATGCATTTCTTTCGAGGAGTGTGTTTTTGATGTCAATTAGCTCGTCGCTTTGGGTATTCGAGGAACATAAAACACTCAAAGCGTGTTTAGACGGATGTTTTGTAGCAATACCGTATGGGCCCGACGCTTCACTCAAGGTTAATTGTAACAGCTTGTTTCAATTACCAACACAAAAGACGTCATGTTGATTCCATTGATAAGCTAAAATGGCTTGTCAGTCAGTCTATTCCAGACTTATTGTTATCCATTTTGTGATCTATGCTCAGCGTCCACATAAAACACAACCGACAACGCTGAGTCGGATAGATTTGTTGCCTGAGTGCCAGCCTTTTTAGCTTCCGTATCCTTTAACTATTACTCCGCTCCTCGCTTGGGTAGCGCAACGGAGCTAGGGTAGCGGACGGAAGCTAAAAAGGCTGGCACTCAGGCTAATAAATTTGTACGTCGTAGAATACACATTTCCGAAGCCGAGATTGCGTTTTGTTATTATCATATTTGAAGTTCTTGAAAGATGTACAAACAGACTTACACAACACTCGGCTACTACTTGGGAATCGACCAAAAATCACCCATTTCCAATCGCCATTATCTTTAATATCGTTTTTGCAGCCAAGAGAGCTAACGTTATATGTCTCCAATTTGGATGGATGGCATTACAGACAGTTTATCAAACGAATGAAAATGGAGGTTAAAACGTCGTGGACTCCACACACATACTTTGATGAGTTACCGCTGTTTATTCAAATTATTTCAATAGTGCAGGTTTGCTTCTTTTTTGCTTATTTTCCTAACGCCAACAGCTACGGTTACCGTACCTTCTCTCCTGCAAAGTTCCCCATGACTCTCCCTGACACCCAAGTCTTTCTTCTGTCTCTAGGGCCCAATCAAAAGCCCCTGCTAGTTCCCTTGTGTCTCCGCCATTGGTGGAATGTTGTCCCGGGTAGTCCGACGAAGCTGTCATATTGGTCCCGAAGTCCCACAGAAACCGCTTAGGTTTAAGTACGCCGCCTTGCGGAACTTGGCCACTTGGTCGCAGACCTTGGCCTTACCGAACACGGCAACAAAAGTATTGCCTGTCCAGGGACCAGCGATTACATGTTGTGGACAGTCCTTCGTTGCGTCTTGGTCTGTTTTAGGGCTCCATAACGCTATCTTTTACGGCATATGTGCAAGAGAACGGCTAGTAAATGATGCACAGAACGTTGGAAAGAACCACAACTGCCAGTGTTCTGTTGGCATGTTCCGTAGAACACACAAAGTTGTGCGTCGCGCTCTGGGTTTTCTTCGTACGTTCGTTTGCGTTTTATGGGTCAGTTTCCACGTATTATTTTTCACTAAGCGTACGTCCCCTTTCTTTGTACCTGTTAACATGTTATTCAAAATTTGAAACTTAATGCAGATGACGCTCGGCGCCATATGTTCTTGACATTTTGGCGTTGTCAGAATTTCTCAACGCGCCGTGAGGCTAGGTGTGGTTTGGAGACCGTTCGTTGCAGAGGATTCATTCACAAGTGACTGGAATCTGGACAGCGGCAGAACGCTGGCGCCAAAAAGTGTACCGAACTGTGAAGTTTTAGTATCGTTACCGCCGACAGGCGATAAATTTAGTTGTCACTTAACGTTAGCCTCCACCAGGCCTTCCTACGGGGAAAGGGATCGTAAAATTCGGCCAAAAAGGGAACCCATCTCCCTGAGCGTCCGGTCAACCTCTTTGGTAGCCGGACTCCCCTGGAAGATTATTCTCCCCATTAGTTAGCGTAGAAGTCAGCGTAGTCAGTCTAATAATGACTAACTAACGTCCAGCATTGGGTAGGCGACATAAAGGCTATATATCGCCTGTATATCGCCCTCGGCTAGGACGTCAAATGGAGGTCCCGTGTTTTGGGAGAGCCACATGTGCAGGCAGGTCCTGTGCCGAACAGATCTTCAACCTTCGCTTGATCTGTGAGAAGTACAGAGAGCTCGGGAAACCGGTGTACCACACTTTTGTTGACTACAAGAAGTGTTTTGACAGAGTATAGCAGAGGGATTGTGAACTCCATAGAAGCACTGTATAAGTCATCACAAAGCATGGTCATGACAGGGGGAGAGTTCAGCGAGTGTTTCCCTACGTCAGTGGGAGTTCGCCAGGGTTGTCTCCTTTCGCCTACACTCTGCAACATATTTCTGGAGAACATTATGAGAGAAGCCCAAGCACCAAAGGTGTCACCCATCAAACTTTCAGGACGCATAATAACTCACCTTCAATTTGCTGATGATGTAGACTTGCTGGCCATGATGGTTTGAAAGAGGATCAGCAACTCCAGACCAGCAGCCTGGACTCCACAAGCAGGAGGTATGGTATGGTATGGAGATAAGCCTTGAGAAGACCAAGTGCCTTGTATCTGGGCCGTCAGACACCACAGCCCAAGTCACAGTGAGAGGTACAGAACTGGAACAAGTCAGTGAGTTCACTTGGCTCTGTCCAGACAGAAGACTGTGGTTCAGCCAAAGAGGTGAAAGTCAGGATTGCTAAGTCAACCCTTGCACTGTCAAAACTCAAACACATTTGGTCCAGTCATAATATCTCCATGTCAACCAAGATCCGTCTACTACGTTGCCTTGTGTTATCAATATTCCTGTATGGCGCTGAGTCATGGACATTAAATGCAGAAATAGTGAAGAGAATCAACGCGTTTGAAATGAACTGTTATCGCAGACTGCTACGAGTGCACTGGACATCACACACCACAAACAAAGAAGTCAAGAAACGCATCCATACTCTGCAAGGCCCACTTGACAGTTTCCTGTCCTTAGTTAAAAAGAAGAAACTGGAGTGGTTCGGACCTGTGTCCAGGGCGAAAGGCACACTTTCACACACAATTCTTCAGGGAAAAGCGGAGGGTGCGCGGCCGCGGGGACGTCCCCGTCGGTCGTGGATCACAGACCTAAAGGAGTGGAGCGGTCACTCAGCCAACCAGATGACCAGACTGGCGGAAGACCGCCAGCAGTGGAGAGATTTCACTGAGAGCCATGCTGCCCCGACGGCTGACTAAGCTATGGGAGAGACGTGACGTGACGTGACATGTGCACACCCCGCGCACGTAAAAAAACCCACCACACCTTTCGAAAAATAGTAGGAGCATGCCCCAGCCGGTATGCGATAGTCCAAATCCTTCTCATGCTTCTGTCTGGAGTTGGTGATTCATTTCAAATCACCCGGATGGAGGCCAGGCGAACCTCCATCTCGTATCAGCCATACGGCGATTTACACCATTCACCCGGACGGGAGACCTGGCGCATCCCCGTCTTGTATCAGCCAACGAAAGGGTATGTGACCCCGCAAGGGGCGGTATAACCCCGACGGTGCATGTCGCGCGTAAACACGTCGCACGTAAGCACGTCGACTACCTACCTAGCCTCCTTCACAGACTTCCTATGACAGCGGCGTGTATATTGGGGGGGGGGGGGTCTCTAAAGGGAGTTGTGTAGCCAAGGGAGTTGTGTAGCCGAGGGACGGCCGCTGTTCATTGGAGAACCTCCCCCTCCCCCCTAAATATACGCCGCTGTCATAGAAAGTCTGCGAAGGAGGCTACTACCTACCTACCTATCGCCTGTATTGGGATAATCGGGTATAGAGCAAAAAGACGGAAACGTTGCTGTGAGAACCTGCACGGACAATGTTTATTACGAAAACAGGACGAAATTCACTGGTAACGTTATAGACGTGATCATAGTGGGCACGCGGTAAATGAACGGGTATGCTAAGGTGTACTTTGTGGGTGCAAGAAAATAGACCTGTCCCTGGTGCTGATCTGCGATCATCTAAACACACTAGATTATAACCGGACTCTATTCATGACACGGAACTTCTGGGCGTGAGCGCCTGCCATGGTACCTACGTTTATCAATAATAATAACCTTTATTGTACATGCATGCCCTATCACGGGCTAAATACAGGCATATAGGTACAGAATACATGGTAATGTTCATATAATGACACACATAGTTTCTAATACTAATCTAATACAATGGTTCTAAAACTACACTAATTCATAGGTTCGGCTTCTTCTTGTCTCTTTGTGATGTTAGAAATATAAGTTATAAATATAAGAGCAATAGCTAGTCGGGCAGCCTTGGCTGCTGTACATTGTACGCAGCCAAACAAATAAATAAATAAAATAAATAAATATAAGTTGAGATGGACTTGTTTAATAATGTGTGGTAAAAACGCATGATAAAGTGAATTTCTTAATATCAGACATAAATTGAAAGGGTGGAAACGTTCCCATAATATAATCAAACTAAATTTTTCTATCCTTGTTATATAAATTTAATATATAAACTATAATTTACAATTTATCGTACGTACCGCGATGGTTTTGTAACGCTATAAAGTATTTCGATTATTTTCTTTTGATTTTCAAATGACTATTGGCGATTTATCAGTTGATTGCTTTTCAGTGAAAGTTTGTGAGGAATACACAGGAAGAAAAATAGCATTTGGTTTGTTTGTATTTCATACCCGGTAAACCGCCTCATGGCGTAACACATCAGGTCATACTGAAGAGTATGAGCTAAATGTCCGGACAGATTTGTTTGATCCACTCACATCGGGAAGGACCCGTACTCTTTTCAATAAGTGTGTTGGGTTCTTTTACGTGCTCGAAGTGTGGCTCTCCACAAACACGGGGCCTCTATTTAACGTCATATCCGAGGGACGTCCCTAACCGAAGCTAGGTACTCATTTTCACCTGAGCAAAGTGAGGCAAGGACACAACGTCAACGGGAAAGATCAGAGGACATCGGCTACGAAACCCAGGATCTGGGTTCCGGACCAAACAGCCGGCCACTGCGCCACTGCATTGCGATAATCTTGGGGATCAGTGGCTGGACTGTCGTGTTGTAGAAAGCTTGAACCTTCCTGGGTTTGAGAGCTCTTCTAAGAAGACAGAATCCTGCGTCCGCGCAGCGACGTCAGGATATGTTCCCCTGATACGTTGCAGTCACCACAAAATGTCTGTGATTAGGACAATAATGGATTGTGTCCATTTCTAAAGCTACTACAATCTCTGTCATCATAATAAAGGAACATAAAAGTGCTGAAAGAAAGATAAAGTATTAGCCGTTTGCTACCTGGAGATTCAAAAGCAATCTCAAGACGTCTCAAGGATAGACCCTTGCACTTAATGCTCTTTCTCATGGGGAATTGAGATTTACGACTTACCCTTTCTTAATGTCGTTACAGTTTTTATGTACACATAAAAAACGCAGTCGTGATACTGCAAGTGAGCTTTTGGCGCAAAAGCTTATACCCTCATTTTACTAGGCCTGCGATCTTGCCACGCGCTCTCTGCGACCTCAAATTTAACAGAACGAATTTCATAGATACAAAACTGATCTTTTTACGCTTGTTGTCTTTTCAGTCATACTTGTACATTTTGCATGATATTCCAATTATGAAATCAAGGATTAGACAAATCCGATTTAGGTCGCAGGAAGAGCGCAGCGCAATCGCCGTCTGATAGAATGGGGGGCTAAAGAGGCACGTTGAAAAAGAGCAGACAAAGATGGAGCGTAATTATAATTATACTAGTTAGAAATGACGCCATTTTACAAAGATGCCATTACAAGCTAGCCTGAGTGTCACCCTAATAAGTTCCAGGCTCTCCCCTCACCAAAGTATACTAATAACAAGCCACCCACAATAATCCAACACCTGACGCAGATACTAGTACATGTACGTAGTCTCAGACCTTTGCCCATTGACTAATAATGTAAGTAATGTTGGTCTAAGTGTTTTATGTGTTTTAGTGGTCTGACCTATCACTCATTTCTAAAACACAGGGTGCACGTAAGCTTACACTGGCTCCCATCTTAAGTGCCTCCTACCATTTCTACGAAAAAAAGGCAATAAAATGTTTTTTCTCGGTATTGCGTAGGCAGCTCGGAAAAAAAGCTTAGAGACTTGTTGGTCTGAGCTTGTAATGTTTAGATTATCCTTTAACACTTAAAGCATTTGCAACTAGAGTTCCCCACCTCATACATTCGCCAAATGATTTTAACCTTTATGACTGATGTATTATGAGTGTTTCTCATTGATTATGCAAATAAGGTCCTCATTTGCATAATTTATATTCAAGGATGTTCTCCTTTACGTAACTTCCAAATGTCACATGTATCAAAATTGCCATCATTTACCAGTGTAGAATCATAGTAGTTTATCTATCAACAGTCCTTTCTTCCTCAGTTACAAAAGGGGCGCGAAATCGACCTTGATCTATATCTTCCCAAGACCAATCCACATACCAAGTATCATCACAATCCATTCCGAGGTTCTTAAGATATGCTGACTTCAAATATTCGGAAACAGACGAACTATCATTCTATGTGTAGTGCACTAATTGTGTACAGGGGGCTACGTTTTTCATTTTCTATGCCTCTTCTGGGAATCTCCTCCTAGACTACAAAAAGACAGATATACATACATACAGACAGACAGATAGACAGACAGACAGACAGACAGACAGACAGACAGACAGACACAAAATAATACCTCCGTTTCTTAAGGTTCTTAAGTTATGCTGACTACAAATATCCGGAAACATAAACATGGTACACTAAATCTCATGTGCAACATACTAATGGCTAACACCATTCCACTCTTAGTGTTTGCCAGCAAGTCTTACAATTGGCCATTAAGCTCTCGCGAGATTCAAGCGTGATTTATATTTGGATTATGATGACGGATGACGAGACCACAACAGCTCAGCCATTGGTCAGGTCTTACATCACCATGGTTACATCGCATAAAAGTTCTTGCAGCCACTACGTCCAATTAGACCTTGGTGGCTTGTGAAGTATGGGTGTGCTGCTTCTAAGTTCAGTTATTTTGGGCGATCTTGACTAATGCAGATATAACTGTTGTAAGAACTTATTTTCAGTCGTAGTGCAGACAGACCACCTGTAGAAAGCAGACCGCGCGGAACTGAGAAGTGAACTAGTAGATATACATTTTTCGAGCGCCCGAGTTTAAAGACCTAGTGTCCTTGTGGGAAAAAGAAGCAGCAGGTGAAGCTGTCAGGCAGTCGGCCATCGCGGCGAGGGTCGGTCTTCAGCCACATGCAGACGGGGTAGTGAAGCCTCCGCTGTTCCCACCGTAGTGTCGGAGAACCCGCGGGACCTCTCGCGGGACTTCTCGCGGAATCCTGCTCGGCAACTTGAAGATGGCCAGCCGCTACAAGATAACGGTAACATTTGGCTACATTTTTGTAACATTTATAGTGACAATATCAACAGGTGCATGCCACAGCAGAGTAATGAATTGGCAAAACTTCTAGAATCCTTTATCTATACACAATATAGATGGATCTTGATAGATGGATATGACTATACGTGTTTTTCTATGGGATATCTAGTTTCAGGATGGCTTTACAAAAACTTAACACTCCTAGCTTGCTTCTATGTTGAGAGAATTAACGAAATACGTTTATTATTTTCTGAAGCAGTTATCATTCCAATAATGCGTTTCGAAAAGAGGTATCAGAAACATATATTTCTACAAAACATATGAGTGAAGCGGTCACAGATATGGATGTTATTTTTAATGCACGGTTAACCGTCGCCTGTGTAAGTGTTAGGATTTTACCATGGTCAATACTGACCGACGGAGGCCATATATATATAGTGTAAGTGTCTAAGGTGCACACGTGAGCTTAGTCGGTGTCATGAACCTGGCCCAGTGTCAACTATGCGTCTATTTATAGATATAGAGTTAGTTTAAACGAAATCTGTACGTTAATCTTGTTCGGTGTTACCACATGCGTATAGTGTCCGTCTAAGTTGCAATCCTGGCCTCACAAAAATGGTGCACTACATCGACTGGAGTATTACATCGACTTGAAGACAGTAGACACGTGGACCACTATAGCATTCTAAATGCTTGGGTCAATGGGAAAAATGACCAGAGGGACCTCAAAAAAGTGGTCACAATGACCAGGTGGTCCTTGTGCAGAGGTGGTCACTAGTACAGGTTTGACTGTCTATTTCTGGGATATTCATTTTGTTTTGCTGAAAACAGCCAATTAGAGAAGTAGTTAGGAAAACAAAATTTGGCGCCAAAGGTAATATAGCAATGTTTACGGGTCAAGACCTTGTTACGCCCGAAAAAGATATTTGATTGGTCCCGACATCGCAGAGCTTTTACTTTGGATGGTTCCACTTATCTAGACCAGTTAAAAGGAAATTCAAATGAGTTGGTATCATACACCAGTTTGTTGTTATATAGGCAGTTAGAGTATGATATATTCAATTTATTATTACAAAGAAATGGGAAAAAGCAACAACCTATGAAAGTGCTAGTAATCTGAAAAACGTATTGCATACAACCAATAGTTGAAAATATCTTCGAAGGAATGACGTCATGCGTGGTTTGCACTTAAGAATGTTTGTGCCAAGTAAATGAATCTCGCTAGTAATTCAGAGCCATTTTCAAAAATCCCATATGTTAAAAACATCATACGCGTTGTAAGAGAATCTTTTCAATGGCACCTTGCCATCCAGCAACATTCATATTGTATGGTCAAGAGCGCTAGCACAAAAAAATCATGTGGCGTAACGGTTGAACATTCGGCCGTCAAACAAGGCAACCCGAGTTCGAGTCTGGACGTGCGCCCCTACGTTGTGCCCTTGGGAAAGGCACCTAACACAAATTTCCTCACTTCAATCAGGTGTAAATGAGTACCTAGCTCATCTAGGGTTAGGGACGTCCCTTGGGTAGGACGTTAAATGGAGGTCCCGTGTTTGGGGAGAGCCACACCCCGCGCACGTAAAAGAACCCACCACACCTTTCGAAAAAGAGTAGGGGCATGCCCCGATGTGCGATGGTCCAAACCTTACAGTCTGGTCTGGGTTGACATCTTGAAAAGGTGATAGTCACCTGTTATGTCATTCCTTCCACAAACGTGGTAATTCTAAATAAATAAAAAGTGGCTGACGGGATCTGATCGTCCTATAAGCCAACGGCACAGGATAAGAAATTAAAGAAAATTGTACAAAACTGTAAAACTGTAGTGTCAACCAGACGACCATTTTGTGCTCCTTGCAATTGAGCTGCAGAAACAACTAAAATACTGCTATGGTGCCCAAAACCAACGTGCACCATTTTGCCCATACTATACTAGCAGACGACATGCCGAAGTACATACAAATATATCAAAGGGATCCTGAGTTATAGCGCCCGGCAAACACACAGACACAATCAACCGCAATACCCCGTAGGAGGTGAACCCCCTTCACGGAGGTAAAAAGCTTTAATCAATCCCACTTGTAGGGCTTTTCTCCTGTATGAGTTGTCTTGTGTCGGAGTAGAGCAAACCAGTGCCATGTCCTAAACCCGCACTCCCCTAGCCTGGAAACCATACCATCGGGGGCGCTGGGAGAGATGCCTGCCCGCCCAGACAGCTTAGTCCGCTCGGGGGTGGGTTTACGGCCTTGTAGGATTAAATTAGTTCGCTCCCTAGGGTGGCGGCGGAACTCTCTATGGCAGCTAAAGTAGACAGGCTGCGAAATTCTTTATGGCAGCTAAAGGAGTCCTAAACTCCAGAAGGCGGTGTCATTTTCCACTAGATTATGTATCAATCAATACATAATCAGCCGACTTTGTACAGAAATCCGCTTGTAGTGAATTACACAAGGTGTGTATTTTAAAACAATATGATACTCACTAAACCCCTGCAGACCCTACCAGTGTATTCCCTATGCGTAAACATACATTTTTAAACGTCGATATTTTCGGCGTAAATGAGGGTGGTTAAAGCTTTAAGCACAATAAGAAGGCCAGTTGTTAATAAGATATAAAAGAACACATAGCAAGACGAGTTTTTCTTAACCACCCTGACATTCTTTTTGTAATTTAACTTTTGTCAGGCATTGTCAGGCACATTGTAAAAAACACATAGGCTGAGGTTCACCTGTGGAATTTGGTAGAATACTGAATGCTTTTGGATGCGCACGAGACCAGTGAGTACGTTATCGAATACTGTAAGAAATATTAATTTCTACTTCCTAAAATTACCATCCATTGGAAAATAACTCCCCCCTCTGGGGTTTAGGACTCCTAAACAGGCTGACAGAAACGGTTCAATAAAGCAGACTGGGCCCGGGAAAACACCCCTAAGCCGACCCCTAGAGACTGGGACCAGGCTAGCACTCCCCACACATGTAGGGTGGTTTCTCTGTGTTGAGTTCAGGCATGTGACTTTTTACCTGTGCTACATGTGATGATGATAAACTGTCAGTAAGGTTCCCATCAAAAGTTTTGTCACATGAAACTTATTATTTTCTTTAACTGAATAACACTAGAGACGTTCAGTAACTGCGTGGGTTGAGTCATGACGTATTACATGACCCCCTCGCACACACGCCATTCTTAAACCCAGGCCACCTCAACCTGTCACTCAGATAACCGGCGAACACACACCAAGACAAAGAAACAAACAGGCATACTCAAAACAATATCTATTTTCACGGAGATAGAACACCAGTTAGATGTATATGTAACGTACAGATGTTAAAACCCATTTTTGTTTCCCGGTACCCTTCCCATACAAAGAATGCTTCTACGAAAACAATCTCTTGTTGCCAATTTGGTATCACAGTTGGATATCGGAGCACCAAATCCCATATCGGCTGTTAAAAATGTACTACAGCGTGTAGAACAATTAATCACTAACAGGAAGCGAAATGCTTGATGAATCCGTCGGCCCTCACAAACCTACAAGGAAATATTATCACTACAGGGAAGACGCTATGTGACAAGGGCATTCAAAACCTCCCGTTGTCTCACAGTATGGCAAGTTTCTGATTTCTTCATTTGGGACAGCTCCAAAACTTTCTAAATGTCCCACGAGAATTCATTACGAAGCTTGTTACTTTCTTTTTGTGCTGTAGGAATGTGGGAGATTAATTAGTTGCCCTTGAGAAGATCTTAAACTATTAGCTGTACAAGGGCGTTTCGGGTTGAATAGTTTGCACATGTTGCCTCTGGTAAAGCATTTCTATTGCGTTTATCTTGAATCGTACCATACCATATCATATCATACCATACCATGCTATTTCAGATTACATTACATTATACTATATAAGATATGTATCATATATTAGTAGCTCTTACCAAGAGCGTTATACATATACATACACCTTTTTGCTCTCACGGATGGAGCTGTTGCAGTCGTTGTGCAGATGAGATCTTAGGTTTTCAACAACAAATTATTTACAGTACACATGCATACACCTTGATGCCCAAAGGAATGTCCATTCATGTACAGACTTTGCAGACAAATTACAAATAAACCGTACTACCTGCTTGCACGTAAACTGTGTCACTTGAATAAAAGCAATTATAAAACAATACCAGCTGAGGTGTCTTATTGGCATCATCAGAGACAGAAAAGTTACCATAATTGTTCTTCTTGTTGCAGTGGGTGATCCTGTTGGTCTCCTTGGTGAGTCGTCTGACCGTCCTCGCATCAACTTCTCCTCCCGAACGCCTCCCCCGTGGGCTTGAAGGCCGGCAATCCATCAACCAGCTCACCAAAACGTCAGGATCGGGTAGGGAGGGATCATCCAGGCATACCCTAATGGGAAATGACGTCAGAAAGAATGAGGGAGACAGGATGTGGCTTGCGGACGAAGATCAGCCCATGACGCAAGTTAAGCTTCCTACAGGTCTCCCAGTGGTGGCCAATGGGATGAACTCGGTCCTCCAAGTCGGAAGAAGCTATGGAAGAGGCAAAGCCGAGCGACCTTGGGCACCGGCGTTGTGGGACGAGAAGACAGAGGCTAATCCCCCATGGCACCGAAGACGATGGAAGAGCCAGGCTGCTGACGTCTCCAAGGCTCCTCTCGCACCCACAGGTGTGATTAGGGAGGCTGCAGGTGATCCGCTTCTTAAGAAGTTACAGTACCACGAAGGACGCAAAACGAAGACCTTGTCACCAAAACGCCAGGAAGAAAACACGTTAACAAGTCGGCCCAGAAAAGTCGTGAGAAGAGCAAAGGAAGATCAAGACAACGGAGCTGTCAGCTGGCCAGGTCTCTGTCACAGTGAGGGGTAAGGGTGTGGTTCAACCATGCAATATTGCTTATGGTCGTCATTATCAAAGAGATGGGCATCTAGAATTAAGAGGACCAGTCTACGAAAATAATGGTCAATCAATCAATGACCATAGAACTAAAAATTGAAACAATAAAATACACCTACATTAGAAGTCTTGCGATTGCTTTCCTAACCTGAGTTGCCCATCAAACGAAGCACAACGGGGTATCTTACACATTTTGTGTTTATCATAAGTTATTCATAATCTATGTTTGATACCATACTGCAAATCTATCCTGATGGAAATTCTGTGTTTGTGTTTTTACACAGTTGCAGTATCCATGACTGGCCAAAAGATTTAAAAGTTTCAGAAAAGTCTAAGCTGTACCACATTTGCCCAACCTGTCATTGGAGCCACCTGGCGAAAGGTGCTGGTAAAGCAGGATCAGACGACGGTGTGAACGGTGGCAAAGGGCAATCAGTACCCCAACCAGTCAACGCCCCATTTACCACCAATGGGTGGATTCGTAACAGTAGGTACGGTATCTCTACGTCTGAAGAGGACGGTATCCAGCCCAACAATCCAGACCAACAACGTCAGTCATTGAACGAAAATACTGTCGCATTCCCCATCATCGAGAAAGAAAGCCAATCATGGAACCTGGCCTACGATTGGAAGCGGGCTCGCAAACAGAAACAAGAGGACAAACCCCCACCCGTCATTGGTCAATACAAGGAGAGATGGCTGAGACTCTTATTTTTGGGCAAACGAGAGCTTGACATCGGGCCAATGCCCCTTGTCACAAGCGATGGAAATAGGCAAATCTACGACAATGTCTGGAAATTTGAAAAGGAAACGGACTTTTGGAATATCTTTGCATTTAGCTACCCCGATAGGAAACGTTCTGAGCCTGAAGGTGTCTTTAATCACGTCAGAACAAAGCCCCTGAGCCAGAAGCGGTCACAATTTGTCACTCGTTTTGGAAAGAGAGGCCTGTTCCCTAATTTCGGCAACCCTTTCCAAAAACGTGATTTTGTAATCCGTTTGGGAAAAAGAGGCCATTCGAAAAATGTTCCCCCAACACTAGGGAGGTGGCAGCGCGGTTCGTGGCACATTGTGACAAGCTACGGCAGACGGGAGCCAAGAGCATTTACTAACGGTTTCGGAAAACGAAGAAACCCTTGGGGCGACGACTTTTTTGTAAGCCGGTTTGGAAAGCGAAGTGCTAGTTGGGACGGAGATGACTTCACAAGCAAAAGAAACAACGGCGTAGACAGCGACAAGTTTACCAGTCGTTTTGGAAAACGAAGCGTCAATGGAGACGAAGTCGACTCTACCAGCACTTTTGCAAGTCAGTTCGGCAAACGAAGCAACCATGCGGCTAATGACCTGTTTTCAAGCCGGTTCGGAAAACGAAGCAATAGTTCGGATGAAGACGATTTTACCAGCCGTTTCGGCAAACGAGGAAACCGTGTAGTCAATGACCTGTCCGCCAGCCGGTTTAGAAAACGGGGCAATAGTTGGGACGAAGACGATTTTACCAACCGTTTCGGCAAACGAGGCAATCGCAGGGTCGGCAACCTGTTTGCAAGCCGGTTTGGAAAACGAAGCGGCCGTTGGGGTGAAGACGATTCTACCAGCCGTTTCGGGACACGAAATAACCGTTGGTCTGGCGACCTGTTTTCCAGTCGGTTTGGAAAACGAAGCGGCAGTTGGGATAAAGATGACTTCACTAGTCGGTTTGGGAAACGGAATGATGGCAAAAACGTCGACTACTTTGCCAGTCGTTTTGGAAAGCGAAAAACCAGTCAAAACGAGAACGACTATTCTTCAAGTCCCTTCGGAAAACGAGACCGTGATAGAGCCGACTGGACCTTCATGCAGCGGTTTGGAAAACGAGGCAATGTTCAAAAGGTCTCAAGCATAGTTAGCCACCATGACGTTCCAAATGAGAAAGGTAGGAAACCAGAGAGTCAAATCACCCAGGTGAAGAGGTCACTTCCCACAAAACAGGTAGTCAGACTTGGTCGTAGGAGTATTGATAGAAAGCCACCGAGAGGCCGATTAATTCTTCTCGGTCGTGGTGAAGACACCCAACCGACACGGCTACTTCCCCATGATAATCGGAATATACATGTAGTATCCACAGACTGCCTCGGCTCAGAGCACAATTCAAGTTGCAACGCCCCAATTGCACCACAAAGGGAACGTCGATCAATAATGCCACAAAATGATGAGAATAAGTTAGAAGCTGTCCAGCCCCAAGATGGTAAGTCAATGCATCCATTACTAATCAGCCCTGAAGCGATTCACGAAGGCTCAAAATTTCTTAGCGTTGCCACGACTACTTATTACCAAGCTCCTTACAAACTTCGAGCCAAACGCGGCATCTTTGGACTAAAAAAGAAGTACCTGCGTCCCGTCATCCGGCTTGGCAAGAAAAGGCGCGTCGGAAAATACATCTCTGAAGACTATTTAGAAGCACAAAAGAGAGCACTAAATGGCCGCATCCTGCGACTGGGGAAAAGATCACAGACACGCGGAGCAACCAAGATTACCAAGGCTAGTATAGCTGTTCACATGCATACTCCACCCCGTAATGTTTTGAGAAGCAGTAGGCAGAATCGGCACCTTCTTAGCGGTAAACTACCTGCAAATGGACACAGTCCAGCACACGCAGTCATCAAGCAGATACCCAGTGGTCACCATAATGCCCTCTCTTCCTCTAAACGTAGTGGAAGAAACATAGTCCCAGGAAACACGGATCGCATGAAACTATCGACAACAGAAGGCGACATCCCCCTCTATGGAGGTCATCGTCCAAGTTTGCAGCCCAGCAAAAATCAGGAGCGGATCAAAGGTCATTGGAGTCCACCCGATTCCAAAGGTGTCATTCGTGTCCGCAAGTCTAATGCAGCTAAATTAAAAGCCATTCGTCCTAGTCCACAACGTCTTGGCAGCAGTAAGGCAAGAGAGAAAAGGACGAACGTTAAAACTGGCAGTAGTTATGATCGTAACGACGCATCTATTATCCAAGGGTCGTGGCAATCGGTTAAAGCGCAACGTTTACCCGAAACATACTCAAACGTGACTTGGGATGGTGGCACGGCGGACTGATTTTTCCGAAAATCACGGTAAAACACCGTGACGACTATAAGATATAGTACCACGATGAAAGATTTAGGATAAACTCCAGCCAGATGTAGTCTTCATTAAAGATATTGAGGCCAAAGAGCCCAGACAAAAGGTCAAAGACCAAAGATAGGTCAGACAAGCGGTCAAGCAAAGGTAGAGGTCATGGCTAATGGTCAGCCGACCCACCTTATACGGTGTCAACCAGTGTACGACAAAGTCAGTACTCCCTATGTTGCAACACCGGGAAGTGAAAACAATTGAAAAAGGTATTAAAAAAAGCAAAAAAGTTAATAAAGGGTGTTGTAGTCATTATTGCTGGAGTCGTTTGTTGGTAGGGTTAATGGTTTATTCTATCAAAAATTGATTTCATACCTATATAGTTAAAGTTTATTTATTGATTAATTGATTAATTGACTTGATCTACAACAACCTGATGTGAGTAAATAACATTGAATAAGTTTCCTTATTTGATAGAAACTTTCCTCTGAAGTTTGAGCACTGCTGCTGGAACACGACGCCATGTTACACTACACAGGCGATGTTAGAGTACATAGTAGCCTCGTTTCGTTCGGATTAGCGAGTTAAGTTGTTGGTGGTAATTTCCAAAATGGCGCAGTGTTGTGATAGTGTACTGTTCAAGCAGAGGTGGGGTTTCGGTTTAGCGTTAGTTTTTTTTTGTTTGCTTTCTACATTGTCACGGTTTCTTTATGTCGCCAACTTTATGGTGTTGGTGACATAAAGAAACCGTGACAAAGTAGAAAGCCCAACAAAAACGCCTAAAAAGATGTCAAAAACAAGCCGAAACCCAACCTCTGCTTGGAGTGTAGTGATAATTATATTTCAGCCACCTTCCTTTCCAAAAAGAGGGGACAATTAGCCATAGTCAAAGCTTCTGGGTAATCCACGAAACAGGGATTTTTTTTTTAGGTGAAAGCAATCTTCATGCAGTTTTTAACTGTTCTTTACAAGCAGACACTACAGCTGTCACCGATGAAAGGTAATAGATGCTACCTGAAATGTCTGACCGTTTCCAAAATCGATCCAGTTGCGTGCGTAAATGTTACCGTGCGAGACACTATGTTATTTGCTTGACATACTCATAGAACTTAAATCTACTTCGACAGGTACACATCAGGGGTACTCATGATCGAATCATGAATGTATTATAGCCCATCTGTTTCTGTAAGCAGTTGTACTGAGCCCTATGCTGCGTACGCCGAGTAGAATGGTGATTTTCACGCCGTTTCTGGAATTCACCTGCTGTTTATGAGAAGACTTTGTGTTCCTTCCGTGGCGAGGGCGTGCAGTGTGCAATCAGTATACGCGCGGTGCTATTAAAAGTTTAATTATTTTAAAGAACTATATGAGTGATATCCACTTCCACAGCATTCTCGCCATGTGATTAGGAACATATAGTTGTGCTAATTATTGGATGACAAAATGCCACACAAACACCAGGTACAAACTGCTGAAATTTCCCAAGAAACGTCAAGAGAAAGTAATCTAGCGTGTGTAGTCCAGTGGTTAGCGATCTTGCCTCTGGAACTAGAAGCCCCGGGTTCGATCCCGACTGTGTCGCTCACCCGACATGCACGCTACCGTAAAGGGTCGCAGTCCTTAAGCCGGCGTCACAATTCATGCGAGCATCGGCCGATTTTGTAGATCGCCGGAAGCTCGCCGAATTTCACAATCGCCCGAGCTTCGACCGTATTTTTCGCTGAAAACCTGCCCCGTCACAAATTGAACGGAGCTCGGGCGACGTCCGTCAAACACTAATAATCATAAATACCTCATGAGACGGCACCATCTCTTGGACACGGACGAAGTCAGAATCAACTGACCTGATAACAAGCGCATACTTGGACCAACTTTACTTTCTGAGTTGTGGCAAATCTGTTGGGCATGAGTGAAGTGGACGGCCACACTGAAAATAATACTATAGACAGGAATTTTGTTATAGACCAATCCAAATACAAGCTCAGGAGCCACAAAGTCAATAGATCAGTCGTTCAACCCCGATCCAAACATTTTCACCAAACCGAAATCGACCGAAGCTCGGGCGAACGCCGTCCGAGCTTCGGCCGACCGTTGGTAAGCCTATCGACGCCCTGCCGACGCCTGGGCGTGCCTCGGCCGACAAACATAGATCTACTAGTAGAATGACTCAGTGGACTTTCAAATACTAGTAGTCGTTTTGTGGAGGAAAAACTCAGGAAGTCAAGTCAAGCCTCAGAAGTCAAGCCCCAGTTCATTGATATATAAATTGAAACATCCAAAAGAATAACAAAAACGAAACAGGTATTGTTTTCGGTGTCCAAATCTCATTGATGATAATTTTTTTTCAATGAAAATTTAACTTTGCAATTGAATTGTCTTTCATTAGAAAGGTTTGGCAGCATTCTTTGACAAGATGATATTAGTATTAGTTAATATTACAGTATCATCTATCATCTTATGTCATAAACTAAACTGTCGTTACCTTTTATATATAAACAAGAAGGAGTTCGGCCGGAGCCCGTCCAAGCGCCCATCGATACCAGTACAACGCTCGCCCGAAGCACGCCTTATTTTTCATGAGTCGGCCGGAACACTGACGACGGTCGTCCGATTATTGTACAAAGCCCGTGCGAGGCTCGCACGAGGCCGAAGAGCTCGGGCGACCTCCGGCCGACCAAAAATCGGGTCTAAAATCGTCGGATGCCCGCCCGAATACTGGTCGAGCGCTGGGCGTTGCTCGGGCGAGCTACGGGCAAACTGTTGACGAGCTGTGCGAGTTCAAAAATCGTCGCCGAGGCCTCGCTGAATTTAAGCGCTGCTTCCAGTGACCCGCGAACGTCGGCCGAGCTCCGAAAAATCGCCCGAAGCTCGCAGAATCGCCAGGACGTCGGTCGTACTTCGGCCGAAAATCGCCATTTGGAGCTCGCCGACAAGTCGGCCGAGCGAAATTGTTGATTTGTGACGGGGGCTTTAGGACGGGACCTTAAGCCGTGGTCCACTGTTCATTATGCTTGTCGAAAAGAGCTAGGGGAATTTCCCCGGTACAATGAACCTGTAAATACTGTATATAGCGTCTGTCTTCCTGTCACGACCAGTGGTGGAAGATTAGCTCATCTGTTCATTGAGTTCATTTGAGCTAAACTGGTTCGGGATCACTTTCCTTTACTTTCCTATCTATCTAGCAATGTTAACGTTACGAATCCTGTCTATTTTTTATATGCGGGGGCCTTACAGCGAGCGGTTTACTAATTTCTGTGTATATACTTGTAGCATCCATGATCATGGACATGACGAATGAAGAATGCGTTCTTGATGATTGCAAGGAGACTTGTGCGTACAACGGCAGGGGTAATAATCTGGTGATTGCATCAGTGGTGGGCGGTAGGTGTGGGCTAGAGCTGGGGTGCCCATTGATGCGGCAGCTGATGCTGATGACGATGTAAGGAGGAGGAGGAGGAGGAGGCGGAGGGGGAGGGGGAGGGGGAGGGGGAGGGGGAGGAGGAGGAGGAGGAGGAGGAGGAGGAGGAGGAGGAGGAGGAGGAGGAGGAGGAGGAGGAGGAGGAGGAGGAGGAGGAGGAGGAGGAGGAGGAGGAGGAGGAGGAGGAGCAGGAGCAGGAGGAGCAGGAGGAGCAGGAGGAGCAGGAGGAGGAGGAGGAGGAGGAGGAGGAGGAGGAGAAGGAGGAGCAGGAGGAGGAGGAGGAGGAGGAGGAGGAGGAGGAGGAGGAGGAGGAGGAGGAGGAGGAGGAGGAGGAGCAGGAGCAGGAGGAGCAGGAGGAGCAGGAGGAGCAGGAGGAGCAGGAGGAGCAGGAGGAGCAGGAGGAGCAGGAGGAGAAGGAGCATAATGGAGATGATGATAGCGTTGAATCTTGAATTGACAATCGGCGCCCAGCATTACAGCTACTGATGTACAGTTATAGCTATCTTGAAACCTAAGGAAACCCCAAACAACGAAAAATGAAATAGAATAGAATGAAATAAAATGAAATATGGTTGTTTTCATGCTGAATGTTCAATCAGTTAAAGAAAAAGAGAGTCATGAGTTCAGATTTTTGACATCATGCAACTGTAACAATTCTTGTTCAAAACTCTTTATTCCACCTTAAACAGCCTGGTCCCAACAAAATGCCGTTTTACTATTTGTTATTGTACAGTACCTTTATTTGTCTTTGTCGGCTTTGTCATTTTCCAGAGGTGATGTTGATATGAGCAGTTTGCCATTGTGTCAACTAAACTACGCACAAAAAGTTCGGAAACTTAACTTCGGTCGATCATATTTCCGTTATTTTTTTACCGATTCCAATGAATTACATATCATTGAAAAGCTTATTTGATTTCCTTTCCCGTGATACCAAACTTATTGTGATTGCAAGTTCATGAAACGAGCACCAGGCCTGCTAAAGTGAGTGGGTCGAAGAAATAAAGTGCCCAGATTACCTTACTATAGTCAAACATGCTATTCCGTACATATTCCTCTGTTGGTATTGACTTCTGTACGAGGGTATTGTGAAAAATCAACAAGAATAAACAAGACATATTCATGAAAGCTAAGTTTATTCTTTATCAAAACCAACAATCTGTGTCTTAGTAACAGGTTAGCAAGGAGTCTTAGTAACGGGTGATCCAGCCACGCGCTGTCACTACAGCACGGCACCTACTCCTCATACTCGTCACCAGTCGCGCAATGCGATGCTGTGGGATAGCGTCCCATTCCTCCACCAGCAGTCGTCCTAGGTCAGCCACCGTGTCTTGCACGGACAGCTCGCCCAAGGTGCTCCCATAGATGTTCGATGGGGTTCAGGTCCGGGCTCTTAGAGGGCCACTCCATCCTCTCTACACCTGCATGCTGGAGATGGTCGGCGATGATCCCTGCCCGGTGTGGGCGGGCGTCATCATCTTGCAGCAAGGCATTCGGCCCCATGTTATGGAGGAAAGGGATGGCCACCGGATCAAGTATTGTGTCACGATATCTTTCTGCATTGTGGGTTCCTGGTACAAGTCTTGTCTTTCCCCTGGAGTTTATGCCTGCCCATACCCCAATGTTTGTTGTGAAACAATAACAAAAAATAACACCTGTGGATGACGATACCGTTGCAGGACGCAGGTGTTTATGTGGTGTAAACAATTGGTTCTTCGATGTGCTAAAAATAACCTTGGATGTTCTGTGTGCTAGAAATAACCTTGGATGGTCTGTGTTCTAAAAATAACCTTAGAACCTCAGGAAACAATATATTGAATCATCATCCGCGCCCATACCGATAGGATGTCACAGCGCGCGTATGGCACCAACAGGGAATTTTGGGCACTTTTTCTCCGTGACCCGCTCACGTTATTAGTCCTGGTACTTGTTCCGTGGGTTTTCAATCACAATAAGTTTGGTACCATAGGACAGGGAATCACACAAGCTTTATAATGATATATAATGCATCAAAATCGGTAAAAAAACAACGGAGATATGATCAACCAAAGTTAAGTTTCCGAACTTTTTGTGCGTAGTTTAGTAGTCTTCTTTGACACACCAAAGTCTTAGCATGAGATGTCATGGACATCCCGCGCTGATTACTGCTTCTGTTTCTATCCTGGTTTCTCTCTAAGTATATATTATCTTGATACTATTACGGAATGTGTCCTGTACTTCTTGTTAATTGTTCATCAAAAATTGTAACATGAAGGAAACTTTGCCGGTAAAACATTGTATTCTGTGTGAAACCTTACGATTGTGTTCTTTGCTTGAAATCACGAGTAAAGCTATATTGCAGTTGGATCTTTGCCTATCTCTTTACGGTCTTATTATCATGTCATAAATGCACTTAACTAGTACTGTTAGATCACAACCGTGGACAAGTGGCGCATTTGGTATACACACTGAATTTCAGCATAAAGGTTTCAAAACATGCTGTCGTATAATCAGTTTCTTGATCAAGTGACGTCCGTGCATTCATCTGTTAATCGTGAGCTTTAAAACCTTTTTTGAACACATGTAGCTTCCGAAAACAATAGCTTCTGAAAACACATGTAGAAAAACAACTTTCTGCCCTTTAAACTTGTGCTTAGTAAACTGCAATCTCCTTCTAAACACGTTTACTTATATATTATCGTTGTCACTACAGAGTATTGTCTTGTTTTGTTTTTCAATATTTCACATGACCATGCTGCGTGGTGAATATATGTGACTTTTACGGCTTGATACACCCTAGGCCGTTTCCTTGTGAGTTATACTGGTAATCATGTCGTTGACAATGTCTTGTTCAGAATCATCAACCATTCTATCGTCCATTGATCTGTCATTCTAAACTCCAATCAGGCGTTTGGAAACCACCGCGATGTAGGCCTTGCAAACTTCCAGTCTTTGGCGCCGTGGAGTTGTTTTCCCGTGTAAAATTCGGGCTTGGTCAGCCAACCGTCGTCTGTAACAGGAAAAAGTCGTCAAACATCAGCAGAAATTTGCCAGTTTGGAACAACAAAATGTGAAATAGCAAACACAATAAGTGTGACAATTACGAATCATTGTCATGGCGAATATGTCTGGGTTGATCTTACTTCATGTAAGGAAAGTACCAACGTAGCTCTCTTAGTTCTGCTACAATATGTGAGTTTTGGTGTGCACAGAAATAGACCAACTGGGGTGGGTTTAAATCACTTTTCAAAGCTAGAATACTAGATTCGGTGTCCCGAGAACCCCCTGACACACTCCCACCCGTACGAAATCGGATACCACGTAAGTAGGTCGTTTGTCAAGAAGCCTGCGTTCCAGACCTGCTAACAAGGTCTTAAAGGGGTAGTCGGGTGATTCCACTTCCCCGTAGCGTCCACAGAGATTATGCGGACGGATAACAAAAATTATTGTGCAACTCCGGGAATTCCTGGCAATACATACACTATTAAGCTCGCTCCTGAAGCTTCGCCAAATGTTTTAAGGGTGGGTATGAGGTACACTAGTGTCACTACTAGTAGCTGAAACTTGAAACGTACCGTTCCTGTCCAAGAGAGAGAAGATCTCGGCGGCAGGCCATCCAGATAACATGTCTTCGACACGATGCCATTCGTCAGGCGACACTTTCCCGTCTACGTCTATATCGTACGTCCTATTAGAAAACATATCATGCACGATGTAAAAAAATCCTGAATACACCTTTCATGTTTAGCACTTTTGAGAACAAATCTAAATGGTACGTAGAATATAATAATGACCCCTCTTCCTATATTCCTTTCTCATTGAAAAATATTCTGCAATGACCCTGATTCATGAATCCCAGATGAATAAAGTCTTTGTAAGTGACCATGTTATTGATAGAGATCACAAGAACCTTGCATGTTTAGACGGTCAGGTATAAGAAAATTGAAGGCGCTGAATTCAAATAAAGCGCAATCGGCCCTTGCAGTTCCAAAAAAGTCGCTAGGGGGCTCAAAGACAGACAGACAGGCAGACAGACAAAAGGCTTAGAAAATATAACCTTCTTGTTGAAGTTAATGACTAAGGGGTTACGCAGCCAAACATATAAAGATTATGTTGCTAACTCTAGATATATTTGTGAGAGCATGGACTAATACGTCGGAATGTGGAAGAAAATTGGAAAATTACCTAAATGGCGGCCTTCTCACGGGACGCTTCCACACCCCAGATTTACCCACACGAATCAGCTGGCCAGCATGGTAAGGGGCAGCGCAACGGTGGCCGATGACGTTCATAATCAGCATCAGACTCAGTACAGACACGTACCAATCTGTGGAGACAGGGAAAGGCACATGCGAACGTGAAAGAAAGAGTACCGTGAACGTCCCATTTCAAATACAAAACACAGTTGAAGCCCTCTACCACAATTTGAGCAACAATTTGAAAAAAAGGAATGGCTTGATAACAAACACTAATTGTTAAGACAAGAATCCATATTTTACTTTTTCAGAGCAAAATTGAAAAATGCTATTACAGATTACAAACTTACGATTTAAGCTGTCTAATCTTTTTATAGCTTTTTTGTGGCGCTGAGAATAAGTACTTGACTGTAGCGCGCCACTACGTCAATGGCCATATGTATCTTGTTTCTGATAGAAAAGAAATCAAAACGTTTTTACTTAGTAGACACCAAGCTCTAAGTGGGTGCAGTATTTCTGTAATCCGCAAGGTGTCAGTTCTGTGTGAATAAAATGTTTGTGTAACCGGTGGCCCGTGTGTTTGCCCACTGGGGGCTGGAACATAAAGGTAGCATAACACAATAGTAGTTCGGGTATAAAGTAGTGCGTCCCATAATTTGACCAAGCTACAGAGATTCTTCTGTGCACGTCAGCGAGGCGAAAACTGCGCTGAATTGTAGAGGAACACGTCAGTTTTTAGACTGTATGAGCAACATCACTATGTATAGGTATATCGAACTGACACATGAGTGACACAAGTCTTGTATAACATATACTAGTAAATCTTTTACACCTCGGAGCATTTGTCAAGTCCTAGCTCAAGTTCAAAGTAACGGGCCTACTTTAAGTACACTTGACCGTCATGTTAGATTTATTTGGAAGTAGAAGAGTATATGGTAATATCGACCAGTAGTTTTGTCAAAATGGAAACTTCTCATTGGTCAACATGATTTGGTCATATCGAGATAGCCGCTCCAATTTTTGAGGATAAGAGCACCTTTGTACCAGACACGTAAGATGATAAAGGATATGCATTGGGTTGTTGTCCTATTACATCTGCTCACTGACAGTTTACTATGATGTGCGGGGGAGGGGGGAGGGGGTAATAGAAAAATTTCTGAGCCGCACCAGGGATAAAGAGGCATAACTCACATTTCGGACCATAACAAAGGACTACAAAGCCGTCTTCTATCGATGTCCTCCAAATTTCTAATCATTGTCGTCATTTTTGGGCAGGGAAACGCGGGTATAGAAAAACTTCTGAGCCGCACCAGGGATAAAGAGGCATATCTCACATTTCGAGCCATAAACGAAAACTATAAAGCATTCTATCGGTGTCCTCCAAATTTCTAATCATTGTCGTCATTTTTGGCAGGGAAACGTGGGTATACGCTATGCAGAAGCTGGAGATGTGATCATCACTAAGGACGTAATACGCCCACGAGAAGGCTCCTGAGTTTCAAAACAGGTAGAAACTTGTACATGTTACGCCACTCCTTTTATTCTTAAGTTCAAGTGGATTTTGGAGCTGACTAGAAACGCTATAAATAATGTCGACCGTTTCTAAACGATTAATAAACGGACGGAATTTATAATGCTTTCATGTTGATTAGAGAAGATTACTCAACTTTAGATTAAAAGTTTGTATTAATTAGCGACAGACTATATGAGATCTCCTGAACAACCTTTAAAATCCCAATTATATCTAACATAGTATTTAGATAACACCATGTTTACAGTGATTGAACTCCTCAAGCCCCTTGTTTGGGAAAATACCAAGCAGCAGGTAAAATCCAGGAAACGGCGTGAAATTCGAAAATCAATATCCAACCCGGTGTGGCGCAGTACAACCGATTATAAGACACAGATGGATTATAATATATTGATAAACTGATCACATTCGTATTCATAATGTGTAACCGTCGACGAAGTAGACTATCAGTATTACATATGGCAGATTGTTGCATGCGTTTGTCGAATTATGTCTGTCCGTAAAGGACAATTATGTATTGCCTTCCACTTACTAATTTACATATATCAAAAATGATTGTACATCACAAAGTCCTGCGTCTAAAGATTTTCTTCTCTTCCAGATGGCATTATTGACTACAACGTATTTTCAAAACATCAACAATATTATGTAAAAAAGTAGTAGAGAAAGAAAGTCTTACAACAATCAATCTAGCTCACAGCATACCCGTGCCGCTCTATTAGCGTTCTGTCTTTTAGCTGCCTGAATTTGTCAAGGGAAACTGATTTCAAGAAGCACCAATAGAAACGTTGGATGTATGTGAGGCATAGATCATAGAATGCCATTAATCGTTTGAAGTCTTACAAAGGACCACAAAAGTGTGCGTGTGGTGATCACTAAGGTGCCCAGGACCGTCATTACAAGCAATTAGCGACCACGTTGACTACTTGTTCCAGTGTCCCATGCATCATATGGTGTCCCTACGGGTACGTGTACGTTTACGTGAGTCTGACGGTTAGGAAAGATAGTCGCCACTTCACTCTGATTTCATCTCTTGACACATGAGAGTGAGCGGATGTTGTGATCAACAGAATTACACAACAACAACAATTAGTTGTTTTTTCTAACACAACAAGGTCTTTCTCTCGATAGATAAGTCAAGATAAATATCTTGATACTATTACGGAAAGCAATGATAAAGATTTGCAGCGTTATCAAGCAGATATCGTTCTACTAAAGCATCCCGTCTTGTATCAATCAAAAAGATCAGTCGATAACGTTGACTCTTTCGGATCCTGTCCCTGGTGCTAAAGTCACAACAATTCAACTGGTGTCCCTGTCCTTGGTGCTGAATGATATAGCTACAAGACCGGTGTCCCTATCCTTACAAGACTGGGGCTGAATGATATATCTACAACACCGGTGTCCCTGTCCTTGGTGCTGAATGGTATAACTGCAAGACTGCAGCTGAATGATATAGCTACAAGACCGGTCTCCCTGTCCTTGGTGCTGAATGGTATAGCTGCAAGACTGGAGCTGAATGATATAGCTATAAGACTGGAGCTGAATGATATAGCTACAAGACCGGTGCTGAATGATATAGCTACAAGAGAGCTGTCTCTGTCCTTTGTGCTGAATGGTATAGTACAAGACAGGTGCTGAATGATATAGCAACAAACAGGTGCCCCTGTCCTTGGTGCTGAATGATATAGCTACAAGACAGGTGTCCCTGTCCTTGGTGCTGAATGATATAGCTACAAGAGAGCTGTCCATGGCCTTGGTGCTGAATGATACAGCTACAAGGCTGGTGCTGAATGATATAGCTACAAGCTCCTTGGTACCCCTATCTCTAGTGTGGATACAAGAGGATGTTTGAACTTTCCATTACCAGCTCTATCGGTAGTGGGGTCTGATGAGGATTAATTGAGCGCACAATGTTAGGTCACTTATTTCATCTGCACCAATCTGCGGTAATCTCTCAATAAGTGCAATCATGAAGTTGGACAACTGGCCTTGGAAGTCGGCTATAAAATTTGATAGCATTACTCGTAGGCGTTATTGTTATTACTTCAATTTCGAGAAGCTTTGCGGCAAACAGGTCTAAATCGAGACGAGATCGATGAACATGCAGCAGTTCTTCGTACGATGTACCATATTCAAGGGCGAGAAACAGGTCTTATCAGAAGACCAGGAGCAATTCTAAGGGTGTGGGTGTAGCTCTTGCAAAAGAACATTTCGGCAGTCAGCTTCATCGCATTTTGTGTCTGCGATGCCATTTTTCCGACTGATCCTAGACTAAATCGGCGATTTATTTCAAATACTTATGCTAAACTCAGGTTCCATTGATTTTAAAAGTTAAAGCCAGGCGGAGACCTCTGGCCATATGGAACAGTAAATATTTATATTTTTTAAATAATCCTTTTGTTGCGCCGACTCACAGCAACAGATTTCCCCCAAAGAACATCATAGATCGACCAAAGCCGCGGATCCCACCAGTATTTTGTTGTAAGATAAATATTACAAAAGTTTTGGGGAAATGCTTCCATCCTTTATAGAAATGACCCGATGATCTTATACACTTAAATCTCTGTATAGAAATAGAACAGACCACCGTGACAGAATAGCATTGTAGCCTCACCATAAATGGTAGGATTATGATCTAGTAGTAAAGTAAATGACTTTAATAGAAATGGGAAATTTGTAGTCCCTCGAGGCTTTTCTAAAAGCCAATATTTGTTTTTTACATTTACGTCAATGGTAAAATGATACATGTACATGTGTACGCTGTTTGAAAGTCTTAACTTTGTGCGCTGTGCAAAAGTCTAAACTCCCTATCATCAAACATGTAGCATTATCCACCAAGTCTCGTACAATTCGTTGATTTCTTTGATAACTGAACTTGCCTGCATATTCCTGATGAAGATGCCACCTGGGACCGGCGAACATACAAAATACTGCAAAAGACTGTTACGCAAAACACACTTCACACAATTTCCATGTTATACCGAGTTTTTGTCGGTCCTAGGCTAGTCAGACGTTTCTGCTTTTATTTCACGGGAACACGTCTGTTTTCCACAAAAGCAGATTCTACGCAAAGTTTCGCACTTACGTAGAAGACTAAATCATATTAAGTGTTCTGTCATTAAATCAAACTAAAACATCGATCATACATATCCCGGATTTGCCAAACTGAACCAGTAATGGGTCGAAATACACTGCCAAACATAATCCCCTTCCCCAACAGGATATGTAAGGAAAACCCAGTGGTGCGCTAAGTCTCATGTGATATATGAATAAGCCCAATATTATATCCTTTATGGGAAAAGACTGGACCAGAACGGGGCAGTAAGACCTTTAGGTTTATTCAAATCAATGCGGGTCAAGTTGAAATCAGAAATATTTGACAGATATCGATTGAAATTCAACTGAACAGAGGATTCAATCCCGCCTTGCGTTTGCAACAGACGAACTGGAAGTAGTGGACATTCTTATCAACCATTCTATCGCCCTCACAAAGTTTGATTGCTGGCTAGAATGATAGTCGTTACAACAATCTCTGTTCAATGGACATAATATTTTATGCAATATTATCCGACGGCATAGTCACAGTCATCATCTATCATATCAAACTACCAGTCCATTCATTTGGGTACCCCTCTAGTCTCTTCGCATTTCTCAAATCAACGTCATTTTAGTTTTAGCTTGAAAGTTCATCTGTGTAGGTAGAAATCATTCAGAGACAAGTTTTAACTGTAATTTCCAACACAAAAGTTGGACTTACCCAAATTTTTGACTGTCAAAACTTCAGTCTTTGTCAATGAATTAGCAATCAACCAAGCATTACTTGACAAAGACGATTTGCACAGTCGAAAATTTTTGTCTTGGAATTATAGTTCATGTTTACTTCAGAATCATTTTAGTCTTTGTTTTGTTGATGCTGGCTATCCCTGCTTAGCATTATCCGATATTTGAACATGGGCAATATGATAAGAATTCTGTTTTGAATGCAAGAATGATAACAGATTTAGACCAAGGAAATGTTCCACCCTTGGCGTTGATGGAATCAGGGGCGTTAGGACCTCCTCATCGTGGATCTACACAGGACGACTCCCGGAGGTGACACTATCTCATCATGACCCAATCTTGTGAGCCTTTGAAGCAGCAATCAACTTTATCATCCTCCATTTAAATCTGCCCTTGGGATGACCTTTTCGTCTGAACAACTCTCACAGAGCCTGACCTTGTTTGGTCGGACCTCCCTTGTGTTTACGTTTTTGGATCTAGATGAACATACAATGTACTAATGAATCAGCTGTCTACTGTTTTATGTAATATAGCGCATATTGTAATTTGTGTGTAAGTAGAGGACTCCCCTAGCTTTCTGAGAAATGTACAGTACTCTGTGCATGACACATGTGTATGACTAATCCTGTACAAGGACGTAGTGCAAGACGGCACTAGGCTCTCCATTGCCTCTGAGACTGTTACTCTTTTACCACATCCTTCATGACTAATCTTGAAGATGTTGAGAAACGTATAAAATTAGGAACACAGTATGTTAGACAAGACAGACTGGGATTCAGGATAGAGAGGAGAGGGCATGCAGAGTGACTTGGAATAAAGATCTTTCCCATCGGCCACGGCAACAACTGGAGTCTGTCTTCACTTTCCATCGGAGAAGCTCTCTCTGTTATTCCTGACATTTACATATTGACTCAGACGTATTGGACAATCGCTGGAGATGCTTGAAGCATTTCGTCAGCATTGCACAGGCCGCTCCTTCCAAAACCTGAGAAAATGTGTTTTCTTTGACGTTGGAACAGGAAAAGTTGTGCAGTAGGCAGTTTGTAACACATAACACGCGCAAGACGTCCGTATTTGTCGTACTTTGAACTGACGCAGAAAGCAGGTTAAAGAGAAATTTTACATAGAACCAACGTCATTAAAACTAGTGCTAAACCAGAAAAAGGTTTAGAACTAGTTTATATGTGGCATGCATCGCCAAAAAAAAGTATCATTCATACGGACCACATACGGATTGTAGTTGTTTGGGGTATTAATATGCAGACGGAGACTGAGAAGAATGCGTTTTAGGAACAAAACCTTCGTTCTAGTTCAACCAATAGAATACGCATTTGACTTCTTACCGCTGCATTATCTCTTTGACAATATTTAGAAAAGAAAGTCAATGTCTAAGAAAAAACAACAGAAGCTACTGCAACTTACCCCGTGGTGCCATCTCCTCGAATCTCTGCTACCACCGGCTATCGACAGTTGTATGGCAGTAGGCATAGGCGTATTAATACAACTATACAGGCTCATTCCATTAGGATAGTAAAGGGGTGGCGGTGTTATTGCTTGATAGTTCCATGATCCTTTCTTTTTTGATTGGGAGGGAGTAAAGGGATAGTTCAAAACGATAAATGGGTATCAACATATAATACTTGCACTGAATGTTAGGGAAAATGTTACGTATCAGAAGTTATACCAAAATATACAGTCTGTTATGGTTATGATATGAAAAGTACATATTTTATGTGGACAATATGCAATAAAGGGTCCCTAGGTTCACCCCTGTCATGACAATGGACGGTTCCGTCCTCAGGTGGTGGAGGATGGTAATCTTCTCACCCACGGGAAGTCGCAGTGCCCCCATCACATCGCATCGTAGTGAAACACCGTGTGCTCAGCTGTAGGAAGACTCCACCAATCAAATAACACACGGCTTTTCCACTCTATTCATGACATTGAAGTGTTTTGTACAAAGACTTACAAATGTTCGCTTGATCCGTCGGTAGTGGGATAAAAGCTCCTGGGTCTTTTGTAGCAGGAAAGACAACTTGCTCAAAGATTTTTTGAATGGAGCCGTTGCGTAAGACCGCAGACTATGGAGTTCGGAGATTTTATCCCTGGGATTTGGGTTCATTCGCCAATTTATCTACTCTAATCCAGCGAATCTGTTAGCAGACCTCTGTTTTGCCTTTCATTTTTTACTTCTTTCATCTCCCTTCCCACAGTTTCCGCTGTGAACACTAAACAATGTTGTAATTTGCAGATAATGACGTCTCTACAGAGAGGAAACTGTGGGAAGAGATATGAAAGGAAAATTACCTTCACCTACAAACTCCCCCGGGAAAGAATACGACTTAATGAGCCAGCGTACGTCATTCAAATCATGCACGCAGATGACATATTCATTATCATTGTAGGTTTGCTTACAGTTGTTATGAAAATGAAATTGTACATAATAGTACAATGCTCAACTTTCTTCCAACACAAAGGTATACGCGAATCAAATTTTCAACGACCACTGTCGCCTTCTTCATGATCAATGATGACCAATCACTTCCGAACGTAAACTTACAGACACGTGAGCTTATTGACACCTGGCTTTTACGGATACGTGACGTCAGCAATTGGTCAAACGTGCCAGGAGGTTCATAACGCCCACCGTCTCTGTTTAGTGATGGCTGGAGTGCCCTGATGCATATGGCCTCCTTTATACCTCTCATATCCTTCCACAGTTAACATGAAAATGAAATTGTCAAATCTTGTCACCTAGCTGCCAATGACCTAACGATGGTAGGTGTCACCGCGATAGGTCTCTACTGTTCACATTCAACAGGCTATCGTTGTACGAGAGCATATAGAGACTGGAACATAATTATAACAGGCGTCATCTATTAGTAGTATTCATTTCTACCAAGATGCGTCAATGAAGGACATCCATGTAACAAAGTACTAGTATACAAGGAAACAGTTCCTCATTGACAAACAACTGAATAGATTCCAGACAGCATCTGGTCACTGACACCAGAAACGTGTTTGGCTTGACTGTGTGCGATTCCCAATAGACATTACATCCTTGTCATAGATCCCCAGTGCTGCCATATTTGCTTGTGGTCCTTAAAGGGTCACAAAGCAGAATGGGTTAGATGGCAATGTCTGCCATCTCGGATTGCCTTGCCTGTCGCACCAAACTATGATAAACTGCTCTTTGTTGGAGGCTCAGTTTATATATATATATATCTGTATGTGTGTGTGTGTGTGTGCGCGCTCGCACACAGGCGTGTGTGTGTCCCTACCTACCAACCCTAATATTTTCAGGACCGTAATAGAAAACACAACATCTTTTCCCTGGGCCTTTTAAGTCACCGTACGCGTGTGATATCACCCGATTATTTTGGGAATAGGAAGCACTGCCATTGAAAGGTGTTAATACGTATCCGGAGCAATAACTTAAGAACCTCTGGGTGGATTGTGACTATAGTTGATATGTGGGTAGGTGCTGTTGACGTTAAGGTCAAGGTTGATTTTGGGCCTCCTGCTGGGTGACCTTGGTACTGCAGCAGAACTTCTGTTTTTTGTATCTTTTGTCATGGACATGCTTTGGTCTTGTTATATAATACTTTCTTCTATCCAATACAAAGAAAAGAAAACAGGCGCAGAAAAACACCAACAGTTAGTTCAACACGCTTCATGCTTCTTTCTACTCATACATAGTGACTACCTGGTACAGGACAGTTCTCTCACATACAGTGTCTTTTCTCATCAGTACCAACATATCAGTTCAGTCTTCTCTCGCCATGCTACGTCGAAGAGAATCTAACAGTAGCTATCATACAGACATATAAAACATTTAGAACACTGGTATGCCTATACACCTCAACCGAACTCAACCGAGTCTAAAATGCAGTGTACATGGGGCAGGGACATTTTTGACGCTCTGCATACATTATATATGCACTTATGAATACAAAACAAGCAGCAAACTCTAAGTATTTACCAGTTTTTATAAGTTTCTCAGCTCGTTTCCAAAATAGAAGGAATTTCTGGCCGCCATATTGGATTTTCACTGTTGGGGTCTGCATGGGAAAGTTCTTTATACCTTTTTTATTTATTTTTGTCCGATAAGATGGTGGGTACTTATTGTTATTACATTTTCATCGCCATCCACTCATAATTACTGTACACAATAACTGTATACAAAGTGTTTTTCAGCCTCGAATACACACACATACAGAAATTCCTTCTATTTTGGAAACGAGCGGAGAAACTTATAAAAACTGGTAAATACTAAGAGTTTGCTGCTTGTTTTGTATTCATAAGTGCATAAATAATGTATCTAGAGCATCAAAAAATGTCCCTGTCCCATGTACACTGCATTTTAGACTCGGTTGAGTTCGGTTGAGGTGTTTAGGCATACCCTTAGAACACACATCATATCATAGTCCTCACATCACTTCAAATAGACTAGACCATTATACCATTTAGTTAACAACTTTGTCCTACTTCTAAAAACAGTAACAAAAACATTAGGTTCATTTTCCATTGATCAATCTTTAAGATATGACAATAACCTTTGATACTACATTGTACTTCTAAAGTTTAAAAGCTGAAAAGAAATTCCAAAAACGTTATTGACTTTAAAAAATGATTTGTTAATCAAAATAATATTCTGATCTAGCCTAAAAATAAATCATCAAAAACATTTTGATTTTACACATCTTCGCATTGACTTGACTTTTTCAAAACCTTTCATTATATTACAAATATTATTCAAATGCCATATTGTCATTCTCATTATCACGTATGCCTCACAGATGCTACATGTACAAAATTCACAGGTCCAAAAGCTGTTATCTCAGTAATCCACAAAAACAATCATGACATGTACACAAAAATACATGGATGCCATGTTATAGCATCTACTACACTTAAATCACTGTATGTATATCATTTTCCACTTTTTTTCACCAAGGCAATTTTACTACATACTTGTAGAAAGGAATGTGGAACAGTGGGCAATAATGTATGTTCAAATTAACACGAAATTTTTTTGTGCTGTTGTTACATTTTTACAATTTTTTTGTGTGCTGTTCATTGTCAAGATTTTCCCCTATGACTCCAAAGAATATGTCATTACATATTAGATACAGCAAACTTTCATAAAAATCAGCAAAGAGTGCTTACATAACCCCCAAAGATACATCATGGTATGTTCCTGGCAGTGCTGGCCACATATGTTCGGTTCAAACCAAAGAAAACTAGAGGGGTGTTTGATGGCACTTTTGTAAAATAAAAGTGTTAGTACGATCTGAAAGAAAAGTACATTAGACACCAAAACAAGCAGCTTTCTCATCAAAATTGTCTGTTAGACACAATAGATTGTGTCCTAAAGCACCTTGAATGATAATCAATTAGATCATACTTCTTGGCACTGAAAAAGAGACTACTGGCGGTCATGTCCCTACAGTTTGAAAATAAATGATGACAACACCATAATCAAAATATACAGACATCTGAGACACTTGTTAACACATGTTAACAAACTAGAATTGGTTGAAGAGGAAACTCAACGAGTAAACATCTTTTCTCGAGGTTAACCTTCTCCCTGCTGCCTAACTCTGTAACCAATAGAGAATGGGGTGCCAAACGGCTACTTCAGTGTGCTAAATGTTAAAAATCCAGTTTTTTAACATATCAACCCATTGTTTATCTCTCAGATATGCTCCAATTATATGACAAAGTGATGGTTTAATTATTCTTAGAGCTCAAAGGTAAACATTGTATTTTTTTCCCTCCCCTTCATTTTGTCAGACACCCTGTTTTTAGGACTTGTGTCGATTTCAGTAAAAGTAACGATATTCAAATGTAGTGTTTATAGTTGTTATTGATTTGTATGTCCTCTCCTCACTTAAAGAAAGTAAAGAACAAGTAAAGAAAAAGAATTTCCCCATTCTCTTCAAGGAATGTTCATCATGTTAAGTCTTCGCTACATGTACTAGTCGCGTGAAATGAAAGTTACTTAGTACATGTATATGACCATACATCACATGACATTTAAGATATTCAACTATACATGTACATAACGTTACACACACATGAACACATCAGCTGACAGTTGGGCAAATATTGCTATATAAATTCTATAGCAGATTATTGTTTTGTACCAATACCAAAATTTCGGGGCTCAAATTACATAAAGAGGTCAACCCTTATACATGTAATTGAAAAGCTAGCCAGTTAATGGCTATATCTTGATTATTGACGAAGCTCCTTTGCATGTACAGCATGGGGAGAACGAACAGCTTCAAATCACTATCAGATGATCAACTCAGCATTAAAACCTTGCAACACTATATGCAAGAATATATATAGTATATACATCTGGGCATAAAATAGAGGCATACAATTACAGTATAACAATATCATAACAATACAAACCACTAAACTATGCAACAATGACATGGTCTTGGTCCTCTAAAATCACAGCAATATGCAACATCTTGGAAAATACATGGCAGTTAGGAAACATTGGGTGGTGACTTAGCTCACTGTTGAAGTAAGGCTTTCAAAATACAAACCCCAAATCTACCTTACTATAATATCATCATTCTGTTAAACGGTAATGTACTTTCGTTGATGAAGGTTAGACATCCAGGTAATAAGATACACCATACAAAAGTTACACAACCAACTGGATACATTTGGTAAGCGGTCAGACATTTCAGATAGCATCCGCTGTCTTTCATTAGTGACTGACAAAAGATAGTAGATGCTATCTGATACATCTGACCATTATCACAATCAATCCAATTACAAGAGTAACTTTTGTATTGTGTTATGTATTTTCTGATGGTGTCTTTCTTAAGTAATGTTGTGCTCAGTATGATATCATAGTGAATGGACGACAAACAATATACATACATTAGACTTTTTGGTGCTCTCCAAGCAGAGGTTCGGCTCTAGCTGGTTTCTGACATGGTTTTAGGCGTTTTTGTCCCATTTTCTTTATGTCACCAAGCCCAACAAAAACACCTAAAATCATGTCATCAAAAACCAGCCATAGCCAAACCTCTGCTTGGAGAGTAAATTTGTGGAAGGGTTTGTATTTTGTTGCCTGAGTCTAGACTGAGTCTAAGCTCCCACATTTTCCTAACCGCTACTAGTTGGCCAGCTCGGGATGCTGAAGCATTGGCATCAGGGCGTGGCCGACTTGGGTTGCCCCTGGCAACTGGCGTGATATCGGCGGATGCTGGGATAGCGTATGATTTTTTAGACCCTGAGTAGTTTTGTAGCTCTTTCCGCAGTGACAGCGACACGCCTTCCTGATTTTGCCGTCGTTTCTGTGTCCGTTCTTGGCGTGGTATTTGATACCGTTAACATTCTGGAGAAGGACAGAACAAAGTCTCAATCATACATTCAAGTAAAAGTATCAGTTACTTCTAGTGACATCATCAAAATTTGGTATACACTATTACTAGTATTAGGTACTATCTTCTTCAATTTTCCCGCATCTCATCTATCCCTTAGTTTATCAGTTGGGGCACCAGAGAAGATCTAACAACCAATTTTCTCCACCCTTCTCAGTTTTCGTAATACTTTACTTAGCGTCATACCAGTCCATTCTCTGATATAATCCTCCCATCTTTACTATTGCCTACCCTGCTTTCTTCATTCTCCATGGACAGTTCCGAGCATGAACGTGGCATTGTGTGGCGCAATCGGTAGAGGGTTTCGCCCAGAACCGAGAGGTCCCGGGTTCGAAACCCTGATATGCCCCGATGTTGTGCCCTTGGGAAAGGCGCTTAACACGACTTTCCTCACTCCACTGTAGATAACAACTCCCTCGGCTGCACAACTCCCTTGCCAGCATAAGAGATCCCCCCCCCCCCCAATATATATGCCGCCGTTATGGGAAGCCTGCACAGGAGGCTACACTCCACCCAGGTGTGAATGGGTACCTGACTTCGGTTGGGGAAAGTCGCATTGAGGTCACCTGCTGGCGCCGAATGGCAGCTGTCCAGACCCTTGCGACTGTTCCACAAAGTGCAAGTGTGGAGCAAATATGTATGTTCTGTATTATATGATTGTAATCCCTGCAGCAATTCAGCACTGGCTGCCATTGCATGGGTAATTTCTGACCAATAAAACCATTATTAATTAAAATGATAGTTTTGGCTAGTCTAGATGCCGGTGATTCATGGCCGTACCACTTAAGTTTTCTTTTCTGTAATGTGGTTAGGAGGTCTTAGTAGTATTACAGGCCAATGAAAATTTTCTACATTCTGCTAATTTCCAATGTAACATTTTTCACTTTAAAAATTTCCAAAAGAATATGATGGTGCAGCTAGCTATAAGACAATACATTTGTACTTTTCAACGATGGTTGTCATACAGTTATTGTATCACTTTTGTTTCAAGTATGGATAACAACTATCTTTTTTTGCAGTTCTTTAAATTTTGATACTATTTACAAACAAGCTCTTTTACTTTTCAATGGCATGCATGTCAAAACAGTATTGTTAACAAGAGAGAGCAACTAACCCACCAAATTCACTTGTCTTGTCCTTTGCACACACAAAAGCAGTTGTTTATGTTCCTTAGTGTCTTTCCTTTATTTTTCTTTGTTTATTTGTACCAGGCACTTGTATTGTAATTAAGACTTAATTAACCCATGAGCAACTGCCAATAATCGCATAGATATTAGGATTGGCAGTAACAAAGAAGAGCATTTTGCAGAAGACAAATTTAACCAAGTGTTATTTGCCTCATTTCTAGTACCTTATTCTTGGAACATCAGTTCTCAAGACATTTTACTAGAAAGATTATCGTTTGAATGGTCCTAAATCATCTAACATCAGTAAAAGGACCAGTAAAGAACTTAAAAGCATTTTCAAGCCAGAAAACTTCCGGAAAGTGTGGGTAAGAAGGAAATGGCCATAAAAGAGTCCCATGGAGCACTCACCTAATGCATCAGCCATGTACAAAAATCGGAGGGCCAACCCTTGTCAAGGACAAGACGAATGGACAATCTTAGAGGCTTTACCCATCCCCAAGACATCTGGAATATTCAGCCAACTGCTGGGCTTGAAGATTTGATGTCTGAATAGTGATCATTACCTTCAGAAACATCTATCATCTGCCAAATGAAATACGGACAAAAACATCACATGCTTTTCATGTTTACCTTCTCAGAAGGGACACATATTGTTTTTGCTCCATTTCTTCTTCCTCTTCTTTTTCTATTCCAAATAAACAAGGTCAATGACCTGGATCAGACGGCTGTCACCACAGTTACTGGTAGCAGACACCTTGTAGTGTTCGATTACATTGTGTAGCAAGTGGCAGGACAGAGCTGGAGGGGCTGGTCACCATAAGTATGAATGTATTTGAGTAAGAATGAACAGAGTAGTAGTTTGTTAGGCTAGACCATGTGAAAGTACACATTATGTCTTCACTTGCAAATGTTACTTTTCTAGGTTGATTCCGTATTTGTTTGTTTTTTCTTTTCCTTTCTTTTAGTACTTGAAAGTCAATCATATTTTCATGAATTGCCCTGAGGAAGGTGACGGATGGTCACCGAAACATTGGTTGAATAAATCACCTGGTTGTGAATAAAGAGTCTTTATATTCATTGTTTTCATAAACATTTATATCCTTTGCAAGTTTGCATATTGAATAAAGTATGTCATCATCATTGGTTGGCTGCAGCACAGGCGACTGTAAGTAGCTTCCTGTTCTTTTTGTTGCCAGCGAGGTTTGCGATCTGCCCTGGTACAAGCAGACCACAGTCATCACCCAGAAGTTGCTGTGTGTACTGCAGGTAGGTTGTAGGTTGACGTCCTCACCTCCGTTTGCCGTGTGATGGAGTGTACAGTGCGTACAGGCTCATTCTCAGGCATGCGCAGTACGTGTCCTATAAACTTCAGCTGCCTTGATCTCACATGCTGAATCAAGGGTTTTGTGTTGGTCATTTCATGAATTACAGAGTTAGACACCCAGTCAAGCCTCTTGATATTTAACATCACACAGTAGCAGGAGGTGGCAAAAGAGTTCATTCTGTTCTTCATGTTCTTTGTAATTACCCAAGATTCACATCCATAGGTAATTACTGAAACACATGAGGCCTTAAAGAGTTTTACTTGACAGCAATAGGGATATCTATTACTCCTCCAGAGGTGTTCTAATAAAGTATGTACCTTGTATCTTTTCTTGCACCCTGGAATTGGACAGGCAAATGGTTTCTCCTCGTTACTGGAGGGGGTCATAGAGTTCAGGATCAGTTCGGACGTGAAGTCGTCGCTCGTGGTCCACGAGTTGTCGCTGTCTGAAGACTCGCTAGACAGGTCATCATCATCAAACTCACTTCCTGCATCCACAAAAAACAAACAGGTAAACATTGTGACCTAATGGCAGCAACACTAAAAAGGTAAACAATGCCCTCTTCTAGCAGCACTTTTTGCGTGTTTGATTACACGCATTTGTAACAGCTGGTATTTGCACATTTGTTCAGAATTTGAACAGGCGCGCCGATTGGCTAAAGCCTAGCGCTGCGCCCTCGCTTCGCCGGTAGCGGCGTTTGGTTAGCATACAGACGGAAGCTAAAAAGGCTGGTACTCAGGCTAGGACGGGTCCTGGAGACAGCCCTGACTGAATTGGGTATGTTAAACTGTAGTTCTATTGTAAACAGAAAGGTGGCTGCCTTTCCCAGGGTACCTGTGGGAGTGATGCTCCTGATGGCTGCCACAGGAGAGAGCGCTCGCTGCGAGGGTTTCCGCTTCAAGTTCTCGAGCTGCTCCCGACGGGCCGCGTCCGTGATGAAGCGGTGGATGTAGCTCAACGCGAGGGAGGACGGTTGCTGCAACTCCTGTTTCTCCAGCGTCAGTGGGTCTGATTCTACAGAAAACAAACATTCGTGTCATTGTATAAAGAAGAAGAGTATTTATCCATTAGCAACATCAAACACAGAGTGGATACTACTTAACTCCGGGTTAGCTGTCATAGATTACATGTCGAAACAGGAAGGCACTACCGCACGCCTCTACAACATAGACTTTGTCAACATTGTAATTTAAATCGAGTAGAAGATGAGCAACATTTCGTCCTAGATTGTAAATTATACGATAGCGAAAGAAGTGTACTTTTTAACTTTATCGAAGAAAAATTCCCATATTTCGAACATCTTAATGCAGCAGACGAATTCATATTTTTATTACGCCTGGATAATCCTTGTATAAGAAATATTGTCTGTTCATACATTTACACATGTACAAAGAAGCGAGAAGAAGTCGACACTACTGGACTAGCTTAGTTAAATAATATGTTTGTCTACTCTATATGTTTACAGCTTGTATTGTTGTATTTATGTCCTTGTATGTTCCATGTGTTAAGTTAGACGACCTGTACCTAGCCCCTCGGGGCATGAATGCACAATAAAGGTCTTTCATTCATATTTTTCAAGAACTATTGTAGAATGGAACTCATTGCTACCAAGTATTGTAGGAGTATCCTCACTAGACAGATTTAAACAAACCTTACAGTCAGATGTGCAAAGGTTAGGTGTGACATTGTGACAGGTCGTTCAGTGTGATATAAGTTACCGTAAAATCCCTATTTACGTACGCACTTTTTAAACTTTTCAAGTTGCAAGCAGGTGCTCCAGGCCGACGCCAAAGCCGGGGTGCGTACGTTAGGAGGGGTTCTTCCTCGTAAAAATCGCATGTCAGCTTGAGAGTATGGTACATCTTCATGCAAATGAAGTGTGGAATGCTACCACACAATCAATCAGTAATAAAGAATAAATAATACATATATCTAAATTATTTGATATTTTCTACCCAGAAACATTTTCTCAGTAACCCTTTAAGTCAGTAAACATCATCAGAAGGATGATCATGTCAACCTCTAAATACCCACCGAAATGCTGGAGAGGGGGTGCGTATGTTAGGAGAGTTTTTCCCCTGAACGTTTCAACTCACTGAGTCAGGCCCGCAATCGTCCCCAAATCGGGGGTGCGTACGTTTGGAGGGGTGCGTACGTAAATAGGGATTTTACGGTATAACCAGCTTCTGCTGCGCAGCATGCCTGCGAAGCTGGTGTGTTACGCTCAAGGTCGGTTATAGCGGATATACAGATACAAATATTCCAGAATATGAGATGGAGGGTCTACTTATATAGTAATGCTCTTGGCCAGGGAATAATTCACTAGCCAAGAGCATTACAATACTGGTAGACCCTCCCTCGGTAAATTTTACTGACATGTCAACATATAAGGCCTGCAAGTCTCGAAGAACATTGTCAGAAATGTTTGGAGAACCCGGCAGAACTAGAATTCAGAAATCACACGCTGAGTGTGAGAGTTTTCAGTACAATCAAATGGATCCATCAATGCCCCAATGGACCATGACTTCTCCATGCTACATGATAGAGGGTCTGCATGGGGGGGTCCTGGCAACGCTTAACGGTAAATTCAGGCCAGCCGATAATGCTTAACGGTAAATTCAGGCCGGCCGATAACGCTTAACGGTAAATTCAGCATTTTTAGAACATGAGATACCACAGAATACAACGTTTTTTTGCCACTAGTCGTCCTGATCTTGTGGCAAGAGACCTATTACGCTTTGCCATTCTGGCACGCCTGCTCCAAACCCTTTAAATTCGGCGGCGACAGGAAATTTCATGATCACGATGACGAGCCAAAGGCGCGACGAAAATTTTGAAATCTTGACCCTCTGAAACGCTATTTCTTGCATTCTGAGGCAGGCCCTGCATGCTAGCCTGGGTGCCATCCTATTTCTACCGGGGCTCCTACAGTACGAGTGTAGGAGCCCCGGTAGATATAGGATGGCACCCAGGCTACGGCATGCACCCGGGGAAAATTTTAAAATCTTGAACCGCGAAACGCTTAATTTCCTGAATTTTGAGGCGAAAACTTTGCTAGTAGATAGAGTGATAAATAAAAGTGTTTCAGCTTAAGATTTTGTGGGGGGCGCCCTTCCGACATATTTTCGCCGAAGCCGTGTGCTCCCTGGAGAAAATTTTGAAATCTTGACCCACCGAAATGCTTTTTCCTGCGTAACGAGGAATTACTCAATAACGCTTAACGTTGAATTCAGGATGACAAATAACGCTTAACGAGGAATTAAAACGACCAGTAACGCTTCACGAGTAATATACTGATAACGCTTAACGGTAAATTCAGGGCGGCCGGTAACGATTAACGGTGAATTAAAATCGCTCGTAACGCTTCACGAAAAAGGGCATGCAGACCCTCATGATAACTTCATAAAATCTACATCCACCCTGCTCACCCCCGCTGACCTGGATAAATGGACAGGTCCAATTCTGCATCACCTGGCTTACCGGTGACATCAAAGCACTTGCGGGTAACCATGGCAACCGTTTCCCACGTGCAATGAGTGGGTCTATTCTTAACAGCCGTATACTCGATTCGCCTTTTGAAAATCGGCCATATCTGCGTCCGAGCATCCCTAAACTGCCCCAGTCACGTGATCTAGTAAAGCATCGCATTTTGGGGCTGCGTGACGCATGAGATTGTGACGCGATCGACGTGCGGTTCCGTGGGCACGGGGGCGCGCACGGGAGACGTGTACGTCGTGGGACGGCTCCTACCTATGTGCTGATCCTCGATGTGCAGTATGAGGTCACCCAGGGAGGGGAAGGTCAGCCCGCAACCACCGAATCTGCAGACGTGAACGAAGAACGCCGCCATCTTGTCAGGGCCGCGGCACCTTGCGGGGGAGGGCAGGTTGCATTTAAATGGAACCCCCGCTGAAAATACACACAAAACAGGGATAGTGGAATGTCCAGAAATTCAAAATACGACAACTGCAATCCCTGATATAATCAAATTCCCTATAAAGTAACTTACAATCGTTTAGAGGATTACGCGTTGGTGATTTTCTTAAAATGATTTTTTAAAGAGATGTTCCCTAACGTACGAGTGGTATCGTCTGACCTTAGCAGCCCACCTGCGCTACCCCAGTCCATAATGGCCCTAGGGGAATATTATATTTAGTCAATCAGTAATTTGTATTTATGAATAAGTAATTCTACATGATAGATGCAAAACTGTTCCGTCTGGACACGGATAAAATGAAATTCATATCTCACGCGAGCAGAATTAGTTAAAGCTTGGTTAAAGTATAAAATGTATATATATATATGATCACCTCTAAGGCTCTAACGTTAATTGAATGGACCCAGAAGGTGAAGTTCAGTGGACACAAATTGACTTTTTCTAAGTTGATCTGAGACGGTCATTTTTCAGCAATCGGCTCTTGTTTGTTTGCTTGCTTCCTTGTTTGTTTCTTTGTGAACAGGATAACTTAAAAAAAAAAAAGCGGCTGAAAAAATTTCAAAGGATTTTCAGGATACTAAGTTTCTAGGCAGACCTTGGCCTCGAGAGTTCTGAATTCCAATCCCAGACAGGCCCCAGTGTTTACCGCGGTTTACCGGGTATGCAATACAGACGAGTTCTCCCAAGAGTTATAAAAATAATCACTGTAAGAATATTTTTGCTTAATTGGTATCATAACTTTTATCTTTACTACAGAAAATAAGGCAATTTGTTGGCAATGTATTTGCTTCAATTATGCCCTTATTTTCATAGTCCACATATCAATCAGTTTTTATCAAACCTATAGGACAGGGAGAGCGTTAGATCGTAAGGCTGCTGTGTTTGAATGCCCGTGTGACCTCCCTGACCCCAAAACAGAGCCCTGCACCAGGCAAGTAAAGTATCACATGTGTCCTCCAGGGACGTCTCACAGGGAGCCTGCTCCGGTAAACTAGGTCACCTGTCAGTGCAATTTAACCTGAATATATAGACTTAAAAATAGCAAATTGAAAGTGAATTGTAGACATTTCCTTATAAATTATGTTAATGAGGCCTTGTCATGCATGATTTTTGTCTGATATTGTTCACCTTTACTTAGCTTCCTAATGATACAAGAATGAAATTCCAATCATTTACTATTGTGGTATTTTCAATTAGTATTTTCTCATTAATTATCCAAAATAGGTAGCTATTAGCATTATTGGTATCTATCGATACCTCTCTCTTTTTCAGCTATATATGTCACATGTTTGAGAGTCCTATTTTGAAAGGCAGCAGATTTATAAACTTTCCTTGCTAATTATGCAAATTAGCTCCTGATTTGCGTAATGAATATTCAATTATGTAAATCATTAATCGAGCTATCTACATACCATAAATCAAGACGATCCGTTGACCATAAGTCTAGTTATTCATGTCCAAAGGTCAAAAAAAATAAATTAAAAACACCCGCTGCAGCTCCAAACAAGCCGCTAGAGGGCCCAAACGTGCACAACTTACTTCATGTGGCATGGACTATCCACCACACAAAAATCATGACCGTAGCACTTGCAGAAAATTCGACCTCAAACTTTGAAGCTACACTGCAGTACCCAAAGTACCCGCTAGGAGGCCCATCATCGAACTTGACCTTCCCCTTTAATAAATCTACCTATTCACTAAATATCATGCACAACCATCAACAGCTTCTCGAGTTATCCTGTCAACAAACAAATACGCATACATAAACAGCCCACTGCAGTACCGCAGGAAAATGCCAGGTGACCCATTTTTGAACTTGATCTTCGTTTTCACAATCTCTACGTACCCACCAAAAATTATGCAGATCCATCATCAATACGTCGAGTTATGTTGTCTACATACAAACACACTAACAAAAAAAGTCCACTGGAGCACTTTAGGAAAACGCCAGGTTAGCCATTTTCTAACTTGACCTTCGTTCCCACAACCGCCACTTACCTACCAAAAATCAGCAAGATCCGTCAAAGTTCTCTCGACTTATGATCTCGACATACATACGGACCCACTTTACAGCTGGCGTAACCGATAACATAACCTTACCGCGAATGCATACATTCCCGGCGAAGGTAACAAATAAAAACAAAAGAAAGTGGGGCACTTCGTCTTCGACTGCTTCCAAAAAACCCCGAAAACCTTAGAGTGTATTCCGTTGCAGTTCTTAGAATTGTCATTTGTTCCACTTGTCACCATCGTTAACTTGCACTGTCTGTATACATGGTATACTTTTTCTATACATTGCTTCATTGTTGCAATTAGCCATCGGGCCCGGGTATGAACTTGCGAATAAAACTTATTATAATATCTTCATATGTCTGTATCTGTACTGTGTAGCCAGTAGACCGTTGCTTGATATTCAGTCGTGTACAGCTGATGTCCGTTTTCCAACCGCTCGTTGATGTTATTCATAATTGGATTAGTCTCCTGTTACAATAATGTCAATCACTGTCCTTGTCACATGTATGTTTCCTATGTCTCTATCACATGTATGTTTCACAAGTCCACCTACTTGCAATTAGGATTCAGGCACGAACTTGCAAATAAACATTCTTTCACTAACCATTTCCTCATTCATTTTATCAGTTTATAGATCTCTATCTTGAGCTACAAACGCAATGACGAAACTTTCACAAAAATGAACCTTTACCACCTTTATTTTCATAATAGAATAGAAAAACCATGTCAACTGTCATCTCAATATGGTGAGATACATGCATCCAGCGGAAGGATTCTTTAGTGCCTCCATTTTTCTACATCAAGTTGTTTTCATTTCCGTACAAAAAGCTTCTGTTTGCTAGTTGACATGTATTCAGCATGTAGAGAAACATTTACCTGTGATCAGAACACAACTACACTAGAAAAATGCAACTGAAAGGGTGTTCCAAATATCTGTCGAAACTCCATTGTGACAACAGTTGGAAGCATGCAATATTAGAGTTGGCTGGACTCAGTATAGAAAGTGACAGGTAAAATTTAAACATCTTACAGGCGCTTGTAAAAAGTTAACAGTACATCAATCTCGGCAAAGTCGGAAACAAAACATATAACGTTAGTAATGAAAGTATAGCGTCTCAAAAATAGTGATATCCAGCTTGTATTGGCGGTTTGGATCAGCCGCCATAGATTTTCTGAATGACAGCAGTTTTTGGTTTTGAAGAAATCCATTGCTTTATAATCGTTATATCAGGAACATGGTCTCATAATGAAGAAGAGAATATGGAAAGTTTCTAATCGCACCACATTTCTTAAAAGACTTTTTGGTGCTATTGTTGTAGTAGTTAACGTTAAAAGGATAAAATTTATTTTTCTAAGTTTTCATGCAAGCAAAGAAGATAAAAGTTTGTGCTTGGTCACAGACAAGTCGAGTTGGTTCATCATATCAACAATAGTACTACCTACCGAGAGACACAATAAACTTATATAATAATGTTAACTACGCTTAGCATCCCAACACAGCTCATGACAATCCTAGTCTCTAGTCTCCACAATAGACAAGAAAATATCTGAACTGTTGGCGTTCTATCTTATAGATAAATTTTAATGAATTGGCTTCAACCAACATGGGAAATGACAGCTTGAAAACTATAAGTCATCAATATGCACTTAGAAATAGTTGTTTTCAACCCAGTATCTCTGTAATTGTTAATGAATTGGTCATCGAAATGGGAAATATTCAGCTTTTAGTCAAGTCCTGTGTAATCTAGCCTGTGTTTACACAATATCTCGCTGGCGGAGGTTAATGACCCGAGCTAGGGGACGGTGACCGTCGGGCCGGCCGCTAGGAGCGCGATTTAGTCAGACTACTAGTACTACTAGCATGTAATCCGTTTAGATATAAATTCAATGGTCTTTAAATGCAGAGATTCAGCTAGATATTCTGATGTCAGTATGATACTCATTGTCCTGCGCCATGTTCCACAAGTCCTGCTTGTGCACCACTTGCCCTTTGACTAAGACACCATTTGGTTGGTAGTATGAATAATATCATGGTTATATGAATAATATGATATGAATAGTTATGAAAGGGGGATCATTAGCTTTGCGAGGAAGGTCAGTACGCAGAAAGTTGTAGCAATGAGAAAAGAAACCACACACCGTGCGTAATCAGCAAAAACGGGGATATGAATAGGCAAACTAAAAAATGCTATAAGGGCAAGGAAAGGATGTACAGAAAAAACGTTCCCTTTGCATACTCGCAACAATTTAAGTCACACAAAGCTTGTCTATAAAAGTGTGACTCTGGCGTTTAGAGTTTTCCGAAAGGAAGTACAGAAAACAGCAAAGTAGCCAATCCTAATCGTTACACTAACAAGTGTAGCGAAGTTAACAAAACAATATATTGAAAAAAAGTACGTTTATAACCTGTAGCAAGAATAGAAACATCTATCCCCGTGTTAAAGGTTTAGAGCAGTTTCCAGAGGTAACGTTATATGCTGAATGGCATTAGCAGTTGGTTTTAGAGAAATCTATATTGCTTCATAATCAGGAACATTGTCTTAGACTGATGACAAGAATGTGGAAAGTTGCTCTGTACTACAGTTATGAAATAGTTTTTTTTTTTGTTATTTGTGATTTAACAACGGTGAATTGAAGTTTCCATGCAGGGATCCCAGATAGAAGTTTGTTGTTAATCACAGACAATTCAAGGTGGTTCATATAATCACGATAACCATAGTGCTATCTAGTTATAGATATAATAAAGTTATAATGTGAACTACGTTTAGCATCCCAACATGGCTCAGGATAATTCTAGTCTCCACAATAGACAATAAATTAATCTATCTGAAGTGGGGTTCTTTTAAATGAAGTTTTTCAACCAACGTTGAAAATGACAGCTATGAATCAACTGGTCTGAAATCAGTTATCACGATGTTTTCAACCCATGTCCATTATTTCTGTGTTCTTAATGAATATCGAAGATTGAAAGAATAGGTAATCCCTCTGTACAACCTATTCTTTCAATTTTTACAAGTCCAATGGTCAGTCATTCTTCAATGTCTACAATTATCATCTCAGACATAAATCCGATTGTCTTTAGAAATTAAGGGTTCGGCTGATGTCATTGTGATACTCAGCATTGTCCTGAGCCATATTCCACAAGTTCTGATTGTGCACCACTAGCCCTTTAACTAATACACCATTTGGTTGGTAGTATGAATAATATCATGGTTATATGAATAATATGACAATGATATAAATTGGTACGAAAGGGGGAAAGCATTGGCTTTGTGAGGAGGAAGGTCAGTACGCAGAAAGTTGTTGCAATGAGTAAATAAAATATAGATTGCACAGAATTAACAAAAAGGAGGATAGGATTACGAAGAGACAAATTAAGAATGCTATGAGGGCTTAGAAAGGATAGCTAGAAAGATGTATTCTCTTTGTATAATCGCAACAAGTTAAGTCACATAAAGCTTGTTTAAGCATGTGTGGCGGTTGGAATTTTCCGGCAGGAAAATTGAGCACTAACTACTTTCCAAGTACTGGGACCAGTAACTTAGGTCATAAGTGTCTCTCGCATTTACTACAAATGTTTTCTGCTTAACATCCCTTAGTTTAAATCAATCTAATTGACCCTAAAACAGTCAGAAAGCGAGAGGACAGCATCTGTCACCATCTTCCTCGGTCAGTGGTGTAACCAACAAAAAGCCATACTTAGAAGTACCCAAATAGATTAAGAAAATATTCATCGTAGCCAAATATACTCTTTGACTGTTTTGAAAGTCACTTATCTAAAAACAGAATATACTTAAGGGCTACTGCAGCATTCTCCAAGCTGTGGTTCTATTCACAAGCACTATATATTGCTTACGAAAGAAGTCAGCAAAAGTAAACTACGGTTATATAATTAGGTACTGTAATGTCTGCATTTTGAAAAGCTATACGTATAAAGCAACTGCCAGTGGGGTAATTCTAAAATTTTCATTCTTTTGGTGAAGAAATGAGTTGGATGTACTTTCCATTTCTTATTAAAAGTAGTGCATCAACACGGAGTTCAAGTATTAGGTAGTCTTGCATTTAGAATAATACCATACGTGTACAGGGACAATTTCGAACTTCTCTGCAAACTTTTCTAAAAGGATTGTCGTTGGGCATGATGGATAAGAAATGAATGTTTAATGGATATGTATGCCAATAGAACATTGACTTCTGGAACGTTCTTTATAAATGAGGAAAGACATTTTTCTTCTTTCAATGATCTACTTTGTGAAAATTCACTAGAATCTCAACGTTTACAGATGAATGCGTGCTTTTCATCGCATGAATGAGCACGCAGTTCAAAACCAGCCTTCTTAGCCATATATGCGCAGTCTGCGCCGTCGGTGTTGATTGTGCCCGGGATCTCGCCACCCTCGTAGGCGACCCCATTCTCCCAGGTCCATGTGCCCTCGGAGTCTGTGAGTCCAATCCAGACTCCACGGCTGCGTCGCCCTCGGCTGTAGACGGAATATGAACTCATTGTTAGCAATATTGATCCCCCAAAACAGGCTCCCGGACAGCACGGTCTGAGATATCGATGAACCTTGCCCATCATTACCTTCTTAAGATGAAAGAACACTTGGCAGTTGTGAATCATTTATCTGTCACTGAACTCAGTGGGATACATGTGTAACCTTATAACTATTTTGATGATTGATTATCTGGGTATTGTTCGCCACAGCCCGTTATTTATAGAAGGAAAATATCACTATCTTAGTCATCAAAATATTAACATTCTACATGGGCTGGTCTCTGTTAGGTGCCATGGTCATCTACACCAGACAGCGTATAGATTCTCAACGGTAACCAAACATGATGTAATGTGTATCTCTGTTATATTTTATTTGACCATACCTCTTCCGTCATAACCTCAATGAAAAGAGGCCTGCAGGCCGATTTGAGTTGCTCATGAATAAACAAAGGTTCAAACAAACAAACAAACATCGCGAGACATTTTGTCATGGAAAATAAAGAAAAGTTAAACCTACCGCAGCAGACGCCTCTTCAAGTCGTTCATCACTGCAGGGTCCCGGATGGGCAGCAGCTCTCCTTCGTCATTCTGGCAGAATGTCACTGCTGCTGCATAGCTCCGTGGTCGTGGCACGACTCGGATACACATGCCATGCTTGACCAGGTAGGGCCTGGTACATTCTGCAAACATATCGGTATATAATCATTAGTCTTCAGCAAACCTGTAGAACTTTGTCTTTGGCCAAAACATGCAATATGGTTCTACCATTGTACTAATGGCTTTTCTTTGTCAAGTGATTGCAAGCCGATGAACGGAGTACACTTATATGTGGAGAGTAATGGTGTTAACACTTACCACAGACAGGGGGAGGTGCTTCGCTCCAGCTTGCATCTGGTTGACAGACACGTTCCCATGGCGTAGCCAAGAGTCCCACTTCGCAATCAAATGTAGCAACCGAACCAACAGAGTAGCTGGAGAGGACCAGGTTTCCAGGAACATCGGGAGGATCCAATAAACCACATGTGATCAACTCTGAAAGAAATCAAACAGAAAACATCAACCGACATTTGGAGACAGTTGCGTTTCCCAACAGCTAACATTCCAACATCCCATCTCTGGTACACGCGTACGTAGCAACATATTGTGTGAGCTGGAGTAGAAGCAATAGACACTAGTGAAGTCAAGGCCTTCATCGACTAAGATAAACAAACACCACCACATAAGTTAGAAGCAGTGCTGTGCCATGGTGACTACAAAATAATTCTTAACAGGAGGCAAATTCATATGATAGGATGAAGAGAGCTCAAACTGATACGTATAAAAAGAAGAAGGGACCGTATCCCGTTATCTTTTAAAACAAAGCTGAAGGTCTGTCGAAAACTGGGGCTCGAATATCTATATAGACTAGACTGCTGTCGTAGGGGCTTTAGGCCCACCACAATATCACACATTGCCAATTGACAAGAAGTCATATTAGCAAAATGCTATCCTTCAATAAATGACTTAACACACCTTCCATCTCTTCAGTATACTCCCGGACGGCTCTGATTGACACATTTGCAACCGCCAACCTTCCAGTTGTCAGTACGTCAAACAGGCAGGCTTGGTTGTCAATACCACACACCTCCTCAGCCTCGGCCTAGAACAGCAGATACATGTACGTTTACGAAGTTAGTTTTCCATCGTAATTGTCACAAGTGATCCAACTTATTCTGTCAAGATGAAAAAAACAATACTTCAAGGACTTCGGTAAGAGATTGGATTCTTCCCTGAAAGACGTTCTTAAAAGAACGTTGTGAAATAAGGAAAGGATGGCAAGGAAAGTGATCTCGATCCAGCTTTAGCTCACTGAAGAGCTAATCTTCGACTGGTCGTGACAGAGAAGACAGACGCTATGTACAGTATTTACAGGTTCATTGTACCGGGGAAATTCCCCTAGCTCTTTTCGACAAGCAAAATGGACATTGGACGACGGCTTAACGTCCCGTCCTAAGGACTGCGACCCTTGAATTCCGGTAGCGTGCATGTCGGGTGAGCGACACAGCCGGGATATATTGAACTCGCGGCTTCTAATTCCAGAGTCAAGATCCCTAACTACTGGACTACGCACGCAAGCTACGAAATCAAACCATGGGTTTTACATCCGCATAATCAAATCCAGCTGCCTGTTGCATATGTCATCATTATAAACCCAAAGGATGCCCTTGACCTGATACGAAGTTATGTACATTCGTCGTCAAAATCTTTTTAATTCAAGCTAATCCATGATGATGAATGGCTCATTATTCAATATTTCAACATTTACAGACAAACAAACAGCCTCGCAGGTAACCAATGGTTACCTGAATTACGCTGTAGGTTACAAGCAGTTAAGTATTTTTAAAATCACAATTATTACTGGAAGATCGAGTGTGATAAAATTGAGATCATTCTCTAATGAAAATATAACATATGTCATTCACAGGCGGTAATGAAATATCGATACATTACATTAACATCCTACATTTCGTTTGAACAAAAACTGTTCGTGGGTATCACACTAGGAAATGGCGTATTTAACATTGTTCAGCAGCTTGCTCATGTACGGCATGGCGCTTTTGTAATCTATATAGTATCATTTATGTACCTGGAACTCTGGTGTGACTGATGGCAGTTCAAATGCAGGAGTGAACCCTATATCGGAGAAGGTGCTGTAACTTTGTCCTGGTCCATACGTGAAGAGGGAGTCGTCTTCATCAATCATCCCTAAAACCAAGAGGTAATTTAGGCTTCCAGAAAAAGCTATATTATGATAGCATTGCCGACACACAACAGACCTGCAGTCTAAGTGGTGTACCAAAAACATCAGTATGCACTGGTGTTGATAATGTTGCCACGAGGCACCAAAGCCTTACAGGCAGTCAGAAGCCGCAGAGCCAGCATAAAGGTGTACAATGCTCTCACGCATCCTACATTGCCTGTGGATATATGTGTATATCCAATAGTAAATAAAAAACATGATCATCGCTTTGCTCTCATTGCACACCGACGTAACCCACCGTTATCTAATTTATTAAACAAGTGTTGATATTCAGTTACGTATTCATGGTTTTTATTGTGTAACATATGTCATATGCAAAGTCAGAAGTACATAAACCTATCTAGACTTAACTATGCAACCCAACTAAATTTTACACTCAGGCATTCTAGAGGAGGCAATTATTGGTGTCTCTTGCTTTTTTTATTTCTTTTTGTTTGTGTTCTCTAACCAACTATTGATGTTAGATAACATGTAAAGGCGAGCAATAGTGCCAGAGACAGGTGGGGAAAGAATAGAATGCATAACACTATGTCAACTCACAAGGCAGCCCAAACAAGTTGTGAATGTCTTGCATACTGCTGTTTGCAGGGACAACTTCGCCATCTGGCCTAGTCAGGTCATCTGCAGGGTCTGCATTCCACTTCCCAAGCAAACCCACGGTGTTTCCTCTCAGGTTGAGTGGCAGTGTCATGGCGATGGACAACATGTCCTCCAGTGCGCTAACTGTCACGCCGATCCCAGAGTTAAAGGAAATCTCTGCTTCGGCATCATCCTCCACAGTCACCACAAAACCTATCAAAACGAAATTGTGAACGATAAATGGTAAAGATAGAATTGCGTAAGAATTATTTTGACTATTGCTAGTCACCCAGTGTTGCAATGTTATCACCGTCACACAAGTGCACCTATGTTACAAAGCTACATGAAACCTAGTTTGATGTTCTAACTTGTTAAATGGTTGAAGGATTAAATGAACACAAAGTACCTGAAAACTCTTGCACGGTTAGATCCTGAAAGTCTATCAGTTGTCCATCAACGAGGACGTCCATCGTGCGTACTTCACTCAACTGTACCTGCACGGTGTCAGATGAAGTTTCCTTAATGGCCAAGGCAGTTATGATGGTGGCGTCTACAGCTGACCCTGTGAGACAAAGGCAGAACCTTTGAATACCTAGTTTTACATGCCCTCGCTGGCTTTTGTTCGAAAGGTATCCACATCCTAGTTGATAACATAATGAAACACGTGCCTAATGATGGTTCCTATTTATCATCTGGTATAACTCAATGTGAGTTCAATTTCTATTGAAGATCGCATTGGCAAGAGCCTGAGATTTCATGTATTATAAGACAAAGTGAGCACAACCCTACCATCGTTGAGTAGCTGTTCCATACGAGCTTGCACGCGGGAGTCTCCGTCGTTCACATCCAACAGCGTGAATTCCCCAGCTCCATTGAAAGTGTACGATATGCCGTCCAGAGTTATGAAATGAGGATCGCCAAAGGTCCTTGCTGCGACGTCGAGAAGAGGTAATATTAATAAATTAACGTAATACATTTAGCAAACACTATAGCAGGGGAAGGAAATTTAAGGTTAGTAATGCTAGCACCAAAGCAACATATATGAAAAGGAAGGTTCACCACTGCAAGTAGGTATTTGAAAGTCACCCCAGCTAAAACTTAGTATACACATGTATTGAGTGTGTATGCACAATTCAAATTACTGTGTTCTTTTGTATTTGCTAACCAGTATCGTGCCAAGTTAATAGGTTATTAAGGCTTTGGCCAAAGTGCGAAAAAGAGTATATTGCTGTTTGACCCTGATGACACCGCTTATTATGCAATTTATGGGCGAATAGGATTACTGGGTCTAGGGAAGATGTAGCCCGTTCCATCATTGGCTGGCCTTTTTTCGAAGTATTTGTCGCAGTTGTTGGACAACTGGCAGCAAAGGAAGTAAGGGTGGACATCTGCTGCAAAGTGACTGTTGGGGTAAGATGAATACTTTAATAAATCACTTTAATGTAGCGGCAGGAAAATATTGCGATTAAGGGAAAATAGAGTAGGTCTCGGCCATGTCGGCACTTAATTTCAACCGTTGGAACAAACATTACTGTCTCAAACATTAGTGATCAAATATTTGCGATGATGAAATTTTAGCTGTTAACTAGTGACCGTTAAAGTAGCTTAAATTAAGTGAAAGTTAACAAATCAAGAATTATAGCAAATACCTGAGTAATATAAACTTTCATTTGTTGATTGACATTTTTGGCATCTTCTTACTGTTGATTGTCAACATTTATAAAATGCAAGTGGAGTAAAGACAATTGAGATTTGAAATTATGGGGATAAAATTAGATGTGACTTATCTTAAAGTGGAAGTTAAAGTTAAACAGGGTGGTTATCGTATGCGAATGATAAATAAAAATGCTTTCTAAAATGATTTTTTGGTCGTAGTTTGCAAACAGACAAACTAGTAACAATTATATCAACTAGATTATTTGCTATGAACCGCCATACGAGAAAGACTATCATTCTTTTAGCTTACCCTAGCCTGTCATCCGAGTGTATCCTGTCGGGTGTTCCTCTTCCTGGCCCATCCACCAGCAGGCTGCCATCTTGTTCGTAGCAGCACTGCTGCCCAGCACCCTGTGACCTTGGAGTGTATACATGAAAATGTGTGATAAAAGATACGTTAACAACACTTAAATGGGCACTTAAAGACCCAGTGGCACGTGTGCATCAATGACCTGGAATAAGATCCCTTCGAGCACTACTCAATGTCCAAAGTCAACCAAAATAGATTGCTGAACTTCATATTTAAGTTAATATTTTGCTTTTTGCAACATCGTTAAATCTATTGTCTATCATGAAAATTTAATTCAATTCTTTATTACCCTTCAACATTTAGTAAGATGAACTTACGTCATTTCGATGGACCGCACGCAGTGATGTGCTCCAGGGTGGAAGAGGCAGTTTAACGGGTTCCAGGAACCAGACCTACAGGCCTTGTCTGTTATAAAGGCACCTGTGTGTCTTCGGGCTTGGTTTAAGGTAGTCGGGCACGGGATCTCCCTGGACAGTTCGTCGATGAAGTCGGGAAGGTGACTATCGGCTTCACACCATAAAGTGCACAAAGCTCCTGCTGTTGCTTTGACTTTTATGTATGTCCGTATTCCTCCATACAGCAAACGGGCTCCAACTATTACTACAGGCAGCAACCTGGAAAATAGTCGTTAAATACTTGAATGTGAAGTTCATGGAAGGATGATTGAGAAACAAGCAAAATTGAATGAATTAACTAAAACATTATGTCAAAAACATGTAACATCCTAATTCGTTTTTATTTCCAGGTTAAAGAATGTGGATATCACCAACCGACTAATAGAACTATTAGCGATTTCAGGACAGACACCGTGTTTGAAGATCACTCAATCTTTTCATGAGAAGAGAAAGAACATATTGCTATCATTATTGACATCGTATAGGTGTTTGCGTGCCCGGCATATCATTAACATGTGTGTGCAGACAATTCTAAAGACTTTACCTGGCCCCTCCGTTTCCTGGAGCTACAGACAGCGCGCCAGTTTTCACAACAGTGACTGGTATCCATCCATCTGCGGTGGATATGATGTATCTGCCCGTGTTGGGAACATTGGAAGCCAACTGCGCTATAACGTCCCAGGTCTCAGTCGTTTCATTGTATCCATGTAGAAAAACATTTACTGTGTTGCTATCAACAGAGGAATGTTGCCATTCGATGGTTATGGTCTCATTGGCAGCATTTTCGGTGGTTGTTAATTCTGTCAGCACTCGGTCCGGATCAACTGAAAATCAATGGGATCATCTTGATACGTAATAATTCGAATTGGAATGCTAGCTCACTAGTTGGGTCTTAAGCGCTTACTTTGGTGCCTGCACTCTGGGGTTCTTCACATGACAGGAAACTAAGAAACGCACACAAGTTCAGCCAGTTTAGATGTAGAACGTCCCGATTCATGAGTACCATACTGCCATATTGTGTGAAGCTTCTTAATGAAATGTGAGCATCCAACACTTTGTAGAATTGTATTTCATATGTATTTTTAAAATGTAAGTATGGTTACGACCCTTGTTGTACAGTACACTGCAATCTAGCCCTCGGGCTATTTTATTGTGTATGTGTAATGTATGATAATAAACCAGTTTACATACATACATAAATACTATGTATATGCACGTCCAGACACTGGGAAAATGTTTCTGTGTCCTGACAGGATTTTATGCGACAACAGTGTTTCATGTCACTGGGTCGGTAAAAGATTGGTTCCTTACCTGAAGTGTACACTGTCGTGTAGTTATACGTATTTCCACCATCCGTGGAGACGAGTAAGGGAATCCTGCCAGCATTGGACAGAAATGGCGAAATGCAGGTTGCCGTCATGTCACTGTCAATCCGCCCCGCTACCTGTGGATGGACATGATAAACCACAACGTTATTGTTGTTTATTTATCTATTGGTTCAGCATTTACATGCCAGGGCTGCCCAACTAGCCGCGGAGGCTATTACTAAGGGCGAACCCATGTGCGGTCATAGGACTGTAGTTTTTTTTTTTAACGTGCTCGATGTGTGGCTCTCCTCAAACAACAAACCTCCATTTAACGTCCTATCTGAGGGACGTCCCTAACCGAAGCTAGGTACTCATTTACACCTGAGTGAAGTGAGGAAAGTCGTGTAAAGTGCCTATTCCAAGGGCACAACATCGGGGCATATCGGTGGTTTCGAACCCGGGACCGCTCGGTTGTGGGCGAAACACCCTACCGATTGCGCTACACGATGCCACGTTATATTTCTAATTATATACAAATAAATTGTGCCGACTATATCGACATTTATTTTAGCCAATCACCAAACATTCTGTCCAGAACATTACACTCAAATCCATTGGCTTCTAGAATTTTAAGTGACAAGTATTTACTATAAATGTAAAATTCCTTATGGAAACTGAACATGAAAATGAAAACTGAACATGATACGAACCGGATCTTTGGTCCCAAACTGGCACCGGATGTCCACATCTTGGCCGTCGAAGCAGGGCCCTGATATCCTAACCTTTGTCCCGCCCAACATTGTCCCAAAGAATGGGAAGATGCTGATTGGTCCTGAAGTATGCGTGCAAGCAGTCATATGGGTGGAACTGATTCTGAAGTATGCCCCAAACACATGCAATCGTTTCCTTGAGAATACATTGCCATATCATCATAGAGTGAGACAGAAAAAAATGTTGAATATTGTGATTCTAGTTTGAATGAGCAAAATCGTATGATCTAAGAAGCAATTGAGGCAAAGTCAGAAGCATCAAGCATGACCTTCATTGGCCATTTCATGAGTAAAGTATATGAGGTAAATTGAAAGTTTCTGGCGGCAAGAATTGTTGTTGTTTTATACATACCATCAGTATTGCATCCACCGTCTTGGATGACTGCGCTGTCCATGCGGAAGACCCAGCGGCCTGAAATGTTGACGTTTGATGTAGTCTCCACGTCCACTATGGAATGACTTTGCGATCCAGGGACGGAGAAATACTGCATGCCGTCTCCAGCGTTGAAACCAACCTTTGAAAAACGAAAATACACCAACTTTATTGCATGTGGTTTGCAAAGCCTTGGGCTAACGCACCTGTATTGATAGTAACAATAATTATAATTTTATTTGCAAGTTCTTGCCCGAGGGCTAATGAGTGGATTTTGGAAGGTTAACAAGGTTCTAGTTTTATTTTCGTCAGTAAACGTTTAGAAATTGTGGTAAGTTTTGGAGGCTTTTTTAAAAAGCTCTTTTCTTTCCCGATCATTGAAGGGGCAGTTTGAGATAAAATGTATTTCGTCTTCCACCGCTTTTGACATACAGTAGTTACATAATCTTTCCCCCACAGGTAACTTCTTGTACCGCCCTTTCTCAATTTCAAGAGGGTGGGCGCTAATTCTAATTTTGCTAATTGCGGATCTTAGCTTAAAGTTATCTAGTAACAATGACTCTCCCCACACAATTGCTCTTCTTAATTGTCTATGCAGATCTTTGCTTACCTGTGCTGGTGTTCCACCCAAGCCTGTCGCTGCATCTCCATCACTCGCTGTCCCTGTCGTCCACGTGATGTCACCGTAGTTGAACATAGCAAAGCTGCGTCTTCCGTTTGAAACCAGAACAGCCTGGAAGGTATTTCTCTTCAAAAGAAAAAAAAAAGAACATTTAGAATATCGTGAAATATAGCTGATAGTATAAAATACAGGTTCATTACTACACGTAAAAACATCATTTGAATTTGTCGTTTCCTATCACTGTGTTCCAATATTGTTTATGTTTCAATATTGTTTATTGTCTATTGTCCAGTATTATATATATTGGTTTTAGGCTTCATAGATTCAAATATTTGTAAGCAATGATTATACATGCTATCACCAGAAAAGCTCCATGGCCTGTTTATTTATCTGTCCTGATATTAGCAATCTTATGTCTCCTGCTAAGCGTTTGAATCTAACTTATTGCTACCATATAACGTTACATCACTAAGTATCGTTGTGCACCACCTCATAATCTCAACTACCTTGTCGCTGGTGGATCCATAATAAGCCACTTCGTGCCATGTCGCCACAAACACCCATGTAGCTCGGAAGTTGGGTTGGTCGGGGAAGGCGCTGATGATATCAGTGGTGGCGCGTGCAAGCATACTGGAGTCGGTTGTTTCGCGGTACGCCACATACCCTCCGTTACGCGTGTCCACATCACCCCAGAAAGGAGCTATCAGCCGCCTGCCATCTCCAAGGGGAAATGAATCAGGGGTGAACTGGGATAACTGGCTTAGGAACGATATCACTCCGTTGGTGTTTACCTGTTGATATACAATTTTGTAGTAGATATGTCAGTGCATTGACACCAGCAGACAGGTACGTTTCGTCTGTATGATTGTATTCAATGAGATTTTTCTGCACGAGTCACGTAACACGTATATCTTAATTTGCATGTTGTATAAGATGTTCACTCTTACCCCTGTTAGATAATGTAATATCTAAGGGTTGATAATCCACACCGAGGTGCATATGATATCATAAGGCTTGTATTGTCATTGCTACAACCAGCGAATATGACCACTGAGTCGGTGAATTTTATCATTTGACTTCTTGTTGCAATTCTATGACGTTACGGCGTCAAAACCAATATGGAATGAGGACATCTGATTGATCTACGTTATCTGGCTATATGATGATTTGCATTATTCAAATATAGCCTTTAATGACGTCTTAATATGGCATCAAATTCACTCAACTCTTCGCTACTAAAACTTAAGAACTAAACTTTAAATCTGTACATATCATTTCAACAGACTTTGTCCAAAAAGCGATTGATCACGATGAAAGCAAAGCCTTTTGACGGATTGAAGAAACAAATCATTATAATTAGATGCAGAATGAAAGTGCACTTGCCCATAGAGCGTCGTGCAAATGATCGAAATATGGCAGGGAAAAGGAGATGCTTATCCTGGGAGATCCTCCGTCATCGTTTGGGGGGTTAAACGTATCACCCTCGGCTTGTCCGTATGGGTAGAGCAGACTGTTCCCTTCCTGGGATACAGATGAAATAGCCATGATTATCATCATAGTAGCCATGTTAAGCCCCTGTCACACTTGTGCGTATATACAAGTCCGCATGAGGTGCGTATTAAAATGTTTTTGGTTTATGCTAAGTTTGCAGCCGAATAAGTGATTTCCTAGGTTCGATCAATAGGCTGCACAACGGTGGGTCAAAGTAGAAAACAATATTTCCCCCGCAAACCTTACTTAAACCAAGCAAATGTTAATGCGCAACTCACGCGCACTGGATTATACGCACAAGTGTGACAGGGCCCTTATATCACTTGAATTACGTAGTCTTTACTTGAGTCTACCAGACCAACTACGCCGGCTATAGGGAGAATATGGTGATTGCAGGGAAGTTTGGCCACCAGAGGGTTTCATTTACAAGCGCCGTTAGTCTGGTGGAGGCCATGAAGTATGTACATGCGTATGTAGTAGTAGTAGTAGCCTCCACCAGGCCTTCCTACGGGCGTATATGGATCGTAGAATTCGGCAAAGAAAGGAATAATTAGCCTGTAGAGTCAGTCCACGGTGAGAGTCAATATGTCGCCCGCGCTTGATAATGAAACCCTCAGGTCATGGGTCAAACTTCCCAGGCAAATATTCTCCCTATAGCTGCCGTAGTTAGTCTGGTAGAGACTAATGTAGCGGCATGCTGATCAAGTCATATATATATATAAATATATAGTTGTTTGACATTGTCGGTACAGACATTATCTACAGTAAACGCGCGCTAGAGAATACAAATCGTATGCTTTATAGCTGTAAAGTACGTCATAATTGTCGTTAGAAGTTAAGACGCCTCTGGAATATTATCAGACTTTTATCGAGGCCTTCTTTGAGGTTTCCGTAGTGGGATATTCAGGTCTGGGTAGTTTTTTTTAAACGTTTTTACGTTGTCAAGACAAACACGCGTTTCGATATACGTGTGTGGAGGTTAAATTTGAGTTACAAACAACCATAGTATTTTTTTTTATTCAAAGATAACAAGAGACAAAGACAAAGTGGCGCTGCACTCAAGTTACACAACTTATTTTGCCAACGCCACTTAACAAATATATCTATACATATATATACAAAAGTAGCCTAATATTTAAATTGCAGTCAGTAGTTAATGAGGATGATCCTCTAAGTACAAGGGAAAGTTTGGTACTGTCGGAGATAGTATGTAAGTCAAACGAGTTACCAATTACATTTGTTAGCTTGTCAAAGAAAGTTCGTTCTGGGTTGGATATATTTTGGACATTCCAATATAAAATGGATGATGGTTTCAGATTGCAATTGGTGCCCATTCCCCAACAATAGTATGGAGGCCTCAGGCGGTTTGAGCAAAACTTCTATTCAACTCACAGTCACAGGCAAATCAGCTGGAGGTGCTCGTGTCGTCGTCCAGTCTTCAGTTGTAGTTCCACGTGTCGTCCGGTCTTCAGCTGGAGGTGCTCGTGTCGTCCGGTCTTCAGCTGGAGGTGCTCGTGTCGTCCGGTCTTCAGCTGGAGGTGCTCGTGTCGTCCGGTCTTCCCCGATCTGTGCATGGACAGTGACATTATAATATATCATCACAAGAGGCAAGACGTCAATTGCGTGGAAAGTAGGCAACATCACATAGTTGGTTAATGGTTTATAGTTGTACAGTTTAAAAAAAAATGTTTTGTATTTTGCTTCTTTTCAATCATTTAGACTTAATGTTTGAAAGGTAATTTTCATAATTCTTGTTTAAGGTAGAAAGACAGGAAAGTTTGGAATTGTTTCGAATAGCGCAATGCCAATTTTGTATGTAAATATCTTGTGGACGTTATATGATACCATTAGATTAATAATTCTGGTATACGAATGGTTCAGCACATATTGATTTTGGTGTACTGAAAATTAATTAAGAGCCTTGACGTCCGTAGGGCAATCACAAAACTCAGAATTGGCTGTCATAAATTAAGTATGGAAACGGAGAGATTTCAAAAACTTCCTATCGACCAGAGGGTTTGTCCATTTTGTCCAGAGGTAGTTGAAGACGAATATCACTTTTTGATTGTATGTCCCAAATATTTTGATGTACGTAATTCACTATACTCAATGCTATCGTCGGATCTACCAGGATTTATCTCAATGGACTTGAATAGCAAATTTAAGTACATAATGAAATGTGACAACCCATGTATGGTATACATTGGGAAGTATATCAAAGAATGTCTAGACGTTAGAAACTCCTCCAATGATTGTAAAATCCCATTGTCATCCCATACTACTACAGCAAATTTTACAAGATAGACTAGTTAGCCTAATAGAATGTTATCTATGTACCAGTGGATGCCATACTTTGTACCTTGTACAACTGGTTGGCACACTTCAGATCCCTTCTAGGTTCAACTACAAGGACTTTACCCAACCGACAACTCAACATGACACCTGTAGTGGAGGAACTTGACATCTCAACAGACCCTTTCACTCCTAGCGAACTCAAAACAGTTCTGGGATCCCTCCCTGACAATAAATCTCCTGGTCTGGATAATATCCCAGACATCATCTGGAAAGACCCGGTTTTCAATGACCTTCTTTTACACCTGTGCAACCAAAAATTTATATATCACAGACCACCATTTTCCTGGCTAAAAGGAGGAATCGTTCCCATCCCCAAAAAAAGTGACCTAACATCTGCCTCCAACTATAGAGGTATTACTCTCACTCCCATTGCAGCAAAGGTGTATAACAGACTTTTACTTAATCGTCTTACCCCTGTAATTGATCCCATTCTTAGGAGGAATCAAAATGGATTCAGAAAAGGAAGGTCTACTATTTCACAGATTCTGGCAATACGTCGTATAATTGAGGAGATGAAGAGATGTAATAGGGATTTTGTACTGCTTTTCGTTGATTTTCGTAAGGCCTTTGATTCTATTAATAGAGATGTAATGGTTGATATTCTAGCACAGTATGGTATTCCACAATGTTTTGTAAAAGCAGTCAGAGCTTTGTATAGAAATACTTTAGCCTCAGTTATTACACCTGACGGTGAGACTAGTTCATTTGAGATAGTTACAGGAGTTCTTCATGGTGATACTTTAGCACCGTATTTATTCATTATTGTACTTGACTATGTTTTAAGACTATCACTAGATATAAATGAAAACAAAGGTATTGAAATCAAACCACGCAGGAGTCAAAGACACCCTGCCCAGTATCTTACTGATCTGGATTTTGCAGATGATCTTGCTCTAGTTGCTGAATTGATCAAAAATGCAGAAACTCTGCTCCAATCTCTGGAAGAATCTGCATCCCAAGAGGGGCTATATTGTAATGAATCTAAGACAGAATACATTAGCAACATCTCTGGAACACTTGAACTCAGATCCCTGTCTGGGACACTCATTCATAGAGTAGATGATTTCAAATGATCTTGGTCCCTACATTATGTGCTCAAAGAAAGACCTCGAAATTAGAAAAGCCCTAGCATGGGAAGCAAGCAACAAGTTGGACAAAATATGGAAATCTAACATTCCTAACAAACTGAAGGTACAAGTTTTTCTTACCCCTGTGGAACCGATACTACTCTACGGTGCAGAAACTTGGACGCTTACCTGTCAGCTCCAAAACAGACCCGCGATGGGACCTACACAAAGCTACTACGCAGGGCACAGAACATTTCTTGGACACAACACGCTACTCTCAAAACAATTTATGGAAGTCTTCCGCGGTTGTCTCAAAAGCTCACCCACCGTCGTGTAACATTTGCTGGACACTGCTTTCGAGCCAAACAGCAAATAGTTTCGGACATCCTTCTATGGAAACCAAGAGGCCAAGTGCACTGCAGAAGTTTGACTTTTACCGATAGTTTAGTCAGAGACACTGAGATTGCATATGAACACTTAGGACAAATGATGTTGGACGGGGCGATATGGAGTGATGTATGTACCTATTTAGTCCCGGCCGATGGCCGATAGATGATGACAATTGTTGTGCAATAAAGTTATCTATGATGTTGGTGCACATTGATGTAGCTAGATTTGTGATAAAGTAGCTATATATTATGAGAATTGATATTTTTGGGTCTAGTCTTCATAAAAGAATAATTCATTTTGCCTTTTTACTTAACATTTCCCCAGATAATGCGATGCATATTCAATCAACATTCTGCTGCTTGATTATCTCTTTTCAGCAAATAAAAGACATTTTGGTTACATTAAAGTCATCTTATTAGCATGACATTTCATCTATGCATTGGTGCGTACTGTTTTCTTGTCTTGCAAAAAAAACTTTTTCCACTAAATCTATCTTCTATCAAAACTTTCACGACCTCATATTCACTATTTAATATTCATCTTACATGTAGGTCATACCTGGGCTGCGAAAACGTTCGATACGGGTGTTCCGGACCGGATGATAACTTGGGTTATCACACGGGCTTCTAGCTTTATCACAAGTCTATTAGAATATTTCGAACGCATTTCGCGCGTGCCGAGTGCGCCGCTGTCGAAAATTCGAATACTGGATTCGGACGCCGATAACGGTTAGCATTGTTGCTGTTACAACTTTTAAATCGAGGACAACAACTTTTCTCAAGTTCTGGCGCATTTTGCACTGAAATGTGTGTTCTCTCGGGTGGGTATGACCAAAAAAATACAACACAGTGTATTCCACATTACTCGAGCTCTTCGTCACAGCCCTCCCGCGGGTTGTATCGGCCTTCGGGTGAACTCTGTTGTACCTCGGGCGATACGGAATACACCATGTCGTATGCTACTGTCTCTATGTTTGCTATGTATGCTATGTTTGTGACATGACCAAAGTAGTTCACAAAACTTAATGACACTTCGACACGAGGTCGATAGCTGTATACCATTAACTCAACATGACCATTGCATGTTTAGAACACAAGATATGAAAACCAGCTCTGTTGAAGTACCATAGAAAGCCACTAGAGGGCCCATAATCGAACTTGTCCTTTGTTTTTCCGATTCCTACCTATCTGCCAAATATCATACGGATCCATACACAAACTTTAGAATCATGCTATTCACACAGACACACACACACACGCGCGCGCGCGCGCGCACACACACACACATATTCACACACACACACACACTCACACACACACACACACACACACACGCACATACACACACAAACACACACACACACTCACACACACACGCGCGCACGCACGTACACACACACTCACACATACACACACGCACATACACACACGCGCGCGTGCGCGCACATACACACACTCACACACACGCTCACACACATACACACACACACACACACACACGCGCGCGCGCGCGAGCACATACACACACACTCTCTCTCACACACACACACACACACACACACACACACACACACACACACACACACACACACAAGCCAACGGAAACATAACCTTCTTGGCGAACGAGATAATTAAGGCAGGTTATCTTCACGTGTTCCCTGAGGGGCAAATACCTACCCCGAGTTATTGACAAACCAAGGAGCTGTCAAATCCTTGACCCCAAACCGTTCATCACCGTTCGCAGAACAAAAGCCTTGCTGGCGCAATTATAAGATCAAATTGGCCGAAAACTGTTTACGCGCCGCATCAAACGAACTTTAAAGATCACATCGTCGACCATACTTGTCTGGTCGGTCCGAGAATAATGGGATTAAAATTACACATAAGTAAAGGCCAGGCACAAGTAGACGGCACATGTAAGAAAGCCTGACAAAGATTGACAACATTAGTTCGAGTCACAGAATTTTCAGGCTGTGCTTCCATCAATTTTCTTTAAATGACGTGCCTAGACAAAAGATGAAGAGCGATGTCATGTAAATGACGAATACGTCGAAGGGGGCCTTTCCATTTCTTTCTCAACCGACGAAAATCGATGTACCAGTCGATGTCATCCATGGAATCAAGACAGTGTGGTCTTATTAACGAAAAGACGCCCGTGCACACCTCTCTCATTTAATGGACCTTGTGTGGCATCAATAACTTGACATGACGGTCGCTCATTCCGCGGTCCAGTTAAAATACGCTCACCTGCACATTTTTCAGCAATCTTTGCCTCCAGCTCCAGGACACATGGCAAAGTTTTTCTACACTCCTAAGAAAAAAAGTAGCACATTTCTTTCAAGCATGGTCAATGATTTCTGAACTGTCTCTGCTAACCATGAAACAAACAATGGCTTCCTGGAGTCGAAACACGACATGCTAGCAAAGGAAAGCCCCAATGTTACAACACATGCGCTGACCACTTGAGCGCATTTGTGACACAGGTAGAATCTGTCATTTAACAAATTCATACTTTGTCCATAAAAGCAATATGTGGTCATGATTTGTTAACGCGAGGAGTCATTTTAGGGGAAGGTTTTGCTGCAGGCATATTCTTCTTGTTACAGGCGAAAAACACATGCGCTTCCATATAGAAGAACTTTATTGCGCGACCATTGCAACAACAGTAAACATAGAACAAGACATGAGTATGGAATAAAACTATTCACTACAACAAAATGACTATTTTAGGTTTTACAAGATTCAAGTTTTCTAATTTGAGTATCAATATTTTTTCTAATAACAAAACAATCTTTTATATATTTGCCTATTTTAACACCGTATGAGCTGTTGCATCTAAATGTATAGTCAAATCTATCTGTGGCATTGAGTGTCTTAAAATCTGAAGTACTTGAATTGAGAAACGTGAATAACTCATCTCGTAGGGCATCATATTTAGAGCATTCCATAATAAAGTGAAACTCATCTTCTCGATTAGGACAGAATGGGCAAAACCTTTGGTCGGGAGCTACATTAAAGTATCCACCTGTTTCTATATTCAATATATGGCTACTAATTCTTAACTGTGTTATCGCTTTACGGATTTCAACATTATTCACATCATAAAGATATTTTTCTTGTACATAATGATTTTTGGATTTGTGCAGAAGGGACAATTTTGAATTATTGCTTACACAACTAAACCACTCTTGCATATGTGCATCCTGTAGTCTGCAGTTGAGTTGATGTTCAATATAGTCTACTTTATAACATTTAGGATTCATCCATATGTATCCAAGGCCGTGATAATTGAGAACATCCTTCACATGATTAATCCAGTCATCACTAGAAAATACAACATTGTATGCTTCGTCAAAGTCCTCAGGTAAGTTTACTAAACGGTGCCAATATTTGATGAGCTGAATTTTTGCAGACAATATGATGGGGAAAGTTCCCAATTCTCCTCGTACTCCGTCGTTGGAGGATTTTGAATGTATTCCAAGCAGAAATGTTTGAAAACGTAGGTCAATGATGTCAAATTCAGGTATATCCAACGGGCGTATGTTAGCTACTGAAAAGCTATCATTATCTAGAGTGAGCTTAGACGTTAATTTTAGAAACATGTCTTTGTCTGATCTTCTTTCAAAATTAATAATGTAAGAATTAGTTAAATCGGAACAAGTACTCTTTCGAATTACAACTGGTAAGTTTTCATCCAATTGAAGTTTTTTCTAAGTAAAATAGAAAAAAATATATCTGGGAGTAGATGTAGAATTGTTTTTGGATACAATAAGTTTCACTGTTTTGGAGGAATGATCAAAACAAGTTAGTTCGGATCCGTATAAAAGAATAGGTTTAACAAATTTGTCAAAAATATTTTTACCTAATTGTATTGGGATATTTTCCGATGATAAAAGTGATTTCAATTTGAATATAGCTCTCATAGCCTTGGTCTTTAGAAATTTTCTGGCTGTTTTGAATTTACCTGAGGACGTAAGTGGGATACCAAGATAGGTGTAACTGTCCGTAACTTCTATTTCTTTACCATAGATAAAGAAATCTTTTGACATTTTCTTTGTAGCACCTTTAGAAAAAATAAGAACTTTTGTTTTGGAGACATTAACCGATAGTTTCCAGTTATTACAGAATGTTTCTAGGGCATTGATGCAGTTTTAGAGTCCTTGCTTTGACAAAGAGACCAAAGCAAGATCGTCTGCCCAAGACAAACAGTTGATAGACTTTGAAGTAAGGACAGCAGCATCACATTTGTTACTATCAAAACATTGCGGCAGGTCATTGATAAATAGATTAAATAACAATGGGCTAAAATTACATCCTTGTCTTACACCACAAGTTGATACAAAAGAATCAGATAAACCATTCTCTACTCTAACTGCATAATTGACATTCAGATACATTGATTTCAAAACATTAAAGAAATGTCCATCGATACCACAGTGTAACAATTTATAAAATAACCCATCGCGCCAAACACTGTCGAATGCTTTCTTCATGTCAACGAAACAGACAAACAAATTACCTTTCTTTTGTTGTGTATATTTCTCAATAAGAGATTTTAGAATAAAAATATTATCGGCAGTTCGGCACTTTCTGAATCCAAATTGAGTGTCGGCCAGCAGATTATTGTTTTCTACAAAGTCTTGTAGCCTATTATTCAAGAGTCGGGTAAACAATTTTGAGAGACAACTGGAAAGGGCGATGCCTCTGTAGTTGTCAACATTGGCCTTGTCACCTGATTTGAAAATTGGAGTAAGGATGCTTGTATTCCAGTTTTGCGGAAATGTGCCTTTGGAAAGAATAATGTTGAAAAGGGTAACCAATGAGAGACAAAACTGTTTTGAAGTAGATCCATGTTTTAACATGTTGTTGGAAATAGAATCCATGCCACAAGCTTTATCAGTTTGAGTTGTTTTATGCCATCCAGAACGTCTTTTGTAGTCAAAGGAGTGTCTAGTAAATTAAATGATTTTTTATCAAATTGTTCTAATCGTTCAGCGATAGTTTTTTCAAAGTCTGCGTTAAAGTTTTTGTGTTTTGTTAAATTATTTAGACCTTTAAAGTGTTCAATCCATTCTGAGTTTGTGATATTAGGGTCTGAAGAATTTCTTTGTGTTTTTCCGTTAACTTCCTTTTCAAAAAAGTCAAATAAAGACCAAAATTCTTTGGGATTTTTTTCATTCAAATGCTCTAACTTGGACAGTAAGTCTGTCTTATATTTCCGTTTACATTGTTTAATAAGCTTTTTATAATCTTTTAAGGCCGTAAAGTATTTCATTCTGGTTTCATGAATCCATGGTTCTTTTCTCAATTCTAGTGATAATCGTTTCAAACGTTGGCGTAGCGACCAGCAACGTTGGTCGAACCAAACTTTATCCTTTTTTTTTTTGTATAATTTTTTGGCCTGTTTTGTACGCCGAATTTTGAGGGCACTTTTTGAAGCATCTAATAAAACATTTGTAAAATGTGTGACAGCACTTTCTGCTGAGCAAAAACTTTCTTGGCAGAAGTCTCTTAATTTTGAGTTTGTGTCAGTTCCATTTATAATGGCCGAAAACAATTCATTTGAATTTGCATCCCAAATAAATGATATAGGTTCTGGTTTAGCTGGGCGCTCCTCTGTTATGATAAAAGGGGCGTGTTTGGTTGCCAAGGAAAAAGAAATATGACAATGGTCAGAAAATTGTGAAATTGGACTGACGTTGACATATTGAATATCAGAAAGCATTGACCGTTGGGCTATGCAATAGTCAACAACACTTGACCCATTGTAATGGTAACATGTGAAGTCACCCTTTAAATCTCCAGCACATCTTCCATTCAAATCAGCTGAGGAACATAAGTCAATCAAACATCTACCATAATGGTTAACTTTAACATCCCTATTATTTCTATTTTTAAAACTAGCGACTACCTCAGCTGTAATTACATCTTGGAGATCGGCATTAAAGTATGTTTCTGTAATATTGCTCCTGTTCTGGCGTTTAGATCACCTAAAATGACAATGTCCCCTAAATTTGAGAATTTGTAAATATCGCTAGACAATGTATCAAAAGGATCAATTTGAGAAGATTTGGGAAATGATTCAGGGGGGATGTAAATGTTACAGAGATACGAATCGTTTACAAGGCCAAAAAACTGTTTGTCAAACTTGCACCAGATAGAGTCAGGTGAGCTACTGTCAAGTTTTGTAATGCCCTTTTGGAATGAACTCTTGAAAATAATTGCAACTCCTCCAGAATTTCGCTTAGCTCTTTTGTTCCTAGTCCTATTACTACTAAAAATACTATAACCTAACAAATTAAAGTCTACGAAACTATCTAACCACGTTTCTTGAATACATATCACGTCGCTTTTATCAACGTGGAAAAGGAATTCGGAATCACTGAATTTTCTGCAGCAACTCACTTGAATGTTCCAAGTTGAAAAGGTCAATGCAGACTAAGAGATCAGAGCGTACCAGGCTTTGCGAATGTTTTTTCCAACTTGCTTCCATGTTGGTTTGAACTGTTTGAGAGTTCCCAGTTGCAGCGTTGTAGGTGAAGTTGGTTTCGCGACTTGTAGAGATCCACCCGCTTGTGCCGTTCTCGATCCACAGCCAAAACATTGTAATTTCACCGGTACACTCACACCTAGCACATCGATGTCTTCATGCTGTAGATCTCTGACAAACGGTATTATTCGCGGTCTCTGAGTAAGGGCCCGGTCACACTTGTGCGTATATTCAAGTGCGCGTGAGTTGCACATTTGGGCTTAAGTAAGGTTTGCGGGGGAAAAGTTGTATTCTACTTTGACCCACCGCAGCCTAGTGATCTAACCTAAGAAATCACTTATTCAGCGGAAAACTTAACCTTAACCAAAAATATGTTCATACGTAACTCATGCAGACTTGTATATACGCACAAGTACGACAGGGGCTTAACCGAATGAGTAAATTTTCTCCGAACAGTATTGGAATATAGTACAGAAATGCTGTCGGATAACTGAGGTAACATTACATGGCTCGATTGAGCCGCAACCAATCGGCGCTTGCAAGGCGGCAAATGGACACTCACTGTTTGTAATTGGCAAATAAATTATTTTGACATCTTGTAGGACCAACGATGCACAATGGCGTGGTCCAACAATATTTACGTTCTGTTGGACGTACGAGCTGGAGACAGGTACGTGTTGTGATCACGTCTTGTGAATGAAATTTGACCTTTGGCTGAGCGCTCTTTTGTTTGGCATGATTTTCCGGTTCACCAGCATGTGGTTACCATTCCAATTTCAATGGGGTCATATCAGGCTATCGGAACGGATGTTCGGGAGAGTGCAGTTACTGTGAACAGTTGTTAGTATTTTTCGATACAGTGCTACTACGTGGACTAAACGTCAGTTCTAAGTATAGTTTTCATTTCTATCCATACGAAAGATACCAGGGCCCTATATCCATCGAAAGAAAGACACATACGAGCTATCTGTCTAAACGACAAATACTGTCCGCACTTTGTGATGAATTGTCCAACTTATAGCAAAGAGAGAGATATGCTTTTACAGACTATTACTACTAAGACAAACTTCACCCTATCTGGTACACAGAGCGATATTTTCTATGCACTGTTGTCATGTCCGACTCCTATATCTATGTACATAGGTCAATTTCTCCATATATCATTCGAAAAGCGAGACAGAATTACCCATACATGAATATATATTGTAACAAATACACTGGTTTCGAAAATATTTTGTACTTAGAATTGTAGGATAGATTAGCCTTGTAGAACAGATTGTTGATTCCATGCCATACATTGTACCATGTACGATTGTTGAGCAATAAAGTTCACTTCACTTCACTTCACTTCTAACACAGTGCTCAAGAATGATTCAGTCAAATGCTAATGTCGAGAGATGACCACTGACAGGAATTCACAGCTATCAGTAGCATATCCTTCCTACTTTGATAGCAAACAATAGTGACTTCTCTTACCGACTATGATCGTTATCTCATTGTGTGAGACATGTTGGAAAAAATGGAAGTTACGCTGCAGTATCATAGCAATTTGCTAGGGTGCCCAAAATCTAATCATTTTGAGGTCTCAAGAAGACCTACCCACATACCAAGTATGAAGATAATCCATCCAGGCATTCTTGAGTTATCTAGCCTGGACGCCATACCATCGGGAGCTCCCCGGTATCTCTGCGGCGCTAGGTATGGTACCCGCCCGCCCAAACAGATTAGAACCACTCGGGGTGGGTTTACGGGGTTGGCTTATCTAGTTCGCTGCGAAACTCTGTATGCCAGCTAAGAAGACAGGCTGGCAGAAACGAGTCAATATAGCAGACTGGGCCCGGTAAAACACCCCTAAGCCGACCCGTAGAGACTGGTGACCAGGTTATGAGTTATCGTGTTTACAGACAGACAGAAGGAAGGAAGGACACACACACACACGTACACGGACGCTGACCAAAAGATAATTTTCAAGGCAAAACAGCAGGCTAAATATGCAGTTCGTTTGTTACCACACAGGACATGTCTTTTGGATGCCCGTGGAAAGACACGGTAAGATAACTCGGCACTGGCAGCCTAAAACCAAACCGAAAAACAAGTGCCACAAAGTGACCTCGACCAACTAGGGACTGAAGAGAGCAGAAACCCTGGCCTAAAACCGCCCTGAATGGAGAACGCTTGCTGCCCAGTTTGCCACTAGGCACGGGAGGATCTATTCACAAGGCCCCCATTCCACTTGGACGGCGCTCTCGCCGCGCTCTCACGGCGACCTCAATTTGGCCAGAGCGCCGTGAGAGCGCCGAGAGCGCGGCGAGAGCGCCGTGGGAGCGCGGCGAGAGCGCCATGCGCGCCGTCACATTGGCGATGGTGTTGAACATGTTCAAAACAGTCGCCGTGAGAGCGCCGAGGACGGTGATCAAAAAACGAGCACAGAGAGAGCGCGCAGCGAGCAAAATTGAATCTGTTTTCCCCTTGATTTTATCATTCAAATATGATGCAAGAGGTAAAGGTATGACTACAGGCAGAAGACAACAAAGCACACAAAACGTTAAAACAATTCGTTCTTTATCTCTGGAATTCGTTGAGTGATCTGTGAAAGCTTTGGTCGCTCATAAAAAGTTGCTGACATTTGACATTTTGGTCGCGCTGAGAGCGCACAAGGGTCGTCGTAGAGATTCCACTTGAGCAGGTTTTTCAGCAGCTCGGCGCTCTCACGGCGCTCTGGCCAATTTTAGGTCGCCGTGAGAGCGCGGCGAGAGCGTCGTCCAAGTGGAATGAGGGTATAGGTAAGTGGTTAACAAGAATACTGCACTGAAGTTAGTATCCAGCAAGAATTCGCTTGCCTTTGCCTACAAATTTCCCCGGCCGACATAAGTATGCTGGCACACACTTTGAAACATTGATTGCTATTTAGTACAATCAAACCTGTATTAGCGGTCACCATTGCATAGCGGCCACCTGCCCATAGTGGTCACTTTTTGTCGGTCCCTTGGATTTTTCCCATTAACACAAGCATTAAGAATTCGTCTATAGCGGTCACCTGTCCAACACGGTCGCGGCCACGGTTTTGGCCAGTCCCTTGACTGACCGCTATAGGCAGGTTTGACTGTACTTGAATTGACAGAAAAACTGTGATCCTGTTAATTCGCCGTTGTACATAACATAGCTCAAAAATTACTTCTCATTGCCTACTGTTGCAGATATGTTATCTTTTAACAGAAATGCGGTATGTGTCAACCTCCACCCATTTAATTGACTGTCTTTAATTGTTCAAATCACATTCACATACTAAAAATTGTATCAAAAAATGTATATTTGATTCGTGTATGTATAGCAGGAGTGTGATACTTGAAAGAACAAAAGAGCACATCCACCCCGAGAATGTTGAAAATGCAGGCCCATCTCTCTTGCCAACTTATTACCAGTACTTATCCGGCAAATCCTTTGCATTTTTGGTCAACTTCTACGTCCTTTCGGCGTCCAGAGGAGTCTGGTGGTAGAGACTAGAGGAAGAAAAAAGGCGTGTGTTGAGTATAAGGTGATCGGTACCTGTTGAATCGACGGGGCTGCAAACAACACCAGCAGCAGGACTTGGAGGGTCACCGCTGGAGCCATGCCACTCATGGCTTGTGAAAGAGAAACGTTGAAAAGCCCGGCGGTTTTAGCTCTTCTCTCCTGCATGCCTGACGACAAACGTGCGCCCGACCTACCGCGCGGTCAGTCCAACTGTGAGAGCAGTCACGCAGCATGCTAGCATGCAAAGGACCGCCCCAATGTGACGCTGTTCGAAAGTCACGCAGCAAAACCGCACGTCGATCAAGTGATAGTTATCTCATAGCCGACGGCAACAGTTACATGCCCTGTTGCTTCTTACGGGTCATAATTTATGGCCATTAGCTTACGGCCGAAGCAACCGTCATGATCCCCCCTCCCTCCTGTAGTAATTGAGAAACTCCTCACTCGGCCTTCGAAATTGTCACCGGTCTCCGGACGAATGTGTGGGTAGGCAGTTCGATTTTCTCAACAAGTATGCAAATTATGTTCTAAATTGCATAATTATCATCTGATTAGGTCAACTTTCACATAGATCTAACATGATGCCTAATAGAGTCATGAAATATTTTTCATCGTTTCTGGCCGTGAGTTATCCTCTTCGCAAGTCTCCAACAAAAAAAAGAAAGGCCCTACATTAGTTCTTCCCGACCTCAAGAGCTATCTACCACCGAAAACTCAAAAATCACCGAAATCATATAATGTCCAGAATATGAGATAGCAAGGTCAAGGTAACGTTATATAATGATAGTCATTCAGCACTTTGTAACATATTCAATACCAAAATAGTACAATAAGTCATGTCACACGAAACAGATATCTGGCTAACTCGGGTTAGCTCATTGACTGCATGTTTCGTGCTTTTCAAACTTGAAAGGTCACATCGACGATCATAATCGTCTGTCCTGTCCATATGGTGCTGCAGAGAACAATAGGGCTAAAATTAGATATCCTACAGACGTAACGTTAGCCGCAGACGGGTACCTATTGTGACCAGCTCACGAGGAAGGAATTTGGCCTTTGGCACAAGCAAGCACGCAGGACTGAAAAACGTGTCTCTAAATTTTGTTTGGAATGACTTTTCCAGTCCTTAGGCTCTCCTGCTTGTCTGACGAGAAACATGCATCCGACCGAACACGGCCATTCTAACCATGGGAATAGTTACACAACAACGCGCAGTATGTCATTTTTAATTAAGTAATAGTTACTTCACAACATTTACGTGCTCTCTTGTTTGTTACAAATCAACATTCTTGGAGAGTAGCCCACTACATGTATCAATTCCACCTCCTGAACCGAGGAATACTCAGGACAAGCAGTTCACTCTTTGTCTCTGACTCTGTCTCTCTCTGTCTCTCTCTGTCTCTCTCTGTCTCTCTCTGTCTCTCTCTCTCTGCCTGTCTACCTGTCTGTCTGTCTGTCTCTCTCTCTCTCTCTCTCTCTCTCTCTCTCTCTCTCTCTCTCCCTTCTCTCTATTTCTTTCTTTCTTAATGTCTCTCTTTTTCTCTCTATCTGTCTGTGTCTGTGTGTGCCTGTCTGTCTGTCTGTCTGTTTGTTTGTTTGTGTTTCCATATATTTGTGGTCAGTATAATTTAAGAAAGGTTCTGTGGATTATGATGATATTTGGTACGTTGGTAGGTCTCGGAAAGACGAAGGCCAAGGTCAAGTTTCGGTCTCATGGCGGCTATCTTTGGTACCGTGGCAGATATTTGTTTTTCGTATCTTTTGTTCTGGACATGTTGTGGTCTTGATTTCTTGTTTTTAATGTATCATCATATATCCTTACAACATCGGTGTAAAACAATTCTGACGTTGGCTACGGGCATGAATAAAGCCAGTAGTAAGTAACCTCCACTAATCCGCCGCGTTACAAAAATCCGCCACTTTGAAAAACAGTGGGTTTGAGAGATCTCTAGTGCAGCACGCCCAGGTATACACAGTTTAGATATACACTAGGTGTACATTATACTGGAGGATGTTGGGTTGGAGATCTGTTTAAAACTTTTTCTTAAGGGTGGCGGAAATATATGCCCTGGTGGAATTATGTTAGTAGATGTTACTATCTGCAATTAGAAGTTAGAAATGAGTCCTTGTGTTTCTTGCGCCTAACATGAATACTAGTGAGGGCTGGTGGATAGCATTGTGTCTGAGCAACAGCGCCTCCTTGCGAGAACACTAGTAGTACCATCGCAACTTATATGTAGGTTTGAATAATAACCACCTCCTCACTCAAACAGCGCCACCTAGCGATAGTAGAGTTCACGTGACTTTAATACTTCGGAGACGTCAAATAACGAAATAACGTAGGACAAGATCAAACAAAACAGAAAAGCATAGAACAAAATAAAATAGACGGAAATGAAATGAATGAAATTAAGATAAAATAGAACAAAGCAAAATTGTAGATATAATGAAACAAAAATACAAGTACAATAAAAGATGCAATGATATAAGAAGAACGCCCCGTAGACCAAGAGCATTTTAAGAGAATGATAGTTGGAGGCTGGGAGCAAATCACCAGGAGAGTAGAACCTAACTTTGAGACAATGACATCATGGAAGAGTCAAACAGAAAGGATCACAATACACGCCAAGACGTGAGGAAATGTGAGAAGACTTCGGACACTTTTGAAATCGAACTATCTAACTATACTGAACTTGTCACTACAATGAATATTTGAGATATGAAAAGGATAACGTTACGTTACCAAAGCTCACTGAAAGTATTCGTATCCAAAGTGTAGTTCTATCACAACATTCACAACTTCAAACGAAGGAAAGGAACTAAGGAGTTTTGCCGTAGCGTACAGAAGTGCCAAAATTCTACAGGTAGTTTTCATCAATTCATTATCGACTTTTACTCGGCGGTCTTTTGCGAGGACGACGGCCAAACACCTGTGAAACAGTCATTACCCCCTATAGGGACTTCGAATTCTACGCGTCATCCCATTGGTTGAACCCCTCTAGGCCCTGACGACATTGTCGCGCTTGCGCATTGTGGTTCTTCTCGCACCCGGGTGTTCAGGTAAAGCGGACAAATTCTGCTGAACTAGCCGGAATATCCGAGCGTTATCCCTGTAATTCTGTAACATCATGCGTTATTTTCTGTCGAATTTCTTAGATTGAATGTTTATCTGTGTAATGAGTCAAAAATGATGGGATGTTATATTTGTTTAAATCTTTGATGCGCTCTTGAAATCTTGCGGTATCCAGGGGTCACACCGGTAACGGCGCCCTCCATTTTGTTCTTCAGGTTTGTCCTCAGTTCGAGCCACCTTCGCGTGTAGCACTACCACAACCAACATGTACTCCTTGGCAAGGATCGCTTCCCAGTCTCTGGTAAGTTTTTTTGTGCAACTATATCCAATTTTATTTGGGATAAATAACGTAAGATTGTACTATTATTTCTTCTCTTGAAGCCGGTTGCTCAAGGTTATCGATCGTGCTACAGGGAATTTGCCCGTTGTATATCGGCCGTGATTCAAATGCCTGTTACATTTTACCACGATTTTTATGATGAACATATCGCGCTAGCAGTATATATTAATCTGAAGTCTTTTGCTCTTGTTGTATTCATTTGAATCTGTGTTAAACTCATGCGACCTTCATTTTCGACCCATGTCATTTGAAATAGTAATGGCGGACACGCCGGTACAGGTCAAAGGTCAAACGAAATTTAGAACGTTTGTTACCCGTGAGAAATGTAAAACAAGAAACCTTTGAATACTGTTCGAAATGTGGAAACATTTAATCTAGACAGGACAGCTTTTGTTTGGAATATAAGCTGCAGGTTAGGGTAACAGAGCTTCAGCGGCAAACCTGCCCCTCCCCTTCGCAATTTCACTTGATGGCTTATTCTGATGTAAATGCTTAAATCAATACAGGCGGACAAGTTAAGAAATGAGTAGACTAGATGTATTGCAAGGGGCCTACTTTGATATGGAAATGACCAGATGGCAGTGATAAAATTATGTCTGTTTTACCCCTTTGACAAGTATGAGTATGAATTTTGAAATGCTTTTAGATGAATACTGAATACTAATGTCACTTCAGACCAGCTTTACCAATATAAGACATGTAGAGATCTCTATGGATTCAAAAATATCAGCTGAAAAACGGACACTTTGCTCTGTGACCACATGGCAGTGTGTATGCCCCCCTCCCCCATGTAATGCCTCCATGGCTGGTCAAGGGCATAAAGTCACTGTGACCTTTGCCTACCATAAATAGATCCACCATTTCAGTCTGTTATGGTTAAATATTGTGTAGTATAGCTAGAAATGGTAGTGCTAATAGGATTACAATGGATTAGTTTGGTAATCTTTTCCTTATTTGGCAGTTTTGGAATGGTTTACCATGTACAGGGCATGGCTTCTTTTGGTTTTATGCAAGACTTTGAAAGAATAAAATGTGTATATGTTGTGTTCTATTTTGATATTTTCAAAATCATTGGGTCTTCTTCCATGCTGGAAAAGAAAACTGTTCATTTGTTTGTGGGGAAAAATCTAATGTTAGAAAGTTAATGCATCTAAAAAGACTGAAGTAGTAGTAGTAAGTAGTAAACCTTTATTTTCCTTGGAAGGCCCTGTCGGCCAGTACATATGCATATATATACATGAACAGTAACAGTGGAGAAAAAAGATAGTGCATAACACTGTCAACATGTTCCTGTATCATATTACTCTTGCTCACCTTAACCATGCCTTAATTATGTTGTTTCCCCCCAGGTTGCTAATGGATCCCGTGCGCTGGTCAGGCCCCTAAGCAGTGCTGTTACCTGCCGGCAACCTGAGCAGGTAAACTTTCATCAAAGAAATTTTGGAAGAAGACTGATACAAACCTCTCCTATGGTTCAGCCTTTTTATTTAAGAATATTTCTATCCATGAAATTGATGTGAGACAAACTAGGGTGCAAACTTTATATTTCAATTTTCAAATGACCTAAGAAAGAAAAAGATACTTCACAAGAAAATTAGTAATACATGATAGAGATATAGGAAGTATATGTAGACAATGACTCCTGGTGTTGACTACCTGAATGTTGTGGGATGTTTCGAAATGACAACTGCAGAATACATCATCATCATTACTGCATTGTAGATGTAGCAAGGTAGTGAAGGCATCTGTAGTTCTTTACCCGTTGGTGGAGGGGAAATATGCTGAAATCCTTGATTGATGGATGGATGCTGTCTGAAACGTCTGACTGTTTCAAAATTTTATCGGCAGTTGCTTGAGTAACTATTTTTGGCGTATCTTACTACCTGGATGTGTAACATTTATCAACGTATCCTTAATTGATGTTTTTTTACTCTGTTATGTACAGCTGAATGGAAACAGACCAACCATAGCAAAGTTCCAGGGACTCAGCACAGAGATGACCAGTGTTCCAACCTTCAACCAGGTAACCAGCGTTATTTATTCATTTGTACAACCAGCATTGTGCACACATATTCATATTATGATTACAGCACTGCACCATAGGAAAAACCATATTTGCTTCATGCATGACCTTACAAAATTGTGTTTTGCATGAGTTCCTTAAATTAACACCTTTCAATGCTTAATGCTTTCTATTCCCAAAATGATTGGCTGGCATCACACAGTGACTTATAACAAAGTAGACACTGTTTGAGACAAGTATCCAAAGGACGGACAAAAGAAGCATTATTGGCTACCGGTCTTTTGCCATTTGGATACTGTCATTGCCAGCGATAGATCTGCTTGGAGATTAACAAGAGACCACTCGATGAAGTACTTAACACAAGTACATGTGCTACTTTTAGGATTGTCTAGTCCCTCCTGCCTTATGTTAGCGTTGGATATGTACCTCGGATTCCAACTAAATCCTTTCTGTTTGAATTGTTACAGATTGTCCGAGGTTTCCAGACGTCTGCCGTCTCTCGCGACATAGACACCGCGGCCAAGTTCATCGGTGCTGGCGCAGCTACTGTAGGAGCCGCTGGGTCCGGAGCAGGGATCGGAACTGTATTCGGATCCCTCTGCATTGGTTATGCTAGGTGGGTAAACTCTTCCCTTCTTTCATGGTCTAGAATTTCTTCTTGATGAAGACACGAAAATTTCTTTTGTCTTGAACATTTTGTCATTGATATTAGTATTCATTCGTTTTTTGTTATGACTATGTGACCAAAATGCAGTTTGAAGATGCTTATGTCATGAAAATAGGAAGGTCTCTTCTTACTACAGGTGTCAGCTATTCATGAAAAGGAAAGTTTAAGACACTGATAAACTTTTTTTTAACTTTCCTTTTCATTACCTCAAAAAGATTATCACAGTTGAATTAGGGTCAGTCATGCATAGTTGACACGTGTAGTAAGAGTACTCTCCTATTTTCGTAACATACTCAATCTTCCCATTCCTGAACCCTTTGTTCTACATAGTTTATAAACTATAACGTTTTTCTCTGTTTCCCAGGAACCCATCTCTGAAGCAACAGCTTTTCTCCTACGCCATCCTGGGGTTCGCCCTGTCCGAGGCCATGGGTCTGTTCTGCTTGATGATGGCTTTCGTCATCCTGTTTGCCATGTGAGAGGGTCCCAAGCTGCTGTATGACATAATGTTTGGCTAGACCAGATTGTATTTCAGAGTCTAAAGGTTGTATGAATGAGTTAGTCACAGATGCTGTCCACCACAGGGAGAAATATTGTACCCAAAGGATTGTAAAGCAAAAGAGTCAACACTTAAACTAAAGAAACACTTTGATGAATATGTCTGATTTTCCTGTAGCGTATTCTAAGTTTGTACATCCATGTCTGTCGTACTAAGCTGCGGCAAACGATCATCCCCGTGTCATGTGAACCACATCCGTTTTCCCCCTTGAATACCATCCAGACTTGTTGGAATTAATAAAAGAGATGTGGACAAATATGTGCTTGAACTATCATTCTTCAGGGTCCCTAGGGCTAAGCCACTTAAGAAATAGAATTTTGGTGTAAAAACCTATCTAGAGTTTTGGACTTAACAAGTGAAGGTACTTGGCACAGATGCAACGTTGAGAGAATGGGGAGAAAGAATGTGAACTACACTGGCATACAGGTCTTCAGTAAGTGTCTAATTGACAAGACCACTACTGTATGGAAGATTGGTGGGGGTGTCTGGATTGGTGGGGGTGTCTGGGTGTGCTGACTTAGAAAGCTATGGTGCGATTGTTGCTCTTTTTGTATAACAAACGTGGAGCTCAACACTTTGACGTGGGTGACATAGCAATGCTGATTTCTGACTGATGGTTGTAAACATACTATTTGATTAAATTGGACTCTCTCTACCCCTTGCTGTCTTTTTGCCAAATAAAGCTTTGTTTTTGCAGTGAAGTCCTCACAGAACAACTTTGTCAGTTAGGGAAGATGTGCTTTGCAACACTGACTTAGAAACTTTTGCCAAACTTTTTGGTAGTCCTTCCTCCAATACTGCAAACACTGGATTTGTATAGACACTTAGGTAGGGGGCTAGGAAATTAGGGAAGGCACCATCCTACACAGTAATCTCCAAGCAGAGGTTTCAGTGGAGTAGGCTTGAAGTGTCCAGGAATTTTAATGAAGGGAGAGAATGATCCTAGACACTCCAAGACCACTCTACTGACACCTCTGCTTGGAGAATACATACACAGTGCCCAACCAAGGAGGCTTTATATTGGCCCAACCCAACATTGAACCATCATGTCAGTTAAGCCCATCCAATAAAATGTGAGAAAACTGAGAACCTGTTGGGCAATACAGGAGACTGCAGCAGTGCAACTAGTGGCTGGTTCACAAGACCTTTTCGTGGAACTTATGGTAACGCAGGGGGCAACATCATGCATGACCCAGAGTTCCCTGTTATGCCCAGCAAGCGAAGGGGTCCAAGACATGTACTAGTCTGAGTACAGGGTACTCAGAAGTCCATCACAAGTTCTGCACTAATGCCCTAAGAACGAGGTGGCCATGTGTTAGCCTGGAATCCAAACCTATTATAGCTCCCAAGTCCCCTCAAATAGTATTTGCGAAGAGGAGACTCAGGAGCTATAATAGGTTTGGATTCCAGGCTAGCCATGTGTTACACACATATATGATACTTAATAGCGTATTTTGCCTGGTCTATACCTACAATAACCATGCAAGTCAATGAACATGGAAAGTAGCTACTTACAATAATGAGGCAAACTACAGTTTTGAAATAGTGAGGCAAACTACAGTTTTAAAATACAATGTAGCTCTGGTATGAAATGTTTTGGGCAGTACCTTTGTCTGGGATATCAAGGGGTCAGATAGGAGGTTGTACTACATAGATAAATCAATAGGTGGCATTCATGAGCGGGGTGACCCCGTAAGATTATACAAAATACCAGTCACAGACTGCTTATTTTTCTTTGTGTCATAGGTTTGATGATCAAGTCCTTGCCCTAAACCAAAAATCCTATGGTGCAAAATATATCCATTTTCCATTGAACGGGATCCATACTCATTTGTTACTGTTATACTTTACAATTACTGTGACCATTTGGAGTAATTAAGTCGAGTGTATTCCTTCCTATAAGTTTGATGGCTCCTGGTTAGTCAGTAGTCATTTGTGAGTGACACCACTCATGACTGCCACCTACCGATTCTATCATGAGCTGCAGCCACCTCTCTGACCCCTAACATTCAAGATGGCGGACACACGGACTGGTGGCGAGCGTGTGATGCGGAAAGTCGACATGGAACAGGACGTCCTGACGAACGAAGAGCGGACGATGATGGACCGAATGAACGCTCTACAGGCGGCCCGTGCTATGGAGAGAAGCAGGGCGAGATGGTTCAGGAGAAATATCTTTCTGGGGCTGACACTCGGAGGCGTTGTGCTGGGGACTTGTATCCTTTATCGTCATGTTACAAAACAGTTGCGCACATGGTTTACGTAAACTGTAAATGTGGTTATATATGCCGGAATATGTCTGATAAACTTACAGGCCATTGATGATAGTCACTAGACAGTAAATTGATTGATAAATTGATAATTTGCCTCTGAGAAATTTGTCATGCAAATATTTTACGCAATAGCGATGTATGGGGAGGGGGGTGGCCCCTAGCATTATGCACTCCTTTGCATGATGATTTTCATAGTGTAGATATGTGCAATATTTTCCCAGCCTAAGCTAGTTGAACGTTTTGTAAGCAAGTTTTGAGCCAGATCACTATAGTGTTAGTAAAGCTCTAAACGCCACTTATTTATTGATTGATTTTAAAGATATTATAATTCATAAGGCTAGATTAAAACACATTGCCATCACAATAGCAGTTTCTGTAATATCATTTATAGCTTCATATTCATAAGGTGGATTAATCTTCCTTTCAGAAAACTGGCCGTTCACACTCTTCTGTAAGACAACCGGATCCACATACAAATTACTGTAAATTCAGAAATGTTTTTTTGCGGGGATTTAATTTTGTGGTAGGAAGAAAATGTAGTGTTCACGGTGGTTTTGAGTTCACATTTGAAACAATAATAGAGTTACAGTCACACAAGGGAAAACGGCTTCTCACGGGTGTTAAAAGTTTGTGGTAAACAGCTCACCGCTAAAACCGCAAACATTACCACTGCAAACATTTCTGCATTTACAGTAAGTACCAGTAGTTCACATTTGCAACTTTTCATTTAATTTGTGGCCTGTAGCATCCTTTCTTTTACTACCTTAACCAAATGTCCTCAGATGGTTTCACTATGTACAGAGTTCGACAGGAGACTTTTGACGACGTGGAGCCAATCAGCAAGGAAGGTCAAAGTTCAGGAGGCAGCTAGGCACACGGCCGACATGCTGGGGGTGAAAGTTTCTGGTGGGGATCATGCACAACGAGAGAACACAAGAAATGAAATGGCACAAGAACTATGGTGAAAAGTCTGAGTGTTATACTAACATGACTTCAGACAGAGAATCATGATCACCAAAGGAGAAGAATGAACTGATAATGTAGTGGATTGTTAGAACATGTCATTTGTTACTTCGATAAAAAGATACAGTTTGACATGTAAAGAGTTGCCATAGTGACCTACTTCTATGAATTGTTTTGAACTTGAACTTTGGTTGCTGAGAGAGAGAGTATTAGTAGTTACTCCTTTGATGGTAGAAGGAAAACTGGTGAGAAATTAATTGGCATCCAAGCTTGCTGTTGAAGTTTATTACTCCATGTACTGAGTTGTAGAGCTGCTTTATACTTCATATGTACTCCAACAGGGGTGGTATAAGTGAAATGTTACTTCCTTTTTCCATGTCCAATATCAACATAAACATTAGATTTTCTCAGATTGTTGTTATATATGGCTTTCACCCTCGAAAACTTTGGATCTGGCAATGTATTTGTGACTTGTTTTGATATGACTAGCTGTGCAGTATGTAGATTAGCTATGTAGTCAATGTTTCTCTCTTTTTGTCTGCCATTGAAATATATTAGATTTGCATGTAGTACTGGGTAACGGTAACTGATGTCATGGAACTATTTGTAAAAACTGCTGCATTGTACATTTATGTCTTGATGGCAAAATATATCACACTGTCCACAATCAGTTATTCATTTGGTCATTTATACATTTTCAGAGCATTAGCCAAGGAGTTTATAAATTCCTTGGGCTCTTCCACTTATCAAAGTTTTTAAGACTATTTGTTACACTTTAGAGTTGTAACTTAAACCCTGGTTTCTAGACTGATCAATTTTTGAGAAGTAGTACAGAGGATACTGGGAATGTCTTTTTTCCTTCGAGGAAATTCGTATGGTGTATTCCAGCTGCAAAATCTGTACTGTACATATTTGAAAGAGCCACATAATAGTGACATATTCAACATCCTTTAGAATGTTTTGATTTTCATGCATGGTAAAGACTAACACTTGGTTTTAAATCTTCAAAAAAGAGGGGCAGTTACCAATAAAATCAGATACTGTATTTGTTGCTGATGTTTTTTCACTTGATGAGCACTACTAATAGACCGACGAAAGACTGTGAATCACAATTCAACCATGATTGGCTGCACATTTGTCAAATTTCTGTACATTGGTATTTTCTTTTTTTTCGTTTCGCATTTCTACGTTTTGTCACAGAGGTGGGCAGGGCTATTAGGTATGCTTATTGTTTTTGTATCCTATAGATCACTGTTGAAATATGTATTGATAAAGTTAAAAGACCAGGATAAAGAGGGATTTATCTGCTAGAACACAAAAAGCATCAGCTTGTTGTATTATGTTTTCCTGGCTTTTTTATGTCTTTCAAATGGTGCCTATGACCAAGGAGGTTTGATTAAACCTCCTTGCTGTGACAAAAGCATGTTTGATATGATAAGTCTTAAGATGAAGTTGGTAAAGTGAAAGAAAGATTTTCAGAAAAATGAACATCTATTTTGAGATAATGGAGAAGTGATTCCAGTAGTGAACAGATTAACATCCTCCTATTTGCTGAGTCATTGTGCCAGCTGGAATTATTCATGACCATTTTGTGTAAAGTTGGGTGGAGAGAGGAGAGCATCCAATCCTGAGTATCTTTGACCAAAGAAAAGAAATGGTAATGACCACCTTTCTTTAGAAATATGAAGAGTTAAATTTTATTGCTGAATTCTTGGATGCAAAAACATATTGTACGTGTGGTGCATTATATTGAATTCTTCCTTTTCCCAAAAACTCCCAGGGCATTCAGGTGTTCTTGTGTTACTCACCTGAAATCACCACTAAAATTTTAATTGTTGGTTTCCCGGCCTTGTTCAATCATGGAACACATATCTGTGTCTTATACCTTAGTTTGGTCGACTCTGCATCCTGTATCTTTCCATAGATCAACAACTTGGTACTGTTTCACTTTCAGTACTCATTTTTGGAAACGGAAGTCAAGTTCTGTAAACAATAAAAGTAGTAAAACACCCCTTGTACAGAAGAAAAGGTGGTATCGCCCGGGCGTAAATCCCGTTACGTCATCCTCCCGCAGGTCACCTATGGTTCAGCGTGACGCAACCACTAACAGTAGAAAGCAGTTGTTCATAACAAAATATCCCGTTATTTTACCAGTATCGGTTATTAGAATGTAACATTTGTCATAAATCAACACAATTTTTAAATTCACATTTTATGTCATTAAAATTTCATAATTCATCTAAGAATTTCCTCCTGGTTTGAGAAACCTATTTCTGTACTGCAATCCAGCGGTTAGAGGACAAGCTGGCTAGTTCCCAGAATCGCCCGCCATCTTGTTTTGCTGTGATTGCCTCAGAGTCTGGAGTCATCAGGTATTTTTGATTCCTTACTTCATACCAAACACACACTGACAGTCAATAACGTCACCCGAACATATTTAGATACCATATGACTTATATTAGACTGCTGTGTGCATGAAATTATGGCGTGAGGCGCCGTGTTTTTAGGGTTTCAGAAGGTGGACATGGCACGGTGGTGACTTCCGCTTTGGTTTCCCGTCGCTCCGACCTTCTCCGTATTCAATAAACGTCGCTCCCAAAATAGCTCAAAACACGACCTGGACCTTGAAACGTTTCCACTGTTCTGTGTGAGATGTTGTCTGTCTTGATAATGGTTTTTATGACAATATAAGTTGTTTTTGGTCTTGTCATATGCATGGTTGCCTTGTTATCGATATGTTTATTTTTCTGGCACCATGATGCCCCCCTCCCCATTTCTTGTACTCACAACATTTCATAATTTGAAACCGATAGAACAATACAGATAGCCGATGTTATGTCTTCTGTATTGATATCACAATTTGTGGTGATTTTGAAGATGACAGATTCACATAAAAAAATCCAACTGTTACCAACAGACATCCTACAAAATCTTTACATGAAATTCACATGTTTTATGACATGCAAAAGTGTACCATTCCTATGTGCAGAGTATGTTGCAGTACAGTATGGAATCGATGACTCAATCAATATAAAGTTATAATAAATACACTTTTCTTCGATTTTCACGACATAAATGCTTGTCAGTTGAGCTACTAGTATGAATGTTTAGATTTTTAAGAATTGTTGGAGTTGCCTCCACTTTTGCGATGCATATTATTGGGCATATGTCTAGAAAGATGCATGGCGCCTCTTAGGCACTATAGTATATAATAATAATAGTAGTATATGTCATTTTCAATTCACCCTCCAACTCTACATTCACAAAATGTACATCATTTAGTATCATTTCATGACAAGCAACATTTACACATGTGTGTATGTACATGCAAAGTATGTGTATGGCCAAGGACATTAAAAGCTTCACTTAACTTGACAAAAAGAGAAATTTCCTAGAAATTGTAAAACAGACTGTGTATATATCACATGTAATATAATATATGTAAAAGGATTTCAACATGAGGGTGTTCCAGTGATTGAAATGTGAGCACATTTGAATTCTATAAAGAGTGCCCCCTCAATTGAATTATTTAATGGACTAGCCCTTTGTGTGGGTGTATTAGACAGCCCCGTGGGTGCACCGGTTAGCTCCCCACAGGATGAGTCATCCACTCCTTTGAGCAAGGTAAACACACCCACGGGAAAACACAAAGAAGCAGCAAAGCTTGAAGGACACCGTTCCCATGGGGGTTCAGATTAGAGACAGTCTGCTCAGGTATGGGAGAAATGGTGTAGTCGTTGTATTCCTGTCTGAAATCATTGGACATTTCTAGTGAAGAAAAACAGATTGTTACCAAGCAGCTTTGATTTAAGGGTGTTCAGACTGCCATGTACATGTACCACTAAGGTATGCCATTGAGTTTGAGGATACAAAAAAGGCCAGTGAAGAATTCTTGTAGTATTACTCATGAGCAGCTGTGTGTTCAGTGTATTTATACACTGTATGAGTTGTAGTTTGTACAGAGGAAATTTGTTTTTAGTAACAGTCCTGATAGATATGGGTTAAAGCACATGGCACTTTTTGGCTACTCTGCAATCAGAGGTAACGTCCTGGGTATTGTCAACGTATTTTCGCGGTATTTTATACGTCTTTCTACTTGTGTGTTTTTTGTTGAGTCTTCGTCCCCTTACAAAAAGCGCAGAAGTAAAATGATGTAAAAAATACCGCGAAAATACGTCAAAAATACCCCGACCTTACCTCTGCTTGGAGAGTACTTTTTGGCTGTGGAATTGTCTTCTTCACTCACTCACTCACTCACTCACTCACTCACTCACTCACTCACTCACTCACTCACTCACTCACTCACTCACTCACTCACTCACTCACACACACACATACACACACACACACACACACTATTTATTTATTTATTAATCTCTAGGGTGGTCCCTACTGATTAATATCCAGTTTAGTCTGTTTTTCTCTGTCTCGGTGGGTTAGATGTAAGTGAAAAATTGGGGTTAATTGGGGTTAAAGATCGCCTGTAATGCCCTTGACTACAAGGACTACCAAGAAAGGTTTAGGGAAATGTTGGTAACCTTAATGAATATAGTAAAGCAGGATAAGAACAATTTTTAATCAAGTACAGTAGAATGTAGGATTAAAGAACTTCTAGTTCAAGTCAATCATTGATACTCCCATAACTATGCCAAATACAAGCTTGTATGATCACGGGAGAACCAAGACAATAATCAATACTTACAAGATCAGGACAGAGGCTATACTTAAAAGTTCCTCAACAAATCAAGGAGTGAATTTGGCAGCTTTAGCCATATTTGATAAACTTAGTCATAGCTAATGCAATAATGGATCCTCTAGTCTTTATCTAGAACATTTGATAAAAGAAATCCCTACCAATTTGAGCGAAACTGCACTAAGATGTACTGCAGTCAAATTGAATACCATACAAAATGTACGGGAAATTACTGATGTATGGCATAGAAAATTATTGGTCACGACATGTCATGGGACAATGGTAGGATTTGTATCAGCCACAGACCTTACTTACACTGGTGACTGGTTATAACTTTTTGTCAATAGACAAAATTGAGTTTCAGACGAGATCAATGGAAAGTGTATGTGTACACTACTTGTGCATACCAGTACTTCAGTAAGATCCCATGCATGTTGCTGGAGAACCTAATTGTTGAAAATCTCCAGTGGAGTAAAGCAGTCACAACAAGCATGCATATGGCTTGTCATGTACATGTCAACAGGATATCTGTTAGTATAAACATTGTTGCATGGTTGTATATTGCTGCTATAGTTTATGACATTGTTCCTTTGTTAAATTGTTATGTAACAAATTTGGTTTAGTCTGGTCTCATTTTATGTTATGGTGTTATAATAACTTATATGCTACATAACTTTTTGTCACTGATGTGCTCTTAGCATTATGTCTATCTTTAGTTCACTTGTGTTTAGTACACTTCTTAATGCGATACATTGTATTTTGCTTATTTAATGTACATTTTCATGTGATACTGTAAATGCAGAAATGTTCGCGGTGGTTTTATGTTTGCGGATTTTGCGGCGACTGTTTGGGTCTTAAAACCACCGCCAACATTTTTATCCAATACTGTAATGTGACTATAACGCTGCCGCGGACGTGGAACCACCGCGAACACTCCATTTTCGCCTTAGCAGGAAATAAAAACCGTGCAAACTTAAATGCATTTACAGTACTTAATTTGATTTATTCCATTTGCACTGGACTGATAGTTAATGTTGTCAGTTTGATAAAGGGACTGGGTGGCCAACATGTAACTTTTTTGTAAGTTTTCAAGCCTCTGGCCTCCCTTACACAGGTGTATTATTACTATTTTTTTGCTTATTGTAAATACTTGTCATGTGCAAAATAAACTATGTATGGCTTCCCACAGGAGTGCATTCTGGGTGAGCGCCCCTAGCGTCTGATTGGTGGAACGGCCCGCTGATAGAGGACCACTATGGGAGATGACGACAAACCCTTTGCATGCCCCTCCTGTGGGCAGGTGGGTATTACACCGTCGCAATCTTTCTCCTCTGCTTCTGTCAATAATTTCCACTGCAGGCTGAAAGCCACAGCCAGTAATATTGATAGCCTTGCAGCTCTTCCTGTGTGTTGTTGATAAGTTGATTTTATGATCTAATTGAATGATTGCATTTTAGTTAAAGGGCAGTTTTGATGCTGGCAATCTGAAATGATTTTGTTCACCAACTTCATGTATCTTTTAGTACACGTGAGCCGTGGCGAGGCCGCATTGCACTACCACTAGCTACCTGAAAAAGCATCATGCTTCACCTCAATTGAGGATGACTGCTTTACTTACTTACCTTTAGTACAGCACTGTCCAAAAATATCCCAGCGTGTTTCAGAATAGAAATGTAACAGTAAAGTATTGTGCATTAACAGTTAAGTATTGTGCATTATAAACCTTTTGTATCCTATCTTGCCAGTGCAAAGTAGCAGCAAGCACCGTGCAAATGGCTTATGATTAGAATTGTTGTATGGTATGCATAAGGAAACCATTGTGAATATTTAGCACTAAAACATGTTTTGTATTTTGTTTATGTTAAACAGAGGTTTGCCAATGAGGACCACTTGTCTGTACACAAACACAAACACGAGATGACGCTGAAGTTCGGGCCGCCCAAGCTGGACGGACTGGTCGTGGACCAAACCCCGACACCTACCAGATTCCTGAAGAACTGCGAGGAGGTGGGGTTGTTCCAGGAGCTGTCTGGTGCAAGCCCGTTCGAACAAGACTTCAAGAAGGCATCAGAGCAGAGTACATCACAGGTAAGACCTCCAAACTCAAACTTGCACGAGCCATTCTGAAGTACCTTTTATTTAAAACTTTAGTCTGATTCGTTGACAGTTGGACTGAAACATGAGCTCAAGTTTACCATTTTCAAGATTGAGAATTATGCAAATCATCTAATTTCACAAAGTAGTACACAAGCATATAAAAGTCTTACTGAAAGTAGACCCCATGAAGACTCTGCTGCCCCAGGTTGCAGACAATGGGAAAAAAAACAAGGCAGATTTCTTATTCAAATCGTATTTCAGGATTCGGGAGACCAGGCAGAACCAGCGGAGACGGCGCCGTTACCTGCACCAGAGACCAGAGTTCCGGCCCCAGCAGGTCCTGTTGCTCACGTAGCTCCCGTATCCATGGAAACCAGCACCGCGCCCACCCAACCAGAACCTACCAGAGTTAGCCAGCCGCCACAGGTATGGGAGATGTGACATCTTAAAAATTATTAAAACTGTCAACAAAGAGTTGGTCTCCAAGTCACAACAATTTTTCCAGTATTGTTTCTGTCTTGAATCCTTACCTGATGTAGACATAGAAGAAGCAGATGTTTTGAAATGAAATGATTTGGCATTGTGAAAGTTTCCATACGGTTTCGTAATTGATATTTACATATAAGGTAGGTAGTTAGGTGAGAAAAGTCGTGCCTTTCCCAAGGGCACAACATCGGTGGCATGTCGGGATTTGAACCTAGAACCTCTGAGTTGTTGGCCAAACTCACTAACCGTTACGCCAACATAACACCACAAGACGAGTTTGATGGGAACACTCAGGCTCTAAATTAACCCCCATCCAGATTGCAGCCACCAATGTTGTCACCAGCCCATCGGTTACCATGGCAACCCAGGAGCTGGTGCCGACCATCGGGATCGCTGGTACCGTCTCTACTGTCATCACTCAAGCACCAGCTGGCATGGCGCGACAGATGAACACGTTTCAAGGTATCACACCAACGTTTTTATCTTAAATCACAGTGTTTCTTTTTTTCTTTTCTTTTTTTCAACGAACTTGCTCTGTGTAAGGCCGTAGGGGGCCACGCCTTTAAGCACTGAACTAATTGTTACTGTAGCAGCATCTCTTCACCCTCGATCATAAACATCAATGCTTGAGACATGCATGACTTCACTGATCCACTAGCAGAAGCAGGGGTTACAAAGGCTGCTCGGGAAATTCCCTACCCCATTTAGACCAGAATGTTTTTTGATCCACTCACATCGGGGCATGCCCTTACTGTTTTTTGAAAGATGTGGTGGGTTCTTTTACGTGATCAAGGTGTGACTCTCCTCATACACGGGACCTCCATTTAAAGTCCAATCCGAGGGACATCCCTAACCGAAGCTAGGTACTCATTAACACCTGAGTGAAGTGAGGAAATTTGTGTTAAGTGCCTTTCCTAAGGGCACAACGTCGGGGCGCGTATCCAGACATGCCCGGCATCGAACGCGGGTCCCCTTGTTTGACAGCTGAATGTTCTAACCATTACGCCACACGACGCCACACGACTTTCAGAGAGAAGTAGGAGTTGTGAAGAGTATTTGCTTAAGAATTGACTTATGGTTCAAAAAGACACAAATTAGACTCAAATTTGGCTTCATTATTAGTGTAAATCTCTACAAGAGCAGCCCTATTAATTTGCAAATTGGAGTATCAATATCTATGATGAGCTTTAGTTGACAGACAGAGGAAGGACTAGCAACCCCTCCCTGTAAAAATATACCCTGCTACTGAAACAACAAGGAAATTTGCTGTCGTATGTGCCACTAGGCACTACAAGGGTCTGAACAAACAAATGAGAGTTGACAGATATGCAAATGTAGTCAAATTGAATACATTTTAGTTGTCAATAATAATGTAAGACCCTTTAACACTGAAGAAAGAAAAAATCATGTCAACATCACTTACCATTACTTACCAATGCACGATACAGGTTCCCTGCCAGTACTACTGCATCTGCCCAATGGTACCACCATGCCCGTGGCGGTACCTGTACCGGCGTCCATAGCTAACCCGTCAGTCCAGGTACCCTCAGCTATCCCTGCGCCACAGAGCAGTCCGACAGGGTCCACCATCCAACAACAACACCCCGTGCAGCCGCCACAGTCCGAGGCAAAACTGGTTAGTAACATCAACTGTTAAATGACTTGGTTTTTGAAGATTTAGTTTTGTTTGCCTTTGCACTATCTTATTTGTTATCTTAGTTATTTATGTTTAACTTTAAACCACTATCATTGTTCATCTGCTATGTTTAACTTGTTTCTACCATTGAATTTTATTTCACTTTATTTATGACCTCCTAAGTTTATATTCTGTTTATCTGTCATGGGCTCCCTTGGAAATCATACCTATTTGGCTGAAGCGGCTACCCATATGTATCCAAGATTGATAGATTAATAGTTAGATAAAACATACATGCATACATACATAACCGTACTGAAGAATTTTTTTGATATACAACAGTGTCATGCATTTATGAAGTTTTAGGCCAGCTTTTTGTATTGCTTCATTGAAAAGAACTCTTAGGAGGTGTTTGATATAGAAAGCTTTAAATTCTGAAAGCTAAGTCCAAAATAAGCACATGGCGACAAACGCAAGCTTCTTTATTCTGCTTTCGCATCATGAATGGCAGACAATGTCATCTGTAAAACAAAGGTTGTGTGCCCTAAACGAACGTTCTTCCTCCCTTAGGAATCTCCCTTCGACTACAGGCACCACCACTTACCCATGGTGCCTCACCATGTCCTGGCAAGTATACTGCTACAGAAACAGGTTTACAGGCCATCAAAGAATAGAAAATTTCTCTATCTATCAAATTTGATCAAATCTTGGTGGGGGTTGCTTGGGCATTTAACCTTTGTTTGTCTTCAATCCAGCACAATTCATGCTATGCAGCTTAGTAATTTTAATCGTCACGGCACAGAAATCCCTTGACATTAAATCGGTGATGGTTTTGACTTCTGATACAGCAAGCAGGGTTTCTTAGGTACGTCGATATAGGTTAGACATCCAGGTAATAAGCTACGCCAAAAAAGCAGTTACTCAAGCAACTGGATAATGATTTTGGAAACGGTTAAAAACCTGCTGATCGACAAATATTGATTGAGTCACTGATGAAAAGTAGTGGATGCTACTTAGAACATCAGACCGTTTCCATAATCTAATCCAGTTGCTTGAGTAACTGCTTTTTTAGTGCAAGGTTTCTTAGGTTTTCACAACTTGTGGAGGATTTGACAATTATCTGCCCCCCTCCCACAGAGACTGAAGGCAGCGTTGGCAGGTAGCAGCATGCCCGGCAACATGTCAGTGATGTCTCAGGCTGTGGACGTCATCATGTCACAACAACAACAACAACAACAACATGCAGTCCCGCAGGACCTCAGCCAACACAGAATGTCCATGGACGACTCTCCGCCCATGTCGATGTCCATGTCTCCCAGTCCACCCACAAGTCCAGGGTAGGGGCTGTACAAGTTTCTTGTGTCATTGCTGATGTTCATGTCTCCCAGTCCACCCACAAGTCCAGGGTAGGGGCTGTACAAGTTTCTTGTGTCATTGCTGATGTCCATGTCTCCCAGTCCACCCACAAGTCCAGGGTAGGGGCTGTACAAGTTTCTTGTGTCATTGCTGATGTCCATGTCTCCCAGTCCACCCACAAGTCCAGGGTAGGGGCTGTACAAGTTTCTTGTGTCATTGCTGATGTCCATGTCTCCCAGTCCACCCACAAGTCCAGGGTAGGGGCTGTACAAGTTTCTTGTGTCATTGCTGATGTCCATGTCTCCCAGTCCACCCACAAGTCCAGGGTAGGGACTGTACAAGTTTCTTGTGTCCTTGGTGAAAGCAAGTGATCTTCAATACATAGGAGATTGTAATTGAGAAGAGAAAGGTGTTTTTAAAACGTTCTACTGTCTGACCCTTAGTACAAATGGAGTACCCTTCATGCATAACCATTTCTCAAAAGAGCACTGGTAATGTGTTGTTCTTAGGCTTGACTTCCATTACAAGAAGCTGTGTTGTAATCTAAATATTATCACGGATTGTTTGATATTGATCCTGTTTTCGAATTACTTCTCACCATTTTTGATATTGGTGTCAGAGTATGTCAAAGTGCTATTGCAGTAGAACCAGGGTTCTAGCCAGCACCCATCATTCCATTGTTTCACACAATTCTTTTATAAATGATGGAAAAATTTTTAGACCATTACGTCGACCTTGTCAACCAAAAAGATTTAGAAATGTCCAAATTTGAACAACTTGATAGAAGTTTGTACAAGGTGACAGAAAAAAAGTACTTTTTCTGCAATCTTTCCATCAGTGGGAATTGGGATGATGGAAAAAAAATTATAAGCTAGCTAGAACCCTGGATAGAACCGTCTCTAATTCCTTTGTTATTGTCTTTCTAGATGCAGTCCTCCCTACTCGGGCCAGGGGATGGACACTCCCCCTCCCTCTACCAGCGGGAGACGAAGGCGTGGGCAGGAGAAGGACCCTGAGCTCAGGCGACAAAGGTTCCTGGAGAGAAACAGGTCTGAGTTGTGCAGTTCTCTTCATAGTCACTAGGGGGTGCAGAACAAAGAAATGATGGTTGATTGCTAAGTATTAGGATACTCTTCAAACTTTTATTTAAATCAACATAGCAGCACATGGTACGCAATGTAGACAGTACTGAATTGCATTGATTTTTTACAGACTGGAGCAAAACAGCATTGCATCTATGGACAAAACTGACCAAGACTTGCGTAGAATCCATGGAATTAAAAAGTTTCAAACGTCAACAGCTCTAAGAGAATATCTAACTATGTACTCTAAACGGTATTTAAGTTGGTGGAGATTCAGTTTCTCGGTAGGGAGAAAATGGAGTGTTCACAGTGGTTTTAAGTTCATGGTTTAAACAAAGGGGTAGGCATGCAGAAGACGAAACAAGAAAAGGTCACTGCAAAAACTGCCAACATGAAACCACCAGGAAAATTTCTGCATTTACAATATCACACCTGATATTACTGTACAGACGTCTCAGTACACTGTTATATTAGACTTTTAGAATCTAATGCCTTACATATGTAATCTCATAACTGTACTTATTAGGTTCAAATCTATCTACTAGTTTGATGCCTAAAACATGCTACAAGGAAAAGCCATACATGTATATACAAGGTTTGTGGGGGGGTAATTTTTTGCCAAACCATGGCTACCAAAGATTATAACATGGTAATAGCTTTTCATTGAAAAATTGGATGGCTCACATTCTTACTTAAAAGATATGAACCCTCACTTCATCTATTTTTGTACAGAGCGGCAGCTGCAAGATGTCGACAGAAGAGAAAGCTGTGGGTGCAGTCCCTGGAGAAGAAGGCAGAGGACCTCACTGCAACCAACCTGCAGCTGCAGAGCGAGGTGTCCCTGCTGAGGAACGAGGTGGCGCAACTGAAGCAGCTTCTGTTGGCCCACAAGGATTGCCCCATCATGGCACTGCAGCAAAAGTCACACGCCACTCTTTTACAAGGTACGAACAGGCAAGTACTACAGTTGTGTGTGACATTTGGGTGAGGCGTTCAGGAACCTGTGCTTTCTTCTCCTTTTCTTCTTCTGTGTTAAAACTACCTTTTTGATTTAGGCAAATAGTAGTGGACGACCTGAAGGCAACCGTACACAATCATGCCATATCATCAGAAAAGACGCTGTAGCCGCATAGTTCCCGTTTAGAACTTTATTCAAGCCCACACCGATAAGTTTCGCCTTGTGTGTGGTCTCAAATAAACTTCTAAACGGAAACTATGCGACTACAACGTCTTTTCTGCAGATATGACATGGCAATGATGACATATGCTTTAAACTTTGCCTTACTTTCCAACAAAATTTAAGAAAAGCCCTCCTTGATTTGATTCATTGGTTTTCTGATTTTTAAAAATATGCTAACCTGGGAAAACATAATGAAATCAAAGCTTGAGGACCAGGTTCATGCCTTGGTGCACTCTGTTTTATGACTTGAAATTGAATACAGAAATATTCAAAGTTTGCTCCCTGCCCTCTGCTTTAATGATGCCCCCTTGCTATATTGGTTTGGCCTATAGCAACTGTTGGAATGATTTTGTGTTATGGTATTTTTTTTTTGCTGGCTGATGGTTTGTTGGAAATCTTTATTTCCAATACTGCATGTGATTATTATAAGGTGAAACATTTATGTCCTGTTGTCATATGGCATGTAGAAAGGCTTGTTTTGAGCATATTGACTCCCCAGTTCTCCTCCTACCTTCGCCACAGGAGAAAAAGTCCAGGACCCAACTGTAAGCCAGACCCCGGGCAAAGCCGTCACCACGACAACAACGCTCAACTTGACGACAGTTGCTGAGGCGGTGGCGACCTCCGGCCTGACGAGTATGGCCGCCCAGGGGGTTGCTCCCCAGGGGGTCACCACGCTGGTCCTGCAGCCGGCGACCGAGAGCGCCACCCTGATGTCGGTGGGTATGCCGGGAACGAGCTCGGCAGAGGCGGTGGCTACGTCCGCCCTCACCAACATGGCGCAGCGGGCAACTCTGGAGCTCCAACAGATGCAGGGTCAGGGGTCGGGGGTCGCAGGGCAAGGGTCAGACAGCAAGTAGTTAGGTCAACGGCGAGGGGCCAACACATCTTGGCTAAAAAACATGGCAAGAAATTTGGCTGGTTCTTATTTTTGTCCTTAAAACTACATAAGAAAAGGAAGGTTAAGTTCAAAAATGAGTATAACTCTGTGTTGCATAAGGTAGGGTGTAATTTCTCTGCATGTTATTCGAAATGTTGTAGTGCAAAATAGAGAACACATATTTTTTAAAAGAAAGAAGAGAATCCTGAATTTAAGTCAAGACTGAGAAATTTATTCAGATCACTTGTATCTAGCTTACCAGTCAAAATTCTAGCTTAAAATGTTTCAATATTGTGAAAGTAAGAGTGCTACACATATGTAAGGAAGTTGTTATGTCCAGGAGTCCAAAACATAGGGAATGACTCCTATAACATTGAAGCATAGGCGTGATATAGGCATAGAAGCATAAATTGTAAATAAGCTATACAGAACGTATACATATTGCAGCTAGATTTGCTTTTTTGAAATTGATGATGAATATATGTATGTACGTGTAGCTAGGCTAGTAGAACTGCTAACTGGGTTTTGTATGTACATGTAAGCGGTCTCGACCTGCGTATTTCAGAAGTACCAATAAATGTATAGGACAGTGAACGAAAGCAAAAAAAATCGTGAAGCCAAAAGTGACACTCAATAGTGTCTCAAAGTGCAGTTTGAGGGTAACAAAATGTTTTGTAAAAGAGCTACAATCCTACATTAGTCTATAGGTGACATTGACAAAAATTGATTACACTTTTATGTGCCCTCATACTTCAAGCATGTGAATAAAACAAGCAGTGTATTGCATGAAAGGATCATTTTGTGCAGAAGAAAAACAATTGACTGGCAAAGAGAAGCACAGAGAAATGGAGCTCACATGATAGCTGTCAAAATTATTCTCTTGAAGCTAGTCACATGGCATGTAGATGATAACCAATCACTGTGGGCTGACTTGAAATTGTACTGATTAGTGTGCGTATTTGATTGGTGGAAAGTTGAAACCACTTATCCCCAAGAGAAAAGTATCCATTTTACATACTCATATAACAGTGTTAACTTACCACTTCACTTGTACCAGTTACGTGCATAGAGGTAATGTTAACCCAGCTTTTTAAACTGACACAGTTGAATTTTTGTTGGTTCAGTGTTAAGTGCCATCATGAAGTTGTTTGTTTGTTGGTCTTTTGTTGTTGTTTTTTTCCTAAATCTTATTCAAAATCGAGAAAACAGTAAAACAAAACAAAAAATATTTTCAAGTGCATGAATCAGTACTGTTCAGTGACACATCGACTATGCTTCTGTCTTCCCACAGTGAATTTGTCCTTTCTTCAAAGGTTGCGAAAAATCTTTAAAGAATACTGAATATTTGTTGTCATGTAGAAGCGGGCTTCTATGAATTTTACCTTTCACTGACCTGTCAACTTTGCATAATTAGTATATATATATGCAGGGCATTATTACTGGCATAGCAATGTTCCATTACGTGTTTATGTCATGCTCTCTTTGGAAGAGAATCGTTTTCCCTGTATTTTTTTTCTTATAGAATGTAAAAAAAAAACTGTAACTCAGCACATTTTTGTAAGAGGTTTCTGTACATTAGGAGCATAGATCTGAAGACTAGATAGGTATTTCCGCAACAATTTTAGGACTTACGGTGTGGGCATGACACAAGTTTTTGAAAATTTCTGCACCTGCAAAGTATATATGTTTATGTGAGCAATGAACATTTTTCCATTCCTGTATTGTACATGATATGCCCTTGTACCTATGTATTTCGTCATGATACCAATGGAGGAACAGTACTTGTTAAGACTTAGGAAAAACTTACTTCCATTTTGATACTTAAACAAAAAATACTTTTGTGGCTGTCCTATGGATACATTGTAGATATCATAATCATCCCCCGTTCAAGTTTGTTTGCAAAAGCTAGGACATAATGCCATTAACGTGTAAGACTGTCTAAAGTGGCATTGCCACCGGAAACCTTTATTGGAAAGTAGGGACAGTGCTTTCCCTGACAGCTTGTAGGTATTTCATGTACATTCCTGTTAAGTGATGCTAGATAGAAAGGCCCCACCTTTGTGGTGTTGCCAAAAAGCTATGTCATGGTGCAGCTATAATGTGTGTGTGTGTACAGTCTTCTGCTCCCAAATAGAATAACCAACGTCATTACAGTTCCTTATCTAGGAAAACATCACACATTTGAACACATCCTGATGTTATTTTGGTGCTTTAATTTGTATTATGTTTAACCCTCGCATGACAAGAAAAAACGTCTGTAAAAGCTGAAGTATTAAACTAAGTTTTGTACCAACCATCACTTTGGTGAGGTTCCGAAAGACTTCAGAACACAGAAACGTCACAACTGTGGATTATTCTTAGCTAGGATGTGGTAGCAAAAAATGCTTGTGAAGAACTTAATATTTTGTGAAAAAAGCGCATTGCAAAAGTTCGGCTAGCTCTTTGTCATCAATGGTGTACAGATGTAACATGTTTCAATCTTTGTCAAACCCGCAAACGATCAATAAATATATTGTGTACAATCAGTTTTGGACTGCAGTTTTTGATGCAACTATTCTAAGAAAGAAACTTAGTGGAGACAGGATGGACACAAACAAAAAATTGCATTACTTCTGTTTTTGGTCCTGAACACCATCTATGAACAAGTTAACACGCATGTCCCTAGTGCTAAACATATCCACACACCGGCACGCAAACATATCTGTCCCTGGTTCCATACATGTCCCTAGTGCTGAACTCCATACATACAGAGGCAAACAGATTCGTCCCTACTGCCGAATACTATGCAAACACAGGTAAACACACACCATGCACGCAAACACACAAGGCTGGCTCAAGTGCTGAACATCATCCACACACAGGTGAACAGACCTGTCCTTAGTGCTGAACACCATCTACACATACCTGGCGCTAGACACCACACACATAAAAACCAGATTCGTCCCTACTGCTGAACACCATGCACGCAAATACACCAGTGCTGAACATCATCCACACACAGGTGAACAGACCTGTCCTTAGTGCTGAACACCATCCACACATACACATACCTGGCGCTAGACACCACAAACATAAAAACAGATTCGTCCCTACTGCTGAACACAACGCACGCAAATACACCAGGCTCGAGGGCTGAACATCGTCCACACACAAGTTAACAGACCTGTCCTTAGTACTGAACACCATCCACACATAAACATACATGGCGCTGGACAACAGACACATAGAAACAGATTCGTCGCTATTGCTGAACACCACGCACGTATTTTACATGCAACATACAAACTATATATGTGAGAAATTATCTACAGTCAGTAGTAAACACAAAATTTCAGTTATAAACACAAAACAGCAATGTTTTCATATTTTTTCATTGCAAATTTCACGATCTAAGGAAGGTTTAAAATGGTTTGAAACAAAATTAAAGAAGAGTATAAGCGATAGATTCTTTGTTTCAAGTTCGGACTTGTTTCCAGACGTTTAGTTTGTTGTTTTACTTTAACCTAAACGTTAGGTCCAGTCCGGATCAGGTCCGGGGTTTAGGTACGCAGCACTATCCACACTCTGGCAAATACACATGTCCTTGGTGTTGAACACCATCCACACTCAGTCAAACACACCTGTACTTGGTACTGAACACCATCAACGTACAGATAGCCCTGTCCCTGACATGGTGCTGATTTCCATTCCACAAGCAAACCTTTCATGCGACGGAAAGCTCCAACTCACACTCACTCACTCTCTCCCATAGCTTAATCAGCCGTCGGGGCAGCATGGCTCTCATTGAAGTCTTTCCACTGCTGGCGGTCTTCCGCCAGTCTGGTCATCTGGTCAAAGCTCCAACGCCGTTGACATTTTTAGCTAAAATAAAGGTGAAAAGAACGACTTGCGTGTCCCAAACCAGGTTCGCTCTCCCCTTTCGTCGATGTGTTTACTTAGATGACCGGAACGGTCGTCAAGGGATTCGGTTGCCAACGTGTGTTCTAGAAGCCGAATGGGGCCTAACAACGTTCTATAGAACATGTCAGATAACGCATTTTTTGCACCGTTGTTGTTTTTTAGAAGATGCCTACCAAAGCCATGTAGTTTTAGGGTATCTATTTCAGTAGTTGACTTATAATTTGTAGTCTGTTTCGTTTTTATCGTTTGTCCTCGTTATATTCTTACGTAATAGTGCGAAAGCGGGTGCTAGTCTGAAGACAACAGGGCAAACAATCGGGTTGCCTAGTTACTGTCTGTTTTGAAGTTGTGTTTTCTCCGGTTGCAAGTCTCTGCTATTTGAAGACATGGACAGTAGTGTGACGTAAAGCAAAGATGAAGACGATTATAGCTGCCTTACTGGTGATTGGAAGCATCGTAGGCAGCGAAGGTAAGTCTAGGAAAGTAGGATAGATAGATAGGCAGAGAGGGTATACGTAGTTTGTTAAAACGAAGGGACGTTTTGAAACTAACGTTACAGCTATATGGTAGGTATTTCAGCTATATGGTACATGTACCTCACTGGACCTGTTTTATGTTTAAGTGTTGTTTTCAATACTGCTTCGTGTATGTTGTTGCTACATGATATATTTCTGAAATATATACTCTGAATATACTGAATCAGATTTAGTTAGATGTGATTTGTAACTGTGTGATTTCAGTTAGCAATCCGTTTGTTGTAGACTGGTACTTTTTTGTAGACTGGTACTTTTTCATACATTGTTCTTGTTTTGTTTGTTTGTGTTATGTGTGCTCAGGGCGAAATACTGGCCATACATCCCAGGCCTGTGACAGGCGCCCCTGTGAGGAGTGGCAAGTTTGCATCAATCACAAAAACGGATTCAGTTGCTTGTGTCAGGAGGGATACCATGGGAGCAGATGCGACGAAGGTTAGCGTCAATAGGATCCAAAGTTGCTTTTCCTTGAAGATTTCTAAAGACTTTCTTCTTAATGATCTTTTTTATCCGTCTTTGAGTTGGTCTTCCCCTTCAAAATCAATCTTATCAATCTACACCAGACATTGACGAGTGCATGACAGGTGACCACATGTGCGATGAACACGCCACCTGCCAGAACACCTTTGGTTCGTACACCTGCACCTGTACGGAAGGTTTCCAAGGAGACGGGGACCACTGTACAGGTACGTATCGCTTTGTGAACAGTTGCACTTTTACGATAAAAGAAAGAACACACTCAGCAAGCGTTTTATCATTTATCTATGTAATTGGATTGGAGATACACATGTATCAACATTTGGAACTGTACACTGCCTTCGCATAACGAATGTTAGCAGGAGGTAAAAACATCTTCCCGACAATTTTCAGAAATCATCTGCCCGGATATACATGGGATAAGAGACGGCGATGTGGACGTCCCACGGCCCGCGCCTGCGCACAGTCACGCCACGTTCACGTGTCACCCAGGCCTCCACCTGGTTGGTCAACACATCATGACGTGTCTGACCACCGGCAGGTGGAGTTCCCCACTACCGACATGTGAAAGTAAGATACGAGATCTTGGACATTTTCGTTGTAACTAGTTATATCGAAATACTGTGATACAGGAACAGACACGAACAGGATAAGCCAATTAATACAAATTTTCAAAACGTACCGGTTACAATGCCAAATATCATAACGTTACTGTCTTACACCTTTCCTGGATGGAAGAACATCAGGCAAACATATCATGCTCGAAACATTCTGTGGTTAAAGAAGGAAAAGCCTGTCCGTACGACTTTGTTTATCTGTTTGTTTGTTTATCGTGTCAACGGTCTGATACATTCATCGATATGTCCTCAGCTATTTTGTGCAACCCTTTGAAGCCCATTCCCAACGGCCTGGTGTACCTGTCCCACGACACCGCGTATGTTGGCGTTCAAGCGGCCTTCCAGTGCAACGATGGCTTCCACCTGATTGGTTCAGCAGAAGTCACGTGTCAACAGAATGGCCAATGGAGTTCGACGGCGCCAAAATGTCAAGGTACACGGAAGACGCAATTTGTCAATGTGCTTAGATGTAACAAGGACGGTATTACCTCCACAAAGGTTATGTTTTCGGTGCCGTTTCTCTGTCCCTCTCTGTCTGTCTGTCTGTCTGTCTGTCTCTCTCTCTCTCTCTCTCTTTCTCTCTCTCTCTCTCTCTCTCTCCCTCTTTCTGTGTTTGTGAACAGCATAACTCGATCGAGCGAGAAGCTGTGGATGGACCCTTACTATATTTGGTAAGTGGGTATTTAAGGATCGGATAGGTCAAATTTGATGATTGGCCTGAATATAAAGTCCTTATTATATTTGGTAAGTGGGTAAGGATCGGGAAGGTCAAACTTGATAATTGGCCTGAATATAAAGTCCTTATTATATTTGGTAAGTGGGTAAGGATCGGGAAGGTCAAATTTGATGATTGGCCCGAATATAAAGTCCTTATTATATTTGGTAAGTGGGTAAGGATCGGGAAGGTCAAATTTGATAATTGGCCTGAATATAAAGTCCTTATTATATTTGGTAAGTGGGTAAGGATCGGGAAGGTCAAATTTGATAATTGGCCTGAATATAAAGTCATTATATTTGGTAAGTGGGTAAGGATCGGGAAGGTCAAATTTGATAATTGGCCTGAATATAAAGTCATTATATTTGGTAGGTGGGTAAAGATCGGGAAGGTCAAATTTGATAATTGGCCTGAATATAAAGTCATTATATTTGGTAAGTGGGTAAGGATCGGGAAGGTCAAATTTGATAATTGGCCTGAATATAAAGTCATTATATTTGGTAGGTGGGTAAAGATCGGGAAGGTCAAATTTGATAATTGGCCTGAATATAAAGTCCTTATTATATTTGGTAAGTGGGTAAGGATCGGGAAGGTCAAATTTGATAATTGGCCTGAATATAAAGTCCTTATTATATTTGGTAAGTGGGTAAGGATCGGGAAGGTCAAATTTGATAATTGGCCTGAATATAAAGTCCTTATTATATTTGGTAAGTGGGTAAGGATCGGGAAGGTCAAATTTGATAATTGGCCTGAATATAAAGTCATTATATTTGGTAAGTGGGTAAGGATCGGGAAGGTCAAATTTGATAATTGGCCTGAATATAAAGTCATTATATTTGGTAGGTGGGTAAAGATCGGGAAGGTCAAATTTGATAATTGGCCTGAATATAAAGTCATTATATTTGGTAAGTGGGTAAGGATCGGGAAGGTCAAATTTGATAATTGGCCTGAATATAAAGTCATTATATTTGGTAGGTGGGTAAAGATCGGGAAGGTCAAATTTGATAATTGGCCTGAATATAAAGTCCTTATTATATTTGGTAAGTGGGTAAGGATCGGGAAGGTCAAATTTGATGATTGGCCTGAATATAAAGTCATTATATTTGGTAAGTGGGTAAGGATCGGGAAGGTCAAATTTGATAATTGGCCTGAATATAAAGTCCTTATTATATTTGGTAAGTGGGTAAGGATCGGGAAGGTCAAATTTGATAGTTGGCCTGAATATAAAGTCATTATATTTGGTAGGTGGGTAAAGATCGGGAAGGTCAAATTTGATAATCATGAATATGAAGTCCTTGGAACTAACTTATCTCTATTGCGAATTGTACCATTGTTTCGGGGCAATGGAAAGGGGCATTTGCTTCCAACCATTGTTAAACAGTTTCAGATCTGTTTCAACATGTAGATTTTACCCAAACACATTTTTGTAGTTGTGACCTGCCCCTCCCCCGGGCTACTGGTGAATGGAGACGTCCGTGTAACGCATCCAATCACAGTGCACTCTGCAGCCGCCTTCAGGTGTAACCAAGGCTTTGACCTGGTTGGTCTGCCAGTGATCACGTGTGGAGAGGACGGGAAGTGGAGTGGACCCCCTCCAGTCTGTACAGGTATCAACTGTTTTCTTTAACAAGTCCGTGTCCGTCCACGGTACGTTATGTTTCCAGATTTTAACAGTAACAGAACTAAATATACACAACGGTGCTTGGTAACATAGTAAGGACCTTAGCACTAAGTCTTCTATGGGATATCTCCATGATATTGAAATTCAGGGATATTGCAGTACATGACTGACTGCTAGGAAAATATACATGGGTTTGGACAAGCTGCTTGTATCTCTGTTGTAACACCAGCTCTTATGATTAAATATCGAAGGTATCAACTGTTACTGTCATGACGAGGAAAATAGTTATATCATAAAAATGACATATTGCGATCAATATCGGGACTGACAAATAAACATGTCCTTGAAATACCTTTTCTTTTGGATACCGATATAAGTGTATTCTTGAATTTCATGCTTATGCCAATTACATAAAAGAAGAAGAAAGATCTAGAATCCTCGTCCAACACTTGGAGAATACAAATATTCTCAAGTGTTTGATGGATATTAACGTTATGATGAGTTACCACCATCTCACCGAGTTTTCACCATCAATTTCTACTAACATCCCCAAACTCACATATCATTAAAAACGTGGGACCATTCATGAGCCACTGCCTCCAAAGAAGAAGTCAGGCCCTCAGTGATGTACGTAGAACCATGAGATACAGAAGTTCTATAGACTAGACATCATTTGTACCTTTTCATACATTAGTGCATCTGCTTGGTCCCTTGCAATTAGCCCTTGGCCATGAGTTTGCAAATATAATTATCATCACAATTTGATTAGAATCTTTCTGTGCCGGCGTGGCTACTTTTTAAAAATCGTTATAAATACAAACTTGTAGTATTGAGACATCAACATGTTCAACGTATTTTGTGGCGTTCTCCAGCGACTCTGTGCCCTATCCTGAATGCCCCGGTGGACGGTGAGATGTTACCGCCGGAGGAGAACATCTACGGCAGCATGGCCAGGTTCAGGTGCAGGCTGGGCTTCGACATGGTTGGTCAGGAGACGATCACGTGTCTGACGAGCGGCAAATGGAGTGCACCGGAGCCGACTTGCAATGGTTGAGAACATTTTTATTCATCATACATGGACGACGTACAATTTCAATGATTAACTGATTTGACAGCGTTATATATAATATAGCGTATTCAGGAAAGTAATGATCTTTTTATCTGTTTATTCGTCTTTAAATTTCTCTCAGATGTCAACGAATGTCTAAACAAAGTTACCTGTGATGGCAAGACGCCGGAGGAGTGTGCCGCTCTGAGCAGAGGAGGTAAAGGGAACATATGTTCCCCTCAAGCTGACTGCATCAACACGATCGGATCGTACCATTGTGAATGTAAAGAGGGGTACGCTGGCGATGGCGTGCACTGTGAAGGTAGGTAACGTAAGTAGGAACGCAATTAAAACCCGTGTTTTACCGATTTGACATCATTTGTTGAGGTTAAGCGACGATATGAATAAGTCCGAGAACTTTTTGGGGATGTATGGTTCCGTGACCATCTGTTATTCTGTCTTGACCGCTCAGACTAGAGGGTCACATGAAACGAATTTTTTTTTTCAAGTCGTTATTATTAGGACGTCAATGCAGAAGAGTGATGATAGGAATGACACGATTGGACAAAAATGCCATTGCAAATGTTTTCTAGATCAACAATTTCTGTGACTTTGTGTGTGTGTGTGTGTGCTTGTATGTATGTATGTGTTTGTGTGTGTGTGTGTCTGTCTGTGTGTGTGTGGTGTGTGTGTGTGAGTGTGTGTGTGTGTGTCTGTGTGTCTGTGTGTCTGTGTGTGTGTGTGTGTCTGTGTGGACCAGAAAGAATAAACGATATGCTCTTTCTTCCAGACATAGACGAGTGTGCAGAAGAAGAGCATCCCTGTCACAACCGGGCTACATGTATCAACATGCCCGGCGGGTTCAGCTGTACATGTGTGTACGACAAGGACAAAGGCCAAGGCTGCCTTGGTAAGTCTCCAGGTGTAAGGACTATTTCAAGTCACTCCCTCACTCACTCCGTCGAGCTCGCTCGGAATCTTCCCATGACTATAGCTGTCTCCATAATTCTCTGTCATTCATCGCTACAGGCAGTTGTTGTAGGCCCAAACTGCTGTCATCTTCAAGTTGTTTAATATGTGTCTTGTGTGTACTTCCACGGCTTCTGTTTCCATAATTCGGGTTCCACTATTGCAAAATAGTCACTATATTATATGTGAAGAACGTTCCACATGTTGTCTTTTGGGTCTGAAAGGTAATCATAGCAACCTTGCTGTACCCGCGTTTGAATACTCAGCCTGAAAATAACCATTCTGACTTTTTCTCGAATAGTTACATAAATAGTTGATTTGTTGAAGCAGATTGAAGCTCCCTTTATAAAAGTTATTGGCCTTCCTGTTACTGATGCTATGATTTCTTTGATTTCTTACATTTTATCACCAATTCCAAAACCTATAGGACCCTATAGCTATATGACTTCACGATAGCCAAAAGCAGTGTTATGCTACCGCGTCAAGGTAAAATGTCAACTCTCCCTTCCTGCTTCCGCAGAAACTCCAGGGTACGAGGAGCCATCGCCCGTGCAGCTACACGACTACGGAGACCAAATTCACCATGGAAACGATTATCTCCCTCCCGCGGGAGGACCGGGTCACGGAGGTGGGGTAGACTACAGCGACCTCGGTGTTCCTGGGAACGGGGTGGGCTACGGTCACTATGGGAACGATCATCTCCCTCCCGCGGGAGGACAAGTTCACGGACAAGGGGAAGACTACGACGTTCCTGGGAACGGGGTGGGCTACGGTCACCATGGGAACGAGATCAGTGGGAACGTGATGAATAATGGAAACGTCGGTCCGTATGGCACCGGTCAGCACTTCAAGAAAAGGTCCTTGAAAAGTCTTAAGCAAAAGTCTAGGATGAAAAGAGAAGTGGGTGGAAGTGACGGTAGTCATGGAGATAACAACAACAACAATGACTTCGACAATCCTGTTGATAGCAGTGACGTCCTTGACGACAGTCAGGACATGGTTCATGCAGGTAACCATGGCAACAGCAACAACAACCTTGCTGGTAGTAGTGACGTCGTGCACGATTCATTCCATTCGCAAAGCGGTTCCCAGAAACCTTTGAATGGGGAAGGAGGAAGCCATGGCCATGAGAATAGCATTGTTGAACATAGTGAAGAGCATAGCAACCATGTTGCCAATAAAAAGAAAGTCATCGGGCAGATAAAAGAGCGCATACAAGCCATCAGGGACAGTTTGCAAGAAGATAGCCCCACAGCGGAAAATACCGGAAGTGACGACTACCACGTTGGGCACCTTCCCGCAGTGGAAGGTACCGGAAGTGACGTCTATCACGCTGGGCACATTCCAGCAGCGGATGATACCGGAAGTGACGACTACCACGTTGAGCACATTCCCGCAGCGGAAGATACCGGAAGTGACGACTACCACGCTGGGCACATTCCCGCAGCGGAAGATACCGGAAGTGACGACTACCACGTTGAGCACATTCCTCACATCGGGGCAAAAGCTCCGGCTAGCGCTGGAGGTGGATATAACGACTACATGACTCATGAGGAATACTTTAATCCTGACTACGCGGACTATGAGCATGTAGAAGAATCGGACGATCCGATCGGGCTTACAACAGCGCAAGCCGGGGCGGCGGTGAACGCGTTGTCCGGGGGAACGTCACAGGGTGATCCCCATGAGGGTAAGGCTGAGCCAGGATCCGGCCAGTAGAACATGTGGTTCAAGATCTCACAGCAAAACATGAGCTTGTGGCATGCGCGTGGCTGTAAACAAATATGTCAATGGAAGAAGATAGCACACCGTTGAATTTTTTGCTCTGTCACAAAAGAAAATTGAACTTGAAGGAATTAAACCACCAGGCTACTTGCACGTTGGTTTGCTGTGATTTCTTGAGTCTGTTGGTTTCTTTACTCGCCCTCGATATCTAGAAAACTACTGTCTACGGATCTCCAAGCAGATCTATCAGTGGCAAGGAAGTATCCAAAGGGCCAACCAGTACCAAAAGCCACCGGATACTGGTTGGCCCTTTTGATACTGCCTTGCCACCGATAGATCTGCTTGGAGATTACTATTTAAATGTATGACAGGAGCGAAAGAGTAACTCTGCAGAAACATAGCTAATAAAAGAGTCTTACACGGTTTATGTGTAACTAAAGAAGAATCTGAATTTTGACATAGGAATATTTTTTTTAAATCGGTAGTTGTTTAATCACTTTCATATCAAAGAACAGCATATTCATCGTAAGAAATATGCATAATTTGGGTCATCATATTTTTTCGTGTAAACAGTTGATAAGTTTCATTATCACTACGAGGAACGGGAGAAGATAATTATTTAACAGCTTATGACACATAAACAACAAGAACTGCAATTAAACAAAGAAAGGAAGAACAAGGTATTGTAAAAAACAATTCCCAGGGGAATGCGTGTGTGGGGTATTTAGAATTCTTCCTACTTTTATCACAGTACTATACCAACGACTCCGCCTCTGAGGCGTCGCCAAAAATGACGATAGAAAAATGTTTGCACGCACAGTTGACCTGAGGACATTGAACCAACCTTTTCGTGCAGTCCCATTCGATTTATACTGGAAACACTTGACGTTGTACCTTAAAATTACGAAAGATGTCAAATGGCAAGAAAGCTACCACATACGTGCACCCTCTTTTCTATTCTACCTGTCTGTTTAGTATGGGGTCCTGCGGGTGCAAGCCGAGAGGTCCCGTGTGTACCCAAGGGCGTGCAAGGCGCGCCTCCTGGTGTCCCTGACCCGAACTACAGGTGGACATACGGAAAACACCGGGACATCTCTGGAAATAGGTACATACATGTATCATGAATCAGCTTTTTTTCTGTTCTAACATCGTTATCATTGAGACCATAAAACGCTAAACAGAGATATAGTTTCTTTATGAATTACACTGTAGTTAGTATCCAAATACATGCATTAGCTAGAAACCCATATTTAAGCACCAAGGACAGGGATGCCGTCCACCGCGCGTTTCCGTCTCATAAACGGTCGTTGTCGTTTGAAACGGTCGATGACATATCGCTGACCGGGCGCGCTGCCATACCCAAGCGTATCATAACTTGGGGGGGGGGGGGGGGTGCTCTGTCAAACACATAGAAACCCATTCAAATCAAAATGTATAACAGTATCGGGATAAATGGTAACAAAAGTTTCGCCCCGTCATTGCAGCAGTGTGAAAGATACATGTATTTTACAGGTACGAGGTAGCCGATACAGGAGAGTTATCTATATCCAAACTGATGGCCAACGATTCTGGCATCTACCACTGTCACCTGGAGTTCAAGGAACGCAAGGGAGGTGGCGATCGCACTCACCGTATGGACTTCAAGCACAAAATCCGGGGTAAGATGATTTGATGTTTATGTATACCAGGACACAAGAGCCAAACACATACATTTTGGGCCTGAAAATGGCAACAAAAAATTCCCAAGTGATGTATACCGAAAATGTGAATGAAGTCCTGTAGGTACATGTCACACTCATCCCTATACAACATTTCAGGTCATTTCATTTCAATACCGGGGCACAGGAGCCAAAAATATACATTTTTGGTCTGAAAATGGCAAATACCATCGAATTGATTCTGGGCAGAATTCGAGATGCCTCCATATTTATACTTGTTAAGGATACATTCAAGTGTGTTGAATTTGGTGCTTTTAGACAAATGCACAATTTTTCAGCTACGCCGCTGGACTATTGTCAACGACTAGCTAGGATTACTATATGATTGTATACCTAGAGGTTGGCTAGCTGTCGACGTATGCATAAAGTGTTGACCAATCATCACAGAGGACACATGTACATGGCGGTAACATATCTATTCTGTCTCACAGTTGGACACCTCGTCAAGTATGGCTATTCCATCAAGCTCTCCTACCCAGCGACGTCTTGTAAAAAGTCCCTTGCCGCCGATTCAGAGCGCATATCTGATGTTTTGAACCAAGTCTGCGACAGGCGCGGATGTAGCGTGGTGAATTTTACCATGTCGTGTTCCAGCAACCAGCAACTGGGGGATCTCTACAACCTGAAATATTCCTCACATCTTCTGAGCATTACATATGGACGTAAGCCATTCCGGTTTTGAATTTGTTTATTTGAAAGTCAACAAGATGAGCTTGCGACATGTTGTCTTAAGAAGGAATCGACTCGTGACTGTATCTATATCATCGGTAAAACGTCTCCTAAGTCACCAAGTGATGAATACGGTGGAATTGATGCTATTTTCTGGTCAACACTTTTTTTTCTTTTCCAAAGTTTCATAATTCATCTAGGCTATACATGTAGCTGTCCTTTAACAGATAGCTAGCTATTACATATTGTCATACTTTGTATGTGCACATTATGTGTCTACAATTCAAGCATCATGACAATCGTTAGCACCATTTTCTCCTTAGTTTTCAGGGAAGAAGATTGTACTGTCGTCCATTTACTTCAACACCAAGAAAGCGCCTGTCTGTTGACAAAGGTTATTATTTTCTCATTCTCATAATATTTTAATAATCCACCCTCGAATCTACCACGTCAGATTCCATATTTCCGTTCTGATTTTAGTCTTCCATTTTTATTTCAAATTTACATTGTTGATAAGAAATGGAGTTGAACTTGCAATATGGCCCGAATCGGCATCATACGATGACGTGACTATTCGTATGGGTTCACCTGTGATGGTAATTAGTGCTGTACCTAAACCCGTGTTCAGGTTCAGGTCCGGATTCAGATCCAGGGGTTTAGGTTCAGGTCCGGACTCACAACTCCGGACAGTGAACCCATGGCATATGTGTGCTAAAATATTTTTTTCCTGTTACAAAAATTGGCATATATATTACATGCAATTTGAAAACTATGTATGCGAAATTATATACAGTCAGTAGTAAACACAAAAGTTCAATTATAAAACACAAAAACAGCAATACATTCATATTTTTTCCATTGCAAATTTCACGATCTAAGGAAGGTTTATGATGGCAAAAAGACAGAAAGGGAGTATAACTATACATAAGGGAGATATTTTTTGTTTCAAGTCCGGACTTGTTTCCAGACGTTTAGGGTTTTTTTTTTACTTGAACCTAAACGTTAGGTCCAGTCCGGATCAGGTCCGGGGTTTAGGTACACATCACTAATGGTAATTGACACATTAAAAAATTTGCACGCCAGTTCCGTACACGAAATAAAGCGCTTACTAACAAGCAAATCAACCTGAAAAGGAACAGAGAACTGGTCAAAAGCTTTTTGCTTAGCGCTTTGTTTTGTGTAAGAAATTAGCGTGTAAATTTATTTCAATAAGACTTGACTAGCTACAGTGTAAAACTAAGTGCATTATTCGCAAGTGACAGTGCCCCCTCCCACCTTACAGATTTTGGACGTCCTTGATATCACCTTGGGTACAGAGGTGAGTGAGATGACCACCTCCATAGAACCGAGTGAGAACGTCTTCACCAGAGTGTTGTACTGTAAGGCAGGGTACGGACTGAACTACGGGAGTCAGAAGCCCATCCAAGGTCTATGTGGTAAGTACAAGACTGAAATTCCATTTCAAAAAGATATATACATATATCTATATATACAGTCAAACTTGAATTTAGCAACCACTCAATAACTTAAGAAAAATGGTTGCTAAGGACATGTTGTTGCTCATGAGTGACCAGGTGGGGTTAACTAGCCTCCTTTGCATGACATATATATATATAACGTTCTATGTATAATATGTCGTCACTTGTATGTACTGCAAGAGAACAATAAAAGCAATTGCACATGTCGTGACACTATGGCAGGTGCGTGCGCCCCACTACACTACAGCCCCGCCTGGGACTGGCGCTGCCACCCGTGCCCACGTGGAGAGTACCAGCCTGCACACGGCGCAGACAGCTGTAACAGGTGCCCGCCTGGTACCATCAACTCGCGCGTCGACAAGAACGGCACCGCCATCGGACTGGAATGTTACGGTGAGTCCGGGCAATCGTTTAATCTCAAAGCAGCAGTATCGGTGGCAAGGTAGTATCAAAAGGGCCAACCTCGTTCGTCTGTATTTGTGGGTCAGTCGTTACCGACGAAAGCTGCCTAGGCTGACCCAGTGTGATGACTTGTCTTTCATTGTCAATAAATACAAATACAAAAACAACCTGTACCAAAAGGCACCGGCCAGGTTGGCCCTTTTGATACTGCCTTGCCACCGCGTACTAGATCTGCTTTAGAAATCGTTGGCATCTCAATCATATGTCATTCTCCGACGCAGAGCCATAGTCATAGGGCGTGTCTTTAGCTGAACTACTAAAGGCGGCCACCGCACCTACCTTCCTCAGATGTACCCAAACCCCCTGTAATAGACCTTTCTCACGCGGCGGACATGATAGAATGAAAACGAGGCCCTTGTGGCAAACACTAGACCGATCCTAACTGTCAATCACAATTAGCAGTTTAACCAATGATTACCTAATAATTAGAGAATCGACCAATCAGGAAGCGGCTGCATGACCGTCAAATATTTGCATTTCTATGTTTTTATTTTGCATTTAAACGTTTTGACGGAGGAGGGCGGGGACTATGGGATCGGTCAACAAAGCTCTAAATTGCTGCATCTTTTTTGTGCATTACATTAGTTATAATATTGATACTTGGATATCATATTTCAAAACTTAATGTGATTTAGGAGGAAAACTAAATCTGTACATTATTTTTGCTTCTTTGCCTCATTGGCCTCGTCTTCATTCTATCATGTCCGCCGCGTGAGAAAGGTGTATAGCGCCTTCAACCGAATGAGGTTTAGCACATGACTGCGAAGAAGAAGAAGAAACAATATCAAGAAGAGAGCTTTTCTGTGGTTTGTGCAACACCCTGATCCCAAGGCGTTGTATTAGCATTGGGATCAAACTTCGCGTAGAAGAATGACATATGTTAGAGGTGTTTAAAGAATGTCTGGAATGAGGCGCTCCATTCAAGCTTAAACTAGTAGAAGATAATATGAAAGTTACGTGACAACAATACATACCAACTGCAGATAATGCACCTCCATTCCACATTGGTGTTTAGACAAAAGACAACTGACACATATAACCACTATAACTCTTGCAGTTTTACGTTCTTTCTGATTCTGTGAGCACGAACATATATATCGGAGCCTGAATCACTATCGCCTAGACCCGACAACCAAGCTGTAAGTGGGGCTTGTATTGTTCCAGTGATTTTTTAACGCGTTAGCTGCAAAGATTCTGATGATTTCTCGTTCCATTGCCTTCTACAGATGAAGACTTCATGACCATTGTTGCTATCATCGCCTGTGCTACAGCTGGGTTTGTGGTGTTGGCCGTCTGTGTTCCATGCATGTGAGTAGAAACTACTTCTGTCTCTGGCTGAAAAGGTTAAGGGAACTTAAGAGAAAGCTAAGACGGTTAAGAAACTAAACAGATTGGACTCCCTTGTAACAACAATATCACCCCCTGTACCTCTCTCACTACCGATACATATCCATGCATCACACTGAACAGACTCAAGTACTAGTGTCTGGTGGGCGTGGACCCCCTTGTATTTGTAACAACGATCTCTTTTAACTGTATATCTTGTAACTTCCAAACTAGCTGCTCAATCTAGGCTTTGTGACTTCGCTTACCTAGCTGTGCTAGTAGTTATAATACTGAAAAAAATTACCTTCCATGATTCTGATTCATGAACGTTACAACATACCAACCGTGAAAAAGAAACAACTTCAGACCTTATTCCGGGAGTGAAAATTCATTCATTTTGTAATTTGTTATAAAGTTTTCCTTGTTCTTAATCCCCAGACTGCTCCGACTTATCTACAAGTCAACCTACGACAAAGCACAGAAGAAGGTCCTGCGCTGCTGCGATGGTCTGAAGACCCTGCTGACACTGCCTTTCAAGAAGAAACCAAAGGTGAATGTAAAACTCGAACCTGCCAAGGAGGACACGAACGTCAACGACATCCTCTCCCAGTACGGCAGCAAATCAAGTCTGAAGAAGAGCAGATCAAATCTGAAGAAGAAGCAGAGCAAGGGTGGTAGTGTGAAAAACGTCAGCAGTAAAAGATCGTCGGAGCTGAAGGAAGGCAGCTTTGTCAGCTCTGTCCTCCGTACAGAGAAGACAGCATCAGAGAGGAAGATGTCTATCGTTCCGTCAGGAGTGGACCTTCCACAGCAGACACAGTCTGCGGGTGTGGTACCGTCTCTCTCCGTGAAGCGTCTGGCTTCGCGACACTCCAGCCGAGTGCTTGTGCCCAAGAAGAGCAGCAGAGCATCTAAAGGCAGTAGCATGACACTTCCTCCCGCACCGTCGGAGATGGCTTCCCTTGTGCCGTCAGCATCTAGTGTCATCAGGCTGCCTCCTCGAGGTCCTAGTGGCCCACTCCCGCCACCTGGCCCGAGCAGCGGGCCCCCAGGTCCACCTGGCCCAAGCGGTGGGCCCCCAGGTCCACCTGGCCCCCCAGGCCCAAGCGGCGGACCCCCAGCTCCAACTGGCCCAAGCGGTGGGCCCCCGGGTCCACCTGGCCCCCCAGGCCCAAGAGGCGGACCCCCAGGCCCAAGCGGTGGGCCCCCAGGTCCCCCAGGCCCAAGCGGCGGACCCCCAGGCCCCCCTGGCCCAAGCGGTGGGCCCCCAGGTCCACCTGGCCCCCCAGGCCCAAGCGGCGGACCCCCAGGCCCCCCTGGCCCAAGCGGTGGGCCCCCAGGTCCACCTGGCCCCCCAGGCCCAAGCGGCGGACCCCCAGGCCCCCCTGGCCCAAGCGGTGGGCCCCCAGGTCCACCTGGCCCCCCAGGCCCAAGCGGCGGACCCCCAGGCCCCCCTGGCCCAAGCGGTGGGCCCCCAGGTCCACCTGGCCCCCCAGGCCCAAGCGGCGGACCCCCAGCTCCACCTGGCCCAAGCGGTGGGCCACCAGGTCCACCTAGCTCCCCAGGCCCAAGCGGCGGACCCCCAGGCCCAAGCAGCGGACCCCCAGGTCCACCTGGCCCAAGCGGTGGGCCCCCAGGCCCAAGCGGCGGACCCCCAGGCCCCCCGGGTCCACCTGCCCCCCCTGGCCCAAGCGGCGGACCCCCAGGTCCGCCTGGACCCCCAGGTCCACCTGGTGGCGGACCGCCCCCTCCCCCTCCATAGCTGTGTAACCAACATGCATTTTACAATGCATCGATTAACACACAACATAACCATACAACAATCATTCACACAACATAGTCTAATTCAAATGTATCATCACGAGTTCATGACAAGAACAACAGTAGCCATTTGTGTAAAGTAATCACTTCATGTTACACTATTCATGACAAAAACAATAATACATGCTCTTTACAGCACAGCTTTTGCTGGATGTATTTGTATCAGTAGATTCAGTACAATACTACTCCGTATGGACAATACACACATTGGAAAACCCAAATGTCTGTCTCATCTTTTCTAGTTTGTCCCAACATCTGCACTCAAAGTAGTCTCAGTTTACCTGCAAGAGTGTAGCGGGCTTACTGTTATCCACATTTCTTCAACATTATGGGAAAGACAAACAACTCACACAGCATCTTATTTGCTTTGAAATATTACATACTTCATACCCTAAATCCTGTTATCCTTATAATACTTCTATCAATCCTACTTATTGTAGTACAAATGTGTAATAAGAAGGTGAATCATTTCCTGTAAATTTCTGTAAAATACACATCTTGACTAAATACTGCAGATCGGAAAGAAATGCCACTTATGTTTTTTTTTACAATGAAAGAAATTCTGTAAGAATAGACTACTCAATGTTTGCTATATTAAGACATTCAAGTCGGTCAAAATGGTGATGGCTTAGCATCTTGTTCCTAAAATATTGATATCCCAAATCTGGTTGAAAAACAACACTTACACAGAAGATATATCTAAATCTATGGTAATCATTTGAAAGCATTGACCATACATGTTATACTTCAGAACTTCCACAATCTTGGTTGGTAGAATTTCACAAACTCCACCACATACCATAGGGTGTACTGGTATTGTAACAATGCATATGAAATTAATGTGCCCCGCATATGATGTTCTTCCCTCATATGTTAGCTCTATAGACAAGGGCCTCTAATGTAGTTTGTATTTACAGCTATTCATCGATGACATAGTTGGGGTGTACCACCAGGAGAGGGTCCTTGTCCTGTAGCGGGTCTGAGCCTGCCTTGTCCCCAGCTCTCTTCTTCAGGCCGATCTTGGACAGCTCCACCAGAATGTGGTCCTACCAAAACACAAAACGAATTAATTCATTTTGTCCCCTATGTACTGTAGTTGGTGAACTTGTAACAAATACATTGTAGTTGACAATGAGTTTGTTGGTTAACAACATTCACAACCTACCTAACTGAACTGGTTGCTACTGTAAATTCTTCCGGTACTTTTATGTTCCTGTTTTCTGTGAACTTACAACCAGTGATTCCATTACTGTACAGTATGTGACTACAGTGCTACAACGAACTAAAAGAACCATTTTCTCCATACCGCAAAATGAAATCACAGTTTTCACAGTACCACTTTGCATGTTCTTATTAGTATGTCTTTTATCCCCTACCACTTTTAGTGTTCAGCAACAGTTTCAATTTAAACCAATCAAAACATATTCAACGTATACATAAACCAAAGCCTTCTTCACATGTCAAATCAATGTGACAGCATGCTGATATTAAGTGGATAAACTTGCCCCCCTCCCCCTGTCCTGATTACTTACATGGTGGATGAGCCTCTCAATGACCTTCTCCACGATGGTTTGTTTATCGAAGTACTCTGCCTCAGACTCGAGCTCATTCTCTATCTCATGAAGGTACCAGGTCACCAGCTCTCCCTTCCTCATACCACCATCTCCATCTACAAACAGATCGTAATAATAAAATTTCTTTAGAATTTTAGATATGCAAGAATCTGGACAACAATAGCTGCTTCCTTGACGTCCAAGAAAGTCTTTATAGCATAGATTTTGTCTTAAAGTGCTTGACAAATTCCTTTACTTGCCGCCACAGTGAAGTTAAAGTTCAGTGAAAATGTCAAACTTTCCTTATACCGTGAAATTTTGCTACCGTAAAGATAAAGTGAAATACAGTAACCTCTGTGCTGATATGTTGGTTATCAGGATACACAAACTATTCCTACCGTCTGTTTCTGCTTCCCTCCGTCTCATCTGTAGTACAAGGAGGTTGGCCAGTGTCTTGTACTCATCAAACGTTAGCCTGATGGCCTTCTTGGGTGGGGAGGGGGGCTCGTCTGCGGACTTCTGAACACCGGACGTCTCCTCTGTCTCCATTGCTTCTTCACTGAGGATCTCATCACCTCCTCCTGGTGTTTAAGACACAATTCAATGCACTGTTATTCTTCTAATCCCAAAAAAACACTTGAATATACAAACAGTAATGCAGTCAAAACACAAAAAGACCACTCAGGGGACCAATAGTATCTGGTCTATGTGGACAGATGTTCACAATATACAGGATTCATAATGCTTGTATCAATGGGAAAAATTATCCACCAAAAAGTGGTCACAGTGGCAAGGTGGTCTTTAAGGTTACTTGTACAGGTTTGACTGTAGCAATACCATAGACAGAAAGTTGTGTAAGCAGCTACAAGACTTTTTAATCCAGGAGAACAGAAATCTGTTTGTTCCTAGTGACCATTGAGTAATTATCATAATAATAAAAAAATCCAAAACAACAGGAAGATTCAGGGTACATAGAACTGTAATAAATGGTTGCCATGGAAACGTACCATCCAGCTGTTCCTGCTCCTCGTCCTCCGTGCCCAGGTTAATGTCGGGCTGCTCCACGCGGATGATGGACTTGTTCAGGAGACGGAACGCTTCCTTCACATGTTTGGGCTGGACCTGAAAAAATGTGTCAAGTCGTGAAATCTTAGCTAAAATTTGTGTAGAAAACAGTGCAGAATTTACAATCAAAATTGGTGCATTCCACTTTTGCATGCCATGGTAAAGAGCACATTATCCAGGTTGAGAAAAAGTTGTTTTGGCATGCCACCCAGCAGCCCCTGACAAAACTGCCTAACATCTACTACTAGTACTAGTATGTGTAACTTGATATCACATACTTTACTGAGGGACAATCATTCACTCAATGTAAAAGTAGAGCAACCATAAACAGAGTCTTGATTGCTAAAGGGACATTCTACCCAAAGATAGAGAAATAGATTATGAAAATAGATTAGATATTATCATTATAGAGTCTACTATAGCAGTCTGTTCTTAAAATTTTCTCTATCCTCTTGTGGTCCATACGCAGCCAAGCTTCCCTACTGGTGTTAAACACACACCTCGTCCTGACAGTACATGCGAGCCATGGCCTCCGACAGACGGATCATGCTCTCCAACTGGCGCACGGTGATCCGCCACGAAGACTTGCTGACGCCGGAGCAGTCGCGCTGGCGTAGGCGCCGATACTCGTCAACCATGAACTCCTCTGCTTCTTTACTAATCTGTTATTTCAAACATAATAGGTTAGATCAAACAACTCCAGAAGGACCATAAAATGCAGACATTGAAACAAACTGAAGCTGGGTACAGAATACTTAAAGCTACAAAACACAAAATACTAAATTTAACATTAAGTTAGTAGAAATAAGTATTTGCTACCACAAGTGTAAGTTGTGATGAGGAAATTTCTAGGAGTCAGTGAACATAATATGTTGTTAATTTGAGCATAAATCATGTCAGGAGGCTGTTTTATTTGGAATTCTGCAACTTGGTGGTACTGAAGTGCCCACTAATACTGCAACCTGGAACTGACAGGCCTTTATCTAGGATGGAAACAACTTACTAGGTGATTGGAAGGTGTTGGAATCCCAACATAGCGGCCCCCGATGTTGCGTACAAGTTTACAACAGGTTTTGCTTATCAGGACCCAGCAACAAAGTTCACACTACATGAAGTATATCTTGAGGCTTACCTTAGGTTTAAACTGGCGAGCGAACATGAGGTATCTCTGCATCTCCTCCACGGAGTAGGTACGCTCCACGGACGCCTCCCCGTGGTTGTGGAGGTCAACAATGCGGCGAGCGATGGCGTAATCTGTCACCTGTAAAATAGGAAATACAATTAGAATTTGAAAAATTCTAACTACGAGACAGCTGGAAAACCATTTACCACATGAGGTTCTTGTTTTCTTTACTATCACAAAGAATGAAATGGAATGTTCAGTTTTGCACATAGGAAGGCAAGTATTCCTTGTAGCTACCAACTGAAACTGTATGGAGTAGTGTTCAAATAACATGCAGCTGGTACCATGGTCTAGATGGACGCAATTCTACTATTCATTTCCTTTCAGCTCAAAATAGAATCACTTTAAAATAGGATATAATAGCCCTAACAAACATACACCCTGAGTTATGCTACAGTTTTCAATGTGTGTGACATTTGTATGAGAGGATTCTGGAATGGTACTCAGCAATCAACTACTATATACTACAAACAACAAAAATTTCTTACCTCATTACATTCGTCCACCAGGACAAAGAACAGGTCAAAGCGAGACATGATGGGAGCTGTCAGCGTGATGTTCTGTTTCAGAGACTTGGTGCGGTCGTATCGGCCACCGATAGGGTTCGCCGCAGCCAGGATGGAGGTTCGAGCGTTCAGGGTAGCCTGTGGGACAGACAAAAACATAACATCGCTTTGAAACAATCTGGCTCACACACTTAGCTACTTTTAGATTCCACAACTTTGCCTAAGCTTTCTTAGATCATTTTGAGCTACTTTTAGATTATACAACTTTGCCTAAGCTTTTTAAGGACCGTTTTGGACTTATAGATAGAAAAATGCAAATCTAAGCCATACAAATGTAACAGTTCCAATACACAGTGTATAAACCTTTTGAAATCGTCTAAAAAGACGAAGAAGTCTAGAAGAAAAAAAAGGTGGACATTTCTGACCTTGACCCCAGCCTTGGTGATGGAGATGGTCTGTTGTTCCATGGCCTCGTGGATGGCCACCTGATCTTTTGGGTCCATCTTGTCAAACTCATCAATACAGCAAACACCCTGGATGAAGTACACACATTCAGAGCTTTGGTATAAAACCTGGTGTTCTCAGTCCTATCGTTAGTCACTGACGAAAGACAGTCGATGCTGTCTGAAACGTCTGTTTCAAAATTTTATCCAGTTGCTTGAGTAATTATTTTTGGCGTATCTTACTACCTGGATGTCTAACTTTCATCAACGTACACACATATAGAACTGAAAAAAACAGTAGATCTCAAGAACATGCAATGTTCTGTAATTTTTCCACAGATGTAATAGTGATTGGTTTAGACTTGATGTCATTATAATCCCCTGTCCCAGGCTAACTTTCCTGTACTTAAAATCTGTGCAGTGCTTCCCCACAAAATGGTCAATACTTTGCTATGCTAAATCTAACTGCTTAACAGTAGATGCGGTCCACATAGCAGAAAGAGCACCAACTGGCAGAGTTGACAACAACAAAGACGAAATACATATGAGTCGGTACTGATTTTATCTGCCTTACTGGAATGATGGAAATGTCAAAACACCTTTCAAAGCAAAAAAGTGCAATACTTGATAGATATAAAGGATTGCAGCTATTTGCCTTGAAGGGGGTCCAACAGAAGTGTTCATACACCCCACAGCTGACTAACAGAACTGCACTAAAACTAAAACAAGCTTTGCAAACATAACTTTGTAAATTCACAGCTTAGAATGACCAGAAAAACTGAGATCTGAACTATCTTTACAAAGTACAAAAGAGAGACATCAAATACATCTGTATAAAATGTATCGCAATGAAGGAAGGACACTGTACATCCAGGAAATGAGATCCTCAATACAAAAACTACTCCAATGGATAAGTTTTATAAATGGTCAGACGTTACAGACAGCACCTGATGCTTTTCATCAATGACTGCAATGCAACTTATAAGAAGTGGTGTTGAAACAACCATTTAAATAAGGCCACACCAATTCAATTTCTTGGTTAACAGATTTTTTTCCTTAAATTTTAGCACACAAAAAAATCATGAAAAACTTGCACCTGACCCTGTTCACTCATTGAAACTGTGTGCACCATAGTACAGACTTTCCTCTGAGATTCTGTTTTCCTGTCGATTTTGGAATTTAACAGTTAAAAAAAAAATCTGTTAACCAAGAAATCAAATTGGTGTGGCCTAAAGTATAATAAGATACCTTTCTTGACTATATACAAAAAAGGTAGTTCTGAGACTTCCACCAGTTAGACTTACATTGTCTGCCAACATGAGCGCCCCAGCTTCGATGACAAACTCGTGAGACTCCTCGTCCTTCACCACGGCTGCTGTGAGACCTGCGGCACTGCTGGCCTTCCCACTCGTGTACACAGCACGCGGGCTGAACTGTTCTACAGCCCTGGGGGAAAAATCAAACAGCAAAAAAAAAATTTAAGTCTAAGCTATTACGAACTGGTTGGAATTACTTCTACAGCCTGTAGTTTCCCTGTAATATTTGTGAACTACACAATAATAGCACATTGTAAGAATGATTGCATTAGTAGCAATGGCTTGTCCTAATACAATTACATACTGTCAAAACTGTCCAATAACATCACTCAGGGAAAAGATACAATCTCAGGTGCTCATTTCAGACAGGATTCTTAATGCTTTTATCGATGGGAAACATGGTCTAAGTGACCATTAAAAAGTGATGACATTGGCCAAGTATGAGTGTGGTAATATAGTCTTTATTGAACCAAAGCTAAGTTCAATACTTCGATCGACTACAGATACATGTATGTACATACTTGAGGAACTGGCTCTTTGCAGTGCTGGGGTCACCGACGACGCAGACGTTGATGTCACCACGGAGACTGGTCTTCTCCATGGTCGTCTTGGGAACGCCTCCGAACAACATCAGCAAGACGCCACGCTTCACCTCGTCATTACCTGTCAACATTCACCACTTTATCAACAAGCTAGATAAAGTAAAGATAGAGGTCCCATAGCCTTTGAGGCCATAAGGGCAGTGGGTTGTTAATGTGTCTATGGGCACGGTATTGGAAGGCGGAGCATAACTCATTTCTTCCTCGGCCTTTAACCTCCCCAACCAAAGTCAGGTACCCATTTTTACAGCTGTATGGAGTGAGGAAAGTCGCTTCAAGTACCTTTCTCAATGATACAACGTCTAGCGAAGAATGCCTGGAATCAAACCCATGACCTAACTATCTCATGTCCGCTAGCCTAGCTTACCAGCATTTGACGCCACCTGTGACTTTATAAAAAAATCACTGATAAAACCAATTACAGAAATAAGGAGAGATGTATTTAAAAGATACAGATTTTCTGCCAAGCTTTCCTGGTAGTGGTGGGTACCTATACCCTGGACCTGTTCCGGACCTGCTCCTAACCTTTAGGTTCAAGTCCAAAAAAACCTAAACATCTGGAATCAAGTCCAGACATGAAAAAAAATTTCTCGCTTTTACACTGTTTTTTGATTTAAACCATCTTAAAGCTTCCTTAGATCGTGAAATTTGCACTGGAAAAATATGAAAACATTGCTGTTTTGTGTTTATAACTGAACTTCTGCATTAATTACTGACTGTAGACAATTCCGCATATTATAGTTTTCAAATTGCATGTAAAATATATGCCGATATGCAATTTTACATGAAACAGGAAAAAAAAAATTCATAGCACACATATTACATTGGTTCAAGTCCAGACTTTGAAGTCCGAACCTGAACCTTAACCTCTGGACTCGAGTCCGAACCTAAACCTAAACTCGGGTTAAGGTACGCACCACTATTTGCTGGTATACTTTGAGATTGCTACTGACCATGTATGGTAGGGAAGAGACTGGTGCATAGGTTCTGGTACAGGTTCTTGTCCCGACTCATTTCGTACACCTTCTGCCACTCCTGTTCTGTCATCTGTTTCTTAATGGTCTCAGCCGTCAGGTCATCGCCTCTCAGGTCACGACCTCCAAACTGGGAAAAAACACACTTCATCATTCACCTGTATATGGTGTGATCATCAAGACTTCAAATAATGAAACAAGTTCTTTCTTCCTAAACACTGACCTCTTCTTAAAGTGTTCCTTGAATCTTCTTTTTGAAATCTCTTGAAGGGGAGTTGTGACTAAGGCCTCTCAGCTGTTATCAAAGACTGTTATCACTGAGAGGATACATTTTATGGAATGGTAACCTGTTAAGTTGCAACAGTTTGATTTCTAGAAGCAATTTAAAACAAGATTGCACAGCATGTTGTCACTTCTTACAAAAATTGTTTTTACTCTGAATCAAATGTGTTTAAGTGCATAGTTTCCCCCCTACCTGTGGATTGGTAGCTTCCACGGAGCAGGCGAGGAAGGCCAGTCTGTAGGACAGCTCCCTCACACCCAGGGCCTTCAGTCCCCCCACACCTTCTGAGTCATACCCTGCACCTGCCTTCACACGGGTACCTGTCTCAGCACGGGCTCCTGTGATAAGAAAATAAGTTTGCAAGGTTAAAGGAAACATTCAGTGTTTTAAACATTGTAATAGTAATTCAAGACAGAGCACATGTCTGCAGTGTGATGAGTTTTAAAAACGCACACATAACACTAGTGAAAACATTTCACAATTTACAGAATAGTTCTGTCACAACTTCAGACCTACCTGATAACATTTTGCATTGTCAAATCTTACAGCTCTACAAGAGTTTCAAGCAAAATGGTAGCTAAGACTATATTTGAATCGAATCAAACCAACTTTAAAGGAAATAGACATCACATGGAAGAGCCAACTTTGCCATGGAATGTGTCTGTCTGTTCAACTTTTCAATAAGATATTTGTGCCATTTCCTGACAATATTCCTACCTGGAGTAGTGAGTTGAGACACGTCTGGGACCACGATAAGAGTGCCGGTGAAGTCACACTTGTCTCCTGCCTGGGCCATCTCTACTGCCTCTGCACGAAGGATGATCTCCACACTACACAGACAGACAAAATTTTTAAACCACTGTCTGTATTCAAGTTCCATTTACTGTAGTTTTTCAAAACCATTTGAGGTGTTGAAGACAGAAATATGAATCGCTGCATAACAAAGAAAACAGCAACAGGGGATAGGCCTGTGACTTTATCAGGTTCGTAAATGACTGAATAACAATGTTCTGAGGAGGGGGCATACAGACTCATTCATGGTTGGTACCACATTCTTCATACTGCAGTAGAGACACCTAGCTGCAGTGTGAAGTACTACATGTACCAGTTTTTATTGCCTTGAGCAAGGTGACAGACAATCATCAAAACTTGTAAGTTACTAACTCCTTGGATGTGAGTAAAGAACAGGGGACAGGGTTTAACACATGACTGTAGCAAACCTCTGGTAAATCAAAGCACTTAGGGAATACATCATCACCTGTGCAGGCTGAGGATATGAGTTTAAAACATGGGGGTCGTGTGACGCAACGGCAGAGCGTTCGACTCAGAACCAAGAGGTCCCGAGTTCGAATCCTGTCATGTCACCGATCTTGTGCCCTTGGGAAAGGCACCTTACACGACTTTCCTCACTCCACCCAGGCGTACATGGGTACCTGACTTTGGTTGGGGAAAGTCGTATTGAGGTCACCTGGTGGCGCCGAATGGCAGCCGCCCAGACCGTTGCGACAGTTCCACAAAAAATGCAAGTGTAGATAAGATATTATATATGTTGTGTAGTGTGTGAAACCTGTAATATCCTGCATCAATTCATCGCTAGAAAGGCTGCCATTGCGGGTAATTTCTGACCAATAAAAAACATTATTTTTAACATGACTGTAGTAATGGGCAAATAGGGAATAAATGTTCACCTGCGTGGGATGCTCCCGCGTGGCAGCTCGGCCTGTGTCTCCTGGATTCGCACCTTCTGGAAGTCCACAAACCGGGATTTGTTCACGTCCAGCATGAAGCGACTGCGGTTGGCGCACACGGGGTTGCGGCAAATGGTCGGCTACATGGGGAAAAGAAAATATTCTTAACCTCTAGCACCTAAAGTAGCCGCTTGACACCCCATTCTCCATTGGTTACAGAGTTAGGCAGAAGGGAGAAAGTTAAAAAGACAGTTAACTATGAAAACTGAGCAAAGCAAGCAAAATATTAGAATGACATATCAACTTTATCAAACCATGTCACTGCGTAGAAATGGTGAACTTTTTTTTCATCTTCTTTCTTACTGCCCATCTTGATATCTATGAGATTATTGGCAGTTAGGTAAGGAACTTTTACAATCTTTTCATAAATGTTGAGCTTGAAATTGAAAGGGGTATCCCACCAGTGTTTATGTAAGGTCTCCCACCTGTGTGTACTTGAACTGCTGCTCCACATCCTTGACGACTGATTGGCAGTCCAGGCAGATGAAGGTGCCACTGACCAGCTCAGGGTGGACAGGGTGTGTGCGGACGACCTGACCGCTGATACGCAGCAAAGAGCCAACCTTTCCTGTGGTCAGTTCACGTACCCTAAAAACATAATGGTCAGAACATTACACACCACTTTTGCATTGGCCGTACAGCTTACTGACTTAGCATTTTATGGCGTTGCAAAATTCAGAGGTAATGTTTCTCAATAGAATCTTCAATAAGACAGTTGAAAAAAAAACTTTTTGCCATTTCATTCAAGTTTCTTTTTTCAGAATTTTCTTTTATAATCATATCTTCACACCAGTCTCTCTTTACTTTCATTCAATAAAAATAAATATTTACTTCAAAGCTTATGTTCTAGCTGCTCAGTTTTGGTGTAGCCTACTGCAGAAAGCTTGGAATTATGGGAACTGAAATGCATTATGGGTCTTACTTGTGTCTGGTGGGCACGTCAGTCACGCTAAGGTAGAACTCCTTGCTGGTTGGAACGCCACAGTGGTCACGGGCAAAATTACGCACAGCCAGACAGAGGCTAGGATACACCCTGCAACAAAATCAAGCAACATTGAAGAATAATCATCTTGAAGAATAATCCAGGCCTTATTAATCAAGATGGACGAGTAAACTTCAAGTTTTACATACTTTTTCGTTGAAGAATAATCATCTTGAAGAATAATCAAGGCCTTTGTAATCAACATGGATGAGTTTACTTCAAATTCTTTAATTAGCAGTCAGGAATCTTTCCATCATTGTGTTTTTTTCTAAATCTATGACCAGTTCCATAAAGAAAATAAGAATTCCAATACATGAGCATGAAACAAAGAGTCTGAAAGACTACTTAGAAATGAAAAGTCACATTGGTTTGGAATTAACCACTTTATGAGCAGGGGTTTCCCGTTGCCAAGAACTCTGCCTCCCCCACCTGTAGTACTCCTCCTGAATGGTAGTGGCCAGCTGCTGGTTGTTCTTCTCAATGTCGTTGAAGCTGACTGTCAGCGTATTTCGCTCCGGCCGGATCAGCTCCTGGACGTCAGGTAGGTACTTCACCTCCCCTTCAACCATAAACCTGTGAGAAGGGGGGAGCATTACATTAATAAAAAAATTAATAAAAAAAATTTAAAAATTTAACGGTTCTCAGTGGCAAATGTGCTTGATGTTGGCACATCGGCAACCAAATCCGTAGGGTGTTTTTGGCACCCAGTTCGACAGATTAGCCGAGTAGGCTCGGTGGGCGTCACTCCACCGTCCGGGAAGGTAGTGTAAAGTGCCTTTCCCAAGGGCACACCGTCGGGGCATGGTAAGTATCGAACTCAGGACCTATTGATTCCGAGTTCAACGCTCTAACCGTTACACCACGCCGACGTCACTACATTACATTAGCTACTGTAAATCCATTGAACACTGCGGTCGGTAATTTCAGTTATCGTGGGGAAAGGGCATCTCATTTTAACGGTGGGAACAAACATAAGTGTCTCAACTGTTAGTGATCAAATATTTGCGATAATGAAATTTTAGCGGTTGTTAAGTGGCCGTTAACAAATCAAGAATGAATTACAGTATTTACTATGTAAGATGAAAATCAGAGTTCCCAGTACATATGAGTTTGTCATTGAAACAAATTATAGTAGCAATGCAACAGAAATGGATGAGTTTGCAGTGGAAAACTGACTGCCAAAACCAGCATGCAAATAATGCAAAAATCCTAGCCTGCACAAGTGAGAAAGGTGGTATTTTGTTACTGTAAATATGAAATTTGTTGCAAGGTGAAAATCTAAGTTTGCAGTACATATAAGCTTAGTCAATATCAACAGCAGCAACACACTGGAAGTGTGACTAGTTTGTGATAGATACCATTACACCACCAAAAACTGCAAATTTACAAATAACAAATTTTAAGATTTACAGTACAGACTACAGTAGTATCCTTCAAATACATTCTTGTACTGATTTTCTTTAAAACTTCATACACTTAATTGCCAAAGAAGAGCACAAAAATTGGAAAGCGACAAAACTGTGAAGTGATTTACAACATTTTCAACAAATTATGACCCTTCTTCAGCCTTGGGAAACGAAACAAGAAAATAGAAAAATAACCGGGCCACACAAGAATTCGTCGTCCTTCGACTAAACATTTTAATATGTGGCGATAGCTTCACATCTGTAACTTTAGTGGGGAGGTGGGTGCTAAGAGATCTTTATTACACTTCAGGTGTCATTTCAGCTAATGTCTTTAATCATACAAGTGAGATTTCAGTATGAAGTTGTCCATAAATACCTGAGATTTGACAACAGCACATGGCTAAGTAACAATGGTGCTGGTATGTCGCCATTTTTAAAGTCTTTAAAAACTAAAAATCTTGCCAAGACAAGGTGAATATACACTTACTCCTCCAAGAAATCTTGGAACAGCTTTTGGCATCTGTCTGCTACATCGTCCTTCACCAGGTTGTGCCCAACGGCGCGGTCTGCTACATCCATGTTGGGTCAAAGTCGCCAAACCTTTCTTGTTATATTTTCTCTACTCTCGTCTCCCTCTCTGATCAATGTGCAGTTTTCGCGCCACTGTCGTCACGTGCCCTGAAGGCTGTTCTATCCTTTGAGTGCAACCTTCCTTAGCTTTGGCAAACTGAACTGCCACATTGAACGAAAACGTCAATGAAGTAAAATATGTCAAAAAATATATTTAAAAAGTAATGTTTAATAGATGGAATGTGAGTTTATTTGCATATTTTGACAAATTTATCATTTTCTTTTCTAGAAATACGATGTTTAGAAGGGAGGAAAATCGACTAAGCAACCAGCTAGATTTCGCGGGAATTTGGGCCAATCACCGCTGAGATGTATCACTTGGCATTGTATGGCCTATTCCATCATTATATCGTTAAAGGGGTAAGAATAAAAAATTAAAGTAACTTTGAAAAGGATAAAATTTATTTTTTTCAACCTTAAATATTAAGTTATTTTTCCTTTGTTATTTTCAAAAGAAAATTATAGTTATAACAAGGAAAACTGTGTGTGTTTTGAGTCATGTATTTGATGGTTGCTAGCCTGTTGGTTTGATCCATTGACGTCCAACAAATGGCATTACATCATCCTTACCAAATATGGCGAACAAGGGGGGCGGTCTTCTAGCTGTTATATTTAGTAATTTTCCTCCCTCATAGTTTCTTAAAAAAGTTGTTTATCTATCTTGTAAGTTTGCAAATTGTCTCCATAAGTTCAATCTACAAAATAAAAATTGTATCATGAAATCTACTGAAGGCAAATTTTTGTTCTTTTATTTTGTAGAAGGATGAAATTATACATCTAAAGAATAGTTAAGAACGTTACCGATGGTTCTGGAAGTATCTGACCCACCCAGACCAATCTAGATCCTTCGCGCTGGTTGGCTAAAACCCGACACGTGATTTACGTTTCCAGAATATTCTATCCTTCCTTTTTATAAAGCCAGCACCTGCGACATCCTCAGTAACGGAAACGGTAGACACCACTTAGACTTGTACTCATTTTACCAAGCTTCCAAGAAGCCTTTTACCAATCATTCCTGTATATATCTGCTGTAAATACTATAAGGTAAGCTGGATTTTCCTTTATTACGATTTTCTACGGCTACTTTTGGTGTAATTTTGGGTTCTTTGATTGTACTCGAGCCGGCCGGCATTTTTACATGCGGCACCACGTGTAGCCGGCGAGATGAACATGTCTAACTTAGAAAATTTTTCTGTCCTTCTATAAGTTAATCTACCAATGTGTGTTTCCTCAGTGAAATTTTTACCACGAAGTCTAAGATTCGTGTAGTTAAGTTTCGTCCTATATCAGTCCCTCGTGGTGCTTCAAAAAGAGGAAGTAATCTAGTCAGTCGTCATGAAAAATTATGTACTCAAGTCATTGTCGCCATTTTGAGCATTTACTAGTCATTTATATTTCGAAACCGTAGCTCTCCTCCGCTATTCTTTTCAGAAACTTGAAGTTAAGATTAATAATAATTTTAAAACCGTTCAGTCATTTAGCGTTTTATAAAGAGGCACGACGTAGTGACGGGGGGTATCAAATTCTGTGTCTGAATGACTCACCAAAAATGGCGGTTTTGTCCGTTTGTGCCCTGGGCGTTACTATTATATTGTCCCATCTTTGTAGGGTATATCCGTTAAAACTGTAAGCAGATTGAGAAATTGAGACCCTTTCCTGGTCAGTTTTCCTTGCCGTTCCGGTTTCACTGAGAAGAATGACCTACCCGAAACTTCCAGATCTTACCACGTGGTGACGTCAGGATTAGATAATGACCTCTGGAAATCCCCTCCATGGAAATTCCCAAATTATGTAATTTGCATGTCCGCGGCTGAAAATATCTTCAGTTATCTTTTTTAATTTTAAAAGCAGACATGCTTTATTGTGGTTTTAGTGCTTGATTTCTTAACAAAGAACACGACTTTGTACTCCCCTCCCCATATCCCACAGACTTTGCAGAATAATTTTATTTTATACAGGAAGCCAGACTGGGCGAGCAGCCATTGATTATTGCCTGCATTATTCATTCTGCAACCTTTGTCTCCACCAGAGTGCATTATTGTGTCTCCTGTCCCATTTCTATTGATCGTTTCCCCAGTAGATTGATCTGTTCTAAAGTGGATTAAAAGAATTAAGAGCTTACCTTTCTAATGGAGCAGGAAAATATTGTGTTGCACCTTCACTTATTCTCTTCATTCAAAGAAATATAGGCTTGAACTTAGTTATATAACCTTTTCTGTGAACACTCAAAAATATGGGAAGATTTTATCAAAAGACGTAAGATTTTGAAGTTGTAGACTCTAAAGCTGTTACATGTTATTAGTAAAGGTTTTACCAAGTTGTGGTAGTAGACTAGTCATGATAGTGGCATGTTATTCAAGGCTAACAAGCAGTCTACTTGCTCAATGTGCCATGCATATGTGGCTTGGGTGTGGTTCGATAGGCATGTGAACTGTGAAACATGTGTAACACCCAACCGTAACTCACCAAGGCATTTTCACATCCTGTTTTTAGAACACAAAATGGCCGGAAAGAACGGACCCGCAGTCGGTATCGATCTTGGCACCACCTACTCCTGCGTGGGGGTGTTCCAGCACGGCAAGGTGGAGATCATCGCCAACGACCAGGGAAACAGGACCACGCCCAGCTATGTTGCATTTAACGACAGCGAGAGGCTGATCGGGGATGCCGCCAAAAACCAGGTGGCCATGAACCCCAGCAACACCGTTTTTGGTAAGTCTATCATTCATTGTCATACATGTACTTGAATTAGTCTGTGCTTAGACAGGATTTAACTGTATGGCCATGAGACACAAGGGTATAATGTACAGCGAGAAGAAAAGGCTTTTGCTTCTTATGAGTGGCAGACCTTTCATGAAAGGGAAGTGAATATAGTTATTATCCTCCTTTTTTTCTCTATACTTAATGATGTTTTGTCCCTTCAGATGCCAAGCGTCTCATTGGCCGTCGTTTTGACGACCCCTCTGTCCAGTCCGACATGAAGCACTGGCCGTTCGACGTCATCAGCGATGGCGGGAAGCCCAAGATCAGGGTCGACTACAAGGGCGAGACCAAGACCTTCTTCCCAGAAGAAATCTCCTCCATGGTGCTTGTCAAGATGAAGGAAGTTGCAGAGGCATACCTGGGCAAGGTAGGCATCTTTCAATAGACACCAAATTAACTTCCTGGTACTGTTTGTGTACATTATGCACATTCAGGCTTTAGACCAAAGGTTGTTTCAATAGGATTTTTGATTGTTTGCGCTCAAAGCATGTAGGAAGTTCAAGACAATTTTTTGGTCAAAGTTCCTGTGCTTGAAATAAACATATTTATGCGTTTTCATTTTGGTTCACAGTCGGTGACGAATGCTGTGGTTACGGTTCCCGCCTACTTTAACGACTCTCAGCGACAGGCCACAAAGGACGCTGGGACCATCTCTGGCATGAACGTCCTCCGAATTATCAACGAGCCGACTGCAGCCGCCATTGCGTACGGACTGGACAAGAAGGCAAATGTTGTTATCCCACTTTCGTTGTTCTTTATAGATAGTATTCCATTTTTATCTGTAGTGCAATTGCCAGCCTCATGAACATGAGACTGGCAACTGCACTTTGATAGGACCATTGATGGTTGTGGCTGCTGAAACATACAGAATGTTACACCAGACTCTCCACACAACACATGGCTTGATGTGGCAACTCCCATAACTTTGCATTGTTAACTGTAACAACTAAAACTGTTCAGTTTTCTGCAGTCCTCTCAGTACTAACGCGAGGCTGTTACATGCAAGTAGTGTCCTGCCTGTGTTTCTGGTCTGCAGCAATTTTCTGGTTGCTAATATTTGCTTAAACCTTTAATTTTTATACTTTCTTTGAAGGCTTGTCATTAGAGACATGTTCCTATGTTTCCTTATGTTCATTTTGCATTGATGGCTGAGGGACTACTGTCTTCTCTTGCTTCTGAAACAGTCTAGCTTGGTGCAACTCCTGTATTAATCATTTATGGAGTTTGACGCTGGGCAGTCTTAGATCTGCTGACTGTTAACTTGACTAGCTGTGGCTGTAATATCTGGCCCTGCTATACAGCATTACTTAGAGCTTCAAGTTGCTAGTCTTAGCACAATGTACTTGGCATAGTGGACCTTTGTATATGGCCTTCTGAGTCTCTAATCTGGAGTGGCCTTGACTTGCTTTCTGAACTCTGGGCAGAAGCTTGGTCATACACACATGACTCGACAAGAAGCCGCCACATTCCATCAAAGAGAGGGCACTGGTGTTGTCCACGGCACAATGAAAATAGCTGCAGGAGCTTCACTTCTGCTGCAGTTAAATACTTGTGCTCACAAGAATCATGGAATTTGTCTATTTGTCATCAACATCTGATTTCAAGTGTCTCAAATTCCAAAACAGACGTGCCTAATCAAAAATCAATGTTCAAAAATTGAAATGACTAAATCTGGTGGTTATGCTACGTGCAGGACAATACCAGAAGTGTCCGTGTATGAGGTTTTTGACGAGTAGTCACTGACACATATTTCCTTTTTGTCTAGATGGGAACAGAAAAGAACGTGTTGATCTTCGACCTGGGTGGTGGCACCTTCGATGTCTCCATCCTGACCATCGAGGACGGAATCTTTGAGGTGAAGTCCACGGCAGGAGACACTCACTTGGGAGGAGAGGACTTCGACAACCGCATGGTCAACCACTTTGTGACTGAGTTCAAGCGTAAGCACAAGAAGGACCTGACATCCAACAAGCGTGCAATCCGTCGTCTGCGCACAGCCTGCGAACGTGCCAAGAGGACCCTTTCATCTAGTGCTCAGGCTAGGTGAGAAGGCTTTTTATGAATTGTTCATTTTGTATGCTGATGTTTGTGATGGACCAAAAAGTTAGATTTTTGTCCTTGCAGACTTGCACAGGAGTTGTGTGATGTTGGAAGTTTAAATGAAAAGTCGCTAAAACTGTTGGTCTTGTTTTTCAGCATCGAGATTGACTCCCTGTTCGAAGGTATCGACTTCTACACATCCATCACCCGTGCCCGTTTCGAGGAGCTGAACGCCGACCTGTTCCGTGGCACACTCGAGCCAGTGGAGAAGTCCCTCCGGGACGCCAAGCTGGACAAGGCTCAGATCCACGAGATCGTGCTCGTCGGAGGCTCTACTCGTATCCCCAAGATCCAGAAGCTGCTGCAAGACTTCTTCAACGGCAAGGAGCTGTGCAAGTCCATCAACCCCGATGAGGCTGTGGCATACGGAGCCGCGGTCCAGGCCGCCATCTTGTCCGGAGACAAGTCTGAGGAAGTGCAGGACTTGCTGCTGTTGGACGTTGCTCCCCTGTCTCTGGGTATCGAGACGGCCGGTGGTGTCATGACGCCGCTCATCAAGCGTAACACAACGGTACCCACCAAGCAGACGCAGACCTTCACCACCTACTCCGACAACCAGCCAGGTGTGCTGATCCAGGTTTATGAGGGAGAGCGTGCCATGACCAAGGACAACGTGAGTTCCCTTGTAACATCTGTTAAATGCAAACTCAGATTCCTGTAGTCATTTTATTAAAGCATAGACTTGAATTCTTCCACTTATCTGAAGCTATACTTGTAAATTTGTGACACTGTAAAAGTATCTTTCATGGTAAAAGCAAAGAGTCCTGTAGTACGTGTAGATAGTTGGAGTAACTAGTCTTTGCAATACATGACTTGAAGAACCCAACGTAGCACCCAGTACCTCCTGGCTCTGCTGCAGTGGCGCTTGGGAGCTCAGTGTCCTTCGGGACGCCGTGAGGCACATTCCCCTTCCACGACGTTGGAGAGCAAGTCCGTCCCCGGTGCCTTCGGGTACTGGTGTGGACGGAGCTTCGCATATCCGTGCCGCTTCCCAGAGTCACTTCGACACTGACTGGGGGGACTGACCATGCAATGAACACCTGTTGTTATATGTAGCTTGAAAATGTGTACTAGACGGTAAAACACCACTTAGTATTCTTGAGAACAAGGTTTGTCTTAGCAGTTGTTGACCAAATGATCCTGTTTTACAGAACCTTCTGGGCAAGTTTGAGCTGACCGGAATCCCGCCAGCGCCCCGTGGTGTGCCGCAGATTGAGGTGACGTTCGACATTGACGCCAACGGTATCCTGAACGTCTCAGCCGTCGACAAGAGCACAGGAAAAGAGAACAAGATCACCATTACTAACGACAAGGGTATGTCAATGTTGCAAATGTATAGTTTCTGAAAGTTAACATTTTCTTTACAAGGCATTGAAATGAATGAGACTTCATTGTTTACACTGAAGGTTCATCATTGTCATGCAATGTTCAGACAATAATCATCGAATGAAAGCTACAAGCAGATAACATCGTTTTTTTAGCTCAGGGAAATCTCTGGCTGTGTTAATTTTGGTTACAGACAAGTCAATGTATAAAGGTTGAATGGTAAAAACGTTTTCTTATATTGCTTTGGTTTCTGTAGGACGTCTGAGCAAGGACGATATCGAGCGTATGGTCACGGAAGCTGAGAAGTACCGCCAGGAGGACGAGTCTCAGCGTGAGCGCATTGCTTCTAAGAACCAGCTGGAGAGCTACGCCTTCAACATGAAGAACACCGTGGAAGACGAGAAGGTCAAGGACAAGATCAGTGAAGACGACAAGAAGGCCATCACTGACAAGTGTAACGAGGTCATCAGCTGGCTGGATGCCAACCAGGTATGTCTTGAATCTGGCTGTATTGTGAATGTGTCTATTCGAAACAAAACTTCAGTGTTTTCCCCATCATAAATCTTAATACTGATACACCCTGCTGATGGGGCTTTCATAGCTGTATGTATGTTGAATCCATATTGAGATTGTTTCTGCTTGGATAAAGTTTGCGGCCAAAGAAGTAGTATTTTCGGTTCGATAAATATGGCTATGCTGCACAGGCGCAAACAAGTGAGTCAAAGTAATAAAGAAATTCTAACTGCAAACTCATACAGACTTCATACATGCACAAGTGTTACAGCACCCTGAGAATGCAAATTAACTACTTCGCCTCAAATGTCCCAAACTTGGAAAATAAATTTTGCAATCCATCCAAATTAGCTGCTATTTCTGCTACTTTTCACTGTTTGAAACTTAGGGAAACACTGCTTGTTCTAGTGGATGTTGAACTATGTGCTTCAAGCTGTGTGTGATTATTCCTAACCTTGTGCTTGCCTGTCCCTTAGATGGCTGAGAAGGATGAGTTTGAGCACCAGCAGAAGGAGCTGGAGAAGGTGTGCATGCCCATCGTCACCAAGATGTACCAGGCCGCAGGTGGCGCGCCACCAGGTGCAGCGGGATTCCCAGGTGCTGGCGGTTTCCCCGGAGGCGCCCCAGGCGGCGACGCAGGTGGACAGGAAGGTGGTAGCGGCAGCGGACCCACCATTGAGGAGGTCGACTAAACCAGACCCAAACAACAAACGCAGCGGATTTCGAACACGACTCTTGCAGACCCTCACACACACAAGCCTACCCAAATACTGTTTCCCCGGTCCCTTACCTTTATTCAAAACTGCTTCGATATGTATATGAGAGTAAAAGCACTTGGAGAAGTTTGAATTCTGTGCAGGTCAACTCAAGTGGACCTTTTAATATATTAGTTCAACTGTCAAAACATACCCATCTTGTCTGATGTTCTGTTACAGAAAGGATTCTATAGTGTGGAAAGAAAAGAAAAAAGAATAAAAAGTTTCTCTAAGAATAAAGACTTTCTGTAAGAATCATCGAGTTGTTTCACTTTATTTTATGTGTGTTGGTGTGAAAGATGAAACTACAGTTTATGAATACTCTATACATATGGAGAGAAATAAGTAATACACAAAGAGATGTACACTGGCGCATGTCACTTGAAATCTAGGTGTAACATGATTTCTTAAGAACATCTTAAGATGATTTGGTGCTGCAAAAGTAATGGTTTGTTATTTATGTAATGGTTGTTGAGGGCCCCATTGTAGTATAGATGGTTATGAGGGGTGCTCAATTAGCACTACAGACGAGGATAAAGTTACCGTTTGAGGCTAACAACTACCCAAAGTTGAGGAGTAGTCTGAGGGTCGGCATAGAACGTATCAATGTCAGGGGAATGATTTCAAAGGTTGGCTTACCAAGGAAATTACTGGATCAAATTTTAATCGCCAATTGAAGCGTCATTCCTTTCACCTTAGTCTCCAACCAGACCCAATGGATTGCAAAGACCGTATCCAACTGGAAGAAGGAGCTTGTAATGCAAAACGTACTTCCTCTGCCAGTTTGATACGGTCTTTATGCAACCAAAAGATCTGCTTGGAGACTACTTTTACCTTACAAACGTTGGAATCGCTCCATAAATTAAAACTCTAAAATTGCATGTGTCAAGAATCTATCAAAACGTCATAAATGGTTATAAACGGTTGTAAAATCATAAACAACGCTTTTTAACATCGCACCCCTTCAACAAAATGGAATAGTCCTCCCAAGTTGTGACCGATGAGACCCGCCCGGTCAAAGTTCATCACAAGCATGGCGTCGTCAAAAGATCTCCGAGTACGTAGTGTCTTCAAACCCGGTCTTTTCGAGGGGAAGGTGGCGGTTGTAACGGGCGGCGGAACCGGGATAGGGTTGGCAATCACCAAGGAACTCCTCAGTCTTGGTAAGAAGTTTTAATGAGGCGGGGCGTCCAAGAAACTGCCATTGGAAAGTAGACCGTCACGCCTACCAGATCTACAGACCGGTGTTACAACATTCACCTTTGGCCGACTTTCTACAAATCATAAATCATCCTAATCTTAGGACTTGAAGTGCTCTTTGATGCTCAATTAATACAAATGGCACTTGCAAAGTGTTTGGGAGTGGACACTAATCTCTAATCTTATTTTATATATGCAAAAGAAGAACTTTATTGCGCGACAATTATATATGGTACAATTAAGGTACAATGTATGGCAACCTACGCACATGAAATTCGAACTACAGGTAGTCCTAATATTCAACAAATACAAAGAACTAGTCTAAGCTATGACTAACAGTAGAAATAATCTATAGAATCTATAAGACTAGAAATATCCAGTCCCAAACACTCGGATTTCTTACGCAACAAACTTTGCAACTATTGATAATTAGCTAGCTCGGAGTTGTTACTACGCATGTGCAGTGTCAAAGGTGAAGGCCCCCGAGACTTGAACAAAGCCAGTCAAGGCGTTGTTATGCAAATCTAGACAGTTGTTATGCAAATCTAGACAATGTCCAGGCGAGCACTGTTTACGAGCCGGGGGCCTTCACCTTTGACACTGCACATGCGTAGTAGCAACTCCGAACTAGCTTATTATATAAATCTCCAAGCCTACGGTTGGCTGATACGATTTTGCCACGTGGATCTGCTTGGAGATTAGTTTGCAACAGCCTACTAGCGTTACGTACCCAACTGTTCTATATTATGCAGGGTGTAAAGTGGTCATAGCCTCTCGCAAAAAAGACCGTCTTCAGGCGGCGGCTGATCAGATGGCCGCATGTATCCCACCCGGAAGTACAGCCCAGGTCAAGGCCATACCCTGCAACATCAGGAAAGAAGACGAGGTATCAAATATTCCACATTTAGGTTAACTCGAGGGCTTTTCCATTGGTTGTTTAATTTGAAATTTGCATAATAAGGATTCAAAAAGAAGTTTGCGCTGTACTGATTATTACGGGTCTGCATGCATGGGGAGTCGCTGAATTCGGAAGAACCCCCCAAGTATTATGCTAAAATCAAGGAAGGCAATTACGCAAAATTTGTTCGCCTTGTTACAAAATATGTGAATAAGACGACTTTCTCTACGAATTACGGGAAATAGACTGCCTACGCCCTAGGGAAAAAGGCATACAGACCCTTATATTTATTGTCTATATCATTATCAAGAGAAACTTTACAAGATGTAACTTTATACAGGTATGACTTACATCCTTCCGAAACGTATCATCTCAAAGTAATTTGATACTTGAGTAATCCTTTTTTTTCTATAGGTAAAAAATCTGATGTCGTCAGTAGTGTCAGAATTTGGTCGGCTGGACTTCCTGGTGAACAATGGTGGAGGCCAGTTTCAGAGCCCTGTGTCCATGCTCAGTCTGAAGGGCTGGAACGCTGTGGTCGACACAAACCTCAACGGAACGTTCCTGTGTCTTAGAGAAGGTACTAGTATTGTAAATGCATTAAAGTTTGCATGGTTTTTATTTCGCGCTAAGGGGAAAATGAAGTGTTTGCGGTGTTGTTAAGTTTGCAGCAGCGCTATAGTCACAATAATGTTACAGTATTGGACAAAAATGTTCAAGGTGTTTGTAAGTTTGCGGTGAAACAGTCGCCACAAAAACCACGAACATAAAACCGCCATGCATTTCTTCATTTACAGTACTCTAAATTGATTTAAGTTTGCAGAGACTTAAATGATTGTGTGAAAGGGGGAAAGCAGGCATTTGCAGTTGAAATAACCATAGTAATGTAATGCAAGACAGAGTACAAGTTCCTATATGTACATGTCATGAGTTTGCAGTGAGAACTTAATACAATGCAGTATGTGCGATTAGTTCTTTGTTTATTGTTATAACCAACTACAACCATAACCTTTCTCTACTTTGCAGCTTATAATGCTTGGATGGCAGAGAATGGAGGGGCTGTGGTCAACATCATCCTGCTAATATCTAAAGGAAGGCCAGGAATAGCGTATGTTTATGATTTTTCCACTGCAAATAATGTTTCATACCTTTTTAATCCTAAGTTGTACTCTCCAAGCAGAGGGGTGGGTCCGGCTGTTTTTTGTTGTTTTTATGCTTTTTTGTTGGGCTTTCTTCTTTGTCATGTTTTTTGTCTCTTTAAAAACTTTTTGATTTGTGGGTTAGTGTCAGACAAAAGAAAACATGACAAAGTAGAAAGCCCGACATCAAAAACCAGCCGGACCCACTCCTCTACTTGGAGAGTACTAAGTTGCTGCTGTCAGCATTTCAAAGCCTGTGTGATCCTTGTTTTGTCTTTCTTGTTTCCTTTATTTAGTTTCTCTGAGACTAATACATGTATAATGCGTCAGGAAAATTGTTTTCTCCCTAGAATAGCTCCTTATCTGAATATGTCCTTGTTCACAGACACTCAGCAGCAGCCCGGGCTGGTATCGACAATCTCAGCAAGAGTCTGGCCGTAGAATGGGCTTCTAACGGTATCAGGATCAACAATGTGGCACCGGTCAGTAGATACTTCCTTGATTTTCTCAACATTTTGACATAAACACTAAAAGGTCTTTTAAGGGGAGATATTGATATGTTTGATAATGAAGGCTTCCTATGATATTCAATCTTGTTTTATTGATTTTATCTGGTGCCTCCATCTTGATTTTTCACAAATTTTCTCACAGACATCTTAGATTAGAACCCCAGAGTTTTGGAAACGACAGTCTCATAAGATTGTTGCTCTAGTGTACTACATGTCACCTTAACAATTACCGGTACAGTGAAACCTGCCTCAAATGACTGCTAAATTGACTAAATTGAGGAAAATTGACACATAAAATAGGAGGTCATCACACACAGGATTCCTGATGCTTGTGTCAATGGAAAAAATAATCTAAGGCACCACCAAAAAGTGATCACAATGACCAGTTGGTCCTTATGTAGAGGTTGGCTCTAGTAGAGGTTTGACTGATGTATGGAGAGTTCAACATTTAGTTTTAAATCTTCATCATTCACAGGGGTCCATCTACAGCGTCACAGCAGCCGAAAACTACAAGGACATCGGAGATGTCTTCAGTCATGCTATCCCTTTCACACCTGCAAAAAGAAATGGCACAACAGAAGAGGTATGGTGAACTATCTACTGGGGGTTAAAAAAAAGTTTAAGATGATGACAGGGAACACTTACGAAGACAGGGGTTGTACAGACATCAGGCATTGTTTTGGTTGACCTGAACTATCGATATGATATGACTTCACAGAACAAATGATACAGCCAGAAAAAAACTGTGCAGTAGATTTGTACATATAGAATACAGCACAGGGTACTCCGCATCACCCGAGGCACCAGCCCGACCGCGGCTGGGACCGAGGGTGATGAGGAATACACCATGTTGTATTTTATTTATGTCATACCCACACATTCCACACATTTCAATGCGGAATGCGCCAGAAGTTGAGGGAGTTTTGTGTCCTCGAACAAAAACTGTAGCAACATTGATTCCAACTTCCGAATCCGGTATTCGATTTTTCAACGGCGGCGCAACCGGCGCACTCGAAATGCAATCTAAATGTTCTATGGAACCCCGTGTGATACGGAAAATTATCACACGGTCTGGAACACCCGTATCAAACGTTTTCGCGGCCCAGGTATGACTTTAAGTATGATACCACTGATCTTTCATTTGAACTTGCACCTGAAACCTGGTGTAGTTAAGCTTCTGTACGTATATGTATACTGGTAAGTTGGTGTGCAGTATGATTGCAGAAATCCAATTCTGAATTTGGATAACTTTCTCGGTAATACTCCTATCTATGATTGCAGAAATCCAATTCTTTTAACTTTCTCAGTAATACTCCTATATTGCTTTAGGGTGATACTCTCACTGCATGCTCTCTGCGAACTAAAATTTGCTCAACGGATTTCATAGATAAGAAACAAATTGTTTTATTCTTTGTGTTTTGTTGTCTTTTCAATCATGCTTTTATATTTTGCATGATAATCCAATTATAAAGTCAAGGGACATACAAATCTGATTTAGGTTGCAGCGAGAGCGCAGTGCGATCGCTGTCTTCGGGAATGGGGGCTTAAGAGTATGCTATATTTGTGTGTAGGTGTCTGCAGCGGTCACCTTCTTGTTGTCACCTGCTGCTGCCTTCATCACTGGCGAGACGATTAAGGTGGACGGAGGGTGGGATTTGTTCCAAGTGCCCTGGGAGATACCAGGTATGATACAAACTCCATAAAACAACCTTGATTGAAAAATCGTGATCTAGTTGTAGATGTCGCAAAGGTAAAATAGCTTTATCTTTTCCATCCAGTGTATTTTAATAGATCCGTGAATAGTTTCATCCGGTTGGCTATGTGAACCAGTCAGAATTGCCTTGAAGAAGGTGACAGATGGTTACCAAAACGTTGGTTGAATAAATCTCTTGGTTGTGTAAAAAGTCTTTTTATTCAGTGTCCTCAGATGTTTTGCTTGTCAATACAGCTTTAAATTTGTTATTGCCGTTGTATTGGTCACAAAACATTTCGTACACTTTTACAATTTCCATCACATCTCAAGGAATTTCTGCTGTTTCTTCCATTTTCAGACCATGACAGGATGCCAGCATACAACTGGGAAAAGATCATTGAGGAAGAAGACAAGCCCAAGGCAAAACTTTGAGAATAAAACTTTGTTATCAAGTTTTATCAAGGAACGTGAGAATTGTGAAGATGTTTATAAGTTCATGACTTATCAATATTAATAATGATTGGTGTGCCCTACTTGTCAGTTTGTCGCTTTGTAAGTATTATCTATTCAAAAGTTGATTCTATGGATTGTATGATATTTGGCCAACAGCAAATGGAACACGCGGAACATTTTTAGGAATTTCAAATTTGTTTTCCCTTTTTCATGTATTCTAAGGAAATTTTTAGGAATTCTAAGACAATAAAGATTTTTTAAACAAAGTTAAGAAAAAGATTCATCAACTAGACTGGCCGTCATTTGCTTTAAGAGCAAATTCAGGATGTTTCGCCCATACTCCTCATGCAAGAAGTGGGCTGTCCCAAAAGAACTCCTGGGCAAATCCAAGTTTCTGCATAATTTATGCAAATGAGGTCCTCATGAGCATAAGTTATGTCCAGGTGCTTTCACCTTTCCTACATGTACCTACATGTTGTCACGGTAAGGGAAATACAAGTTTATGCAGGAATTATGCAAATGAGGTCGTCATTAGCATAATTCATGGCCAGGTGTGATCACCTTTGCTAACGGTACGTACATGTCAAATATAACATCCGTACCATGTAACATAAGGTACATATAACTTTCTGTAATACCATTAGTATAGGTACCCTGACATCTGCTTGGTTTTACGTCCCAGAAAGGGGTGAGTGTAGGAGGGCTTATGTTACAGTATGACCTAGTTCTTGCTGGCCCCGACAGAAAATAACCAAAAATTGCATCAAAAAATTGCAAAATAAATCATTTTGAAGTAGTGTATGCCAAAAAAAATAATGGGGTCCTTTGGGTAAATATCCAATGCACAACTAAACCAAATTTCAGGTCCTCAGGTTTCAACACCACGGCACTGGAGGCCATAATGTGCGACTTTTGTCTGAAAATGACCAAAAAACCTCCATAAAATCATTTTAAAAACTTATATCAAAAAAATTTAAAAAGGGTCTAGGGGTATACACATACTCTACCTGCATACCAAATTTCAGCTTATTTGGTCAACGGACGACCGAGAAGAAGCGATTTGAAGATTTGACAGGAGAAGAAGAAGAAGAAGGAGAAGGAGAAGGAGAAGAAGAAACCTGACAAAAACAATATGTTTCGTTGGCGAAACATAAATAGATACCCCCTATACAAAATGCAACGGTTATAAAGATTTTTTAAACAAGGTTAGGAAAAAGATTCATCAAAAAGATACCCCCTCTACAAAATGGAACGGTTGTGTTCTGACATGACGTCATAAGTGGTGTGTTATGGCGTGATAACAGACCACTTATTGTGGGCAATGGAGGCTTCTGATTGGTCGACGCCATCTACCTCTGTGATAATATTCATTAATATATGATATATTTGCAATATTTTGAATTTCCAAAAATACTGTATAAGTCAATTCTTTAGACAGTAAAAATGCTTAGTTCACATCTCTGACATGTTGTATTCTTTTAAGTCTGGATGTACATCACATTTTGTACCAAACAACTGACTGTATGCACTCAAAAGACCAAGTTAACAATGTAGCCTGTTTGCATCTATACATTTTATTCATATTATACAATATCTTGTACGACAATGCATACCAGGCTAAAGGAAAAGTCTGCTAATACTGTTTTGTTCAAAAACAAAAGACAGCAAGTGTAAAATGTATACACAACATTCAAAACAGCACCATTGCTCATGTAGCAGCATCATTTCAATATGATTACCAAAAAAATCATCATAGTCTTTTGATGATAAAACGATGTCAACAAAGGAATCTTTAATAATTACTTGCAAACAATCAATCCAAATTTGGATAAATAACTCTGGTTGTCACTGAAGAAAGACAGTGGATGACGTCTGACCGTTTAGAAAGTTATCCAGTTGCTTGAGTAACTGTTAGTGTTACCTCGCGTATCTTATTACCTGTAGTTCTAACCTTCATCAATGTATCAGTGCAAATGTTGCTAATACCTAATTTGAAATTCATAATTAACACTAATTGAATGATGAACGTAAGATGCTGCCTTTTCAAGGTTCTGATCATGACTGTCTTATTTCTTTACATTCCTCAAGAGCTGCACTACTTACCTATAGATGAATATCTAATATCCACATGCCTTGGCAGAGGATCATCAATGAAACAATGCAAATGTTTTATACAGTGTAGAGAAATATTTACAATAATTGCTGCCAATACATCTCGCATCGAACGCTATGTACATCAGTAAATATAATATGGCCATGGCTTGTGAACTACCAGTACATGTACATGGGAAGTAACCAATCTGACCAAAAGGACTTGCTGTATTCTATATAAAGGTACAGTTTGTTAAAAAAAAGGTGATCAAAACAAAGAATTTTCATTACGAAGAAAGTCATCCAGTTTGACTGGTATAGGGGTTCATGACATTGTACAAAATTACGGATAGGAAACTTTATGAAGGGGCATTTCAATTTTTGCCCTGAATGTCAAATTGAAAGGAACAGAAAATTGCTTTGTGCACAACTATGTATATGACAAGACATAACTAAATGTTCTGAAAAACAAATCACTTCTGGTCTTTCCATGGTATTTCCCCCATGTAGCTTTGTAGAGCTCGGCACTGCTAGAAGAGCTGATTGTTGACTTGTCTCAAAACACCCAGCATGAGTTCTCGTAATGTCTGTAAAGGGACAAATAACATTTTGAAAATTGTAATCATGTAAACATTACCAAAAGGATATTCTAGTATGCAAAAAGCTACTGTAAATCCATTTGTTTTCATGCTAACAACATTTTGCTGTAGAAGGGGAAAGGAGGCTTTCTTGGTATTTTAACCTTGCAGTTGAGACAATTCTGTAGTACAGTTGTATAGAAAACAGCCATACTACATGTACATGTAAATCTTACAAAGCAGCTGCAAAATGAGAAACTATCGTAAATTGCACAAAAATATAGGATACTAATGTCATAGAATGCCGAAGTCAATTCCAAGGTCAAAGAAGAAGATATGAAAGATCAAAAATGAAAAATCTATCATTCGGTATACCATATGTGTGTGTGTTTAGTTTTGTTCTTCCTTCCTAACAACGTAGATTTCATAATGGATTTCGTAACTTTTTTTGCAAAACTTTTTTTTATTCGCACAAACGCATCAGTTTTGGGGTTCCCCACGGATGTCATCTTGACCACAAGGAAGGGAGGGCTGTGTCTCACCTGAGGTTTGCAGTGTTCTTCCAACCAGCTGAAGACGCAGGCTGACAGCTCCGCAAAGCTGGCCACAGAGATGGACTGGTTAAAGGACTGGAACTGGTGGTCCATCACCGAGCGGAACACATTGAACTTGACCTCGTCTGACACCTGGTTCTGGCCTTGGGTTGGCGTGTTCTGATGGGCTTCTACTATCTCCTCGTAATTCCTGAAAGTACAAGGATAGAGATAACGTGATCATGTCATGAATTGCAGTGCAGACTTTGACATAGTGACATCTGGCAGGTTACAGAAGTACTGCAACAATTACTGTACTACCTCAATCTGCAAAGTATACAAACATTTCACGACTGAGTATTGAAGGACAATCTGAAATCCCTACCCCTTCATGATCTTGAGAGCCATGACGTCTTTCCTGAGTGCATCCAGCTCATCTTCTTGTTTCTTCTTCTGCTGAACCAGGAAGCTGATGTAGTCAATGGCTGTAGCAGGGACAAGGAATCAAACTTTGTTGTCAATTCAGCACACATGTATCTTCTAGCAGCAGACTGTGTATCACAAGATGAAGTGCTGCAGCACCTTAGCCACAGCTTTCCATGAGTTAGCTCAGGAAAAAGCTGACAGGGCGAACTACAGCTTGATCTACCTGCCCATACGTTATGTGATCATTGGTGACATTGTCAACCACCCTCCCGTGTTCTCAATTTACAGTTAAACAGACGCTACTGCAAAGAACGATGATTCACGTCAGCAAATGAACTTCCTGGAGGACCATTTGGCAATCTGTCATCATTTTCCTGTCACAGTTGTCCTAGCCAGCTGTCAATCACTGTCCAGTGTACTTAAGGTCTTCACTGTTTGCTGACAGTTACATAATTCTGCCCATCCATATCTGTTTCCAGGTGCCTGTTCTGCATTTACAGAGGTTTAGGTTCCTTGTTGTTGCCTCAAAGACCTCATTTTTCAACCATAGCTCAGTGAGTTAGACTCAGTTCTTGTTCTGTGTTGTATTGTATCAATGAAGAACTCAAAAGCAGAGGACAAACCAAGAGCATAAGTCTAAGCCAATCAAAAGTAAGCTGGAAAGTTTCCATGTCTGCCACTCTTCCAAGAGGTCCAATGGTAGATGAAGAGCCAAAACAACAATACCTGTATGAACTACTACCCTATCAGTCTTAGGAAATACATAAATATATAAACTGACTGTCCTCAATAGGTGGAACGTTTCTAGAATTTTAAGGGTACAAAATAACCTACATCTCTGAAGAACTGTGGCCTTGCTCAGCTTCTGTGCCCCAATCTGCTCTTGTGTTTGGCACGTGGGCACCATTTGCTGCAGCTCATCATACCCTTTCTGCAGTTAGAAACAAAGAGAAAACATGAAGCATTTGACATACATCAACATGTACATATCAAAGTAGTCTACTAGAGATTGGAATTCTCCTGGGAGAGATTAGAATTCTATTACTAAATTAGCATCTGAATATTGGAATTCCAATCTGTCCAATTCCAAAGGACATTTCTACCATCTAACACCAATACCCGCAAAAATGGGAGGGGAACTGCAAAATTCAGTTTTAATGCATTGTAGCAAAATTGTATGTTGTGAACTGTTCATCTTGTTTTTACCAAATACGTATGTGTAACAATATTATCAACATGCAATGTCAATCTTTATCAACATCTTCAGTTTCGAGCTCCTTTGGACTTTCTTCTTTATGTCCCGTCACACAGTAGGAAAACTGATTGGCCGACGAGTCTGCAAGCCCTATATGACATTTTTGGCAGTAACACACCCGACGTTCTCTCAATCATTAAGGAATTTTTAAGATTGACCAATGTTCGCAGGTCCCGAAGCACCGTCTAAAGTGATGCCGTGTATTCTTAGGTGGAAAATATGGTAGAGTCTCTGACAATTTTCAAATTCTGCAACCTTCTGGCCATCAAAAAATACAACCAAAGCTTGTCACACGACAGGGGTGTAACAAATCGCATGAGAAGAAAGATTCACGTGTTACACCACTAGGGGCGATACCGGTTCGGCTTAATAAGGTTCAAGTCCATGTTTAGGTCAAGAGGTTTAGGTTCAGGTCCGGACCTGAACCTGGACCTGATCCTGTCCAGTTGATGTTTTGTTTTATTAGACCAATATTAAGCATAGTGAATTCATACTGACATGCACAACTATAACAGTTCTTGGGGAGAAGACTTTCAAGATAAACCAGTGTTTGATATTTGAATATTGCACTTGTTTTAAATGCCTTTTTTGTCAGAGGGGAGACTCGAAACACTTTTTATCTAACAAAATAGAGAAATATATTTGTGCTTTGGTCAGGTTTTTTTTGACTCAGGTTTTTGGCTTTAGGTTTTTTGGACTCAGTTCTTGGAATTGTTATAAAGGTCCGAATCAGGTCCAGCGAACCGGTATCCACCCCTATACACCACCAACCTTTATAGCATCTCTTCTCTTCTGTTCCGCGGCAGTGTGCGCGTTCCGTCGCCGCTCCTTGTAGCTGGACGCACTGTGGTGCGCATCGCTGTCCTCATCATCTGCAACATTCAACCACAACACATCGATAGCAAATGACCTCCCAACTCACTGCAGGGTCACTCACCTTGGAGTTCAGAAACCTGGACCAGCTCTTCCCAACTCTGGACCTTTTTGTTCTGAAAGGAACCCTTTCCTCGCCAGGCTTTAGTTAACCCCTTGTCCTCCAACTTACGAACAGGTCGGAGATGGTCTAGACCCAAGGTGTTCAAGTTATTAGAAGATAGGGTGTGACAGCCTACCATGTCTCCAGCACCTTAGCTCATGAAACTTTGGGCTTCATCACAAGTATGGTTCTAATCAGCTAAACGTGAGAGATAGTACTGAAAACATTTTATTTTCCCACCACTTCTTTTCAACTACCTCCATGCTGTCTATCCAAAAAAACAATAAAAAAGTTTTGCCAAACGGTTACCGTGGCAGGTTGAAGGGTAAACATTCCTTCTATGCTGCGAAACAACCTTTTTCTGGGTACTTTTCTTAAGGAACTTAAATTGGTGGTTAGGAAACATGGCAGGTTTCAGGGCAATGGTAGCTTCTATACTGTCGGTGCCCATATCTCAGGTCTCCATGGGTGTGTTAGCTACTCCTATGGGATGCTATGTGTTCTTTACGTCTTTGCTACTGCTATGCCTGAACTGAAGCCACAACAATTAACCTGTTTTCTGTCTAGTCTATGCAAGACTTCAAAACTGAGATCTTTTGTTTTGGAGTATATAAATGTTTAAAATTAAAATTTTTTCATATATGGTCATATCATACAAATTACAGAACTTTGTTTAAGATCCATGTTTCAAATTTCTAACCTACATTGAAAGATCTTGCATGTTGTAATATTCTAACAGGATTGTTAAAGTGTTTGTTTTGTTTCCAGCCTTTTTTTCACACGCTGTATTTTCTATATGTTGACTGATGTGGCTTGGGTCAGGCTTTATTGAACTTTGAAGAAGGGTTAGGAGTTCAAAGATGTTTCATGAGGAATATCAGCAAGACCTTATCATAGGAAAGTGTAGCACAATGTACATCTGCATTTTGATTACAAGACAGAAACACGGAACGAAGTGAATACTGAATGAGGTTTTGTTGGGGGTTTTAAAGGAACCATTGTACTTCTAACCACTCTTCAGAAAGTATGAACTGAACTATACATAGCCATAACTGAGTTGAACATGCAACAGGAATGGGTAAATAACCTAACAGTCCACCAACCCACGCTGGGTGGCTATGCACAATGTGCCTCTGTGCCACCAAAACTTTGGAAAAAGAATATTGTAACATCTAATTTCAATTCTAAAAGAAATGTACTTTTGTTGGTCAAACCACAACTTTTCAGTACCAACCACATAATTGTGGATTTCAATGAAAGAGATAGCTTTGTGTGAACATTAAAAGACAACAATTTTACTATTTTGAGTGACATTTCTCATTGACAGAGACAGAATTTAGGTTGCTGAGACTGTTGAGTGTGTATTTTTTCTTTTAAATTACGTTATGGTTCAGTTAAAATCGTGAGTAAGAAGAGTGGTGAGTCCAACGTTTGGGACTTGGATCTTTTTTGGGGTTGGTGTCCTGTACCTGTGTTGGGAACTGAGGAACCTTCCGAAGCGGTCGACGCCCTGCTGGAAAAACTGTTCTGCCGATACGGCCGCTGCTCGAAGTCACCTGCCTTGAAATCTGTTTCACCAAACGCTGTAGAGGAGACGTGTGTGCATTCATGTTTATTGAAAGGCTTCTCCACGAGCGGCGGATCATCAACTTCATGTCATAGACTACATGGGATATGGATATAGATTACAGTGTGGTATTGGTGCAAAGTGTACAGGAGGCGACTTAAATGTTCACCCAATGAAGGCGAAGCCATCAGAACAACCTTGCTCCATTTGAGCCCACAAACTGAGTTGGCGGAAGTCCCCTTTAGTCTGCCGCATTAAACCTGCAACAAGACTTTTCAGACACCGAGTGCTAGAAGGGGGGGCATGGCATAGAGAAACAGGATTGCAAAGTGTAGATTTCAGTACAGCCCAGTGCGGGAACACTCAACACAATGCACACTGAACGGACACACTATCTACACACTCACTCCATTGGAAGTTACGAAACAAACAGGTCATTTGGCACTTGTGTGATCTAGGCCTTTCCCACTGTTAGTATGAGAAGACAGAACGTCGCAACCCCAAGTGCTAAATGACTTGCTTATCAATATGTACGCGGAAGAACCACTAAAAAGCAAAGACAGAATACACAAAGGTTCTCAGCGTGCAAAATAATGTTTAGCAACGTTTTACAAATCTAAGCCAAAACTGATATTCTTAGCATGCAAGCACAATTATCTGCATTTACTTTCAAGAAGAATGAACTATCTCATGATAAACTTAACTTAACAAAAGGAGCCTTGGTTCAATGAAGCCATGGTGAGAAAGTAAAATACTGGGATGATATAACTGTCTTACTAGCAACTCATTTTGCACACTGAGCCCCTGAAGTTGAAAAGAAAGAAAGAAATTACACATATATTATTTATGATAGACACAGAAGAGGAAAGGGTTGGTAAGTTGTTATAGATCTTTGAACATTAAAAGCAAAACGCAAGGAATAGACAGAGCTGTATTCTGCCGATTACATGTCCAATGTGAACAAAGAATGCACACAAAGCTATTGTTATCAGCAAGGAAAGGAAAGAAGTTATTCAATACATAGGAAATTATGAGTATAGCATGGTTCTGCTGTAACTGAAATGCATACACAGAGGCATATGGACATCAGTATTAATGCTGACAAAAGCGGTGCTTGCTATACATTGTATATGTAACAAACTCTCTAGGGTGAGCAAAGCAGTTACCAGACTACTATAAATCACAAACAGATAGCAGAAATGAAATAGGAATAAAGGGATACTTGGGTAAAGGGTTGCACCCCATCTAACCTCATTCACTCCTATTCCTATCTATATGTACAACACAAATGCATGGAATTCAGCTGTTGAATGACAAAAGACAACAGGTTAAAAACTCGAATGACTACACAGACAAAACTGGTGACACTACAAATCCACCCAAACATGAGCAATAGGTATGAAGTCCAGTATAACATTGTAAAAGATGCAAAGGCGCGATTTGGGAGCAGGACAAACTCTCTAAACCACAATCTTCAGATAAACATTTCTTGTGACCATATTTGAAGAAGTTTGCAAAAAGATGCACCAAAGGGAACATGCTTATTTGTAGTTACAAGTGATCGTAATTAAACTATAACAAAATTACCAATCGGTCATACCGGTGTTTGGGACAGAAGACTCGGAAGTGTGGGTACTGTTACTCCGCTGGTAGAGGAAGCCACCTCCCGCGCCGGTAGGACTGGGGCCTGCCGAACTGTCCATCTTAAGGTCCCCATCGCTGAAAGCTGCAAAAGGTACTGTATTGGTACCATTAAAAAATCAAGGTAGACATTTGTTATGAGTAGTAATGTTTGCTCAATACATTTCGTACAATTAGTCCTACCTTAAAAAGTGGGTACATGTAACAGGTATTAACATTAGGTATGAGATATAGCTGATATTGTCATATGTGGCATAATAAACAACAAATACATACTAATTTGAGTAATCTATTACAATATAGCGTACAATTCACCCAAGCCCTCTAATTCCAGTATCACCCATTCCCAGGGTGCGAAATACTTTTTTGAGCCAGGTTGCCCATGTTGCAACCTAGGGCAAATGCTAGGTTGCACATCCAAATTTCAGGTTGCTCCAACAACATTCACCGATTTCTTCAAATTAAGCTTGTATGTAGCGTACAATACCACTAATATTTCAAAATATAAATTAGATAGTATTTTGTTCCCATTGACCTAACAACATCTTGTTTAGCAGAGGGCAGTGTGTTTTCGTCTTTTTCAGCTCAAATTCCACAATCTATGAAGGATTTTGGATGGTTTGAAACGAAAAAGTGTTGTTTTTTTTATTTCAATTGAAGATTAACCGAATTTTATGAGAGTGACACTGTGTTTTTGTGAGCTTCCAGGGCTCCGATTGAGATCTTTGGCTCAAAATATAAGGTTGCACACTGCGCTACCTGGGTTTGGAATTAACTTGCACCAACCGAAATCTTGTTGCACTGTGCAACGTGCAACCAGGTATTTCGCACCCTGCATTCCTTGCAGTTATTTTGTAGTCTAATAAACAGCTATATGATAATGTGCATGTTATCATAATATGTCTAGTCAGAAATAGCCAACATATCAATGCCCTTTGTGGATCTTTTTATAGCTGACCTTAAAAATGACAACAAAATTGCGAGTTGCATATCAGCCCACAGCTAAATGGCATATTTTGCTTTTACATAGACTGTAGAATTATATATAACTTCATGCAGGCTTAAATTATTTTTGTAAACCTCATGGGCTGAAATATTATGATCTTGTCAATCTTATTAAGTGTTCCTTACCATAAGGTGCTTCTGCAGCCACATTGGTCAGGGTGGTCAGCGCTGTGACATGCTGGAAATGGGAGGAAAGACATGTAGAATCATAAGTGACAGCTAGTTACCATTTTTACCAAATTATTATACTACTGATGTTGTCAATGTTCTTTTTTGCATAATGATTATGTGACGCCCCCCTCCCTCCTTCATTCTTTTATAGCGTTCTGAACGTATAATGTTCCAACAAAAGAATACAAAATCAATTACAGTATCAGGGGTCATATAGATACTAACTAGAGATCAGGGGGTCAAATCTTGATGTGAACTACTGATAAGCAAATGTCAGCTAAATTCGCGCCATATTTTTCGTAACCCGACCCAACTGGCGCAGGACACCATAAAATGTCGCGAACTTCTTCCCTCCGTAAAAATTCAAAAACTGCATCAGGCGACCTCAAAGTCACCTTAAATGGACCTTAGGGTTCTTGTGTACTTAACGAGAAGACGACAAGTTCTTAAGGAGCTAAGTAACTTAAAGAAACTCACCTGTTCTCGTAAAGTCCTCCAGACGTCATCCCGACCGTCCGCCATTTTGTCTGTAAAGTGAATTTCCCGGATGTTGAAATGACATCATAGGTCAGAGGTCAGGAAGGCGAGACGAGCAGAAGCAGCTGTTGTGTTTTGTGGCCCTGCGGTAGATCTTGGGGCGATTTTTGCAGAAAAGAGACAACTTTTGGTGAGATATTCTACATTTTCTGGCTACGAGACAATGTTTGCTGCTTCAGCTATTTTCACAAGTATCAGAAGCGTTATTCAGGGGCAAGAAAGCTTGTTTCTGGTCGCTAGAATCGCTAGCGGAAGCTAGACTTGGACTCTTTGCAAGCATCAAGGGTGGGTTCACAGTGTTATGTTCTCACGATCGATCGCTTGCTACATGTTTACGGCCATTATGTGACTCCGATCCGTGGCTTGCCGACACTTTGGTTACAGCCTTTGCTCGACAATTGCGGCTCATTCGGTCGTGGCTTGCATGCCTGAAGCCATCAGGTAGGCCCGTTATAATCAGTAGTGTGTCCCACAGGACGTTATGACTGTCTCGCACACTTCCGGTTCCAGGTGGGTCATTCACAGGTGGTCCTGTCTTTTGTTTGTATATATGATATCACTGGATATATGTTAGTTGCATGTATATATATATTTGGCAAAGTATATCGTCAAGTGTATTGCTGAAAGTAACAGGATACTTCATGTGATATTCATAATTTCATTACATTGATTTTGTCATGTTTCATTCATTTATTTCAAGTTTTTTTTCAACACAATGTTTTAAGAGGGTCTGCTTGGGGGGTTCCTTTATGCTGAATTCAGAAGAACCTTTACGTTTTACGCTAAAATCAAGTAAAGCAATTACACAAAATTTGGTCGCCTCGCTACAAATTACATGAATAAGACAGCTTTCCCTACGAATTACAGAAAATCAAAATAGGCTGCCTATACGCCTTACGAAAAAGAGCATGCAGACATTCTTTCAAACCTTGTTAGGAAATTTCCCTCAGAGTTTTGCAAAAAATAAGAATATCCATTCCTTTTCAAGTCAACTGAAGCTTTACTAGTACTCTATCTACTTTGGTCCTCCTCTAGAAAAAAATCAATTCTTGGCAGTCACATTGCTATAGCCAGGGCAGTCAATGGAAATTTTGCAAACCCTTATAATGCGTGCCCCAATTAGAATTCCATGCAACAGCTCTGCATCTAACCAGACCAAACAAAGATCAGATCTGCCAACTTCCCATGGGAAAGGCAGCGGTAGTGTACAAGTACAAGTACAAATACAAGTACAAGTGCAAGTACAAATGTACACTAGTAAGTTGCAGCCCTTCTCTCTATTAGACTATACTTTTCTGATTAATTCAAAACAAAATCCTGAGAATAGTTTCAAACAGCGAACAAGAGTTCCGCAACCGCATACCTTTGATTAAAATCTATAATTACTGCGCAGTTCGTGGTGGTTTTTCAAAACTCATGTCTAGGCTTAGCCATGTACAGAATATCATAACAATCTATTTTGAGTTGCTGTTCTCATCCAAAACCATTCTACCGGTAGTGAGAATATGACCTTGGCAAAGCAGGCTTGAATTCTTTTTTCTGCACTCAAAATTACCTGCAATTCAAAATTTTACAGGCACCACAAAATTTCCTTACCCTCTCATTCTGTTAAATCAATGTTTTTAAGGTTTTGAGCATCGTTTTAAGTAGTTTGTAGGATAATCTGTCTTACCAATTTCCATGGTCACTCAGATACCAAAAACTAATGTTTTTGATGTAGTTATCTGTGAAGTTGAGGTTATTATCAATGACAGGAGTTCCTTAGGCCATATTCACTTGTTTTTGACTAGTAATTTGGTAGCTGCAAGTTGAATGCAGCAATCTGTTTAGATTTCTAGTTCAGTGTTCTCACTAGAATTTTTTCACAGCATAGGGGTCAGGTACAGAAGGCCAACTTTACACGGTGCAAGTAACGCGTGGAGTGCTGAAGACATGACCAGAGTAGGGAGTCCGGCATGCTCCCCCCGAAAATTTGTAAATTCATAACCCAATGAGACATTATTTCATGCATTTTGAGGGATAAATTTTGTGAAGTAGACTTTTTCCTGTCATAGCCTCATTCTAAAGCCAAATATGAACTTTTTATAACATTTATGAAGGGTCACAAGGTTTGTCCCAGAAAGAAACACCCCTATGCTGGTTGAAACACAGCATAGGGGTCCAGATCACAGCATAGGGGGCCCAGATCACAGCATAGATGGCCCCTATGCTGAAAAGGCCTGGCGAGAACACTGTAGTTCAAAGATTTGAAAGGCTAGGCATATGCATTCCTTTGATTGCTTCCAGTGTCTTTTAATGGTGATAAATACCCACTTGTTATCTTAGTTTAAGCATAAGTGCCCCTACAGGATATTTCTGTCCATCAGTCTTGGTGGTCCATCCATGGCTGTGTGATTAGTTTGTATCATTCCAGCAGGTTGCCAGCCTTTGTCATAGACTAACGAGTGCTCTGGGCATCCGAAACGTTTTACCTCGTTTCAGGAGCACCATGTCAGCACTTCTTGATGGTACCGCATTCCCACGCCACCATTTCTCACCAACGTTTTTCCCCCCTTTGATAACGTCTACACCGTTTAAATCTCAAGATAAAGGCCTTGACTTGAGATTGGTTGCTCGTCTGAACGCAAAAGATTTACAGATTAAACGATACCTTTTGTAGTAGCACTGTGTAAGTACACTTGTTCAGACCACACAGAACATGGCAGACTCTCTAATCAGGTGAGCTATCTGCAGATACTGAATACTACATGAGCCCTACAACGAGTCTCCAGAGAACGTTCCTTCAGAGCTTCGACTGTTTCCTGCTGCTAGCTGAAGACATTAAAGACGACTTTGAATGTGAAGAATAGCAGCTCTGAGGAGAGATCAATGGGTGTTTCAAAGCTTGCTGGAGTAATAGGGGCAGTGGGAGCAGAAAATCGAAGAGCCTTAGATCTCTCGTTGAAGTGCAACAGAAGTCCACGATAGCCAGTCCTTTTGTAGTTAGAAGTGCACTTGAGATCGTAAAAGCAGTCTTACTTTCAAGTCTCGCCTTTGTAGGATTCTGCATGGCCAATTCCAACATGTCTTATAATGTCCAGTAGATATTTTTTGAAGGATGCATATTTTACAGTAAGTAAACCAGACTTATTTGTGTAAAAAGATAACTCCAATATTTAAAACAAGTCCTGATGTATACATCATAATCCCTTTCAAAGGTAAAAAAATTGATATGACAGCAGGTGGTAGGTCTTTAGTCGCAGGATGTCATCTGACATGTAATGATCTACTGTGACCTCCCCATATAATATCTGCCTGTAGGGAAATCATGTGTGGTAGTTATAGTATCTGGTCATGACCCAGCCAAATCCTTACCTCCAGAAATGGGCATTCCCTTGATATTTTTGATATATCAGTGTGTGATTGCAAGTCTGCTTTTGTTTAAAGATACTGTATTTTTAAGAACTCATTAATTGTCATCTTCTTTTTAAGAAATGGCAAGTTCTTTAAGTTAAACCTGGATTCAGCGACCGCTCAAGGCACTGAGGAAAAATGGTTGCCGAGGACAGGTGGTTGCTGAGGACAGGGTGGGGTTAAACTATATGTAAAAATGGACGGGACTGTTTTAATGTGGCTTGTGACTGGAGGTAGTTGCCTGTGCTAGGTGGTTGCCCAAGCAGGTTTTGCATGTATCATATCATATGTGACAATATTGTAAGGAGAATTAGTGTTAACTTCTTCCTAGTATTGGGAATCTCCTGGGTTTTTGGAGTTGCACAATTTGCAACATCCTTGCCCTTCGTTTCAGTGTCAAGGTGGAAATAATCTCTCAGAGGATCAAGAACAGTGATTGGCTTCATCCCTGTCAAAACCAGGGGAGTAACAAAGTCTATGCCAATCAGATGAGGACTTACATCATGGCATGGGATGCTGTCAGGTTGTTGAGCTTGAGGGCTGTGATACTGTCTCAAACTACCGTAAAATTCCTATTTACGTACGCACCCCTCCTAACGTACGCACCCCCGATTTGGGGACGATTGCAGGCCTGACACAGTGAGTTGAAACGTTCAGGGAAAAAACCCTCCTAACGTACGCACCCCCTCACCAGCATTTCTGTGGATAGTTAGAGATTGACATGATCATCCTTTCGATGATGTTTATCGATTTAAAAGGTTACTGAGAAAATGTTTCTGGGTAGAAAATGTCAAACAATTTGAATATATGTATTATTCATTCTTTATTACTGATTGATTGTGTGGTAGCATTCCACACTTCATTTACATGAAGATGTACCGTACTGTCATGCTGATATGCGATTTTTCCGAGGAAGAACCCCTCCTAACGTACGCACCCCGACTTTTTCGTCGGCCTGGAGCACCTGCTTGCGACTTGAAAAGTTTAAAATGTGCGTACGTAAATAGGGATTTTACGGTACAATATTTTACTCCTTTATCAGCCCACCTGGCTGCTTCTAGGATAAAGATATCCTTGCTTGTAACCTCCTCAGTCATGTATTCTGCAACAGTCTGTATTATAAGTCCCACAGTGCAGAGTATTACTCAATGATGATGGAATTTTCGATAGCAGAAACTGCTATAAAGGTCGTGTGATAAAGCAAGTTTTCAGACATTCATGCCCAAGGCATAGCATGTGCTTGATTTAGCTAAAGCTTTTTATGTAGTAAAATTACAGTGTGCAGAATGTGTCTCACTCTGTGTGGGGGCTGATAAGAACTTGGGGAGACTTTGTAATTGGCCTTGTGGCACTCAGAAGGTTAATGGAAAAACTTATTACTGCACTTATCATATTTCACTACCCATACTGTATGTATGGGTAGGGTGAAATATATTGTTTTTTGTCGTCCATTATTGCATGGGGAGGGAGTGAAATATGCTGTATTTGCTCGGGAGCAAATGTCGGCCTTTCTAGTCCTAAATCATAGCTTCATGTACATGTCAAAAACTGCCATGACATTGTGGCGTCGTGTGGCGCAATCGGTAAGGTGTTTCGCCCACAACCGAGAGGTTGCGGGTTCGAACCCACCGATATGCCCCGATGTTGTGCCCTTGGGAAAGGCACTTAATACAACTTTCCTCACTTCACTCAAGTGTAAATGAGTACCTAGCCTCGGTTAGGGACGTCCCTCGGATAGGACGTTAAATGGAGGTCCCGTGTTTGAGGAGAGCCACACCTCGAGCACGTTAAAGATCCCACCACACTTATCGAAAAGAGTAGGGGTTCTTCCCGGTGTGAGTGGTTCATATTCATACAGTTCAATGGCCGCACCTGGGGCAATTGTCGTATTGAGGTCACCTTGGCGCCAAAATGGCAGCCTACAGACCCTTGCGATTCAGCCCCGTCGGGTAGTAGTCGGTCAACCCAATAACGCCCCCCTCAGTGCTGTTCGACAGCGTCCTGTCAAGTAATAACTGACAGCCCAGCTGCTAAGCTGAGGACTGGGGCTATGCATAGAAAAAAAACACCCTGATCATGAAAAGCGATATGTATTTGTACTGAAAACTTTGCCAGTACTCATAATCAGCAACATTTAAATATGCTTTAGTCTGCAGACAAGCATGATTCGAATACTTAAAATCAGTATCTCAAACTACCTTGTTTGCAAGCTTTGGCTAGTAGAATATGCACAGAGTAGCTGAGCCTTGCCATCAGTTAACATTATTAGCATTTGGTTGACCGGCCATGGGTTGTGTAAACTGTTAAAACAGGAAGAGAATCATCAATAGGCAGCATAAGTTGTACATGTTACATCGAATATCAGATATTGTGAATGAAGAAATGTTCTTGGTGGTTTTATGTTTGTGTTTTTTGCAATGAACTCTTTGCCGCGAACTTAAAACCACAGCAAAAAGCTGTTCCATTGTGTGACTGTAGCACCAGTATTTGTTTGAAACGCAAACTCAAACCCACTCCGAACACTCCATTTTCTCCCTACCGCAAATTAAATCCCCACAAACACTATCCCGTTCTTACGTACTACATGGTCACACCCTAGAAACAGTCCGCACAGTAAAGTACCTAGGAGTCACAATGAGTCACGATGGTACGTGGGATCACCATATCAACAACATGGCAAACAAAGCGAACAGGGTCCTAGGTTTCCTCAGAAGAAACCTGAAAATTAGTTCTACCAGTATTAAGGAAAAGGCTTACAAAGCCTTTGTTAGACCACTCCTAGAGTACGCGTCCAGTGTATGGGACCCGTACACCCAGAAGAGCATTGCCAGATTGGAATCGGTACAACGACGGGCTGCTAGGTTTGTGCTGAACCGTTACCACAACAAGTCAAGTGTGGGTAGCATGTTGCTACAACTGGGCTGGGAACCGCTTGAGCAGCGACGCAGGACACAAAGGCTCGAGGTGTTCTGCAGGATCAGAGATGGTCTCGTCGAGTGTCCGGTCATAAGGGACAAGATAGTCCCAGCACCTCCGCGTGGACGCCGCATGTACACTGAACAGTTCACAAGGATTAAGACCAGAACACTGTACAGGGCAGAGTCCTTTCTGCCCAGAATCATCCGGGACTGGAACAACCTCCACAAAGACGAAGTGGAGGCGGTGGTTGCGGCCACAGGTCCAGTTTAAACAGCAGCAGGGAAATAAGACCCCCTCCTCCCTTGGATACTGACATGGATTGGATACAGACTATGATTTTTGGACACTGGACATGATATAAAGTAACTGGAACGACTATGAGCAGGATGCACTACTTACTTGCGATAATACTCATCAACAAGAGTGTGCGCAGTAACGGCAAGACAAGACAAGACATTTCTGAATTTACAGTAAACCAGAAGTTTCTGTCCTAGTTTCAGACAGCACAGTAACAAGCCACTGCTTTTGGGATTAATGTCAGCACCGATGGGAAATTGAATTCAAGGCAAAAACATTATAAAACTCTGATCCTAGAGTTCAATTCTGAGTGATTGACTTCTAAATTCACATTCCTGAACTCGTCAAATCCGCACACATTTCAGAGGATCAAAGAAATTAATAATAAAAATAATGAGTCACAGCACTGTCTTCTACAAAATCAAAATCAATGTGCATTTGTATTCTCCAAGCAGAGTTTCAGCTCCCAATGGTTTTGGTGTGTTTTTAAGCCGTTTTTGTCTGGCTTTCTATTTTGTCCCGTTTTCTTTATGACGTCAAGCTAAGGTATCTATGCACCCCTCGACCAGTTAAATTGTACAGTCCTTAGCTGCTTACAAAGAAGCATAGCTTTCTCTACCATTCACAGGTGATAGATCCAACATCGCTCACTGTCACCAATATCTCTGCCATCTCCCTGGTCTAACTCCCCTATAATGTACAGGTTCACAGGGGCTCATAACTCTTCCCCTACCAATAAGCTTTATAGGATGATAATAACAACTGATTGAAGTTTGTGGCTGTCTATCAGGTCCTAGTGATAAAACTCCCACTTCAGAAACAATATATATGATATTTTGAATTCAAATAAAGTGGAAGGACCATGATTTATTGTTTAAGACTGACCCCCCTATGGTTGAGGGTTGTTTGGGAACCTTGTAGACTGCCTGGCTGGAATGGATTCTTATCTGTTCCCCAGTTTGACAAATGTATGGCGCAGACGACATGCTAAGCTAGGGGCAATTGTCCCTGCAACGCTTGGACGGACAGATGCTTTGGAAAACTGCCAGGCTCCACAGGAAAATGAACAAAGTCAAGGGGAATTTCTTTCCTTGCCTTTATCTGATCCAAACTTTGTAAAGACTTTTGAAAATAAGTTGTAACTATTTAACTACTTGGTGTATAACATTATCTGATGATGTAGTGTTCCAGAAGACGTTTTCAGAAAACATTTTTGCTTCTTTAGGCCACACTAATTTAATTTCTTGGTTAACGGATTTTTATTTTCCAAAAAAAAAAGATTTTAGGAAAATAATTCATGAAAAAGCCAGCCTTCTGTTTTCATGATTTTTTTTTCCAATTTTTTTTTTTTGAAAATAAAAATCCGTTAACCAAGAAATTAAATTGGTGTGGCCTTACTTTGGGTGCTTTGGGCTCTTTTGAAACTTTGTTAACATGTCACATACAAGTTCATGTCTTGTGTTCATATTACACATCCATTTTCACACAAATGGTATAATTTCGATGGGAAAGAGGGATGAATGTATTTTTTTTCCTTAAAATCTTGCCACAAGTAAAACTAAATGCATATCAATGTTCTTTTTGCATTAATTTCTAATTGTAAAACTATGACCATTGCAATTCTCCATGAAGAAACTGCGCAAAGTAATGATATCCATAGTCAATTATTGCAACCCGCATATCCAATAACCTTGCTACAATACTCTTTCAAGATGGCTGCTTGTTGCAGAGAACTGTATTTAGCTTATTGGATAAGTACATGTCGTGAGTTAATGGGGTGTTGCAGGGAGCTTACTGTGAGTTGTAGTAAGTATATTGGAGTTCTAGTTAGTTTCATGGCTAGAGTTTTATTGGCTTTGCATTCAAGCTCGATATAACTGAAGGTATTGGAGGTTGACTTGACATTTCCTTCATTTGAAGGTGTTCAGCACCAAGGACGGTACCATGATGTACAAAACCTTTGATTATAGCAGTTGTGGTTGAGAATTTGAACAGTAGTTTAACAGAAAATTCTGAGTGTACAGTAGGTACTTGACATTTCCTTCACTTGAAGCCATTTCAGCACGAAGATTAGTACCATGATATACGAAGATATTAGTTGTGGTTTATGAATTTTAAACAATATCGGTAGTTTAACAGAAGTTTTGGGTGTACAATGGGTACATTTTGTAAGCTGCATCAACCTCAGTGCTGGAGCTTTATTGGCTTTGCATTCATGCGCAACATAACTGAAGGTATTGGAGGTTGACTTGACATTTCCTTTTATTTGAAGGTGTTCAGCACCAAGGACAGTACCATGATATACAAAACCTTTGATAATAGCTGTTGTGGTTGATATGACATTTCTTTCATTTGGACTCCTATTTCAGCGCCATGGACAAAACTGTTTTATACAAACCTCTTTTGCCTATAGCAGAACCGCAAGTTGTGGTTAGTAATTTCAAACAGTAGTTTAACAGAAAAGTTTGGATGCACAATAGGTACATGTAGTAAGCTGCATCAGCCTAAGTGCTGCATACATTTAAACTCGCACAGTTTTCCTTACTTTGTTATCAGTTGGTGAGCAAATTGGAACCGGAGTATCTTTCTTGGCATCAGGGTTGGACCAGTAATTGCTTGCACATGGACTTTGCACCTATTTTCTGCAACAGTGCTCTACCTCATCCAATTTCTGCAATCTCCAATTAGAAGAGACCATTCACTCTCAGGGATCTTCCTAAAGAATGGAACAGTGGCACTCCTCCATCCTGTTCTAATCCCAGCTCCATCCTGTTGATTGTTAAAGTTAGGATATCTCTTTGACTATTTCCCCAGCCAAGCCTGTAATTTTGCTAAAAACTCAAGATTTCATTAACTATTAGACAAGATGCAAAGCTGAAGTTGCAGGAAATCACTTCCATTTGTATCTGATAAAGGTAAAATAAAATAGCTGCTCCCGGCATCCCCCTCCAGACCTCCCCCCTCGCGACACAAATCCTGTGCTTGGCACCCACCCCCCATCCTGCTCTGTATTTCTGGGGAGATCCCTGCACTCTTATCTAGTACCAATGTATTTTTTGTCAATCCAGTCTATTCATGGCATGATTATGATAGCCTTTTTACTAAGTAAACAGATGTACAAGAAATATTCACCTGTAATTTGGTAGCTGTACTTGTTAGTGGAGAAAATATAGTGATACTATGCTAGGAAGCATAAAGCATTTTCTTTTGATTTATCACCTTGCACTCAATAACGTTAAAAAAGAGCATGTCTGTAGCTTCAGTAATGAAATTTATATTACGGGATAACTGTAGCACCTACTTAAGAAAGATCTTTATTCTCTTGAATTCTGCTGAGCAAATAAGATGCCACCTTTCTCTCCCGGTGTGCCGGCCTTCAATCTTTGTTACGTTTGATAGGCCGTTCTAAAGAGCAGGCTGTATTTCATGCCCCCCCAGTGCTGTGTGCTGTTTGTTGCTTCCTTTATTGCGGCTGAGAGATTTCAGGCTGTTTCTGAAGGATGGCAAAGCTTGCATAGCTCCCATGTGTTTTGATAATCACCTTTTCCATCTTTGTTATGGTTAAGAAGACATCCAGGGCTAGTATAAAGCAGTTTGTTGGTTGATAAAAGTTACCATGATTGTGATACTGTAAATGCGGAAATGTTCGCAATGTTTTTATGTTCGTGGTTTTTGCGGCGACTGTTTCACCACGAACTTAAAACCACCGCAAACATTTTTGTCCAATACTGTAGCAGAATGTAACTATAGCATTGCTGCAAACTTAAAACCACCGCAAACACTCCATTTTTGCTTTAGCGCGAAATAAAAACCACACGAACTTACATGCATTTACAGTAGTTTCTGCAAGATAAGAAAATGTACATACAGCAGTAAGAATATCTGTATTCGTTGATGTTCTGTCATAAAGTCATGAGCCTTGGCTCACACATATTGAACATGAATATGAATCAGAGATCAAGATTTTTGCCATTTTGTTGTGGCCATAACTTACAGTACTTTAAGTTTTAACAATAATCCACACAGTTGAAGAAATTGATAAATTAAGGGCTTTTCAATTTTTTGGTTGCTCATTCAATTTGACACTTGTTAAGTCCTGTGGAGGTTTTGAAATTATTGAACAGTTTAACTGAATATATGTACACTATAAAACAACTAAGTGTATCATGTGCCAATAGTAAAAGTTAGATGTATCATATGCGTTTTATCAAAGCTGAAACTGTCATCAGTACCTCAAACCAGCCAGTGTGATATACAAATTACTAGACCAGCAAACACCTACCGAGGTGCTGTAATGATACAGTCTCAGTGGCAGTCGTCAACACCATATAAGGAAGGGAAGGTGCCCCGTGTTATTTATTGCCACATCTAAAATGACCATTACTACTTTCATGGCTCCCAAAGCTATCTTAGGTTGTCTTATAGGGGTATAGATCAAGTTAGCTGCTCGCTACATATATGTTAGTATGTCTGATCTTTTTTGTGCAAATGCCAAAACCTCTGTGTATGTTCAAGCCACTGGGAGTTTTCAACGTCGTGCACGACAGTGTGTGTTAATTCCGTCACGCTCGAAGGCGTGTTTTATGGTGGATTCTAATGTGGTTTTTCAGTGGTGGCCTCATTGTTTCGTAATGGTCGTTAGCCTTGACGACGCCGGGTGATTCTAGTGCGATTTTATCGCATCAATTCTGCTGGACAGGACTTCAGTTGATGGCAGTAATTGGGAGGGTGAGCCAGCCCTAGCGAATTGATAGATGACTGACTGCTCTTCAATTTGGGTGCTTTGCCGGGAGATACCACCTTATGGCTTTGCATGGGGGTGAAAAATTTTCAGCTGTCGTGTCAAAAATTAGATTATTCTTCTTCTCATTTTTCAACAGTCTACAAATGTTTTCATTAATTGTATATCTGTATTCTCTACTGTACACATTGAGGAGTGTGTAGCTCTTACAAATTTCTACGCAGGGTGTGCACCCCTATGACTGAGTGGTCTCTCCCTATCCATCCTTCTCGCCTTAATACCCCACCGCTGTGCCGTGGTTGACCTACTGGTACAGATACGCTGATACAGAGATTAAAAAAATGATAGGGTATGTGTAAGGTGTATTCAAGATTCTCTTCTGTTGTTCCAGGATAAATCCACGACTCCGGTTGCAGGGAATGTTGCAAGGAATTCAAAATAGGTGAGTAGAGAAAGGTATTATACCTCAACCTCTGTATGGAAGTGTTTGATGCTAGCATTTTTACCTTTATGCAAGGATGGGCTGACTTTTTGTGTGGCATTTTCACGTGGACAGGTCACTGATTGCAAATTACACGCATATCAAATCATCCAATGCCTTTCATTTCTCAGAAATCAATTATTAATTTCTTTCTAATTTGGAGAAATAAGAATTCAAATTGCTAATGAATGCATCACCTAGTGCTCTCTGTGTAATTAAGCATGTGTTAAATAAGCAGATACATGTACATGTTTGATTACATACAATCACAATTTTGTCATGCTTATACAGCTTTTTTTTCCTGGCCTGGAAAAAAAACGTGTGTATTATGTCATTGTATATGATCTATGAAATCGAGTCAGGTTGCTTAGAATATTATGATATCAAGAAATGTTCGGTTCTGACAGTATTGATTTTTTTTACCTACATGTATAACTATAAGAAACCTACATGTTTTCATGATGTGTGCATTAAATGCACAGTTTTACAATGCGTTCGACATTTACCAAATTAATGGGTAAAACAGGACTTAACAATTCTGACACGTTTAGTGTGCAGGGTTCAGGACGGATTTATTTTATTGCAGCTACCACGCAACTTTTAGGTTTTTACTTCCCTAAAAAATTGCAGGGTTTAACCGTTATATACGATTTAGCCTGAGGTGGGAGATTAAGGGCATGATGCTGTCATAAAACGCAAAGAGAGTGTATGCAAATCTTGTTAATGCAGATATTTCAGAATTCTATCTAATGGAAGATATGGTTTCATGGCCGCATTCATTTTCGTAGGCAAACTAGGTGATTTACTAACTACTTGTATTGGCACATGATCCATCTACATCTACTCTGTTCATTCAGTGAAACATAATCTTCTATTACAAGGACAATGTAATGCAAATACAAGTGTCCTAATTGACTAACCAGGGCAAAAAAGACCAGATGCAATTTGCAGGTAAAACAAAAATTGCCTTTGAATAATGAAATACAATCATGTTTTTTGTGCGCCAGAAGGAATCATGGCCCAGGCAGTTTTGTAAATTAATTTCTAGCCATTAAAATTTTCCTGTAGATAAGAACACTTTTTTATGATTCAGAATTTGCTCCAATGAAATAAAAGGACTTTTATTTGTGTGATATTGGGTAATTATTTTACCTGCATCTAGGAGCTTTTATATCTGCCAATTGTAAAAGATAATTTTTATGCCCTTCTTAAAACTGTAAAAAGAAATATTCAATGGTAAGTCACCAAAGAACAAAAGAATTTTGACACTCTTCGTGTATAGAGAAAATTGCACTTAACTAAATAACAGTATTTGCATTACCCTCAGACACTAAGGGCTTTGGGGATCCATAAGTGTTAGAATATATTGGATTTTATGACAGGATTTATTGATTGTTTACTATTTTACAACTCTGGAATGTTTCTTTTAGGTTTTATTACGAATAATCTTGATCTGATCAGGGAGTTGTTATCATTTTTTGTGTCAATAAAATCACATCTGTTCCCACAAGATAGTATACTTTTCAAAACCACTGGCACAAAAATAAATACATAGAATACTGTTATGATGGAGTTATTTTTTTACGCAATGAGCAAAATATAATATATTCAAAAGTGTAGAAATTCTTTTTTGACAAATTTTCTTCAGATCCAAAGATGTCCAGAACTATATAGAAGGAGAACTGAATTTATTAGCAGTAATGAGAGTCCTGGGAAGTGTCTAAGCTAGAATTGATATCCCCATTAAAACCAGGTAGATGTCAGACATCTCAAAGCTGTGGTTGTAAGAAGTAATTCATCCCCACTTGATAGACTGCCTGTCTACGGATTTTGGACCCCACCCAGAGAGTCCAAGGAAAATTTATGGGGAAACACCATTTAGCTCTCTGCAGATTGAAGAACAAAATTTGTCAGCCAAGTGGGGGTATACATTTGTATCTCACAGCTTTTGACAGAAGATTTGTGGATTCTGAATCCAGCCCTTGCTTGATGTTTTGCTTTTTTTGTGTGTGTTTGTTTGTGTGTTTTGTTTGATTGTTTTGCATAACTGGTTAACTGCATTAAAAAAACATAACACAGCGGTTTTCTTCAGTAAGTATAAGTTGCATAAGACAAGGCTGTAAGTCACACTGGATGGACCCCTTACCCTTTTTGATAAGTGTGGTGGGTTCTTTAACATGTTTAAAAGGTGTGACTCTCCTCAAACACAGCATGTCTAGCTTTATGTCCCTGTGTGATACAAGAGGACACCTTTAACTATAGCTAGGTGCTTGAATCTCGATTTTACCCGGGTCCAGTGAGAAAATTGATATAAGGTTCCTTTCTCATTGGCCAGCTAGGGATTCTATCTTTAAGTTAGAACCTTTAGATTCTAAGTCAACAACCCTAACCGCAAGACCCTCTTGCTTCAAATAGAATTTTCCAGCTTGGTTGCTGAGTGAAGTTAATCTTGCTGCAGCTGGCTGATTCAAATTGAAAAGCTAATCTCAGATATTGAATTATTACATTTTCTTGCTCCCCTGTTTTGTAACAGATTATTAGTCATGTTAATAACGCTTAACGATGGGAACATGAAAGTTTTACAGATAATTAGACATATTAGTAATGCTTTCCTAATGGGAACCAAAAAACAGTAAGATTTTGCCCTCCAGCTTCTGCTTGGAGACTATGACCCCGTTCACACTCATTTTTTTCAATCGCGATTGAAGTATAATCGAGATTGTTCGATCCAATCCCGATTGAAAGCAAAGAAATTTTTGCGTTCACACTGCTTTTTGCTAAGTGGATAATGTTGTAAGTAAGCGATCTGACGCGTGTGGCTTGGGTTTGTTTTCCCGCTCGATACGAACTATGACCCCACGGACCCGGATTTATGACCTCCCACCCCCGGAACCAGCCAAAATCCCCGCCGATCGCGATGGAATGAATTGTAGTTGCGTTCACACTCAAAATTTGATAGGATTGGATTGGATTGGATTGATCCTCCCCAAACTACCTCCGGTGGTGGATGCAAAACAATCGCGATCGGATCGATCCAATCGCGATCGGGAGCGCTCACACTGAAAAAATCAATCGCGATGGGATCGATTCAATCGCAATTATACTTCAATCGCGATTGAAAAAAATGAGTGTGAATGGGGTCTATGAAAAGTGGCATTACAACAGTATTACTATCTGAAGCTGTAGACACTGTTTCCCAGACTGATCAATTGTTTCTGCCCTGTGCTTAGCCCTGAAGTTCCAGACCGTGTTATTAAATCACCGGTTATTTGTGCTTTGGGACATATTTGAGCAAATTGACCATTTGTCTTTGGATCATGAAATTTTAATATTGCTGTTCATGTCGATATTGTGGAAATGTGATCTTTTTCTGCTGTCAGCAATTTTAAGACAGAAATTCGATGTCAAGTGAAAATAGCTTGAAAAGTTTTCCATGATTGCAAAAGAAAGGAGAAAAACGTTTCTTTTGGTTTACTAGACAAGAAAAGTTTTCTTCTTTTACAGCTGCTCTTTGTAATAATCATGATTAAGACTTTATTTGTACATCATCATTTTTGTTAAACTTAGTAAGTTTATGGACAATGCATAATCAGAAAGTAAAATATGCAATCCATAAAGTGACTCTTCGAGTTTTTCTACTTCTGAAATTGAAATTTCCTTGACTGAAAAAAGGTGATCCAGAGTAGCTTCTATTTTAATTTTCATCTGCGTTTTTACCATGCAAATGTGATTTGAAAAAATAAGATTCATATTGGAAAAAGTATCATAAAAGTGTCTATCTGCTACATATTCATGAAGTTCACATGACGCTAGTTGAAGGTCAAGCATGACGGTATTTGTGATTTCATTTTCATGCATTGCCTCCTCTAATCGAAGATATGATTCAGAATAGAACTTTATGCGCAGGGTAATTGCGTTAGGATCGCTGCATCCCGGAATCCAAACCCTCGATTTCCTTGTTTGGGAAGCCGTATATTGTATTAGGCCACCTGTGGGTCTTAATTACTTTCCCCATCACTCTGTGATTACTGTAGATTATTTTAGGTTTGCAGTGATTTTATTTCGCAGTAGGTAGAAAATGGAGTGTTCGTTTTTTTAGTTCACATTTGGAACAAGGGGGTAGGCGGGCAGAAGGCAGATGAGCATTTTTGGTTTTAAGTTCACAGTGAAGAGGTTACTGCGATAGTTGCTAACATTTAATCACCACGAAAATTTAAATATTTGCAGTAAATCAGTGCGTGTATAGTCCAGTGGTTAGCGATCTTGCCTCTGGGACTAGAAGCCCCGGGTTCGATCCCGGCTGTGTCGCTCACCCGACATGCATGCTACCGGAAAAGGTCGCAGTCCTTAGGACGGGACGTTAAGCTGTGGTCCACTGTTCATTGTTCTTGTCGAATTAAAAGAGCTAGGGGAATTTCCCAGTTACGATGAACCTGTAAATACTCTTTATAGCGTCTGTCTTCTCTGTCAGTGGAAGATTAGCTCATCTGTTCATTGAGTTCATTTGAGCTAAACTGGTTCGAGATCACTTTCCTTTCCTTTCCTTATCACTGATGGCTATTGAAGTTGAAAGTCTCCTCTTGGTATTGTGAAAAATGAAATGATCCTTACAGACTGATTCAGTTACTGCACGGCTTCAGTGGCTATTTAAAAAAAAAAACAGAGTGGTAATGAAAAACTGTATGAAATATTGATTCATATGCAATTTTTTGCTTGGTATCGAAATGAAATGCTGCAACTGTCTCCTTGCACGAACAGTCATATTTGAGTTGCAAATATTTGATAAGAACTGATACATACTGTCTGTCTGGTTTGAAAATTAGATTATGGCAATATTAGAGTGGCTCATATGATTTGTATGGATGGTATATGTAAGTTTTACCCATATCTGATTAAAAGGAATCATTGTGAAGCTAAAATCATATTACAACATAAAATTATTAATGCAAGTTTCTCTCAAGACCTTCAAATAACCTAAGATTAAGATCAGTAATATTTGATCCCCATTATATATAATCTCAAGGAGAAATATTAGATTTTGGTCTCTCCAGTTTCCTTCTATTTGTTCCAAAGAACTTCAGATAGGGCTTTTTTTTTTCTTTCTAGTACCTTTAAAACATATGTTCAACAAAAAGTCAAGTCCTGCCAAGTGATATAATTACATATCAAACAAATATTGTAATTCTCATCGTATTGCTTACTTTAGGTTGTAGATTTGAAATATTTCATCATTATCTTGTCGTGAGAGTATCACAGAAGACAATTAAGTCAGTTAAGTTGCCAGGGTACCAACCTTGTTCAACTGAAGTCTACTCCTGTGATCTTCTTATAGAGATAATCAATGCTAAAGAACATTTTTCTGCTGAATTTGAACCTTTTCTCATAGTTATGTAAAAACATAGTCAATAGTCATGATATTTTACCTCTCATCCTGGCATGTTGTCTAAAAAGCATTTTCGAATTTTGTGCCCTTTTTCCATTTCTTCAACGCAAACATTATGTACATGTTTCTCATGTCAATCTAATTACAGTATGTCAAAGTTAGCTGTACCTCATGCAAGTATTGAAACATTATGTATCGTGAGGCTTTTACAACTAGAACAGGTGAAAAATGTAAGAAATTCTTCATCTACACATGTTAAGAACGTCAGGATTAGGACTATGAAGGTCTCAAAACTGATTGTGTAAATCAAAATATAACCAATGACATACAGGCATTAGCAGTGATCTGCAGAAGCCACCTTGGGGGGCCTTACTATCAAGAAGGATCATGTCAGCTTCAGCAAAATGGACATTGATGAGTTTTATCGTCTGCCATTCCCTCGGCAACTGTCATTCTCTGCTAATCAAAAGGGAATATTACTCATCATGCAAGACTCAAGATTGATATACTATTAGATACTCATTCTTTTAGAAAGAAAATCAAGTACATTGGAACATTCAAGGGCAATAGATATATGATGTATATACACAATGGAAAAAGAGTTCAGGTGGAGGTCTACATTTGATCTGTGGTCTTGCTGTCTTTATGGTTATTGATATTTTGCTCATCATGCTAGACTCAAGATTGATACAACGTTACTATTCGATACTCGTTCTTTTAGAAAGAAAATCAGGTGCATTGGAACATTCAAGTGCAAGAGAAGGGCATTAGGTAACGTAAAATAACCAATTAATGTCCGATTTATTCAAAACGTATTTATCTTAAAACAGCGTGGAAAGAGTATTTGTACTGTATTTATACTGAGGTATATGATGAAGAATTGTGCTAGGGTAACCCATTATCGTCCACTTCTGAATCTTTTCCCTTCTAGCGCTATGCTTGAAGAACATAGACCAGACAAAAATGCACAGTAACTGTCCAAAGTAGTCTGCAGACAAATGATAGTAAAATCACTATGTCTGTCCGGCAACTTGCTTAACGCGATGGAAAAAAAATGTTTATCTGTAAATTCCCCCCACATGCGCGGCACATGGCGTTCACGTGGTAAACGTATGGCTTATATGTCTTGCTGTGCAAACATTAAAGAGATGGCTAAGGACTTATGATGTTCTTTATTGCTCATGAGAACAGGCTTTGGCATAATACACCGCGACATGTGGACATGAGCCAAACCGGACGTAAATAGGTTCTGCACGTAAATAGGTAATGTTACGTTATATGATGTATGTACACAATGGAAACAGTTGAGGTGGAGGTCTGCATTTAATCTGTAGTCTTGCTGGTGTAGGGTTATTGATATATATGACTGTGTATACAAAAAAAGTTAAATGGAATGTGGCATGGCAGCCATATTGATAAGACTGTCTGGAGCCTGGTTATTAAGGACAATTGTCTGTGTTAATCTTAAAAACTAGCTAATTTAGAAGATATCATCTTGAGGTTGAAATATGTGCCAATTATATTGTGTTAATTCAAGCTATTATCATTTTGTATTTCTCATTTTTCTACAGATAATGTAGACGGGTGACAAAGAAAGGACTTTTACATCATTGTGCCAAATTCAATCAAGATGCCAAAAGCGACGCAGAAAACCAGGCATGCCGATCGCTCGCCAACGACAGAGAGCGAATCACTCAGCGGAACGAGCAGCTTCAGCGTCAGTCGTCCCAAGAACAAGAGCGTGGAAAGTTTGGAGATGAAGCAGGAGAGAATTCCACGTCCGACCAACTTCCACAACTGTCTGCACGAAGGCAGGGAGATGGACGCCCAGGCGGGAAGTTCGAGCACGCTCCCCACGATTAGTGGCGTACTGAACCTCAACGAACAACCGATCATGCCATGCAATCACAGTCAAACGCTGAGGCTGACTAACCAATCACCCATCACCGACTTAAACCAGATCCATTCTAACTACCGGACCGTGACGCTGACGGGAACAATCACGCGTGGCAAGAAACGGGGTCAAATGGTCGACATTCAGCTTGACCTAACAGATAAAGAAATTGCAGAGCTGAGCACAATAAGTGAAGAAAAAGAAGAGGAAGAAAACGCCCCAAAAGACGACTGTATCTGGGGTGTCAACAAAGGCATCCATATTTTCATATGGAGTGTGCTTTGTTTTCCTGTAGTGTTTGTGATTGCGTTTTTCGTTGCGTTCTATTATGGGACAATCACGTGGTACAACATATTCCTTCACTACAACGAAGAGAGGACTTTTCTGCATAAGGTCAGCATTTGTCCCTTGCTGATTTTGTTCTACCCCATTTTAATCGTAGTCGTGTCCCTCAGCCTCGGGGGATATTCTGCGTTTGTCCAGTTGTCATGGTACTGCGATAGTTGGCGCGAGGACGTTGGCGACTTCGAGAAGGGTTTCTTTGGATGGATGTGCAGCAAGTTGCGATTGGACAGTTGTTCGCCATATGATGTTGTGGAACTGACGACGCCAGAAGGCGAAACCTTAGCGCAACAAGACCCAGCAAGCCCACCTCCACACTCTGAATCTACGGTGTAAATATTTTGTATCAAAAACATGTTCTTGTATAACTCTGTGCAAAGGTCAAGTACTAAGCACAATTATTTCAGATGTCCATTATGTCTTCACTTAAACTTCTCTACCAATTTGTATGATTTTTTACTACACTATATAAATCTAAAATGATATGTACTTGAGTCTGAAAATAAATGAATTTTTCTTTAACTGTGCAGGGTAAAAATTTAACTCTCTGGGAACTGTTTTGACTTAACCTTAACAGTGCCTCTCATACAGTTAGCTACTACATGTAACGGGGGGTGACCAAACATCGGACGTTTTTTTACGCGCTGGAACTCACGGCGCTCCATTGCTGGTTGCCAGAGAATGGTCATGTTGTAATGAATGAATTTTGAACACATTCATCTAAAGACCATACTTGGACAAGAAATGTATTCATACTGTTCATGGGCCCTTCATGCTCCGCGTTACATGCGGAAGACGCTGTGAGACATTTTCACGAATGTACCTTCTGATTTAGTGCTACGCCAGATAGTGTGCCTAACTTATTACGCTTTGGTAATTTTGCTCTCTTCGGAAGTTGGTGATGAAGTTAGGGAAATGTAAATAAGGCTTGACGTCTGCTATATTCTAGCTTTCTTTTGACCGGAAAATTTTGACTGTGTGCACTTCTCACGTCATGTGAGAAGGGCTATATCTAGCGCATCCCAGCTCATGTTTCCACGGGAAATAGGCTACTACGCGGCCCGACGTACGTATTGAATGCGGCCCGACTTACGAAATCATTACGAAAAACGACACCGCTTACATCAACAATACTCCGTCTACTTATTGGGAAATATATTCGCCATCTCTGTATTCAGTTTCCTTTTCATAGACGGTACCAATCACATGTTAGAGCGTAACAAAACTGTGCGTTGAATCGTTCTGCCACCATCGCGGCCCAAAAAAATGGCGGGAAAACAACGTCGTCAGACGACAGCTATGTTTGCGTTGTTTTTCTTTGGTCGGTTTTCTTCTCAACAAACACTTAAAGACCCAAATTTTTAGTGTTTTATGAAGTTATTTTTCTTATGCGTATGATAGCTGTGTGACTTATGTATCTGCTTGGCACAGGTCGTATATTGAGGTGCCGGGCCGTCTAGCTACGCAGTGACCCTCTACTTAGCGCTACCATCATTATTGTCAAAATACTACTTTTCGACAAAACAAGAAATGAATATGTACACATATGTTTTGAATGTAAATGACAATTATGTGCATGAACTTGGGTTATTTACCTTCCTTATCAGCATAGTCATTGGACACAAACACGGCGTACTTATGCAAAATAAGATCAGTAAAAAATATGTGCGATGTTAGGGCGCGTGCGATAGTAGGGCGCCCCCCGTTAGGTAGTACTCATACAATGTGTTTTCTAGTTACCGAAGATTGAGTGTATAGATGCACATGTACAACAAAATGTATGCTTGTGTGGATGAAATCATTCTTCACTTGAAGAAGCAACAAAAGAAGTGCAATGAAAAATGTACTTAAAAAAGGTGCAAATAGCAAGATCATCTTCCATGGTATTTGCTGAGGCATTGTCTAGCTGTGCCATAATAGAAGCTACAGTAACTTACAGTAAATCTTAGCTTTGTATGAAATGTGTGTTAGGTATGACAGTTAAAGCTTCTCACTAAATCAACAACATGAAAATGATCCCAAGTTGAGTTGTACAGACGGTAGTGTATACTTGGATACCAAGTCAGATTCGTCCCAAAAAAAAAGAGTCAAAAATGAGTACCATTATAATCTTCTCATTGTTCACAATGGTTCAATCAAGTCCTGTTTAGTGGTGTGCCAATGTGTGTGTATCAGGTGAACTAGCCTGAAATCCAGACACAGTAGCTTAAGCTGTTCCCCAACTGATCTATACTGCCAATTATTGACAGAAAGCTGATACAGTAGGTTTTCATGTTACAGGTTAACTGGCCATATGATCACTAATGGTGCAGTCACAATTGACCTAGGCCTTTGCATAATTTTAAGGTGACAGTCGTAGAATTTTCAAGCTTAAGCTATGACATAACCAACCATCAAGAAGCATCTATTAGTAAGTGCTCAGTATGTTCCGTAAGAATAATTTTTTACGACACATACACGACTCTCCCACAAATTCCTTCAGTTTGTGATCGTAGGACAATTGTACAACAGAATTGTGCCCAGGCCCTAAAGGGGTAAGAGTTAAAAACTGTGAAATCTTCTTTCCTGGGATCTTTCTCATTGCAAATGTCTCTGGTATAGGGTTTTGAGGGTATCAAATTAAAGTAGGTAATCGTACAGCATTTTTAATACATACATAAAAGACAACCTTAGCTAGGTTATATATTCACTTAAGTTCAGGTTTTAATTGTTTTATCCTTGATTTGTATACTCCTGAAGTGTACTCAGATTAAAGTTTTATTCTATGTTGTTATGCCAGTTTGGTCAAAGAATTTTGCTGTATTGTAAACAAGCTGTAGTACCGGTAGTATTTACCGATTGTGACATATTAGATTGCCGTAAATTCTCATTTCAGATATGCTGCTTTCATACCGTAAAATCCCTATTTACGTACGCACCCCTCCTAACGTACGCACCCCTGATTTGGGGACCATTGCGAGCCTGACTCATTGAGTTGAAATGTTCAGGGGAAATACCCTCCTAACGTACGCAACCCCTGTCCAGCATTTCGGTGGATAGTTAAGAGGTTGACATGATCATCCTTCCGATGATGTTTACCAGCTTAAAGGGTTACTGAGAAAATGTTTTTGGGTAGAAAATATCAAACAATTTAAATATATGTATTGTTTATTCTTTATTACTGATTGATTGTGTGGTAGCATTCCACACTTCATTTGCATGAAGATGTACCGTACGTATACTCTCATGCTGATATGCGATTTTTTCGAGGAAGAACCCCTCCTAACGTACGCATCCCGACTTTGGTGTTGGCCTGGAGCACCTGCTTGCGACTTGAAAAGTTTTAAAAGTGCGTACGTAAGTAGGGATTTTACGGTATTCCTAGAAATTATGCCAAAATCCCAGGAAATGCCATATAAGGATATAGTAATGTGTGAAATTCATTGGACAATGTTGATGACTGTGATAAAGTGGAATATTGTCTTCACCTTTCAAAAGTTGCATTTTGCTTCAAAGGCTGCAAGTTGATTTTGTGTCATGATTTGGAAAAATAATGTGAAATATCAATCATTGTATGGATGGAGTTTTTTCCTCCCAAAATGTGAAATGATCAAATATCTCTATGTTTCCAAGGTCTGAAAAATGTTATTTACTTTAGCTATGTCCAGTCTATTACAACTTGTTTATTCAGACAATATTGACAGTACAGCGTTTTACTCCTTAGTTTAGTTTTCTACACAGATTGCTATAGATATTGCAAAGTCTATCTACATGTACTTACAAGTTACATGTGCAGCATTTGTGTTTTTAAATAAAAAGTTTGTTCCATCTTAACTTTATCCTTGTAACAGGTCATAATGTTATATATTTTGTATATTCTTTAAGATTTGATACTTTTGAAATGTTGCCATCTCAAAGAAATGTTTGTGCCATATATAAGAACATGTGAGCCGACGTAACATTATTTCATGTTTGATGTACATGTATATGTGATTGAATGTAATTTCAACAGGGATTTTAAAAACTCTTTGAGCACTACTTTATGTAACAATTGCAAAAGCTTGGAACAAAATTGTAACAACTGCATAACAATGTATATTTGGTATTTTGAAGTAAGAATTGTAGAAGTTTATTGAGTACATTATGTCACTAAATAATCATGAGATATACATGTATTCAATTGTGCATTGCCACTAGGAATAAGCTTTGAAATTGTTAGGAAGGATTTTATGCTTAGCTTTTTCTAATTTTTATATGATTAAAATGCCATCATTTAGCAAGTTCTGTGATTATGACCATTTTTGTGTGGTATGCACAGCCAGAAATGTGGGAGTCGCCAATAGCCTAGAAATCAGCTCATTATTTTGAAAAATGTAAACCTGAAAAAACTGATTTATGCATCTGTTTTTGTGCCCCAGATGAAGAATGAGCATGCCCAAATGTGCAGCTACTTTTCTCCCATCGCTGTTTGACCTTGGTGGTTTATCACACAAAATGGAGTCCGGTGAGAAAAAGACTAGAGTGCCGCGACCTCAATATCAGTAAAGGTCACCGTTGTCCAGCCACATTTGAAATGGCCTTTTTGATGGACTGCGGTTGCTAGTCAGCAAACGACACTTTTGATGTACAGTATATGCAGAGCTAGACGGATACTCGACTAAAGATATTATTTATAGCAGCTGAAATGGATTCAGGCAAACTTTTCTCCTTACAGATTTTCGGCGGTAAAACTGACCCATTCATTTTAGATTTGCTGCCACATTTTTACTAGAGGTCATGACAAATTTCTAGGGGCGCTCTATACTTCATGCTACTTTTACCCAGTGGTAAGAAACACCATCAATTTCAATGTCAATTGGGGCCTATGAGGCTATGAATCGATACACGTTGCAACCTTGCAAGGACAACTGCACCCTATACAATGAAGAAAAATTACCCTGGGCGTTCGAGAGAGTGCTTTTAGTTTGCCTACAGACTGTTACATGCATTTTCCAGGATGTATGAGATGAGAGAGTGCAATTGTTGTTGGATGTTGCCATGACGGAAAATTACTAGCCTCATATGAATCAAAGCCTAGATTAGGGCCCAGCTTACATTTTGTATGGAATGCTTGTTACATGAACGTTTTGCAAGTTATTTGAACTTTACAATTTTACCAAAAAAATGTAGGTAGACTATACAATGAATTTCGAAAAGAAATGTAAGAAAATAGTAAGCACTGATGATGGTAACCCCACAAATAACATGAGAATTTTTGAAAATACCCATTAAACTTTCAAACCAGCAAAGCCCAAAATAACTATTATATTCTCTTCTGTATCAACCAATGTCAAAGTTGTGTGCAGCATCTTTGCTCTTCAACTATTCAACTTCCTTGTCATTGTGAACATAAGTTGGAAAGGTCAATAACTGTCTCCTATTGACCTGGCTTGCCTCCTATCTACATTTAACTCATGCCAAAAGCTCTTGAGATTTGTCTCTCGTACTAGTAATCATTCATAATCCACTATGATAATGACACAATGAAAGCAAAAATGAATTTACTTGAATAACAGACTTGGCCCGTCATTTCTGTCAAAAAAGACAAAAAGATAAAAAAAGATGATGTTTAATTAAAGTTTACATTGCTGTTACAACACCATACTTCTATAGTGCAATCTAGCATGCCTCGTGCAAAACGTCTGTGCATCTAAATCCAGAGACTCAAAGGGTTGAGCCAGTAAGGCAGGCAGGTAGTCTGGCCAGTTCTTCAAATGTAATGAAACATGCGGGAAATTGATTTGCAGCGTCTGTGTCTGGACATGAAACGGACGGCAGCCTTGAAAATGTGCAAAATCAATTTCTGGAGTTTGCCAGGAAATTAAATTTGGGACTTTCAGGAGAGCTGAAAAATGAGAAAGTGAAATCAGGGCAATAAGTAGATAAGTGTGGGGATTGGGTGGGGGCTTACACAATTAAAGGAATCATTCAATTCAACTCTTTATTAGAATACCAAACTTGCAGACACACAAATTGTAGCCTGGATGGCATTGGTATTTATATCATGTACTGATATTTCTGATATTTTGTGTATGATAGATTACCAACGAGTCAATCATTGGATAGTTTATCAACCAATCAGAATTCATATTTCAGTTTCTCTCCTGACGGTATGCCAATGAGCCAATCAGATTAGATCATTCATCAACCAATCAGAATTCATATTTTCTTCCATCCAATAATATACATTTGTATAATCCATATCTAAAGCTACCACCCACTGTAATTCTTTTTTTCAAAAGAATCCTGTGCGATTTTATGAAAGCTCTTAGTTATGAATCCAATTCTCTTGCACAATATATTCTACAGTTTCTCTTAGATAGATCTTTCTGGGAAATAATATAAATAGAAAATATATATGACAGGTACTGTGAATAACGTGGAAAATGAGAATATTTAGAAGAGACACAGCATACAAGAAAACGAATCCGAACAGCGGAAATAAGTCATAAAGGTGGGTAAATATTTCAGCTGTGTTTGCGATGTCGTAAAGGCCACTGAGACTGAGAATCTACCTTTCCACAACCTTTCCGTATTCGTAGAGGTTGATTGAATACATCCTATATCTTAAAATGAGCTTTAGTTTACGCAGCCGTATATACATCGTATACCCGAAACAGTAACACGCCCATTTACAATCAAAATTCATTTCGCTTTATACGAAGTTCTGTAACGGTCATTTTGGAGAAAAAACAAGCGTACACAGATGATATACAGACATTCAATATGTTGGTTGCAGAATGTTTGATGCATGTGTAGACTCACAGTTGATATATAAACCTTATGTTGGAGTGCAGAATTTTGATGCATGTGTAGCATAAATAGACCCTATATGTTGGTTCAAGGATTGGTTGGTTGCAGAATGTTTGATGCATGTGATGCATGTGTAGATTTACAGTTGATATATAGACCGTATGTTGGTTACAGAATGTTTGATGCATGTGTAGACTTACAGTTGATATATACATGTACCTTATGCTAGTTGCAGAGTGTTTGATGCACTAGTGTGTAGCATGTGTAGACTTACAGTTGATACATAGGCCTTACGCTAGTCAGTTCAGAATGTTTGATGCATGTGTAGACTTACAGTTGATATATAGACCGTATGTTGGTTGCAAAATGTTTGATGCATGTGTGGACTTACAGTTGACATATAGACCGTATGTTGGTTGTAGAAAGTTTGACGCATGTGTTTTGGGTCAGTCTCTCACACGGAGGCCTGACTTCTGTCTGTGCGCGTCCCGGGTGATGGACCAGGCGCCCTCATCTCCACAGGTTAAGGACGGGAGTAATTTGTCTTGGAGAAATCTCCGTAAGCCCATCCTGCAGGTTATAGATGGTGTGCCTTTGGGCGTGGAAATGAAATTATGTGCCCGGGGACTCCCAGGAAGGAATGTGGATTACGCCAGGACCCGGAATGGACGGCAATCGGCCGATGCGAGCTTTAAAAGGTCGAACTCATCTCAACTTGGACTAGAATCTCGAAATGAAGGCTGGAAAAGTTGAGTATTTACCAAGCCTGGAATACGTCACGTAAAATGAACCATCCCAAGACATTCGGTTGAACTGTGAACAAATTGATACAACAGCAGATTTGATATCCTTTGGTTTTTCCTTTCTTTGTTAAAACTATGCCAAAGCAACACAATTTTATCTTTGAGAATGAAAATATGAAACCATATACTAGGTTTAAAAGATGACTACTGCATTTCATTATATCAGAATTTCAAGTTGTCATCACTAAGGCTTACTAATTTTCACAACAGACGATAATTTCTGTGAGTTTGTTGAAGACTAGATTGATGAAGTTACCGCAAGTTATAGATGGGTTCTTGTTACAAAACGCGACGTTATGTTACGTTTCCCAAGTCGCAATCCCTCTCCGGTAACTACCGTCTCCATGTGAACTGTGTTTATCAGACGGGACCAGCTTCCCTCTCCCTTTGCTAACAGGCAGGTTATTCTGTTGTTGATGGACTCTGGCAGTCTCAGAGAAGACTCAAATGGGATTTTGAAATGCCAGGGGCCAGATGGTGGGTATAATGCCGTCTACTTATTCATAATAATCCCGTTTTCTTTGCGCGCTGGGAAAATTACGTTTTGATGGATTATTCAAGGCTAACGTGTTTTTGCACTGAACGTTTCTTGGGAAGGGGAAAGTTTTCTATGCATCTGTAATTTTGTTATCTTTCTAAGATTAGATTTTATCAAAGCTACTTCAACATCGGCAAGATTACTGTATGGATGCCATTACGCATGCAACGAGACGAGAAAAAGCCGAACCTATATATGTTTTAGGACCAATGCTTTAGATTAGTATTAGAAGTCCTGTCACTGTATGCACTTTCTTGCTACTTTATTTGCACACCTGTACGTAGCCTGATAGTAGTCTCTACCAGACTAACTACGCCGGCTATAGGGAGAATATTTGCCAGGGTTTCATTTGCCACGCACCAGGCTCCGTACGCGGGCGAAATGTGATCTTCACCATGGACTGACTCTACTGGCTAAATATTCCCTTTTCTGACGAATTCTACGATCCATACGCCCGTAGGAGGGCCTGGTGGAGGCTAGCCTGATAGGGCATGAATGTACAATGAAGGTTTGAATATTTTCTTGTTATATCAATATTAGTCTGTATACTTTTAGCTAAAAGAATGTAGGGAATTGGTATCAACCCGGATGATAATATCTCCAAATGGTAAATACCTTCTTATTTCAGCACCACTCCGTCATCAGAGATAACCAAATTATTACTAGTATCCGGGACCTGTGTAGGTGTAAGAGGTTGGATACAGGTGGGTTCTTGTATCAAAACTGACGTGAAGGTAAAGTGGGTGCAAAAGTTCGCAGAAACAGTTACTGTGTAATCTGTAATATGATCTATCCTTCATATATATATATTTCATGAATAACTGTAACAGCGGTCTTTAAGTGCAAAGTCTTCGGCCGGTGTTTCTGTGCAAGATTTGGACCGATCGGCCACGCCTGGACTCACAATTGCAAGGGCGACTGAAATCAAGGTCACCATCGACTACGATAGAAGAACTATCAAAAAATCATCTCCTATGCTTAAAGTAACGGTCAAAAAATACAGAAGATGCCACTTTCTTGTTCGAGTTGTTTCACTGATTCACTTTTTAAAAGGGAACTGATTTTTATCTGAGGTGTCTCTAAGCAGATGTTGGCGTAAAAGATCGTAATGTTTTTGAGTGACGGCCGGGCTTCTCTGACAGTCTCTTATCCCAAATAAGCAGATGAATAGTTGAGTAAAAGGTCAAAGTAAAGGGAAAACAGACGATGTCCAAATGTATCCTTAAACTACTCATTACGTACAAGATATACATGAATGTATACATGAATGTGGGTGGCGCTTCGACGGGTGGATATGGTGTTAGGTGGGCTCCTTGATCCTTATCACGTCAACAAGTGTCTTAAAGGTCATCTTAGATGTATTTACATACTCTCCAAGCAGAGGATGGGTTCCGGCAGGTTTTTGACGTGTTTTTAGGCGTTTTTGTCGGCCTTTCTACTTTTTCATTTTTTTTTGTCTCTATAAACCCAATAGATTTTTGGGTTTATAGAGAAAAAAAAAATGAAAAAGTAGAAAGGTCGACAAAAACGCCTAAAAACACGTCAAAAACCTGCCGGAACCCATCCTCTGCTTGGAGAGTAGTATTTACAGATGTCTGGACCCATTTGGGAAAGTTTCCCCTGACTCTAAGCCTATATTTTGACATTTTTCAAGTCGGTTCTACATACCCTATCATAGCCTAATCTACAGTACCGCTCCCGGCCGCCTCCAGAAAAGTGCTTAAGACGACCGTCAAATTGCCAAATTTTCGTCTTTTCGGGAATGGGAAATAACGAAAGGCTCGCAAAGGGGTTTCGATCATGTTATTCTTGTTTGCCGTTCTTTTAAAAAAACGACAATCTAAAATTATGATCTACGATATTCAAGACATGAAAAAAATGTTTCTTTTCATATTTCAACGAAGTGTAATGTTAACTGTAGCTAATCGCAATGTTTTCGAAGGAAAATGACGGATAACAATAACGTTATGTTATTATGTGACAGAACTTGAGTAGTAGCTTAAGTTTGATGAAAAGTGACTGCAATGTTAGTCATTATCATAATTCATCCATGTGAATTTGGCGTTCTACTTACAGATGCTAGCTTTCATCAGATAACGTTAGGTTATGTATGTTGTGATGTATTGGTGTAATTTTGTGCAATTAGTACAGTATAGTTGGCCGTTGCTGTTGGAATATCAAAATTGTGCATACATAAGTGTTGTTCCGTCTGTGTAATAAACCACAATGGACAACCTTCGAGGGCAAGCTTATGTATAGATATGTCAATTGAAGTCAGATGATCACGACTATTTGATTCAAATGACAGGTATTTGGTTGTTAGGTTACAGTTTTCTGTCATAACAGACGTTTAAATCAATACACATGAACATTAATGGATAAATACCGAGATGCCAAAAGTATGTCAGAGCTTTAACACCAAGGCAATCCTGTAAAAACAAGCGGCTTCTCCCAGCGGTCAAGCTTATATTGCACCTATAAGTGATCCAAACACCCTCCAGCATTTCGATAGGGAAATTGGATCTGCTGATAGACAAATGGACAAACGCAATTAGATTCGTTCAACATTCAATGCTGTCTTGTTTCACAAAATAGAATTGAAATTTGGACTCGTAGCACTTCAGAACATGACAATTTATAGGAGATAAGTAGTCGACCAATTCTGTAGGTAAAATGGAAAGGAAACATGTCATTTATGGCCTAATACCAAATTGATTTGTTGGTGAAATGTTTTAGATATTGTCATTCTTGATTTTAGATAGCCACATCATTTGAAACAATGTTGAAATAACCTTAAAAATTCAAACCCCTTTGCGAGCCTTCTCGTGATTTCCCCATTCCCGAAAATACTGAAATATGGCAATTTGACGGTCGTTTTAGCCACTTTTCTGGAGGCGGCGGGTAGCGGTACTGCAGGTTAGGCTCTGATAGGGTATATCGTCTCGACATGTAAGATGGGAAAATATGCAGCCCATTGGGCTTGAAGCCCTAGATGACATCCTCAAACAGGTCCAGACATCTTCACGTACATTTAGAAGACGTTTAAAAACATGAAAAGGATCGGTTTTAGGCGTTGCGCCAGGGGCCCAGGTAACACCATGTGCGCCTGTCGAAGCGCCACCTACATCTCATCTCCATGCTCTCATCACTTCTTGTAGGTAATTTGCAGGTGAAAAATGTATGTGGACATTATGTTATCCATTCCCCTATTCAACTGATCACCTGCTTATAAATATGGGGTAAGGGACTTAATCTCCAAGCAGATCTATAGGTTGCATAAAGACCGTCAAACTGGCAGAGGAAGTACGTTTCGCAACCCAACCCTTGGATTGCATTACAAGCTCCTTCGTCCAGTTGGATACGGTCTTTGCAATCCATTGGGTCTGGTTGGAGACTAAGGGACTGCCAGGAAAGCTCGGCCGTCACTCTGAAAATATTACGATCTTTCACCTCTACATCTGCTTGAAGATTAGATTGGTTGTCTCGTTTCAGGAGAACTAACTTCTATATCTGTTCTTTCAGGGCATAATTTCGGTATGTTGTCCAGTTTCAGAAGGTGGTGTAGCAAACTGGTATAAATTCCCCTTTTCTTTTTGAAAACTGGCTAAAGTCGATGCGGGTTCGGATGCAATCCATAAAATCAAAGTGTAATTGGGGCTAGAAGAAGCAAGTTCATGTGTTGGATTTTTGGTACACCGTTTCAAAACAAGACAACCTGCTCCTAAAAGAACATGTACAAGTGAAGAAATTGATTTATGCTGTGGCTGCCATATTGGCAGCACGACCATGAAACGAACCAGATTCGCTGGCGTAAATTTAATGCAGTACTTTCAGCCGCTGCTAGGGGACGTTGTGAGGCCGTCAGCAATCCAAACCAAACCTGCCTGGAAATTAAAGGTATGAAAAGGCGAACGCGCGTATGGTTCAATAGGAATTAAAGTTCATTGAGGGGACTAATTAATGAAAAAAGAGAGCGTTAGATTTTAAATGGGATTTTGTTGCTCAATAATGTAATAGTCGTCTGTTGTAACGTTACAGTTTTCAACATTAGCCCAATTCCTCATGCAAGCATCACACACACACACACACACACACACACACACACACACACACACACACACAAACAAGTAGCATTGTTTCAAAACATCCTTTTATTGATATACAAAACTATTTCACTTAACTTTTTGAAGCAAGACTATCATATATATATACATATATATATACAAAATAATTACATTCAGCAATTTTGTAAACACACAAACATTTTTACATAATACATAGATCAATTTTTAGTCATTGGAGAACATTATTCAAAAATTTGGAAAAAAAGTAGCTAGAGTCAACATTCAAATCAAACAGCTGGTAAAAGCATTCCTTGAGTGGGTCAGTTGTCCCTGTGCTACATAACTTACATGTTCGCTTGTGTATTGTAATTCTATGAAAGAATTCCTCCTTATAGCTGAAAACTCTAGCGTAAATATGCAGCATTGTATTTAGATATGCCCGGTATGTTTTGCAAAACCTACTAGTGTGCCCTGGGTACATGTGTATGTATCGTTTATGTTCTACATGTAACAAAGAATCTTTATAAACAACTACAGGCCAATGACCCTTGTCAACAACCAGCAATTTTCAAACCAAGATCAAACCATCATTGCAGATTTTTATAGCAAAGTGTGTGGTACATCTATTAACAAGTAAACAATTTGTTCTTTACTTTTTTTTCAGAATAAAGTTTTTGAAAACATTTTCAGACAATGTCTTGTAGTGCATAGATTATGAGAGTTTGCTGTACAAGCAGATATGAGAAATATAGGAAAATATCTATAAAACTTTTTATCTCAGAAGAGTTTTTGATGTATCAATAAATAGAGTGATTGTTTTCACAAACCTTGACTGTTTTTTCTGATGATACTTATGAAAGTTTCACATCAAAACAAGCAGACAATTTACAATAAAACATCACAAGCACACAGTCAATAGATGTCATGTACATTCTCCCCTCCCCCTTCACAAGTTATTAACGTTAAGTGTTGAGATATGTACAGTTGAAAAGTCTGTGCTGCCATTTAGTTTCCAAAATCAGCATACATGTATGCCAGTAGCTGTCACTGCCATGTTGTTGTCTGGCATGATAGTTAACCCTTTGCATGCCAAGTTATCTGCTGTTTAGTTTGCAGGTGCGAAGCATACCAAGGTTGTATAAAACTGGCCCTTTTGCAATTCTGTATCATGGCATTTACATGCAGATCATCTTATAAACGTATGTCATTGACAGGCAGCCGTTTGGCAATGGTTCGATGATTGTAGGAAACTCTAGCAGAAGCCAGGATTTGTGTGTTCGATGATGCACCTCTTACAGTGTCTCTTCACGAAGCGGTATGCCTCTGTGGAGATCTTACAGTCCTGAATATTCAGCATCTGAAGGTCCGTACAGTTCGCCGCGATCATCTGAACACCACGATCAGTGATTCTCTCGCACGACTTCAGGCTCAACTTCTTCAGCAGCGGACAGTTGAGCGCGAGAACTTCCAGTCCGCGATCGGTTACAAGTGAGCACTTGCCGATGTCCAACGACCGCAGCTTGTTACACTGCCGAGCTAGGTACTCGACTCCAGTGTCCGTCACAAGTTCGCATCCGCGGATATTCAAGTATCTGAGTTTGTTGCAGTATTTTGTGAGAGTCTTGATCCCGACGTCGGTCACTTGATCGCAATGTACGACGCTCAGGTACCGCAACTGTGCACCGAGCCTCGCCAGTTCCCGGATCCCGAAATCGGTCACCCTACGACAGTCCGACACGCTGAACTCCTTCAACATGGCGCAGTTATTCGCCACGTACTGAACGCCGACGTCCGTAATCCGCACGCACCTCCGCAGGTAGAAGCGCGTGAGTTCGCGACAGTTGCTAGCGATGACCTTGAGCCCGGCGTCCTCCAGTCCGTAACAGTCCGTCATGTCCAGGTACTGGAGGGAGATCTGTTTACCGTGCAGCGGACAGGCCCGCATGGTCGCCTCGGGGGTGAGGGCGATACAGGTGATACATGGACAACCTGCGAAAACAACAAGGCACATGTCAGCAACTCAATGGCTTAGTATTCCCAATGGCTATACTTTAAGAAATATGAGTTAGAGTTTAGATTGTGAATGAACGAACATATTTTTGCCATATTGATTTCTTCCCCCATACCATAGAAGCCTGCCTGCCCTAGCCTGGGGTCTCGATCCTTGCCCCCTATATATAGCTACTTTGCCCGATGTTGTAATCTGGGGGTAACGTTGATTATGATGATATTCTCATTACAATCATTTTATTGACAGTTTACTTTGCTGACAAAAATTTAGCCCATATACAAACAGAAATGACAAATTCAATGCTCAGAACTCAGTAATTAGTAGGACTCAAAGTCCTCTTGCACTCATAGTACATCTAACTTGTGAAAAGCCATTAAAAGTTGAAATACTAGCATGATTAACAACCCTCCATATGGAATTACGAAACTTTACGACTGTTGAAATACTGTCCAATGATAGAAAGATTAGATAAGAGATGAATAGAATGCTTCCATGGTGACACACCCCTCATAAATGTCACAAAGTATGGCAGAAATTTATGATGGCATGTTTTTGCTCCATTGTTTACATTCCTTACACAAGAAATATTATCCATGCATTGTTTTCATGGGTCCCTCAGCCATTGTGATTTTTTATAGACCGAGTCTTTCCGCCATGCCTCTGTTGCCTCTTGGCATTTCGACGTCTCAGTTACGTTGACTGTACGCAGTATGGGATTGGACAATGTACCGCAGTGTGTTGGTTTGTGGTTGTCATTTTGGTTGTTGCCAAAATTGACGGACAACACTGTCATTGACAGGTGTAAATGACTACAAGGTGGTTTTGCATGCAAGGTTGAATTTCAAAGGAGACGAAAAAGACCAGCAATTCATGACTTTAGGAAGTAAAACATTATCCAGGTTGAGACTGAGAGTATATGGTCTCATACACGTAGGCAGTTTACAAACAAAAGCAAGCCTTTTCAGTCAAAGTGACTGAGGAGGAAGAATGCCAACAAAATATTGATGTCATTTTTAAAAATGTTATTCTGCCAGTGTACAGTTTACATAAAAAACTTTCTTGAGCATACTTTTTCTTGAGAACCTGATGTCATTTTGACCTAGTTTAATTTGTTCACATAGACAAGGACACACGACCAGATCCTGAACTGTGATTGGTTGAAACAGAAGTACATCATGCAATACAAAAACACCTGTTTCCTGTCCCACGTTCTCACCTGTGATATCCAGGTGCTGCAGGTTGGGACACCTAGAGACGACTTCGTACAGGGCTTCGTTTGTGATGTTGTAGCATCCAGCAACTTCCAGCGTCGTTAGCTCCGGGCATCGTTTCGCAATCACATGAAGTCCCTTATTGGTCAGCTTCTCACATCCGCTCAATTTGATCTTCTCCAGCATCAAACAAACGTTGGGAGTTTCCCTCGAAAGCCGCCATGTTAGAATTCTCAAGGCGCGGTCGATGTCCAATTTTTCGTTCGACATGTCGATGTGAGTCCAGAGGTGCGGCTCCCAGGACAGGTCATACCATCTCCGATCCACACACGCGCATTTACACAACTGGTCGGTCGGGAGGTACGAAAAGATCTTCACCACGAGATCGTCCGAGAGAAGGTCGAAGGGGGAGAGACGGCGGTCCTTTCCGAGTTTGCCGTTTTTCTCGGAGTTGTAGGGGATGGTGCCGTCACCGTTGACGTGAACGCTCGCGTACACCTTATGGCTGTGGGAGATGGCAGGTTTCAGTCCGTTCCGAGGCTGGTACAGCTTCCTCGGCGGGTATGGCGGAATCATCTCCGTCTCTTCTGTAGAAACAAGACAAACATGAGATTTAGCAGAATGCAAGGGGAGATATCGATTTCTGCAGTAGCACATGTTACCTACATGTGTATAATATTCACAATTTGAACAGCTATACAAGAATCTGATTAGCCTGGGCATCATCCTAGTTAGTTTTCCTCAGCCTGCCCCACATGGGCTAGCTGATTACCTGACATCATCACCAGACAGTGTGAATGTGAGAATCCCCAGACTGGCTGGTTAGCATGCAGGGGAGCCACAGAAAACTAACTAGGTTATACTGTAAATGCCTTTAAGTTTACTGTGACTTAATTTTGTGGTAAGGAGAAAATGGAGTGTTTGTGGTGGTTTTATGTTTGCAATAGCGCTATAGTCACATACATGTACTGTACAGTAATGAAAACACCGGTGGTTTTAAGATCGCGCTGAAGCAGTCAACATAAAAACTACGTGAAAATTTCAAGAATTACAGTAGTCTGATGGTGATGCACCTGTCAACATCAATCCCTGAGGATAAAGGGGATGGAAGCCGACAGAACTCTCTCATATAGCAGTTTCTGCCTTTGAATATTATTGCTGTATCATTGTCAAGATGCTGAGAGTCACATTATCCAATACAAATAGTTCTGTTTGATTTTTCACATCACTGACCATGGAAAACCTGCTGGAAAGGAATGCCTTTATATGACTGACAGCTTGCTTGATGAAATGACTGATTTGGTCTTGCATGCCTTCAATGAGACATCTGATAGAGAGCTACCAAAATAAACAAACTCCTGTCTAAAAGCCTTACCTATGTATTCAGCAAAAGCTTTTAGCCTGCATATACATGTATGGAGCTGACATCCCATAACTCATGTATAAAATCTCTACCCTGAAATACAGTACATGTATATGAAAAAGCACAGTCAGTTGCATGCGCCATTCTTATTGGAACAGTCTCTAATTCTGCTTGTCGCCATTCTTAAAGTACACTGTCTGTGTACTTTTCTATATAACGTTACTGTTTCATTTTGCAATTATTCCTTGGGCAAGAACTTGCAAATAAAACTTCTATAGATTACTGACCTATCGATATAATATTGTCTGTTTTGATAATTGTGCAGCAGAATTATTGTGCCTCAGATATAAATCTGTTCAGACTGACAGCTGGTTTTAGAGACTTGGAGTAAGATGTCACCATGCTGAGGTGTCAATCACCAGAAAGACCCTTCTGTCTGGCAGCACCTAACTGAAAACAGGTGCCCCCCTCCCAATCAATCATCATGATCTACTGCAACAGAAAGCACAGGGCAAGAAATGGGCACAGAGTTTGGGTTACTTTTCATTTCAACAGTTCCCTGAAAATGTCTGAACAATTAACCGTTACAGCCACCACACTGATGGCATAGTTCGCTACAACACTTGTTACCAGAGGCAAACACATTGCAAAAAGGTTGCAAAAAGATTGTAACACTTTTTGCTTTGCAGATATAAGATATCTAAAAGATAACGTTTCAGACATTGTTGTTATGTCTGTACTGGGATTTTACCATTTTTGTACTACCAAACTGCTTTAGTTTATAAAAACCAATGCGCCATTGTGGTTTTTGGGAAGCAGGGTTGTTGGTCCTGGCACCATGTATGTATAGTCTAGTCTATCTGTGTTGAAAGTTGGTCTGAAGATGTTACTCAGCCCTTCGCATGTCTGTCTAAGGAATGAGAAGAATTTTCGGCCCGTCTCTGAGAAGTTCAACCTTGACACCTTTCATTCAAAGCTGCTAGAAGGTTGAGGCCAGTTCAAGGAAGTGTACAGATGTTGAGAAATGTTCCTATGTGAAGGAATTTACAAGTACTCGTCCAAAGGTACAAAAATAAATCTAGCTGGCTATAACTTTGTAATGTTTGGTAGTAAAATATATGGCCATATATAAGTGTATATCAGTGGGTGTTTTAACTCATCTCAGCTTTAGAAAATACATGTTTCTACATGAATGAAAGTTATTTCAATAAAGCAAGCAAAGAACTGTCAGAAACAGAGAAGCGCCTTGTCTTAATTATCTAACCTTGCAGTCCATGTAGGGTGCCTGCCAGAACAACAAGAAGAGAAACAACAACTAGAACACATCTAACAGGTGACTATCAACCTCATTGGGGCTAAAATGCCCAATATAAGAGGACACTTACTTGCAGTACAAGCTCCCATCTTGGCTCCCATCCCCATCTATGACCAAAAGATTTAATCTCACACCTGCCTATCATCACTAATCGCAAGCCCATTGGTCAGACACAGAAGAGGGGCGGGGCCACAAGTGGTGAGAGAGATGCCCATGATTCCAAACAGATGTGGATGTACACATGCATCTCTTTCAACTGTACAAGGCACTCTTTGTCTGTTGGGTAGCAAAAATAATACCATGTGGAATCCGGAAGCTAATCTGCAAGTCTGCACCCTATTTTGAGACTGAATCATTTTGTCAATCATCTATGGACAGCTGTGCTCTGTGCTCTGAATTTCTTGTTCACCTTTCATCAGTTTCAATCATTGAAGGTATTCTACGGGACTTGTCGAGGGTAAAAATAGATGTACAGTATACAACATGTCAGTACGGTTTCAAATTCAATCATGTATTACAAATGATCTCAGGAAAATAGAGCCATTTTTTAAAGAAAAAAGGGGCAAATGATGCATTGAAGTTCGCATGGATTTTATTTCGCACTAAGGCGAAAATGGAATGTTTGCGCCTTTGCGGTGGTTTTAAGTTCGCGGCAGTGCTATAGTCACATACTGCTATAGTATTGGTCTATTGGACAACAATGTTAATGCGGTGGCTTTAAGTTTGCAGTGAAACGGTCGCCGCGAAAACCGCGAACATAAAACCACAGCGAACATTTCTGCATTTGCAGTATCTTTTGGCTTTCCTTTTCTGGAGAACAGACCATTAATCCATGATCTGTTATATCAGTGCTAGTTAGTGTTTATCTGTTGGTAAGCTGTTGTGAATAAGGAAGGTGTCAGTTCTAATTAGTGTTAACTGTCCCTGATGACTAGAGGGGAGGGGCAGAACTGATCCCTCTCCACCCTTGGCTCCGCCCACATCTGGAAATGACCATAAAAGTCAGCAGGGGAAGGATGGACTGTACCACTTTTCTGCTGAGGTGGGCAAATCCCATTTATTTCTGTATGGCCCCATCATCATAACCCCACACCTAGAAAAGACCCATTCTTACTGTACAAAATGCTGAGAAAAAATATAAGGTTACGTAAAAGATTCTAACTTATTGTATTTTGCAGAATGTCTTGGTATTAGTTTTAGACTGTAAAATATATCTCAAATGGTTCAGAAACAAGGGACTTGTCAATAAACCAAAATGATAGAACAAAAACATACATTATATGTGGAAAAACAACATTCTTAATTGTTATAAATTCTGTACCACCCGAGCTTTTCAATTTATCTTCACTAGTTGGCTAATTTGAAATATAACTGACATAAATCGATGCAGAAAGTTGTCATAAGCTCTGAATAATTAATGCTTTTGCCACATTGTTGAATGGCATGACCGATTAAATCTTGTTTTGTTAAAGCAAAGGTAACAGACTTGGCAGGCATGCCTGACTGATTATGTTTGGTTCATGGGAAGGTTACACAATGCATTTCTCCATTCCCCTCTCCACGGAATTGTTTGAATAAACAATTCGTATAATTGCTTCTCTAAGGATGGTTTACGTTTAAATTTAAATTGAAGCATGGACCAGCATACAAATGAAACACATTCATTTTTTCTTTTGATAATGTTTCCCTCCTTTTTTGGGGGTACTTTTTGCAGAGTATATTTTTTTCTTTATCATTATAAATCTTATATCCAACATAGTCACATTACCCAATGACAATTAAATGCACCACAATTTGAGTGATTTTCTCTCGTCTAATTTAGAAACCATTTTTCTATATTCACCATGCTTTTCATCATGCATTGTTGTCAACGTGTAGATAACAGCTAAGTCATTTTTGATGATCTACCATAGCAGGTGTCTCTCATTAATATAGAACAAGGAATAATCAATGTATTTTTGAATACTATACATAGCACTACCTCTTGGGAACAAAAGAATGCAGGGTATGAATTAAGGCAGTACTCTGTCTGGATCTTATTTTGAGACAAAAATAGGAAGAGAAATTGAAGTCAGGTTGAATGTATCTGAATGGATGAAACAATGTTCTGATTTTATCACTTGCTCACTTCGTAGTAAAGCAGCCTAAAAAAAATGTATGTTTTTTTCTTTTTTGGACTAGCAGTTTGTGCAATTGTTCACGTTTGGGCAATTCTGATATCACGTCCGACATAATTATGTCATGAAAATATTATGGAGTCAGAATAATCAGATACAACAATACATCAACCAAAGAAATTGTCACCATCGTTTTCAGCTTCAGATTCCTTTGTGCTACCTCAGTATGAACAGTTTTCTGTGCAAAAATCCTGATAAGGTAGAACGATTTTGCAACATTTAGCTCTTACTGTCTAGCTCACATTTATGAAAGCCCTCCAGGCATTATTTACACCTCTATAACTCCATTATTCTGCAGCGTTCCCCTTTAATATGTTACACTTCTTACCTTTAAATGTCACACGGTATGGCTTCTTGTTACCCTGGAAATGCCCATCTCTGTCTCTGCTACCCCGCATCATTTTAACTGACGTTGTCTAAAGCTCGATCTTGTAAAAAATGTCCAGTAGGTTTCAGGGGAAAGGGCCAGACGTATGTGATTGCTCCTTGATGAATCGAGGGCCCGAATAATTGGTGGTGCTATCAACAAAGAGGGTCGCACCACTTAGAAGGACTGAGAGGGGGGAGCTATATCTGGGTCAAGATAACACAATATCAATGTATTAAACTACAGGTTTGACAGACCTAAAATTTCATACATCATGTGAGTGCGATATTACTTACTGTCATGAAAAAATGGGCTAAAAAAATTTTAATGGCAGTACTGATGGACTAGAATTGAGTATTATGGTATTAATGATCATGCCTAAGTCTTTTATCACATCATCATATTGTTTATTGAATCTAACGACTGACTAAGTGCATACACAAACTATTTTCTACTATTTATTTTTTTTCAGCTTTCAGTGTGAGTTTCATAATTTACCTGCAAAAGATAGAAATTTAGAAGTATGTTTCCAGACAACCCTACCTCCACCAGTTTTTGGCTTGCCCTCTTGAAAAACAACTTGAAACAATTTCAGCCACAAGTGTTTGGAGGTATGCTTTTCAGCCTAAACAATTTGCACTCTGGAGGCCTTTCCTCAATCATATCAAATTGAGATCAGAGCAGAAAAACATTAAGTGCCGACATATCCTGTATCAGCCAATTTCATTGGTCCTCGATGGCTTTAAGAACCACTTTGCATCTTTGTGTCCAACCATAGCCCATGAAAATTGTGTTTAGCAACCCAAATAATGTTTGATTTTATAAACTGTAGCAATCTATAAGGATGACCACATATGCCATCAAATTTGTCAGCTTTAATACCTGCAATGAGCATTGAAAAGTGATTATTTTTTCTGAAAACATGGAACAGCAGAATGTGTATTCTGTATCAAGGACCTGTATCTTGTAATTCAAGATGAAAGATTACAATCTTGTAATCATATTTGACACACAGCATATGTATTACTAGTAACAATCCCTGTGGTATTGCCTTTGTTAGTTAAGCCATTTGTTTCCCACTTTTGTACCAAATTTCAAGTTTTGATGTGATGTTGTCCATTGCATCCCTTATCTTTATTTACAACATGGGCAAGTGTTAAGGGCATGTCTTTGTGACATCTTCAAGTGTGTCATGATCCCTTCTTTCCAATCCATTGCCTTGTGAGCCTACTGTGAGATCAATTTCAGATAACATCACGCAAGTCCTGTACTTGGCATTTGCCGGAAATTGATTGGAGTGAAGGAAAACAATCTTGGGTGACGATGGTATGATAGAATTCAAGAATGGTCTGGGATTGTTTTCGTTTGTTTGTTTGTTTGTTTGTTCTATCTTTTTGTATGAATCTTAAGACACCCGGGGCAAATTGCAAACTTGAAGGGTTTTGTTGGCAGATTGGAAAAGTCAAAATGTTGATCATCCACAACAAATTTCCCTTCAATGTTATCTTTACTGCATGTAATGCTAACGTTGTATCATAATATGCATCATTGTCTAAACAAGCAAAAGCATTAGACTATCAAAGCTGTTGTGACAAGAGGGCTTAGAATTTTTGTACTTGTCAATAGAACATCGATCATTAATTAACTTGTGAGTGGAGAAGTGGTCATCATTTCCATAAACTGCAAGCCATTACAAAGTCGTTAGAACCAATCAATCTATCATTACGAATCTGAGGATCAAAACAGGATGCTAACTTCAGGAAGCCAGTGGAGAACAAAGAGGTGTGAGGGCAGACGTCCAAGTTCCTGTCAGCCCCCTGCTGGGTGTAGGAATACCTGAAAGTCCAGGGGACCAGCTGTCTGACACCTGCACACCTAAACCTATTACAGCCTCGTAAATTCTACACCATTGGGAGGGAGAACTCACAGATACCAAGGAGGTACAAGAAAGAACCTACTTGCAGATACCAAGGACATTATGATGCCAAAGGGTCCGCGGTAAAGATGTATTACCCGTTCTTTCTTTCAGGCAAAACCTCTAAATGGATGTGCAGAAGTGTAAAAGACACTGAAAATTCCTTCTAAGCCTGTTTTCTTATGTAATTTTCTGATAAAAGCATAACGTTACATTGTCACAACCATTTTTGGTAGATCATGATCATACTTTTCGATTAGTTTTCACGCTCATATCATTTACACTTTGTAGAACTAATTCTAGGCCTTGACATACAAGACCATACAACTGATTCCATAGCCAGTAGATTATACATGAAAGCAGCAGCTGGTCTTCATCTAACCAGGTGACATTGCAAACAGTAGCCCCCACTTTTTTGGTAAAAAAAATACTTGAATGTGAAAAGTTACTTCAGTTAGCAAAACAATGCAATGCTTCATACATGTTCTTGAAAAAGTTATAGCAAATTGATTGAAATTTCTCTGCATGATAAGTTTGGATGTGTGCAAAGCATTCTGGGTAATATTTTCTGACCCAAAACGCATTGCAAAGGAATACACTTTAACATGTCAGATTTAAGGTTAAACGTACGATATCTGACGATATTGCAGCGCCTATCGTAAATAGATTTTATGATTGTACATGGTTTTTTAATTCAGTGGCAACACTGCGACATCCAATAAAGTTATCTTGTATCTTGCAACATTTGTATCTAATGTAAATTTTGCTACCTTTTGTCACAAAAGCGGCAGAAGCCCCCGAGGTAAAATATTTCTACCCTATCATCATTGTTTTTCTGCTTTAGGCCGAGCCCACCCATGTGGAAAGAGCGACAGGCACCCTGCATGCTAATTAACCCCCAGCTGTCGGGTATGATTAGGGGCGGCAGGGTTTCACATACCTGAGGAAATCAGGGCAGGGAAAACAAAATGGTCCTTATGGAGTAAAGCATTAATAAATGTGGAGTAAGGTTACAGGTACTTTCTGCAAATGTGGTATGAATTATAAATGCATTGCTGAATTGCTGAAAGTATATATACCCTATATAAATGACAACATATTAAAATGACAAGAAAGTTATATTTTTGTTGAGTTGTAGACTACTGTAAATGCAGAAATGTTCCCAGGGGTTTTATGTTCACGGTTTTCGCGGGGACCATTTCACCGCGAACTTAAAACCACCGCAAACATTTTTGTCCAATACTGTAGCAGTATGTGACTACCGGTATAGCGCTGACGCAAACTTAAAACCACCACAAACACCCCATTTCTGCCCTAGCACAAAATAAAAACCACGCAAACTTAAATGCATTTACAGTATCTTATCTACAAACAAGTGCAGGAAATCTATGTATTGTATATCCTGAAAATTGGATGTGTGAAAGTTTCCCATTACTGTAGAATTTTCTGGTCATTTAGATATTCATGTTCTTTCATTTGCCACCTTAAGTACTGGAAAATTGAAATTTGCCAAGGAAAATAATCTGGAAAATTGAGAAACATCAGATGTTGCTTCTAACCTCACTGACAAAGGCACTTGCTTACATACATGCTCCCACTATAAAGACCACACAGAATGGTTGAGTTGCACAAATATTTATCAGGCATTACTTATAAATCAACCTGAGCCCTGTCCCACCAGCTCAAGACAGACAAGCCCATATTTCCTCCCATCTGAATGTTTGGGTCTTTTCTCTAAGTCTCCCATAGAAGTTCTTTGTGAGAGTTGAACATCAGTGGTATCATATAGTTGTACCAAAGATTACCTCCAAACCCAGGTAAAGATAAAGAGACCATGCACCGTGTTAGTGTGTGGGGGATACAGTCACACAAAAAAGGGATCTCTAGACTTGGAACAATGTACACTTGTTTGTTAACCATCACAATTTTTGCAGCTTATAATTCTATATTTACAACAACTGAGGGTAAAAAAAAATCACCTTTCTAGGGCTCTTCTTACTTTAATTGTTTTATCATACCTGATACTTGCATGCTGTTTAAAACGATATCATATTATCATTCATGAATCTATAGATTTCCATTTTCTGGCTACTTCAGTACTTTGTAATGATTGAATTCTAGTGGTATGGTGTGACAGATGATAGTGATGAATTTTTTTAAATATATTAAAATGTTTCAATACTAAAAAAATATCATTATCTGAGATAATCCAAACAAACATAACAAAATAGTATAAAATGCTAAATTTCTTTTCAATTACACTGTCTAGCTACAAGGTTGCAATTCTTTTTTTTTTTTTTGCTGACATTGATTTTTTTTCCAGGGCGAACAAAAAACGTTTTATTTATTTTCAGCTGCCCAGGTGACCTTGCCATGTAACCTTCATGCCTACACATATCTCTGCTCTTCATAAACAACAAAGCATCTGTCAAAGGTCTTCCACGAGGTAATCCTCAAAAGATATACAGCTTTACGTCTACAAGAGACACCCTTTTTTCTTGTGCAAAACAACCCCCCTATTTGATTACAAGTCGATTCATCACAGATTCCTTCAGGCAAGGACAAAAGCCCAAGTTCCTCCCACAAATCCCCTGTTTTCAATTCTGGTGTGGCAGTGGACAAGACATGATCCCAAGGTCTGCATTCCTTCTATTCTCTTTGTGTACCGGTAAATCTAATAAACTGGGGAGGGAGATCAAAGTTTCAGACATCCCAGCCCTGCATGAGGGCAGAGAAAATAGTTGCTCATCTTTGTTGCGAGGTGGGAAGAGTTTTGACAAAAAGCTGGGACGCAGGATAGCCCTATCTAATACTCTTTGCTATCTTACCGGTAGTTTAGAAAAAATTGCTACCCTACTTATTGAAATAAAAGAATTCCTCTCGTATTTTGCTTCTACTTCTACACTGGCTGCAATAGATGCCCATGTCTCAAAATGAAAGCAATGACAACTGACTTTTCTAGTTCATTATTCCTTTTTTTCACACATAGAATCATTCTCTGTGGAAACTTACAAATCCTCTGTTGTCATAATTGCATAACGATGGTATTTTGCAGCAAAAGGTGTGTCAAACTTTCCATTCTAACTGGCTGTCATGCTGGAATTTGAATGGCATACCTGAGAAGAAAAAGCCACAAAGCTAAGAAAATATTCCCCTGCCATCTTTACAAGCTGTGTTTGGCAGTTATTGGGACCGCTGTTGATTTTAAGCCTTCCCCCATTAGCTCTGTAAAGAACACACTTCCTACCCACAAATGGAGAAACATCCTGCCCCTTTTTCACCGCTGTGTTTGATTAGGTAAATTATTGCTCAATTAAGGTCTCATGAAGTGCTTAGCACATAGTTGTGTCCTGAATGTTATTGTGTGAGGTGGATGGATACCTAATGTATGGTGAGAGTTAAGCTGTAAATGCCATAATGAACAATAGTGATCAAACCCATGTATTCATGACTTGTTTTATTAGTCACCTTTGTAATTTATTCAGTGCAGTGTACCGCTTTAAGATACACATGCACCCTGCCACTTTGAAATTCCTTTTCATTTTTCATTCTGTAACTTAAAGTTTGTTCATTGTAACACTCCTGTTATAACCTATGCTATTTTGAATGATTCTTTTATGCATATGATTAATGAAAATATATATCAAGCAGAAATGAGGAGTATACTAGAATGTACATGCCTATACTATTTGACAGAATGCTTTGATAATGCAACTGCTCTGACTGAACATATTAAAAGACGCTTCACCAAACTAAAAATCTTCGTAGTTATACTTTCTTTCTTGCATATTTTATGACATCTACACATATCAGTGACTTTTCCGTATCAATTACTACTAAAATCAAATGATTCGATAGAATCTATTTATTATGATATCTTAAATTATATAAGCAAAATATGGTGATTTAGCCAACAGTAACAGATCTGAAATATGATGGCTGGGATATGTATGAAAGTGACAGGTTCAAATCATCTTAAAAACACATCTTGGCTTAGCTCCATTTATCTTAATGTGCACAGCTTAAAAGCTTTGGTTGACTGATAAGATGAAAATGGAAAGTTGTAGGACACTTCCTACATTCATACACTTATCTCATAAAAAGCATATAAAAAAAAAGACAGAAATGTATATGAATACCAGTACATTGCCGCCAATGTTGAGCCAATATTTTGACCACCCAAAGAAATACAGTAAATAACATTACATTATGCATGTTTCACATGTTGCTACCCTATAATCTTTTTTCAAAGGAAAGCAAAAGTTTTAAAAGCATTTACCCCCAGCTGAGGTGACTGTTGGCAGTTATACTAATCTAGTAGAAAGGTATTTCAAGTGATAAGAGCCTTTTTGAAAGTACCGCTGTTGTCAAATCAGTACCACAAAAATGGGCTCCAAAACTCTTATCTGTTGATTTTGACTGAAAATTGTATCAAAATGTATAAATAGACTTTAACGTTACCCTTTCAGACTGGAAAAAGAGTATACATACTAGATTTCTGATTAATTGTTGAAATAATTGTTTTGCTTGTCTGTTGCTTTAATGGATGAAAGAAATGCCCCCACAAATAGTGTCACATCTAATGATCTAAAAAGTATGTAGCATCTTCTGTAGAACAACAACACATGATTATCTGTCCACAGTACATTTTATCATTTTTCACACCTTTCAGGGTTCATCAATCTATGCAACAGATATTGTCACCTGATAGAACTTGCCCCATTGTTGGCATAATCATAGTTTCAGTAAAATAACAAAGACCTGTAAGACACTCCTTTTCCCACTGTAAAAAAAGTTGTTTTGTAATGACCAGAGAAGATCCTGAAAACCAATCACAGTTTACAATGCTCAGTGCTTGTGGAATGACAATTTACTAGGTACAGTAGTAATCTTTGATGTAGAAGAATGGTGTTGGACACAACCTGCAACAGTGATTTTCCAATTAAGGCCCTTGACACATTTAAAAATTTCCTCGCATACTGAACAAGGCTTAGTGTTGTACAAGGAGCCTTGTGTTGTTAGACACGATACAGGTGTTTCCAAATGGAAATAAAAAGTTGTTTACAGACAATCTATTCTCATTTCTTCCCTTCTCAACCCCAGGGGGGTCTCCTACACAGAATGTACAGTTTGACTTTAATTACACACAACCAACATACCATTCACATGTAGATACACAGCCTCTGGGTGTATGGAACCCTTTGTAAATAAATAAAGGGCTGAAAACCATTTTGTGAAGGCTAAAGTATCTGTCTTTTGTTGGACCACGTCTATACTATACTGTTTGTTCCGAAGTAAAATCATCACCTTTTCACTTCAACTTAAAGTTATTTTCCTTTCATCTCAAAAACAAAAAAAAGCAAACTCTTTTCTGGTTTGCCTTCCTTTCTGTTCAAAAATGAGTCAGAGTGTTCTTTTTCTACTTCATCACCATTAGAAGCCATCATTTTCCTTTCAGAAGTATTCATGATGGCTAAGTGTTGGAGTCCATTTAGCAGTCTAACCACTATGATTATAGCATCACGACTAACTTTACACAATACATCAGTGACAGATGTATAAGAGAAATACCATCTTTGAGGATAAATTGGCTTATAGAATCACTCGCCTGACTTAAAGTTGTGTATCAAGAAAGACAAATGAAGACAGTAATGAAGGTGTTGTTAAATCCTTGGATAAAGTACGACTCTAAGTGACTTTTCTGCCAGATATCAAAGAAGACTTCGGTTTTGGTGAATCAGCAGAAATGGATTGGACAAAATTTGTCATGTTCGTTGAAATTCTGATCCCTGTTTTTGCAACAGTACTCTCTTAAAAAAGCTAAGTCACATTATCAAAAGAGCCACTTAGTGCTCTTTGACACACAATCACCCAAATTGAAGCATTTTACACAGTCACAGATATTTGGTTAGATGCAAACCTTCCAGAATTTACTGGAGTCAAGATGTTTTAGACATTGTTTGAAATGTCCATTTCCTTATCCAATGGCTGCATGTCTTCAAATGTGTCAGACAACCAGCGACTGTGCACCTTCTCCAAATTGTCACTCAGGCAGGGCCATGATCCCTTCTAATAAAGAAAGGACCTTGAAACTTCTAGATCCGCACAAAGTTGCAGAAAGGTGTGACGACAAGGGCAAACCACAAAAAAATTGCAAAAGATCTACAGGTAGACTAGCTCTGTCCTTTTGGCTAAAGCCAGGTAAACTCTATCAATCAACTCCAGTATAACCTACTGGCTGACCACTTAGCATATTATCAGAGATGGTAGACAAGCGTGACAAATAGCCCTCTCAGACACTCAGTGACACACAACCTATCCTGGTCCTTCTTATGTCCAAAACGTCTACTCTCCAAGCTGAGGCTGTTGGGGGATAATTGTGACCTTATTATCATATGCCCCATTTTTTCTAGCCTGGGTGCCATCCTATTTCTACCGGGGCTCCTACATTCGCTACCCTAAAAAAATTTTGTAGGGTAGCGAATGCAGGAGCCTCGGTAGAAATAGGATGGCACCCAGGCTACATTTTTTCGTCAGCTCTCCTAACCTCCGACTGGGGAGAGCTGACCAAATAAATGGGTCATATGATAAGGAGGTCACAATTATTCCCAACAACCTCTGCTTGGAGAGTACAAATAGTCTAGACTAGAGAACTTCTCCAAATTGCTGCCAATACATTTTTGGTAGAAGCTGTCGGAACATCCCCACTATTTGGTCATTAACCACCAAATGTTACTAGTAAGTTACCAGCAGGTGAGAAATGTGACACATTTTAACACAGGTATGAACTATCACGATGCCGAAATAGTTCAGACTAGCTATAGACAATTCATGCCACTTGGAACATCCCCACTTTTTGGTCATTACTAGTAACATATCACCATACAGGTGAGAATAGTGACACCTGTAACACAAGTATGAACTTTCTCACCTTAAGAAGGTAGGAGACTTACCTATGGATGATTTCTGTTCCATTCTTCTCACCTGTTGCATACCTTTTACATGCACAAAGTGTGTCAACTATGCTCCTCAGGGGAGTTTGAGGAATCTTGATTTGATAAATCTAGGAGGATCTCTATGGGGATTTCTGAGTAATGTTTCCCCCTCCCTCAACTTTTATACAAAAGACACAATTCAAGCACCTATTGTAGCCTTCTGGGCACCTTAATTAAGTAGCTACCCTTAAGCTATTTAGATTAACATTCCAATAGTGCTGAACAGACTATTTCCAACAGATGTGAGAAGAAAATTCCCACTAGGATATACTGAGAACAATGGCAGTTTTTCAGCTGTGAAAAGACATGTAAATTTTGTAAATGATCCGTCCAAGGTGTGATCAGAAATAGATTAACGCAAAGCTTAGGGTTTTACACTTTCCGTCTTGCAGGATATATTGTGACCTCCTTTTGAAAGTTTTGGATCCTGTGTATAATAATTTGTCTCATATACTGTATCATGTCATTTGTTAGTTGTTTTTCTGTTTCTTTACCAGTTAATAAGACAAGTTAGTTACCTTTGCCAAAAAGGTTAATGTTTTTGTTGCTTGTTTGTCTGTTTGTCTGTTTGTTAGTTTGTTTCTGGACAGCATAACTCAAGAGGCTGTTGATGGATCTTTATGATATTTGGTATGTATGTAGGGGTCGGTAAAACAAAGGTCAAATTCAATAAAGAAGTCTGCTACCGGGGTAGTTTTGTTTTTTGTAGTGGGCCAGTCAGTCTAGTCATAATCTTGAATTGATGACTTAACTTTTATTAATGAATTCCACGGCTGTGAAGGTACTTTGACTCAACGTTTGTGGGCTTGAACTTCATCATCACTTCTAGTAACAAAGTTCATGGCCACATAGCTAGGTTACCTGAAAAGTCTGTAGCTGTGCTGTGACCTCGAAACATTCCACACCCATGGACTTTTAAAAGTGATGACGGCTACAGAATTCATATATCCACATTCTACAGATAACGTTACAACTGGTTAAAATCAACGTCTCATAAAAATGTAGCCTCCGTTGCAGACTCTGAAGCGGCTTTTTGGGGGGCTAAATAATACACTTTTTGCAGCCACCCCGTAACTATCAGCCATCCTGTAACCAATATATATTCCTGTGAATATTTTTTCGTGAAAATTCTCCGTATTTACCGTAGATAAATCGTTATTTTCGCTATGAATTCACATAAGTCATGACGCTCGCTCGAGTCGCAACCCGTCCCGGGCCGTCCGCCATGTTTTTAAACTCATTGATATGCAAGGTTCTGAGCGCTGATTGGGCTGCGTCATAAAGACTGTGCTCTGATTGGTTGACAGCAAGATGTGACGTGACCACACGGGCGGGAATTTCCATTTACACTTCGGGCGTTTCTTGTCAAAATAGATCGCATTTTGTGACGATTGAAGCAGTATTATAGCGACCTTCGTAACAAATTGATTTTGAAAAATTAACAAAGTTTTTTCTGATCACAACATTCAGTTACTAGTACTTTTCCTAGTCAATTAATTTTCGCGGTACGGTCAATCAATTTTCGCGGTACGGTCAATCAATTTTCGCGGTACGGCCCTCCCCAAGTGGACGGCGTCTCAAGATCTCAGTCGCGGTCTGGCGGAAACACTGCTTCTAATAATCGAAGTTTGTCTTTAGGAACAGTAGAAATAGCAAACAATTTTGCCACAAGCGTGACAGCACACTGACTGGGGGAGGTGCGTGTATACTGTTCTTATTGTGCGGTCTACCATAGGCAGGAAATTCGCACCTCTGCGTTAATCGCCCTAACGTGATTTTAATTTCGCTTTGACATGCCGCAATAACGCAGACTCTAGGCGGCTGATGGTTACAGGATGGCTGATAGTTACGGGGTGGCTGCAAAAGGTGTATTATTTAGCCCCCCAAAAAGCCGCTTCAGAGTCTGCAACGGAGGCTATAAAAATGCATGTAAGGTTATCCCCAGAAAATGCTTGGACCATCAAAGTCCCCAAACAAACATGCCTTTTTGTACTAAAAACAGTACTTCGCTGCAACCTACAACACTTGTACAGTCCCTATTCATATTCCCCACCTAGATTACCGATACCACCTGCTAGCAGTTACATGCCCCCCACTGTTTACACTCCATATATGGACTGTTTAGGGAACCACATTGTAGTTGCTCCAGTTAACTTTATGATTCAAACTGGGTTCCTTACAACTTGCTTGGGCTATTACCTACTAATAAATCTAGACTACAGACTTTCTGAATCCCCTTTTGTATGTTACAGTTACAGCCTAAAGAGGTCCATTAATAGGGGCCTGAATGCTTGTATAGAACTTTGACGTATTAGTCTACTTCTTTGGTTTTATCATGATAAATGGTTTACGTACGTGACTGAATGCCTTGTTTCTTGTTTACTTAGAAAGTACTTGATGTAAAGATTGTTTTGTTTCCTAGTGAGAAAGCATTTCACGTAAACAATCATCCAAAATATGGCAGCATTGATTATATTCCACTTCATAAGTGCTGTGTCATAGAATAATAAAATGAAAGAAAACAGTTGCTGACTCATATCATAACTGAGTTAACAATTATTGTTCCCTGAAATGATATCATAACAAGATATTGTGAATCTTATAGGATTTCTGATGTTTTTGAAATAAGTGATCTAAGAGTTGACCCTGGTTTTAGAATCATCACTAGCTTTTACAATAGAGGATGTCAAAGGAAACATCCATAAAACCGTCTTAAATTTGTTGCAACGTGTGTGTACTAGAATATGGATAACCCTGAGTTAGAAGGCCTGGAGCTGTTTTGCTGTAAACAGACTCTTTAACAGAATAACTGCAATTAAGGCTTATTGAACCAAGACATGATAATTACGCTGCAACTGATATGTTTCTCTTTTGTATAGTTGTTGGTTTTCGCGATAAAAGAAAATTTGCCACTGAAGACATTATACTTTTGATATCGTAATATTATGTAGTTTGATAAATGTTAATAGGATTATGTGGATGTATTTTTTTCTTTCTCAGTTACAGGTATGTATAGAATAATGGTGGTATTAGGTACACAGGGAACAATGGATGATGTATTACCATGAGTAATGAATATGGATTCTTTCCATAAAGACCTCAAAAATCCTCAATTTTTGTACTTATCACTTCACACCTAGAGACAGTGGATAGGTGTTAACAGACTTGAGTGTGGGATCCTGCTATATCCCCGGTATTCCCGTTTCATTTGTTGTCATAACATCAGGAAAATAGCCTTGTTTGTCGACTCTTAGAGGACTCATTGGATGGTTGGCTATTTTTCCATCCTAGTTTTTCGGATATGCATTGTGTATGGGGGAAGACGGTCACCTAACTACTGGGGACTCAGCGCCATCAAGCAAGATTACATGCTGTATCTAAGCTTACTTTTGGTACCGTGCAGACAGACTCTAAAAAGACTTACAGAAAGTTGCCAAATGAGAGGCAAAACAAAATGCAGCCATATATTTGCTTGGAGATTAGAGAAAATGGTCCCCTGCCATGAATGCAGAAATTTGACTGAAGGGTAGGATTTGATTAGACTCAAAAACTAGATCAAAGATGGTGAAATTACAGCATCAGTTTTCATCAAAATTGTAACGTTTTCTCCTTGCTAACTGTTTTTTTCAATGGTTTAAACCTGGTGATTCACCATTGGAAGGATAAATAATTTGCTGATCTACAACATTGTACTTTTTAGCACATATGTACTACTTGTTGAAGTACTGTGCATTTTATACATTTGTCACCCACCTTGGAAAACATTACTTCAAAAGGTGTGTCCTTCTTTTTGTTGATGGAAAAACAAACCTGTCTCTGTTCATTCAGCATGTTACGAATTTTTCCACACAAAGGATTCTCCTTTAGATTATTACGCTCCCTATAAGATAGACTAATCCCTCTCAAAAATTCCGATGCACATGCTGAAGCACTTTGGAATGTATTTTGTACTTTCGTCACCGACCTTAAAAAATATTGCTACAAAAGGTGTGTCCTATTTGGTAGTTTTCATACGGCATATTACAAATTTCCCCACACAAAGCATTATTCATTAGAAAATTCCGCTCGCTATGACATGGTATTTAGACTAATCTCTGTCAAAAATTCCGATGTCTTAGGGTTTTAAGGAAAATTACGTTTGTCCAATTATCTAGTTTCCCCCTTAATCCTGTGATCCATCTTGGTGAAATTAGGTCAGGTTTTCTGCTGGGGTTTGCTTCTGGTATTGAAAAGAAAGGCGAACTGAATGATCCTTAGTAATCCTCGCTTGCAGTCTATTGGGCTAATTGTCATGTATACTGTTGCATACTCTTACTCACCCCAAACAACCACATTCTAACATTATATATGCTTAACAAATTTGTACGGTGGCAAACATGTACCTTTTACAAAGCTGACTTTTTTTGGCCATCTTAGTTGAACTTCATTTTGAAAACTTTGGATATCAGGTGTATCACATCTGAATCTATGTTAGTTACCCATTATATGATAGCGATCAAGATACCTATATCACTACTTTTGCTTGGCTGACGTTCACTACGTTTTTATTCCTATTATTCTCTTTCTTTAAGGAACATTCAGAGATGAGGCAAGAAAAATCAGAAAGCAAAATCTACTTACAAATAAAAGCTTAGCAAACACAGAAAAAATTGGAATTTAGAACTACAGTCCTAAAAGTGACCAAAAACGATTTTTAACATTACCAGGCTTGGTCAAGTATGATGTTGTGTGTCTGTAACTACAACAGAGTTCTGTTCATATAGAACAGGCAGGGTCCAGACTGTTGACTGTGTCATGGCTAATTTCATTAGTAAGGGAGAGCTCTGAAAGAAAAGGGGTGGGGTGGGGGACTGGAATTGTAGATGATATACAGAACCAGAATAAAAAAATGTAATAAGAAAATAGCAAAAGTTAGTAATATAGAGATTTCTAAAACAAAAATGGCAAACAAAAAGGTTAACCAACAGTTATCTGCAACCCTTAATTGTCGTTTTATTTTCAAAGTCTATCAATAGATCAATTTTGTACAAGAGATGTTAGAGGCAAAAATGGTCCTTCAGAGCATAAATGGTTCATGTGTATCTTATAAGACAGTAACAATATCTACTTTTTTATTGCCAAATAGTTAGAAAAACTTCTTTCACACCCTCTGGGCTGATAAAGATGGTTGTACTTTTCTAAAATCACAAAAAAAAATTAAAAAGCTGTTCTAAAGAGATTCTCTATCCACTGTCCATCTAATCTAATCAAATGGAATGTCCCTTAAGCTGACCAATCGCAAATCTTTCTTTCAGGACTCTGTGGATATCAGCAACTTGTATCTGTCAATCAAATGATGCAGTTACAACAGACAAACATCCGAAAGGGCTTAGTACTTCCCTAGACAGGAATGTGGTAGGAATACTGTCAACACAGATTGGCATCTTAGCTGGCCTTGTCCTGAGCACACCATCTCACATGTACATCCTTCACTTATTTAATAAATAGCTAGGACACCTTGATACTAAAATTGTCAGTATAAACCGCATGTTATCTGCAGTAAGATGACATTATTGTCCCCATATTCAGTAATGGAACTTACTATAATTATCATTGATCATTCCAAGGCAGCTTACATATTGGTAACTACCTGTACAGTTAGATTAGTATCACCTCTACATAATGACCACCTGTGACCACTTTTTGGTCATCCCTTGGAAAATTTTCCCCATTTACACAAGCATTTAGAATCTTGTCTATGGTGACCACCTGTCCACATAGACCAGATTTTATTGGTCCCCTCACTCCCCTGAGTGGTCTTCTTGGGCACGCACATGAGTTTGACAGCTGTATGAGAAAGGCTCCTTAATGTTTCTTTGGTGTGTATCACTGGTCCTCTACAAAAACCACCTGTCTTTGAACTAAAAGGCCCTAATATATTTCCAAGTAAAACTAATTTGATAGGTGGTAATAGGGCATTCCTTACTACCAGGAAGACATGACTGGATGATAAATCTGTCAAAATATGTTTCTTTAGACACTGGACCGGTTTCCTGTGTCCTTTAGTTCACCTTTACGGTAATCCCCTGTGTGAAGACAGCGTGCAAAATAAGACCTTAACATTTACAGTCTTTGTGTATACCAGTCATTCACAGAACGTGCTATCATAGGCAAAAATGTAGGTCATATATCATTTCCACTACATTTGTTAAACTCAAAAGACCCCTTAATGATTAATTATTAAGGAGTCTTTAAGTTATAGAACTTCCAGAATATGATGTGTCAGAGTCTTAATCTACCCCATAAAAGGTAAGGTAAAGCGGTCGAACTGAGGACGAAGCATGACGCTTTTTCGTTAGTTAGCAGTGCAATGCGGCTTTGCTACGGCTCGCGTTTTTGGCCAAGCACACCGGGTCACCCCTACTCTTCTCGATAAGTGTGTTGGGTTCTTTTACGTACTTTTGAGAATCTACTTAACACTGTCTTCAGTTCGCACTAACTTAATTCACGACCAAGCGCTTTACCTGCATACTCAAGTTGCTACCAGTCTCTGTTATCACCAGCGCACTTCCACATGTTGTTTTTAACACAGAAAATCTCATCATCAAACAAACCATTGCTTGGAAACAAAGCAAATGTTCTGTCATTAGCCAGGGAACTATACCCAAACTACTGATAAAGGGATGTAAACCTGGGAGATAAAAAGTGATAATGTCCCACCAACAGCATAGTTTAAACATTAATTCGTCTCTCCTATCAATAAAAAGCTTTTGTCTTTACAAATTGAAACTTTCAAAGGAAGATGTGCATGGCAAAATTCTCAGTCATTCTCTTTTGGTAGAATGAGAGAAAAGTGTCTCTTCAAAGTAGAAAACAGGTGTCTGCCACTTTTCATGCCTACCAAGCTGGAACTTAGTAAGGAAACAGAATGTTAAAAACAAATCAAATTGGAGACAGCCTGAACCATTGGTAAATATCATACGGAAGGAAAATCCCTGATCACACAAACGTTGTGGACCATTTTTATGTCCCCGTGGCGACAGCCTCTCCTTCTCTTGGTGGGAAAATTTGCGCAGGGATTATGAGGCAACAAAGGAAGGCAATGTTTGGGGGTCGATCCATACAGGTGGAAGGTATGAAGGTCTGAGGTCTGTTTGAGGCCTGCAGTGACCGAATCTGAGGTTTTGTTCCAGCTGCTAATTTTAGCCTGAGCTTCCTGTTCCTGAGGGTGAAAGTGCAAGGGGATGATGGCCATGTTATCGTTACTTTCAAAATTCGAACTGAGAAATGAATAAAAAGTACAAACTCAACACAATATGGAAGATTCGAGGTATTCACAATTTTGCCAATTGCAGCAAAAGCATGACGAATTGAAAGAAATGAAGGCTTTTAAGTTGTTTTGGGGGTGAGGGACTTTTAATCGACATGGTTCATAAAAGAATGTGTTTACAAATGTTTCGCTTCAAACGAACTGACATATTTTTACATAGACCTATAAAAGGTATGGCTTTTTGTGGCCAACTGAGCACCTCTACTGAAACAAGCAAAAGCTTAGCTATCTCCTTCAAGATGAAAAAAATGCGACGTACCTAAGGAACGCTGCCTCACTAAGGCCCTTCTCGGCCACAGTACTGTACTTGTGGTCGACTAAATATTTACCTAGTTTGCAACAGGTCGATAATTCGCCTAATTACCTAACAACGGGGTTTAGGTGGGAGTCAGGGAAGGGGCCGCTACCGTGTACCGTCTGGGACATAAGGGACTAAACTGTCGAAAAAATGAAGTAAGGAAAAAAGAAGAAACCCCCTTTTCGCCGCATTTCAAAGATATTATATCTATATAACGTTATACACGTATGAAAAAGATTTGTTGCATACGTAAAATTGTTCCCTAGTCTAAATATGTCTGGACCGCACCCGAAGAAGTAATGCCGTATCTGCCTTTTCATAAGTCTTTTGTCAATACAACGCCCATGACGAGCGTATAACATTTCTTAAGCCAGGACATTTCACAAAATACACATACGTTTTATCAAAATACAGTTTTAAGATCAAATACTTGTATATCCGTTATAGGATCTTTTATGATAGCCATTAAACGAGTAACTATGAGAAAAATGTTAACAACGGAAAATCTAAAGAGAGAGGAGCTACGCACAAGTAACAGAGATCGATCGTTTGTTGTACTATGACCCTGTTATTCTTTGGATTCAAGTTATTCAATACCACCACCCACTTCGAAAATAACGCAGTGGTTACCCTACCCTCCACCCCACAACAATAAGCACTGTTTGGAGGGTAAAAACATACCGAAACGCGACACTCAAAAATACATCAACCAAGGATCGCTGTACCAAGCTTCGCCAGTCCCTGTGTCAGACTGGCCTGCAATATAGCCAAGTTATGCACACAATATGCCCGGTTTGTACACCTTGTTTGGCATCTTTTACGCAAACATGATAGCAGCAGAACTTCAGAGTGGGAAAATATTTGCAGAGCTTTAGCAACGGACATATCTTCTTTTGAGAAGCGGACGCAGTGGCGTATGTTTATCAAGCGAAGAAGTATGTGTAATAACTTAGTCTGTCAGCGAGTTCCATTAACAAAGACCCTCTCTAACGCTACTTACATTTTTTACACAACTGTAAAGAAAAAGATAAAGGGCAAACGTGGTGGGAAGAACTTTTAGGTCAGTTCCTGTTTGCAGTAGGTCTTATGTACCTGTTGAAAGAGAAAATTCTAACAGAACTGTGTACTTTAGCAGTCTTTTGGCACAGGGAAAGAATTGCAAGTACGCGACCCTGGCTAGCCTTTTTGAACCCCCTTCCGCTTAAGCGCTTGAATCAAGTGTGTTTCCCATCTTTGAAAACACCAGCTTCTTGCCAGGATATAGAAAGACATAGGATCACAAGCGAGTTTTCATCAATTTCATCTTTTACTCCTACGTGGTGGTTTTTTTCCCACAAAATTACCACAAAAGGAAAATGTATGTCAAGTTTTTAAAGTAGTGTTTTCAAAGTTATGAGAGAACTTTTGTTTTCCCCTTTCTTGTCCAAATGTCGACATGACTGACTTCTCCATGTGGGTTTAATGAAGCCGTGAACATACTTCTGTTCCAAAGGCAAAGAAAAGAAGGGTTACGGGGGTTGCATTTTGGTGCATGTGTCCGTGAACAGAGAACAAAGGACGACCCAAACAAAATCCATCACTCGGTTTCTCCGACCCATCTCGGGTTTCAAATTTTGTTTGTAGTGTCAATTTCACCCTACTTTGCTCTAGGAGGTCGGCAAAGAAAACCGGTAGCACTCGGAAAAAAAGGGCAAAATAAAGTGGAATGTTTAAAATTAGCGTTAGGTCCGATAGGTATAATTATGTTAAACAACAAGAAGAAAAATTTGTTACATAGTGGAGATGAATTGGGTTGCCTTTTGAATCCGTTAATCGGTACAAGTAAGAAAATGGCCAACCAAAATCCAAAACTACAGATAATGGATACGAATGTAACTGCATATAAAACCTGGATGTAATTAGAAAATACTTGTAGCTACTTTTATTATGTATCGTTTATTAAAATGTCCTACACGTGAGAACTTGTCGGAAGTAACATTTGTTGTATTACGCTAGTATATGTGACGTTCAATGCGCATTATTCATATTTTAACTAAATATACTCGAATCTTAGGTGACGTTATTTCTATTATAATAAATGTTATATAACTTTTCGGACTTTCTATATGAAAAATACGTCAGTACTGATGTCGAAAAAACACAAAAACATCATGGCAAAGCTGTATCCGATCCAACCATCACTCCATACAGCTGAAATGGCTAGAAAAGGTTGTACCGAAATCATAGGACAACTTCAGCGCCATAAAGATTTATCCGACATACCACACACGGTCTTCCTGGTATTTGACCGTCCTGTCTGTATGCATTGTTTCATAATTCTAGTATAATTGAATGTACTGTGTGCGTCGTTGAAAACAATACTGCACGACTTGAGTTGTGCCTGATCCAGCCATCGCGACATACCACTGGGACGGCTAGAAAAAACAGTTGTGCCGACAACATCCATGTTCTTGCATGTACCAAGCTCAAAGCCATGAAGATTAATGTGACTTACCCCCAAAGGACACGGTCTTCCTGGTTTTCGTGATGGTGGGAGTGAAGTCCATAGTGGTGCTCAGGTCCGACTGAGACAGGCTGGAATTCGTCTTCCCTACACGGAGAAATCCCAAACGTAAATATGTCAGAACTTCTGAATAGAGACGTCCCGAAATCAATTCCTTAAGTGTTCTTGACACGAAAAGTACCGGCTGGAAACTGTCTAGTGGGAGTTTTAAGAAAATGTACAACAGATTGTTATGGTCTGTTTTGGAGGAAGAGTGCGTAGGAACGCAGCTAGACATTTCTGCCGGAAATCCTTGGCGTCTAGTTACCCTGCGGTAAGAGTTCTTCCGAACTTGACGCGTGTTTGAAGTATGTAGATATGCAAAGAACGAGGAGTTTCCACTTTAAAACACCGTCTGGGCAAGTGGATTACATTAATGACCATCTGTACGGAAAACATCATACATAGTTGTCATAGTTCAGCGTGCGACGGATCTAATGAATATAACTTTAATAATTTCTTAAGCTATTCCTTAAGTCTTTTTTGTTGCAATGTTTACCAATCTGATAATCAGTTAAGTTTACTTTGCAATTTTTATGCTGTGTTGCTGTTTGTTTGCCAAAACATGTATCAAATTTAGAGGCTCCATAATATTTTTTTCAACTAGATGTACTACAGACAGTATCTTAAGTGTCACCATGAAGTGGATTTCATACTGAACGATATCGGAATATAGACAGTCATATAAGTAAGTGTACAGTCTTAGACTTGAAAGGTACACCAAACTTGTAACATAGTGACCTTAAACTCGAATCTTAGGTGACAAGCCCACTGACCGACTCACATTTCCCACAAGACCATACCCAAGACAAGTCTCAAGTTCACGTTTGTTTTCTTTACCAGGCGTTTTTGGCACAGGTCACGTCCAAACGCGCCGGGTAGGCGGTAAGGTAAATAAACACACTCAGCACTCAAACAATGCTGTTTGGTACATTTTCCACATTTTTCCTTCGTATTTACAGATCCAAACGGAAGATTGTCATGTATAACAAAATGTTATAATGGCTTGTCTAAAAATTAACTCCTTTATATAAACAAATACCATTCTACGACAGGTGTATCTGGAAGTCTTTCAACTGTTTTTAGACAAGGGCAAAGTTACGGACATGCCAGGTTCTTTTCATGTTGTAGTATCCAATATTAGCTGTGGTTTTGTACCAAAATAAACTAAGGTTAGACAATACGTTACAAAGGGTTAGACTGCAGTAGATTTGACTAAAAGCAAACGAAATGGTCATTTCGACTGTTAATGATTGATTCAGCGTTCTTAGAGCTTCAAACATTTACATTGGCTTCGAAATGATGCAATAGGTTATAAATTTACTGTATACTGTACACTTGTTACATACATGTATAGTATGTATGCATATACAATGCGAACTTCGCCGCAATAGATATCACAAATTAACTCATACAAATGTCGTGAGTCTTTTAATCAGTCGTCTTATCAAAATGATAAAGATGATAATAGCATTTCGTGAGCAATCAAAATGAACAACTGATTTCGTTATTCATTTTTGCGCCGCCGTGAACGAAATGGAAAAGCAGATTTCAACAGAATGTCATAAGCGGTCGCGCCATACAGTCTAAATGCATGTAGTACAAAAAGACCCAGATGTCAGTGTTAAAAGAGTCAATGTATCTTACATATACATATATTCATACATACATAGTCATACTCAATTATGTTGGAGCATTCACAAAGCTTAGTCTCAGTATTCTCTGTTATACATCATTTTGATCAAGTCTTTCAATTCAGACAGGTTTCCGACTAGATACGGTTCTTTTATGTCAAGTATGGACGACCTCAGTGTATCTTATCCCTTTGTTGTCTATCGTTTTGTCTGATGTTCGTTTATTGGGGGCGGATTTCTGACCTGTGGTCTACAAGGCCACAACAGGTACGACATACTGGGGGAAGGCGTCTGGAACAAACGTGGCGCCGCAGGTGATAGAACATTCCCTCACATTCCGACATGTACACACTGACGGAACGGTCTCTAAACCACAGACTCTTATCACCAACAACCTCTCAAATGTTAAGTCGCTGTTATTTCAGATTGAGTTATTTGACTATCTCTTGTAATCTATGATTCAAAATAGGGTAGTATTTTTCTAATATAGTGAAAGGTTATGATGCACACGAGTGACACAGTCGGTGAAGTGTGCGTAACGCCCAGTAAACCACAGCTCACAGGGATCTTTTGTCGTGGCCTGTATGTCTGTGCAGTTCTTAAAGGACACTGAAAAGCCCTTCATTAACTACTCATGAAAAGAACCTTAATTAAGGCGCTAATTGGCGTTAGAGTAAAGCCAACGCGGAAGACTGCCTGTGAGATCTAGATATCAGCTTTTGTACAGGTTTCCAAATCGTGCACACGAGGAATTTAGAGGTGATGTCAAAAGATGAAAGCATAATGACAGCGAGACTAGACATCATTTTTTCTGTACTTAAAAACATAAACATTCAACTATGTCTTTGTAGTCTTCAAGAAAGTGCTCTTTCAGTCGAACACGCCCACTGTTTAGCATCTTAACATTGCTAACCTGTATTGTCAAATTGCTGTAGATCCGTAATGCCATAAGAGGCGGTCTCCAAAAAACAATACAAAGGTTTTACAATTTAGCAGACGGCATCTACCTTGACATTAGACTGACGGCCGCCAAATTTGCTTGAGATAAAAAAGAAAGGAATTAAAAGAAAATCTGGGCGTAATACACCAAAAAGAGTGTTCACTACAGTGTTTAGTTGACATAATTTGTGAGACACTGTCTAACGTCGGTCGCCTCAAAAACGACCCAAGTTTTACGTTATGTGTAATGTTGAAAAAAAAAGAGAAGATATCTTGCTTGCTTCGTAGTTGAAATTGCACAGACACTAGCATTAATTTTGACTGGCAAATGTACCGGAAACGTTAAAACACAATAATAATAGGCTTGTCTATTTTGAGTTGAGGTTTGCTTGGAGAGGAACACACTACTAAAAGAAATCATAAAATAAACTCCCAATCGTTTGACCCACTACCTATTGTGATAGAACAACTGAAAAGGAGTGGTAAAATGCGGGAGTGTGTTTAATCAAGTGTTATGACTCTGTTTTTACCTGAGACGGGCCCCAGTCACACTAATTGTACCTGACAGGTTAACGTGACGTAAGTAGCTCCCAACACACCTGGGTTCAATCAGCTGGCTGCTAAGTAAGATTTATGTGGTCAGATTCTGGTTGATTGGATACTTGTGGTAAGGAGGGGGGGGGGGGCACTTTCTAGTGACGTTGTATTTCACTTCTTCTACCTACAAGAGTGTTATGTTGATACTTTCGCCGGTATGACCGTAGTGTAAAAGATTCTTTAGTCACGTTTTTAAAAATTCAGAAGTAGATGTGGGTAATGACATTGCTAAAACACAGTTTTACACGAATGACAGATTTTTTTAGAAGTAGGGTCAGATGTGCGTTTACAAATATTATTGATCTAAAATGATGTTAACCACTGCAATATGAAAATAAACCTCACATATGCACAAATCTAGTACCTGATTCCTTTCAACACATTTGTTTTTAGTGTTAGCACATTGTGTTGTTATAGGGTTATACTTGTGTTGGAACACGTACTAAACATTTACAAGTTTTTTTTGCACTGTCCTCGTATTTGTGGTATGTGAGCACGTCGTTATCCAAGTGTCCGTGTCTAGGCTACGGCAAGGCTTGGCATGTTTGCATGTAATACAGTAATAACCACAAACATCACGTAATCCTGATATTTACCCACCAGTCTGATAACGTATGTCAGCAAATACCACACAGCTAAATTTAAAGTAAGAAACGTCTAGAACAAAAACGCCGAAAAGTGTCGTGCACTCAGATATTTTGAGTCCGAAAAAGAGCACACGATTAAAGTACGAAGTCTACCCGCTCACTCATTCGTGACACGGCTAGTGCCAAAGTGTAGACACAACAAACCTCAATGGCGAAATATTCGCCGCCTTCTGCCGCCAAGTATTTTGCTAGAAACACTCGGCTCAGCGATCACATTGTACCTCTGTAGCACCACTATAACATGAAGGCATCACTGGTATGATAATTGTGTGGATTCTTAAGCGTTGACACAACAATACAATCCTTTAGGCACATTTATATGTTATGAATGACACAGAACTCCAATCAGAACTTATTTTGTTTGCTTTGCAGTACTGTTATGGCCAGAACGTTTATTCTAGTTTTGATCAGTAAAAGCAACAGAACAAATGAAAAATAAGGGATCTCATAGAACGTAAATGTTAGGAAGTGTAAAACCCCTATGGAAACACCCAGCATAAACATAGGGGTGTCGGGCGTAACTTACACCATAACATGTAAACTTTTAAGCTTCCCATCCGGTATTAGCATATAAGGTCCTGAGAAACTGCTAATCCGTTTTCCCAGTGAAAACAGAAGAGTTTTGTCCAAGCAAATATTTCGCCTGTGTGTCAGAAACGCAAGATGAAGTCACGAAAGTTTTTTTGCATAAGTCTATTTGTTACAGCTTTTAAGATTATGTAAAATAGCTTGTCTTTATATAGATTTAGCTGTTTAACATCTCTTCAGTGACTTGTTTCAATCTCGACTAATTAGAATAATTGGTATGTAATGGTTAATCTACAAATATTTGTATACATTTCACTTAACAGTTTGTGGTGTTGTGGATAGATGAACATTTTTGACACACGACAACCTCTCGTCACTTCATCGGATATATACGGGCGAATAACGTGCTAGGTTTTACTTTGGCAACACTATATTAGATCCTTACGAATACAAAAACACATCAGACATCTTTAGAAGTATTAGCTTGTTCTGTCAGTTGTTAAAAAGCATGGCGGAATAATCCCAAGGGGACACGCTGTGTTGAACTATTGCCCTTTTAGCCATGTCTAACACCTGGTTACGGCGATACCTATAAAGCAAATGGCCCCAGAATTAGAAGTGAACAACGGAGTGACCTAAATAAAACTTCTCAGCTCGCCAGACTTACCTGTGCTTTCAGTATCGTGGTGTTTACCGTTGTGAGCGCCCATTTTGGATCACTATCGCAGTCGGTCAACAGTGTGCACTTCACCGAATGGCTTATCTAGCGACCACTGCTGGTGCCCAAGAGTCTTGTCATGTCTGCTAGCCCCTTGAAAACTCCAATCTGTCACACAGGTTACTACCCAAAAATGCTTTCCAGCTGCAGCGAGTGCGTGTGGTCGTCAGAGAAACGTGCAAATTTATCCTGAAGTGCGTACTTTGGGGGGAGTATATAACCCGCAAGGTATACCGTAGTTCACCCAACGCGAGCTGCGTCCACCATCTTTTTTCAGACGATATTTGTCGGCTGACGTATGTTTGGTCACAGTCGCCAGGAGGTCGTCCGAGTTTGCCCCCGATAATCCTCCGGTAATCTGTCAGGTTGGCTGTCGGGACCACCTGTTGTAAGCACACAAGTGTTTCCTACCACAAACTGCTCCCTACAAATATCGTAGAGGGAAAACGGGAAAGCGTTAGAAATCCGCGCTTGTTGTCGTCGGGGCGTCTCACAGGTGGGACAAGCTCAACACGTCCGTTCCCCTCTCGACGTTGTTTGAACTACACCCACTCCAGAGTCCGTTGATCTTTGAAGAAACAAACTTTCTTGAAGGGTCCAGGCACTCCTTCCAGCTTTTGACAGACCTGCAAACTTGCTCACGCTGTTAGACTCACTCCCTTACGTCACACGAGCCCAACCTTAAGGTGGACCGAACACGGTAAGCTCACAAGGCACGTGTGGTTGCTAGTCAAAGGCTCGGCGACCGTGTGCTCGCTAACACCTTTGTCCTGTGTCTCTGTCTTTTCCATACAGACAGAAACCGTAGGTGAAGTGCGCCTATCCACCTGTAGTACCTTCAATGTTAGAGAAACATAAACAGATGTATTCCGCTCGCAAAATCTATGCACAGTCACTGCATAGTCGAAGCAAAGCCCGTGTATAGTAGGTTTCCGCACGCCTTTCCTCTGTGGACCTACCCGTTCAAGGTGCTCAAATACCAGAGAACATCCCTCAGGCAGTTGATGTAAACAGACAGGTCGCTGGCATAAGAACAGGCCTAGACACGAAGGCAGCCTTGACGGAACGGCCTAGACGTTAGCTACCGTTCTTCTTTACTGTGAAGTCAAACTAGAGACCTGTACGGAAATTGGAGATTCCCTCTTCAGTGCTCGGGAGCTCAGGTAGGGTAGGGTTACTATTGTATGTATTGTGTTGGGCTCTGCCAATTAGGAACTCATTATTTGTGAATGGAACCCAAGCGGGCGTCGCCATTGGCCCACGGCGCACTCAATTCAGTTTGTGGGTCGTTCTATTTGTGTTTATGACTAGTGTTGTCGCCTCGTTTGTTGAAGGTATACATGCATACCACGAGGGTGTAGTGTTTACACTGTAATTATATATTCACAATATTTCTCGAGCGTTATTTAAGGCAGGTGTAGTCTTTGTGCAAATGCATTTCGAGGGCAGAGCTAACCATGATCGTACAGGTATTTATAAGTGAGGTTTACGTGTAAGATTAGAACGGTCCATACATGTACTTTGTAGACGGTTACACTTTTTTAACGTTTACGCAAACATGGATGTGACAATTAAGAAATAGCCAACAAATATTTCTGTGTCTGGATGTTCAATGAAACATCAAGTTACAGCATAAGTTATTTGGGGAGGGAGCATGTAAAAGCAATGTAGGTGCTTCATATTTAGTGCATACTGTTATGCAATGTTGAAATGATCAAGGTTGAATGTAGCTTCAGCAAGGAAATAAAATGTATTTCCAAACTAGTTGTATTGATTTGCCTTGGCCGCCATCACCACTCATACGAAACCTAAATATGTACACCCATGTACGAAAACACTCGGACACCGCGCCATGTGTGACGATATGGGCTGTTTGCCCCGTATTTACATAGTGATCAGGAGAGACGAGAACTGAATTTGAACTGACTCTGTTAGAATGCTTGTCACGATTTCTGACGCAAAGAAAACCCCAAACAAAGTGTGTTTTTTTTCGTAGTAGCTCTCTTTCTGAGTACAGTATCATAATCTGTTAAAACACTATGCTTCACCTCGGTGAAAGATAACAAAAGAAGAGAATTGCTCCTGCGTGGTTTTAGAGAACTTTTGGTAAGTTAACATCCGCAAAAGAACGCTGCTTTTTGCGGTTACACATTTAGCGAGAGAAATGATAATGATGGCAATTTTTCTCACCAACGGAAAATTGATTTGAGCTTTGCAGGTCGACATTGGTAGAGGTGAAAATAGATGACACATCTAATAGTGATTTATCAGAAAACGTATCTACATTCCTTGTTCCTCCTCACAACGATTTCGTCTAAATGTATAACAGTGATAAGATTTTTCTTCGTGTTTAATTTTGGGGGAAAGTATTGTTTGCATTTAAGTTATCAAGACACTAAAACCGTTTAAACTGGCGCTTGGCAAATTCTTTGCCTTTGCCAAGTCATTCTCCCGCCTTGAGAGTGGCCGTTTCAACGAGTCTATTCGCATCCATCCAAGTGACACAAAACAAGTTATCTACTTCGCGATTGTGGTGCTACTGTTACTCCATTCCGTGAGCAGGTGTTCGTCCCACAACAATGTCGGGCGGTCCTCAACTTGATTACCGGCGGGCCTCCTGCGGCGAGCAGGGGTCACTTGGAGCCAAAGAACGGGACCGGGTGCCTTTCACGCGGGGACCTTTGTGTGGAGTGGTCCTTCTGTCATCTACGTGAAAACATGACGACTCTTGGCTGGCGGGCGAGCATTGTGAAGAAAGTGTAATAGTAGACGCATAGTGATAGGAAAGTGGTGGTCATTTTACAAACAATGAAACAAGGTATACAAGACAAGGAAGTCCGTTTTGTAGATTTTTCAATAAATTGAAAAAGGGAACTAATAATAAAACAGATACAATCCACACATTTACGTATTTTGAGCCACTTCCTATAATGTGAAAAAAAGGGCTTTGAAAGTAGTACATGCATTTTTTTTTCCCAAATGAGTTTTGAAAAACATCACACCAGTCACAGATTGAGAATGTCACGTTCTGTTGGTCGGGATCCGTGAGCTATTGACTGCGATCATATGTTGCAGTAGTGCCAAGACCTGACATTATAATACAGGAACGCCTCCTGTTGAGCTTTCTGAAAACTGCAGTGTACTCTCTTGGTCTATTTGATTTGAACGGTATCATACAGCCAACGGTGTCTGATGTGTCTTTTAAAAAATAAATGTTCTCATCAAGTATTCTGCTTGAACAGTATTTTAACCATTGCTCATGATCAATGCTGTGGACATCGACTGTCTTTACCAATATTTGTCCTTTCTTTCAAGAACTGCACCACAAAAAGACTAGCAAATCATATATGTTTGGCATTATTCCAGTACTACTTATTTTGCAACATTATTGTCATTATCTTTGTGTCTTAGCATATGTTAGCCATTGATATACAGGCAATTAAAAGAACAATGCTTGAGAAAAAATCATCGTACAACTAATAAGCAGTAATTATTTATTGCACAGAACAGAACTTACTATATAATTACCATCGCCAAATCTCACAACAGCAAACTGTTGGTATATCATACAAAATAGAATCCCTCACAATTTCGCATTGGCTGTTTTCCTAAACATTTGGAGAAGGCAAAAAATTCTGCTGATCATAAAAAATAACTTTGGCATCAGTTTCCAGTGCAACTACTAACATAAACAATACTGTTGAGCCTTTTGTCAATATTCAATTTTCAATATCATTTCTTTAGCAGGATTTTTTGCTCACCACCCACTAAGAAAACATGCTCAATGCTTCTATAGTAGCCTGACTAAATTGCGCCAGCCCGACGGATACCGCCTCGGCCGGAGGGGGTCATTAACCTCCGCCAGTGAGAGCTTGTGTAAACACAGGCTGCCTCTTTAGTAGTCTCAGATTTTTCTCACTACTGGTACCAGTACTTTGAGCTATGAAAGACATTGATGAATGTTTCAACACATTCTTTTAATCCAAAATATCTTAATTGCTTTTTTTAATCTATGGCAAGCATGCGTGCAGCATCTTTTCTGAATTAGAGCAATGGAAGGAACTATATTTACCGTACTTTCTACCAAATGAATTGGGAATTCTTTCTGTAAGTGTTAAAGTTAAACAAAAAGTAAATTAACAGAGTGCACTGCACTCTAACCTCTAAACAGAACATTTTGAATAAAACATTTTTCAATATCTCTGGGTCTATAGATTTCTGGTATGGGTTACATTGATAGTGAACACATTTTCAGCAATACTATCAAACCAATGGCACATTCTGACTGTAAGACGTTCCTCCTATGAAGACTTTACAAAATTTTTCAAATACGGAATGGTGATTTGTTACTTCACCATCTAATAACGTCTTTCATACATGTATATTTCATCTTTTGACAATCAAAACCTGCACAATACCTTTTCCAGTGTTCAAAAGAGTTAGCTAGTCAAATACAACTACCTATAATTAAGTAATGTACCAGCCAGAAGTTTTTTTAATTTCAATTCACTCAAATGTCCAGGGGTATATCAAGAATCCTATTTTCCCCACAAGATCATGAACTCAAAATATTGTAATACCTTAAATTTCAATAGATGTCTTTTAACCAAATTTCCACATAGATAGCTGTTTCTTTTGCAGCTTCTGTTGCTATGTACAAGGCTTAAGCTAAACATAGGATGTTTGCTGTATTGCTGTGATGTCTGTTGTTACTGGTTCTTGTCTACATGTCCTGCAAAAGAGACAAAGATGCTGTCATCATATGTACTTAAAAGTTTGGCATTTTAGATGAAAACATTCTGAGAAAGGACACGCTAGGAAACAACCTTTTTTTTTACTTTTTTCATTATAATTTCTCGTTACATTACTTGTGATTTTCATATTTCTTTTGCTTTGATTCAGTGCACACTCTACCCATCTAGTATTTTCTTTTTTCAATTTTTTGTCAGATTTCAAATTTCTCTTTACTCACAAAAGAAACTTTCTGACTTCCCCAAACATTTACAGAAGTTGAAAAAAGAGGAATTAGACTATTACTCATGACTTGAATGTGGAAGCTTGCATAGCTTTAACATTTACAGAAATGTTTTTAGATGTTCGTAGAGAAACTACAGCTAAAGAGTGACCTTAGGATGACCTACATGGATGGCGACTGTTGGATGAACGGTCAGCTGTAGGTCCACACCAAACATGGCTTCCCAGGGTTCCTTGACCGCAGAAACTAGGGCTTCCGTCGACTCGGGTGTCTCGGTCAACAGATGCCAGCTGGACTCCTCTGATGTGTCCTGAAAGGGGAGGGGCTTAATTATTGACATGTCCTGAAAGGGGAGGGGCTTAATGATTGACATGTCATGAAAGGGGAGGGACTTGATGATTGACATGCCCTGAAAGGGGAGGGACTTAATGATTGACATGTCCTCAAAGGGGAGGGGCTTAATGATTGACATGTCATGAAAGGGGAGGGGCTTACTGATTGACATGTCCCAAAAGGGGAAGGGCTTAATGATTGACATGTCATGAAAGGGGAGGGACTTACTGCTTGACATGTCCCAAAAGGCGAAGGGCTTTAGATAATGATTGGCATGTCACAGAAGGGGAGGGGCTTAATGATTGACATGTCCTGAAAGGGGAGGGGCTTACTGATTTACATGTCCCAAAAGGGGAAGGGCTTTAGTTAATGATTGACATGTCACAGAAGGGGAGGGGCTTAATGATTGACATGTCCCTGACACAGCTTTCCTGACATCTGGGTGGTCAGTCCATGTTAACTTCATTACCCACAAACCAAATGATACTGAATTTTTCAATATCTTTTTGATTCCTGATTAGAAATATTTCTGCAAAATTTGCATTTCCTAGTGTTAAATATCAGACTATTGGGTATAATGGCATATACAACATGGTGATACACAAAGGCACCGTACCTCATTGAGAAAGTCCAGGGACAGGTTACATGGAGCATCTTCATACACGTTCTGAGGATAAGACATTAAAGCTTCAGTTATACAAAATATAGCATACAAAAACATAGATATCATAAATAAGACAGTGAGTTGAAAACTCGACTATATTTAACAAAATGCATTTTTCAACGTCTACTGCTGCCAATGAATGTGTCAGGCTTCAATGTTGATAGCTGACAACTCTGCTGTTCATCTATTCTACTGTAACAGTGTGGTTCAAGCGCCACTTACTGACCAGTCAAACTGGTACGGACCTTTTAGCCTAGTGGTTAGTGCGTTGGGTTTGCGCGCTGGCTGGCCCGGGTTCGATCCCCGGGAGCCAGGTGACTGTACTACTTGCCTCATGCGTTTCACAATGTGCAAGTAACATGCTGACAAATCATGATATTTCAGATCGTGAGTTAATTTTTTTTGCATACCACATTGGTGATGTTGCTGACTTTCTGCCCCTCCCTCAGGGCAAACTGTGTCCCCATGACGGAAGCAGACAGGGCGGGCTGTAACCGTGGCAACGGCCACTGGTGATTGACATCTGTCACACAGATCTCCGTAGTGGTGACGACCACAGCAATGGGCAGGGGCTCCTTTCCTACAGAACATGAAAAACAACATTCATCCAATTGAACTTTGAATCTAAATATTTTGCATGCATGCATGCACGAGTGCATATTTGAGGGTGGTTGAGCCTTACACAAGTGTAACAGTGGGGATCAACTTCCACTAACTGACCAGTCTAACTGGTCTGGACCTTTCAGCCTAGTGGTTAGCGCGTTGATTTCCCAAGCCGTGCGGATCGGGATTGGCGCGGGTTCTAATCCCAGGACTGTAAAAACCCAAAAGGGCGAGTATGCCGCTCCCGGGATTCGAACTCACACCGATCCCAATCCGCATGGCTTGGGAATTCAACGCGCTAACCACTAGGCTAAGAGGTCCGGACCAGTTAGACTGGTCAGTTAGTGGAGGTTGATCTCCACTGTTACACAAGCTCTACTATCCTAGGATCATGCTAGATTTCATTTGATTATCTTTGGTTTCGTAAAAAAAAAGGATACAGTCAAACCTGTACAAGTGACCACCTCTAAATAAGGACCACCTGGCCATTCATATACAGTCAAACTCAAACCTGTACAAGTGACCACCTCTAAATAAGGACCACCTGGCCATTGATATACAGTCAAACTTAAACCTGTACAAGTGACCACCTCTAAATAAGGACCACCTGGCCATTGATATACAGTCAAACTCAAACCTGTACAAGTGACCACCTCTACATATGGACCATCTGGCCATTGATATACAGTCAAACTCAAACCTGTACAAGTGACCACCTCTAAATAAGGACCACCTGGCCAATGTGACCACTTTTTGTGGTACCATAAGATAATTTTTCCATTGACACAAGCATTAAGAATCCTGTCTATCAGTGACCACCTGTCCAAATAGACCAGATATATTGGCCCTCTGAGTGGTCTTCTTGGGCAGTTTTGACTGTGAGTGCGTGAAGAAATGAGTGAATGAATGAATGAATGAATGAATGAAAAAAGATGGCAGCCAGTTGTACCTTTTGTGCCTGCATCTGTGTTAAGGTAGGCCAGCAGGTACATGGTGATGTCAGTGTCCACCTCAGGTGAGCTCTCCTCACCTGCCTTCAACACCTGTGACCTACAGGTGACACACAACAGGTTTAGTTCTGATCAGTAAACTATGTATAAAAGAGAGCTCAACAGTGTTTGAGTTTCAGTGATCTCTTATGTATATATTTTGTTTTCTTCAATTATTTATTGATATGATTTCACATTGATATGCAAATTCAAATCCTGATTTCTATTTTGATCTTATTTCATTATGTTCCTTTATCAGTGCATTATGTCAAGGTATTCATTTGGCTTATGTTATTATGTTTATGTTATCTAGTTATTTTATGTTATCTAATTTTATGTAACAAATTTGTTTCGGTTTTCCCCCCAGGGCTCTTTGAAAACCGCCTGCTGGCGATAAGATTTCCCCTGGTGAAATAAAAATAAGCAAAGAAACAAACAAACAATGGCAATGGCTCATTGATATCATAACAAAAAATACAGTTATCATACAAACATATACCATCAGCAATTAAAGGTTACTAAAGAAACTCCAAAAGCTAAGGCAGCTCGCCATGCAAGAAAAATTGGGAAAAAATTTAGAAGAAAGACTGAATGCAGTTGTAGGATGTTTTAATGACTATAGATGCCAGAAAAACTATGATGGTGTAAAGAACTGCTGCATACATCATGTACATAGTGGTGCGTACCTAAACCCGAGTTTAGGTTTAGGTTTGGACTCGAGTGCAGAGGTTTAGGTTCAGGTTCGGACTTGAAAGTCCGGACTTGAACCAATGGAATATGTGTGCTACGAATATTTGTTTTCCTTTTTCATGTAAAATTGCATATTGGCATATATTTTACATGCAATTTGAAAACTATAATATGCGGAATTATATACAGTCAGTAATTAATGCAGAAGTTCAGTTATAAACACAAAACAGCAATGTTTTCATATTTTTCCAGTGCAAATTTCACGATCTAAGGAAGCTTTGAGATGGTTTAAATAAAAAAGGAGTGTAAAAGTGAGAGATTTTTTTTTCAAGTCCGGACTTGTTTCCAGATGTTTAGTTTTTTTTTTACTTGAACCTAAAGGTTAGGAACAGGTCCGGAACAGGTCCGGGGTTTAGGTACGCACCACTACATGTACATATTGAACCATTTCACATGTATGATAGCATGCAATCATGTGAAGAGGAAAGATAAAGAAGTTTTGAGATCATGCCCGCTAACCTGATGTTGTCGTGCGTGTCCACATTGTTCTTGGTGATCCCCTTCAGCTGACTGTTGGAACTGATAGTCGAATGACGAACTAGGTCTGAAAACAACAAAACATTTATTACCATTAATCACATAAGAATACTTTCATAAGTGCTACATGAAGCAAAATGTAATACATATATGTTCACTACATGTCATCAATCTTTAAAAGGTCTATGAAAGATGTGTGGACTGGGTTGAAAGAAAAGTTGCAACTTAAGAATCTGTTGTACCAAAAGCTGTAGCTTAGAAGACACTTTCTTTCAATCTCGAATCCACGGACATCCTAAATCGTGAAGAACGCTGGTTCGAACGGGGTATTAGAGAAGCAATATATGAGAGGATGTACAACCCCGCCCTCAACAGGAAAGGGGGTCTACGCGTTCAACTTTCAGGCACCTGGGATAATGCACTGCCCACCACCCCCCACCCCCGGACAAGCAACATTTAGTTACTGTACTAGAACAACAGTAGCTAATTGAACTATTGGCATAAACTTTGTCTTGAATTAATCTTCTTTTTAAAGACTACTTCAAGACATCCTAAATTGTCTTTACCTCATTAACATATCTATTCAGAGTTTTGGTATAAAACCTGGTTTTCTCAGTCCTATCGTTAGTCACTGACGAAAGACAGTGGATACTGTCTGAAACGTCTGACTGTTTCAAAATCTTATCCAGTTGCTTGAGTAATTATTTTTGGCGTACTTTCTTTCATTAATTTCATTTTCTTTTGGTAAAAAGTCAAGGAATCAATCTTCCAAGAGTGAAACAAATATGACAGATGTCACTTACCAGTAAAGACCCTGAGAAATCTCCGACAACGCTCACTATCCCTCACCAGGAAGGTGTAGCAGCCGCCATGTCCAGAAAACTCCAGTCTGAAACTTTGGCTTCCAAGACCTATGTCTATGTAATGGAGCTCTGTGATTGGGTGATGGGCCAGTTTCTGCAGCCAATCAGATGGCACCTCACTGTAAAAGTTGTAGAAAGGGTTACCTCATTGGTCAACAGTTGCCAATCAGACTTCAGTTGCCTGTGCACAGTGATTGGTTAGGGGCACAACCAATTACAAAGTATCTTATCAAATGAAAGCTAAAACTTTTCAAAACATGTTTTTCTAGTAGAACAATTTCTCCAAAGAAGCATTCAAAATTCATTCAGATAAGACGAAACTGCCAATCTCAAGATGAAAAATTCCTAAACCAAGGAAAACAGAAAACTGACCTTTCGGGCCCTGTGACCTTGAGTACATGGACACTTTTATTGGACGACACCAGAACTGCAGGCCTCTCTTGGGGTTTCCCATATTGCACCACAGGGGCCTGCAAAGGAGGAAACAGCTTTTTTCATAAATAAACTGAAGATTGCTGTGTAAAAAATACATTATAACACATTCAAGTGTGTGGAAATGATTTCCTTATCTAATTTTTACATTACTTTTAACCAACTTATAAAACTGCTACAAGAGTTAAGAGCACTTTTTAAAATTGATATTATGGTAGGTAATTTTAGCAGTTGGGAGGAAAGGGAGAAGTTTATTATGGCATTTAATTCTAATAGTGGGAACAAGTATTACTATGTCAAATGTTAGAGATCAAATATTTGAGATGATGAAATTCTACGGTTGACTAGTGACCATGAAAGTTGCTAAGATTAAGTTACTGTTAACAAATCATGATTTACAGTGTCATTCTAACCTTGATGAGACACTCAAATTCCTCCTCCTCCCCAAACACAGACATAGTTAGGAACAGTTTCATTCTATGGTCCACCAGTGTGAAGTCCTCTGTGTAAAACTTTATCCCAGTTTCCGACTCTTTCTTCGTTTCCCTTTTCCTAGAGGGATCCAGTTCCGAAAACAGCTTGTCAAATGACGCGTTCTTGGACGTAGTTGGTGCGGAAGAGCCCAGAAAATGGGTGCTGTAAATATCCACATTTTCCTCTTCCCCGTTTGTTGTTTTTCCATTCCTCAAAACAGTGTGAGAATCGGAAGTTGCCTTGTTGACGACATCTGTTTTTTCTACTTCAGACAAACTGATATCGACTGTGTCTGAACTGTCCCTCTCTTCTCCGTTTTCTGATATTGCACTTTGGTACATACTGGCCACCATACTTGTACATGTGCTCCCAGTGAGAGGACTTGTTGCCATTTCATTGGAGACTTCTTTACTATAGATGTCTGCAACGTCTTTTTGGTCACCAGCGGACTGCATGTTTGAAACCATTGATTCAAAAACTTCTGCCCTGTTTGTTTCGGTGGGGTTGTCAGTGTTTGGATCATCAGTGCACAGAACAGCGATCTCACTGTATACACTGTCCTGTCTCTTAGGCCTGACGGTCGTCTCTTCACTCTCTGTTTCCCCGTTTAAGATTGCGCCGTCTTCTTGAATGAGAGAGTCTGTTCTTTCCACATTCAGTTGGTGTACAATGCCTGTGGTGAAGTCTACAGTGGTATCTTCACTGACCACAGTGAAGCTATTGTTACGTTTCTGTAACAGTTTGTGGGAAGATGCAGTACTTTTTGGACTGGCGTCTCTGTTGTGTGTCACCTTTGCTGCAGGGGAAAGCCGTCCCTTTGAATCTTCAACTGAAAAGGTTGTCTTCGGTACAGCCCCTTTGTTGTGCATTGCTTCCAACACATTTGCATCCGTCTCTTGTTTTACGTGTGAGGCACTTTCTTGCACTGGAAGTTTCAAATTGTCTGACTTCTTTGATTTCTGGGTCTCCCCTATTTCCACAACTTTGGCTTTTGAGCTCTTCTTTGACTTTCCACTTCTTGACTTTCTCCTCGCTAGGACTGAATCGTTGGAGTCATCAAAATCGACACTTCTTTCAGATTTCTTTGGAGATGAATCTGAGACTTCCGTCACAGATGATTTGTTTTCCTGGGAGATTTTCAGATTTTGGGATAGATTTGCGACGGGTGTTTTTGCCCTGCTGACATCAACGATGGTGCCTTCACTTGTGGAAGAGCCTTGGAGACTTTCCGACGAGAGAAAGTCTTTGTTGGCGGACTTGTGTGGTGTGGTGGTGGGGGTGTTCTCTGAGGTTCCATAGTCAGATGAGTCCGGCTCTCCTTGTGGTGACTTCCTACATGTATAAGTGTAGTAGCATTAAGATTAGCAATACATACACTTGAAATACACATGTGTATACAAGTTTCAGCAAATACAATATTGTACATGTAATTAAAGGATACTGTAAAAAAGATGCATCAAATCAATGGTATCTTTATGAGTACAAATACATTAAAGCGGATTCTGCATCGTAACATCCGTAAAAACTAGGGTATTACTGTATTTTCGATCTCTGTAGTTCTTTGTCTGTTTATTTGTTTTTTTTTATTGTGCTATTCAGCTGTGATTTTACATTTTATTGTGAAATCAATAAAAAAAAATGAAAACTACATAAAAATTAAAATCATTACAATCATAATGCATTGTGACCCTTCTCTTACCTGTCATGTTTCCATGGCGATGACGTTGCTGCAGGTGACCCTCTGTCGAACGATGACAGGGATCCAACCACCGATGACCCTGACCTTGACCTTGTCCCCTCCTCTGTCCCACCAATGGGAACTGACGTACTATACATTGACTTGGACCCAGGCACAGAAGAGCTCAATGCTGGTTGGCTCTCGAGTTGGACAATCATGTTGCTTTGACACGACGGACAGATGATCACCTCCTCAACGCTGTCATCTTTTGTCAACACCGTTACCTTGGCTTGACCTTGACTGAATTTGCTGGAGCATTTAAGGCACTGGAAAATACAGGAGGAACTGGCTTTATATTTTTAGAAATCATTCCACAATCAAGAAGGATAGATAAATACCTTGTTCAAACTTAAAAGGTTTTGTAGTAAAATCATTAAAGTGGGAAAATCCTCACAGTAGTTACATGTGTACTGTATCTTTTTTTTTTTACATCTGTTTTTATTGATTTTTCATATAACCAACAGAAAACAACAGCCAACCATGTTGTTTTCTGTTGTACTACATCTTAACACTTTGCTATTCCCAGTGGCTTACTTCAAGTTATATGTACATGCAAACACAGTTACTGTAAATTGTGTGGTTTTAATTTCAATGCAGGGAGAAAATGGAGTGTTCGCTGTGGTTTTCTGTTCGCGTTTGAGACAATAGTAGATAAGGGGGTAGGAGGGAAAAAAAAGTTTGCAGTGGTTTTAAGTTCGCAGCAAAGAGCTTACCAAGAAAACCACGAACATGAAACCACCACAAACATTTCTACATTTACAGTAGTTAAATTTGTTAAATGGTACCCAAACATGTATCCTTGGCATTGTTGAGTTGAACATCAACTGTTGGTTTTCTGTTGTAAGGTAACTTACCTGATACTGCTTTGTGAGTTTTAGACTCTGATTGGTTTCCACGATGGGTTCCAACAAACCCAGCAGAACCTACAATACAGAAGACAAAATCTTACCCAACATTAAAGAAGTAGTACAATCGTGAATCTTACACCAAAATTGCTATCTAAGGCCATACCAATTCATTTCCTTGGTTTTTGGACATTTCGAAAGACATTTGAAAATATAACAAGCGGACATCATAACAGCAGAGCGCAGAGAGAAAAATTTGAATTTGACTGTATTGAAATTCACTTCTTAAGGCACCCAGAGCATTTAATGGTACTTGAAAACTGGAAATATTCTAGTTGCTGTAATCTTTATGAAATTGACATTTAATGGCACTGTTTACTACATTTGCGTGCGGATTTCCTATGAAAAGTGCTCAAAAGCGGCACAAAAATAAGCTACATGGTGATCTTTTAGTTTCATGCGCCTAGTGTAAATAGACCGATACCATAGCCCTGCCCACCTCCGTCAAAATGTAAAAATGTTTAAATTCAAAATTAAAATATGAAAATGCAAATATTTGACGGACATGCAGTCACTCTCTCATTGGTCGAACCGCCAATTGTGATGGACAGTCGGGATCAGTCTATTAGGGCTTGGATTTTCTATCAGTTCTCACCACACAATGACATAGTATCTTTGCTCCTTTAATGTCGATATGTAATGGTATAGTGTTATTGAAACTTACTATGTGTAGGAATGACTAGAAATTGGAGTTTTTTACTCAAGTTTCAAGCCTCATAAAATGCTCTGGATGCCTTTAAATCGGTATGACTGAAATGAGATAATACTTGACTTTCTGTATGAAGTTTAGTAATCAGTTGATTAGACTTAGCTGGCTGGAAGCACAAGAGAAAATGAAGTATGGAAACAGGATTACCTGACAGCTCTGTTCTGGGTCGTCATCAATCAGGACATATTCCCGCTTCTGTCTGTCTTTTCTGACATAGTCAAAAACCAGGGACACCACAGGATATTGACTGTAACAACAAAGATATAGCAGATGTACATTTAAGAGCCTGGTATCCAAACCTATTATAGCTCCCGAGTCTCTTCTGTTCTCTCCGCAAATAGCTATGAACAGAAGAGACTCGGGAGCTATAATAGCTTTATGAAATAGTACATGTAAGTTGGATGTGTGCTAATTTTAGTAATAGCTATTTGATTGTAGATTATGTACAAACAAATGATGACCTGTTTCAAATTGTGACACATATAACACATTAATAGCCATTAATAAAAAAATGAATGAAGGGTACTTATTATAGGAGAATGGAACATATTTGTTGCTTTTCCTTGTCATACTCAATGCTTTACACCTCATACTAGGGATGTCTCCAGCTTAAAATATTTTTCTGTCCCACTCATTGTTCAGGAACCAATGTTGTTTATTTTCGTTGTTAAATCTGCGGTTTCAAGCTGATGAAAATACAATTCAATTAGTTTCATGCCATGAAGTTTATATTTCCAGTACGGATGGCGTAATTTTTTTTTACATTCCAACAGAGGGACGGGTCCTGGAGACAGCCCCGCCGAATACATATTAAATGAAAACTGATGCAGAAAATGGAAGTGATGCTCTCTATAAAGATACAAGCCATGTCAAACCTACCCATCATCCTCTTGGATGACCCCTTGACCCCTCTCCACAGTTTTTAGACAGCTGGTCTCCAGTTTGTCCATAATTCTGCCGTCCAAGTCCTTCTCTACGATGAACTTCTCTCTGATGATGACGAAGAAGTACCCATTGTCGCTTTCCTCCTTGTGTTTGACTAGGAATGGTTGGCTCTCTGAGTGGCCTAAGTAGGATAGAAAATGAAATGTCTTATACAATCCTATCTATGTCAAGATTAGCAGTGAGGAAGGCAGGACCTTATATTGAGGACGTATTTCCAAATAGGTCAATGGATACTTAAGAGTAAAGAAATACTATGAATACAGATGAAACCAAGCTATATAGTTACTGTAAATTCATTTTTGTGGGAACTTAATCTGAACAATTAAAGGTGGAAGGGAAAAGGAGGCTTCTGCAGCTTTTTTATTTAACTTCGTGAATGAAACAATTCGCGGTTAACTCAATGTAAAGTAGTAATACCTAGAAAACACACATTTGCAGTGTCATGAATTGATAATTCAGGAAGTCACTGTGAAAATAAAACCACCGTGAACATTTCAAAGATTTTAAGTATCAACTTTATCTATTTATTTATTGAATTTTCAGACGGCTGGGTAGCCCATTAAATTTTGGCAAATTGATTTTCAATGGGGCCCAGACTACAAAATACATGTAGTAAAATCATAAGTATAACAAAGAAAATAAACTGATACACAAAACTGTAACATAAGTAACAGAGGATTGTTGAGACATAAGTAACACAAGTAATCATAACCAAAAACATATGTTACATGAAAACATACAAGGAAAACAAATTAATTATCCGGTACTCATGTCCATTTCCGGTCCTGCTCATTTCATATCAAAAATAAAGAATTTTCACCCGAAAAAAAACACCACAACAACATATACATACTGTCATTGGACTGTTCACTGAATCTCCGTATTCTGTCCCGGGCTCTGAAGACGTCTCTGCTGACCTGTCTGCTGAGGGGCTGCCCCGCGGAGCTGGTGGTGCTAGCCCCTGCACCATAGATGTCACTGGACTCCTCAACCTCATCTGTCTAAAGGAGCAGGAGAAAAAGAAGTTTTGATACAAGAGATCTACATGTAATACTTGTATGAGTGTCAAAAACAATTTGACTGGACAAAAGACGTATGATTGTGTCTGATGCTGAAAATAATATCTCTAAACAACACTTGTCATTTGTGTTTAAGATTTTTCAATGGTATTGCACCAACCTTTAATAGAAGTCATATGTTAAGTACACAGTTGGGTGCATAGCTCCTGTATGTGACCTCACATACATTGTATAACAATACAGTTTTTTGTTCAAATAGCTGTTTTGCTAGTTAGTGAGAGAGATAAAGAAAACCTTCTGAACAGTGTGTAATCATTTTCCTCATGAAAAAAAAAAAATTGAAAGAGCATAACAACAACAACAACAACAACAACAACAACAAACAGGCATATCAGCAACCATTTTCTTTAGAATTTCAGGATCTGCACGAACTGTTGCATATCCCATGCCCTATGCTAACCTGTGTCGATGGCACACTCTCGGGCGAGATGTCCTCACTGGACACATGTATCTGTTTCTCAGGAGAGGGCAGTGAAGAAAGCAACAGAGCAAGGAACATCGAGTGTTAGTTTGCAAAACAAAGCACTTTTTAGTCTCGTGTTTCATCTAAATTTTGGGACATAAATTTGTCACCAATCAGATACATGCATGTATTCTGCATAATTTGTTTGTATCAAAGATTGATAACTTGTTCATTTTCCATTCATTGATAGAATGATTTCAAATCCATGCTGACATTAACAGTCTTTGTATCTCATTGGTTCATTACAATTACATTTGTATAATCTAGATAAGCAGCTTTTATACCTATTTTGTACACTGTCCTTTTATGTATGTTATTTGCATTTAGCCTTCGGGCATGAATTTGCAATAAACTTATTATTATTATTAAAGGAATGATGGACCAAGAAAACATTTCATGGTACGTTTTGAATTTCATTTCTGATTGATTTTCATTTCTGATTCACTCTGATTTCTGGTGGAGTTTTGTCATTCTCAAACCAAGATCAACAAAAAAACTATTGATTTGGACAGACAGTGCTACAATTTTGTACTTACTTTGGAGGTGAGCATGCTACTAGTCATTTCAAATAGGGTGTCATCCTGAAACAAAATTCTAGTGTCTTTTTCAGTCTAACCTGTGCAGTTGTCACAGTCTTTGTAGTGCTGGGAGGAACATCTTCAGAAATCTGAACACATAAGATAGGAGGGAGCAGACAAAAGCATTTAAGAGATAAGCTAGGAAAAAACAGACTACGACAAACAGCACCAGAAAAGTTAGTAACCAGGAAAGTTCCAGAAATATTCCTTGCATCAACTTGCAGAATACAGGACAATGTGGTCAATGAAATGAAATAGGTGTGTATGATATAAAGTGATGGAGAGATAGACTGTAGACATTGTGATCATGGGTGGAATGGGTTGTTCTTGCTGTTGACCAATCAGTGCAGAGGATGCAAACATGTTAATCAGGAACATCTTGTAAGAGAGAAGCTGATTGGTTGACTTCTGAAATGATGTGCAGATAAATAATTTCTTGGGCAAGAAACAAACTGTAAGAACATACCTGATTGGATGTTGCATCAGGCTCGGCACTTCTGGTTGGTAGCTGGCTGGCTACCAACCAATCAGGACCCAGTTGCTCTCTCATGGCTTCCATTTCTTCCCTAGTCTGGTCAAGGTCATCTAGAGGGGCAGGGGTACAGGCTTATTGGGGGTGGGGTGGGGGGCAGGCAAGGAGGGGGGCGGCAGAAGCACAGGTTATCAAACTTTCAAAAAAAATTTGCCAAGCAAATTATCTTTCACTGTTGTAGACAGTAGATATATATAAGTCTGCTTTCAAGCACAGCTTTAACCTTTAGCACACTGAAGTAGCTGGTTGGCACCCAGTTTCCTATTGGTTAGAGGTAGGCAGCAGGGAGAAGGTTAATAAACTTAACCTTCATGGCAAATACAAATACTTGTCATACATGTATGTATGTTCCTTATATAGAACTCTATAAATTGTTTTGCTTTTAGATTTTATCATTGAAAAGCACCCATAGTCCTTTACCCCTTGAGTTTTCTGGAGAAGTAACTTCACCCTCTGTGTCAGAGATTGCTGCATTGCGGACTTTTCTCCCAGACTTCCTGGTCCGCGGAGTCTTGGTCCAGGCAAGGGAGGTTGATGTCTCCCACTCGGACATGTCGGACTCCACGGTGTAGACACGCGAGGCGTACCGTACCTCGGTCTGGTCGCCAGGGATGTTGCGTTTTGGCAGGAGCTGAGGGGAATGTAGGTTTGCGAATGACTGAATAGCAAGGTTCTTTTATTCACAACCAAGTATTTTACAAGAGCCGACGTTTCGTTGACTGTCTGTCATCTTGCCCTGATGTGGATGACAGTCATTGAAAAGTTGGTTCTTGTAAAATACTTGGTTGTGAATAAAAGAACCTTGCTATTCAGTAAAGGTAACGATAAAGGTAGTCCCATAGCCTTTGTGAGGCCGTTGTTACATTGTATAGTGGCAGGGCGTTTTTATCCACTGTGTCTAGGGCAAGGTATTGGAAGGCGTGACCTATCCCTCTCTAAAACTAAGTTATAGTCTTATGATTACTACCAACAAAGGTGATCTTTCATTATAAGTTATAGTCTTCATCTTTTGATTGATTAGTGAAAAAATGAAATGCTGAGGTGAAAAAAAGTGTGGTAATGATATTTTGGAATGTTTGGACTTGCATTCAAGTTTGTATAGTAGTAGGGTCATTAAGCACTGTCGGAAGTACAGTATTTTGGAAAATTGCGAAGACCACTCACATTTATCTCTTCTTTGGTGAGCTTCTTGCCATCCAAAATCATCTGAAAACAGAGGGAACATATTTTCAAACTTAAACACTACATTTTATGCCTGCATATCATAAATCTGATAAATGTTTTGATGAAATTGTTACGAAAAAGAGAAATGGGAACCTTACCAAAACATTAAATAGTAATAGATTTAATGAAATCACTTTAAAACATATACAAACTGAATGGCAATTTTCTAAAACGTTCCCCAGTCCCTCTTTTTGAGAACGATATGCATATCACAAATGTAGTCAAGTATAAGTTTGGCCTTTGTTTCATCAACAAAAGAGCCTTCAAAAGACAGTAGAATACTACTTAACTTTTAATCCAAGACAATCAGTAACGTTAAAAATATTCACAAGAATTGGGTGATTCTTTAGCCTGTGTTACATAAGCTCTTGCTGTCAGGGGCTGATAGGGCCTCCTTGCAAGATGGGCCTGACCAATGGAAGAAAGAAAAAAAAAGTGATCTCGAACCAGTTTAGCTCAAACGAACTCAAGGAACAGATGAGCTAATCTTCCAGTGGTCGTGACAGAGAAGACAGACCCTACGCACAGTATTTACAGGTTCATTGTACCTGGGAAATTCCCCTAGCTCTTTTTCAACAAGCACAATGAACAGTGGACCACGGCTTAACGTCCCGTCCTAAGGACTGCAACCCTTTCCGGTGCATGTCTGGTGAGTGACACAGCCGGAATCGAACCCGGGGCTTCTAGTACCAGAGGCAAGATCGCTTACCACTGGACTACGCACGCTACCTAAAGGGAAGGGCTGCTAGGAGCATGATTCAGTCAGGCTAGGTGATTCTTGTGTAAAAGTTGAAAACTTACCTCTTGCATCCCGGTGATAGGAGACAGGTGTCTGGCCGTCTGTTGCCTGTGTGCTGGGTGGAATGACAGGGGGTTCCCGTACAGGGATAGCTGCACAAACGGTACATACAATATACCATAATAATAATAATAATAATGGTTTATTGGTCAGAAATTACCCGTGCAATGGCAGCCAGTGCTGAATTGCTGCAGGGTTTACAATCATATAATACAGAACAGATACATATTTGCTCCACACTTGCACTTTGTGGAACTGTCGCAAGGGTCTGGGTGACTGCCATTCGGCACCAGCAAGTGACCTCAATACGACCTTCCCCAACCGAAGTCAGGTACCCATTCACACCTGGGTGGAGTGAGGAAAGTCGTGTAAAGTGCCTTTCCCAAGGGCACAACATCGGGGCATATCGGGGTTTTGAACCCGGGACCTCTCGGTTCTGGGCGAAACACTCTACCGATTGCGCCACACGATGCCACCAAAATACCATCAACTCAGCACAAAAATATACACTTGCAACACTGTGTCTAAGGAACAGTATTGAAAGGAGGAGCGTATCCCTTTCCTTCCACTGCCTTTTAACTCCCCAACCCAAGTTAGGTACCCATTTTTACACCTGGGTGAAGTGAGTAAAGTTGTGTAAAGTGCCTTTCCCGAGACAACATCTAGCTATAGCCAGAAATTCTAGGAATCAAACCCTTGGCCTCTTGATTTCGTGTCCACTAGCCTAGCCACTGGGCCATTGATGCCACGTATACCCTTCAGTATAACACATCAGCTTAAACATTGACATAGCCATTTAACCAATGAGAATGTTCATTTATAATTTGGTCAATAACTTTATTGCTTCAGGTCAAATCACAATTTCTTCAGACTAATCTAAATTCTCCCTTCTTGATGTCTTTGAAACAACATTCTTGTTACAGTGACAAACATTTATCTTCTTCTTTTATCCCTGAGTCTAGCTATTTGACCATAGAGGCACCACAGAAGGTCTGGCAAGCAGTTTTCTCCACCATTCTTGGTTTTCTGTTTTTCTTAGTGTTTCCCTTAGTGTCATGTCCGTCCATTCTCTGATATTATCCTCCCACTTGTTCTGTTGTCTACCTCTCTTCCGCCCTGGACGGTTATTTGCATGATAGTTTTATCCTCTTGCGTCATTTTAAAACCATTTTAAGCAGAGTTTGACCTTACCATGTGTAAGAAGTTAAGGAAGCTCAGTGGTTCCAACATGCTGTGGTCGTACAGGCAGTTGTTGGACAGGTCAAGTTCATGGAGCTTATGAAAGGATTCCACACCTGAAAGAGTCATTTTAGACATGAAATCTCACACAGATATCTTAGCCAATACCTTTCAGCATAATGAAAGTAAAGCAAAACAACACTAAATAATAGATTGACATTACAGCACTTCCTAAAAAAAAAAAGAACATCTAACTTTCGTCCACTTCAAGCCCATTTTACTTTTATCCAAGGAGGTTAAATATTATTTTATCATTACTCAATGATATTCAGTTGTTTAAAGCTACAGACTGCAATGTATGTTTTGGCCAAAAATACAACAATCAAGATATCATTTTTCTATATAAAAAAAATAGTTTGCCTCTAAACGTACTTATAAGTACTCAATTTAACGTTGCTGAAGGTTAAACATCCAGGTAATAAGATACGCCAAATAGCAGTTACTCAAGCAGCTGGAGTCTGTGGTTAAAAACCTGCTGATCGACAAATCTTGCTCAGTGTCACTGACGAAAAGTAGCAGATGCTACTTGAAACGTCTGACCATTTCCAAAATCCTATCCAGTTGCTTGAGTAACTGCTATTTGGAGTACTCATTTAAAATTGGACAATATCACTTTCTTTCACTTTTTGCTTTTCACAAAGCTGTATAATTTTGAATGTTTTGTTACCTTCAATGTTATCCAAGTTGTTGTTCTTGAGGATAAGAGACTGTAGTTTTGTCCTGGCTGTGATACTGAGGGTGGGCACTGCCTCAAGCTGGTTGTAGCCAAGGTTTAGGTGAGTGAGACTTGGTAGATACTGGGGAAAAATAGATAGCACATGTCAGCAAAGATTGAGATAGAAAGCAGAACCGAAAGAAGAGGAGCTTAATATATACATCATGGCAGGCATCTGTATCTGTATCTATATAGCCGGTATAACCGCCATTCAGCGTAACACGGTGTGGGGTAATTGTTAGAGCATTTGGCTTTCAAACCTGAGTTCAATTCCGGGTTGTCCCCAGACATGTCTGGACATGTGCCCTTGGGAAAAATTTCCTCACTCCACTCAGGTGTAAATGAGTACCTAGCTTTGTCTAGGGACGTCCCTCGGATAGGACGTTAAATGGAGGTCCCGTGTTTGAGGAGAGTCACACCTTGAGCACGTAAAAGAACCCACCACATCTTTCAAAAAAGAGTAGGGGCATGCCCCGATGTGAGTGGATCAAAACATTCCGGCCTAAATGGGGTAGGGAATTTCCTGAGCAGCCTTTGTAACCCCTGCTTCTCCTAATGGGTCAGTGAAGTCATGCTTGTCTCGAGCATTGATGTTTATGACCTAGGGTGAAGAGATGTTGCTACAGTAAGAATTAGTTCAGTGCTTCGATGTGTGGCCCCTATGGACTTGCACTGAGCGAGTTCGTTAAATAAAAAACCAAAAAAAAAACACCGGCTTGGTGTCAGCAGTTTGTCAATGTATGGGAAGAACAAGTTGAACGCACAGCAAATGAACTGAAATTATTCCAACAATTACACACTTCCAAAGAATGCTTACAATCACCACTAGACCATTCAGGATTGTACTCTTCAAAATGCACAGACACCCCCTTTTAAAAATACACTCACTAACAAAAGAGGATTTTCATTGCATACTATATTAGGATATTTTTGTTGTTGTAGTTGATACGCATAACACAATTCTTAGATTTATACTATTATTGTCCTTGCGGAAGTAAAAGAAAGGATAGAGTTGTCTTCTGACCTCTAAATGTTTCCCAGTGACCTTGATGCTGTTGTGACTCAGATCTAGAACTGTAACTTGTTGCAGTAACCTCTGAAAAAAGAAAAACAGAAAAATACATCTTGTACCTTTTCCCAGTATTTCACTGTATATCTACTGTACTGTTGGAGTTATATACGGAATGTTAGAGTGATATGTTATATGTTCAAGCTAGATAATGTTAGCATGATTGTCATGAACAAATTTCAGATCATTTGGATGAAAAAATGATAGAGCTGAATTGGAATCCATTTGACCAAAAGGCAGGACAACAAGAGAGAAGAAGAAGAAATGTCAGGAACAACAATATATTTCCCTCCTATACCCCTGGTATGGGGTGAAATATAAAAAAAGACAGTTTGGGTGCAAAAAAAGTACATATGCCCTTACCATACATTTACTGTACATTTGAAATACTGTATCTATAGAATGGAAGAGTGATGCAAAGTTAAAAAGTAGAAAAAGTTTCATCTTGTACTAACCAGTGAGTCGTCCAGTCTCTCCAGGCTGTTGTAACTCATGTTGACAGTGTGGAGTTCAGGCCAGGACAGAGGCATGCTGCTGTCACCTCCACACGTAGCAAACACATCCTGTGGTACAAACAATTACGATATTATGTGCAAACAATAAATGAAGAACATCTCCCAGTCTTTCATTAAGTATAGTAGTGCATTCAAACCTGGCCGGCCAACCATCTGGCACAGCCAACCATCTTGTTATAAGCCACATTAAAACAGTTCTATCCAATTTTACATAGTTTAGACCCACTGTTAACCAACTATCTAACCTAACCAGCAACCACTTTTTTTTCAGTCCCCATGGGGCATTCATACCCCAATTAACAACTGAAATTGTAGACAATTGATTCATACACAATCGGTGAAGCACATTAATAGTACCGTGCCAAGTACAATTTGAGCCAGCTGACATTTTGACATGGAAAAACTGGAAGTACTAGTACTTATTTGGCTGTTTTAGGAACAACTTAACAACATTTGACAGTTAGAAAAACATAGCTCCGATGGTTAAACAATGGTTAATCAAAATTAATCACATAACAAGTGTCCTCTTCATTGATAAAGGTTAGACATCCAGGTAAAAAGATACGCCCAAACCAATTACTCAAGCAACTGGATAACATTTTGAAACAGGTTTTAAAACCAGGCTTTAATAATCAACATTATAATTAAGAGTTTTGGTTTAAGACCTGGTTCTCCAGTTCTTTCCATTAGTCACTGACAAAAGATAGTAGATGCTGTCTGAAACGTTTTACTGTTTCAACATTTTATTCAGTTGCTTGAGTAATTGGTTTTGGTGTGTCATCTTCAACACTCGACGTGCCATGTCTCACCTGTAGCCTGGTGATGCACCTGGAGCAGATGAGGAACTGCAGCTGCGACCTCAGCACCTGCAGCCCCACCACCAGGTGGATCGGCACCCGCTTGATCTCCAACGTCGTCAGCGACCTGAACCGGGCCACACGCACACCACCTTGTAGGGTTGTGGAACTCAGCACCAACTGAGAGAAACGAAAGAAAAGCACATTCACGATTGTCCCATATGTGATGAAGCAAATATTCATAGAACCTAAAAGACCACAGTAATTAACTACATCTTTAATTTCAGCACCGACTGGAGAAAAGAAAGCAAACAAAAACACATAAGTAACTGTAAGATATTTGACACTAATAATTCAAACATTTGATATAACCTAAGAAACCACAGCAATTGGCTACATTTCTATTTTCTCATCAATTTTTCTTTTGACTATCTACATATATAGGATATGTTCCTACAACATTTTATCTTTGTAGCATACTACAAGACAATATATGCTCTTAAAGAGTGTGTTCTCTCAGAATAAAGACTTATACTCATTGTTAACTTTTGAAAGCTTTAGTTCTAGTCCAAAATGAAAACTTAAGCATCTCCCTGCTACGGGTAGGCAATGGTGTATCTTTGCACTACAGTACTAATTAGGAGGAAAATGGCTAAGGAATTACAAAAGAAGTACAGCACGAAAACTAGTGGGTATACAGTATGATCGTATTAGTATAGAGAATTGCTTCAGACAGGGAAGATTGACATCATCCTTCCTAACAATGAATATCTCAAGGACCAATTAAGTTCAGAAGAGTGAGTGAGTGAGTGAGTGGGTGAGTGAGTGAGTGAGTGAGTGAGTGAGTGGGTGGGTGGATGAGTGAATGAGTGATTGAGTGGGTGAGTGAGTGGGTGAGTGAGTGAGTGAGTGAGTGAGTGAGAGAGTGAGTGAGTGAAATAGTGAGTAAGTATACAGTTTATCAAATCCTGACTCACCTTGAGTGACAGTGTTTTCTGCACTAGGTCAAAGAGCAGCTGAATGTCGCTGTAGACCCTGGAGTTGGTGACCTGTGCTCGCACGACCTCGAACCCCTGGTTCCTGTCCCCCTCACACACACGGTCAAAACACTCGTTCAGATAGCAGACCGAGGAGCTGGTGAGAGATAACTTACTGCTGCCATCCAGGATCCCCTCCGCTGGGAAAACACAGACAGAAAATTCTTATGGCTAAGAGTCATATAAGCCTAGAGCTGTGTACCGAAACAAATTTTAGGTACAGGCCTAGGTACAGGTACAGGTACATGGGTTTAGGTACAGGTCCGGACCTGAACCTGTGCCTAAGAGCCTTGCAAATGTGTTTTAGGTCTCTGACCGGAGTTTTTTTGCGATTTCGTATGTAGGCCGACACCCTCAGGTCGACGGGCTACAATTCCGCCGAGAAAAGTAGGACGGAAAATGTAATCACATGGTCGAAAAGCGGTTTTCTGCTGTTTTCCGATGTATTTATCGGTATTGTCCGTTGTCCCTTTATTTTGGGTAGAAACCATAGTAAAATGTAAATTTGGCACCCGAAAATTATCATTTTTTTACACTTTTTTGATCGAACCTGCTCGGAAAAAACGAGTTTTCCTGGGGTCACGGCATATATGCTGAGAAAGCTTAGTAAATGGTGTCTCTGAAAAATGAAAAAAATAAAAAAGTCATGTGATAACTTTTTCGCAACCTCCGATGACGCAAATTCGGTGAAAATGCATTAAAAACGATGCTATTTGGGTCATCAGGCGAGAAAACCGCATCACCGTTGCCGCGGACTAATACAAAAAAGGCTTCGATAGCGAACCAACTGCACCGCGCCCAAAAATACTACAACTCACGGGCTTTTCAGAAGATTCAAAATATACATGCACAGCTAAAACCATCACCAAGCAATCTCGGGCAGAAATCAGGGTGACGACCACGCACTTCCGGCAGATTACCGGGTCATGACCCAACCCCCGGTCACAATTGAACTCTGACCCGGAACCTTTATGTGCCGCAGTCTAGTACATGTATAGATGTGGCTTTAGTGCACTGCCACGATAATTTCAGAGTAATTTCATCTGTCAAAGTGGCCATCCTCTGAGTCAGGCTTGAACTGATAAGTACCAGTCCAGTACCAGTCCACCAGGGTTCAGGTATTTTGGACCTATACTTAATTGATTGTACTCGGTATCGTATTGGTACCGGTACACAGCTCAATATAAGCCCATTCACGGTTCCAACTACGCATGTGCAGTGTCAAAGGTTAAGGCCCCTGAGACGTAAACAAAACCGTGAGGCGTTATTATGCAAATGTAGACAATGTCGAAGACGAACACTGTTTACAAGCCAGGGGCCCTCACCTTTGACACTGCACATGCGTAGTCGGAACCGTGACTGAATGGGCTTTTTGTTTTAATAAGTTAAAGTTTTATTGTTTCTGTATGTCTGAAAAATAGACTGTGATAATACAGGCGATCATGATGATGTCATGGTTACGCACTGGCAGGCAAATAGTAATCTCCAAGCAGATCTAATGGTTGCTGGAAGACCGTATCCAACTGGCAGAGGAAGCTTGTATGGCAACCATTAGATCTGCTTGCAGATTAGGCAAATAACATCATTAATTTCATCTGCTTGTTTGAATATTAATCAGTAATATAATCTGCTGACGTCCTGGTAGGCTGTAAGCAAAAACAGTAATCGCTCATAATTATGCAACCCACAACTGAAATGGATGACAGTAGATTTCCGAAAGCTGTGAAAATATCTATTGTTATAAATATGATGCATCAGACAAAACATGACAGGTGTTGTGGCTTCCAAATACAAGTAGTAGTAGTTGTCTTGACACATAATAATCTATGGCTTCATATTTTGGCACATTAACTACAATGATGTCGATATAAAGCTAACGTTCAATCATTTAAAAGTTAAGTTGTGAAGCAGTGAAATACTTATAACTTATGACGACATTTTCCTGTCCCATGACCAGTCGCCGGTCAAAAAAACAACTCTCGTCAGTCAAAGAAAACCTTGTGACTTTTGTCTTTCACCTACCATTTTCACGCAATAAGTTTGCCAACTCCGCAATGAAGTCCCGATTCTTGTCTCTTCCTTGAAGCGTCATCGTTGTTAATAAAAAGTCTAAGCAATTTTGGTCTAAGTTTCGGCGTGAATCGCTCAAAAATTAGCGAAATCTTGTGTTCCTTGTTATTTTGGCCGCCATGTTGTCCCGAGAAAGGTAACCGGAAGTCACGAGGATCGATTATGGCTTCGCCTAAATAACGCTTGGTGATTGGTTAAATATTGACCAGTACGTCATAAGTAGCCAATCGCCAGCCGTTTTACTTACCAACGATGCAAAAATGAAAAGCATGAAACAAAAAAATTCAGAAAGGAAAGTATTAAAGATATTAGACATGAAATCACATAACAAGTTATTTTGTACAATCCATAAAATTTCTTATTTTATTTTCAAATTTTCAGATACTCAAGTTATTAGTTTTACGAATTTTTAAACTAAATATAGAACGATTAGTTAATTTCCTTTCACTTGTATGCGCTACTGTCCGGTCGTTGACCTTTGTAGGCAAACCGGAAGTTGCGTAACATATTCCAACCCAAGGGCAGAAAGCCGCGGCCTTCCACAGCCACTGGACTGAAACCGTGTCGTCTGCAAGCTGTCTGGACCTCCGATTTTCCTCTGATTTCGGTGAGTTTTCACTGTTTTCTTCACAGTACGTGCTTGACATCTATTGCAAAGGCACGTCATTGTAATTGAACGGTTTGAGTCCGCTGTAAAGGTGAGATATCTGGAAAAGGCACCGCTAGCATGGCATGCAAAGTAGGTGAGCGTCCGTGGCCTACGTGACTACAGACGCACAGCTCCGATTTCATCAAAACAAGTATTGGAAATGTGCGATGACTTTGCGTTTTTTCAGATAAAAACTATGAGAAGCTTCAGATTTTCAATGCACTAGTCCACAGAAATCATTGCCTGAAAATTTCTAAAAATCAAGATTACATAAAAGCATGCTGTGTCTTATGCAAATAGTTTGACAGGTATGTAGTATATACATGATGTAATGTTTTAAGTGGTTTAACATTTATTTGCGTGCAGATTTCTTTGAGGGAAGTTGGCTTGGGTTGTGATTTTTTCCATACATTTCTTGCGGAAAAAATGTCATGTTTTGATTTCGCTGACTTGTCCAAAATTTTCAGTGCCCTAGATAAATTGAGAGTTATAGAGTCAGTTACCAACTCTATCATAAAATAAAGTTGTGTAATGTCTAAGCTTGCAATGATTTATGTTTTCAAATAGTTTGAAGAAAACTATATGATATCAGAGAGCCTGAAACAAAATTTGTCATTCAAAAATGTATATTGAGTTGTTTTAAAACTTTCACTCAGATTCATAGTTTTGCAGCATACAAAGGATTGTGGGAAGCACGATGACAGGGGCTAGATGTCTTTCAAGTGGGAAGGGCATCGCTATGGTAACACACGCCTGAAATACGACCACGTAGACATTCAGAAACTTGAACTATATCCAAACATAATTCAACCACTTGGACAGAGGACCTCAAAAGATCATGTCAGATGGCAAGACTGTATAAGCAGTATAATATCTCTGAATGTTGGAATTGGACAATAACAGCTGTCTTTAAATTGATGTTGAAATCACAGATTGCAAAGATGATAGATCATATGATTAATACTTGTAGGATAAAGATATTTAAGGGAGCTAAGCTGTCTTGGGATAGGTTTATTCTCTTTGAGTGATGACATGTTATGATTTTATTTTAGATCCTAACGTCCTGTTGTGGGTTTCCCTGAACAGTTTCCGACCTTATACTTATAAGGGGCAGTGAAAAACAAGAGCTACGTGCACATTTCGTGTCACAATGTTTGACGAAGTCTTCCCAGAACTGTTTTGGGTACCGCAGGTGGCAGGGAAAAACATGGGGCTACGTGCAAGTTTGCCAGTCAGTTTGCTGGAAGGGTTAATGCAGTGTAAGACATGTTGTACCGATCGGGCAGTATGAAAGCCTCTGGGGTAGGTCATTGACCTTTTGTGTCCTTGCATAGCCATATTTGGGCAACACACAGTAGACACTATTCAGGTGTAGACCATGTAGTCATATATGATTAGCGGTCAACCGAAAAGGAGAGATGCTCAAGATAATTACCTGTGACGTCTTGGCCGAGAACAGTTAGTCGACTGTGTAGAAAAACATGTTGAACTATAAAACATGAGCCTAATCTTTGTAGGAAAGTATTTAGAGCAGAAAACATGAGCCACATGGTGTAGAACTATATTGTACATGACATGTACAAGAAGAAGAAGATTTAGACTTTAAGATATGAGCTCCAGACATACGAGAAAACAAGTAATAAGAGGACACATGAGCTGTTGTCAAGACGTGCGTAAAATGCAAAGTAGGAGATTTTGGATATTCTACATCATAATCTCAGGAGCGCTTTTTTTCTACATGTACTTTTCATCTTTCACTTTCAGACCATCTGTCAATATTGTTTGTAATACTGTAAATATTTGTATCGGCCCCCACCCTTACATGAACAAAATTTTTTGGGACCCCTCCCCCCTAAATTCATAAATGGAATAGCCCTATCAGATCCCACAAGTGTCCTTGACTTTGCATTTCAGTCCGTGCCATTTCATCGCTAGGTACCAAATTAAAGCCTCCAAGATTACATCCTTTATGAGTTACCAATATTGATATTGATTTTTAAGATTTTGTGATTCTTTCTGGTTTGATTGACATATTTACATTGTTGCCAACTTCTCGTAATTGTAGAAGTAGGTTTAGAGCGTATCCCAGACAACCCTGTTTCCCAGCAGGTGGTGTGAATGCCCGATTATCTTACCCCAACACATGGCGATTCTCCTTCTAGTCACGTACTCAGGTCTAGCCTGTGAACCCTGCTTCAAAACACAAGGCAGACACCACATATTTAGCACCCTCTCGCAGTAGGAAGCCATTGGGATATCTTGGGATCCTACGGAGCAGTACTCATCAGTTGAGGAACAGCAAAATATCCCTCTGGCTTTGAAATAGCAGCAATTTGTACTATCAACGAGACATTTTCAATTCCAAGATGACAGGAACAAATGGTAAGGCAATTCCAGAAATAGCTGAATTTATGTGTTTGCAAAGCATCTCTCGCTCAACTGTTATCGCTATATATCAGCCCATTGGAATCCTCTGCAATGTATTACCATGTAACAGCAAGTGTGGGTCGTAAATATACTGTTTTTATCACTCTGTTATAAAAAGGACATTGTGATTACAAATGACAAAAAGGAAATTAAGTTGTACTTGATTATTAGTTGATATGTACAATTATGCTTGTAATCTGCAGACTAATACTAATAGAGCATATTTGATGCAAAAGTGTGTCTAATTCATTAAAAGATGTGTTAATGGGTTTATGCTGGTAAGAGTCATAGCTAGTCCTCCTCAATTCTGTATGACATACGCATCCCTGTGCATGATTCTGCGTATTTCTGCCAGCTTGTCCTGTCTGGAAGCCATTTGTTTAGCTACAGAGCTGTTCCGGGACCTGTCACTTTTATCATAGAGCATAGCAATAACCTGACATTAACCATATCTTTTGGAGCATTGTCAAAATTTTCCCTCCAATTTTTATATCTTGTATACAGTTGTCATATTCTGTGACCTACATAGCCGATTGCATTACCTCATTGTAGTTTGAAGGACATGCTCCTCTTGCAATGATATAATTGGGACAAGAATGACAAAGCTGTAGGAAATCATGATGTCATAAATGGAATCAGTTCTCAAGGTGAACTTGAGGTAACCGTCTGCACATAGACCCGTCTGTGTACCCCCCTCCAGGGGGGAGGGCTAAATTAGACACTTCTGTGTTGAGACTGACCTATATCACAGCCAAGGTCGGGTCGTGTCAGACCAGTATGCAGATCATGTATCCTTGGACGTGCCAGAAGCTGACAAGTCCCAATATTTCTTCTGAATCTGACCTATAAAAGCTAGCTTTTCTGGCTACTTGGTTTTTGGCTGTTTTCTAGCAACCTCAACATGCAAATTAGGGTAACTGTGATAAACATTTTTGTTACCACAGTTAAGTTTTGAATTGGTAAAGAAGTCTTTCTTCGTACACTTGAATAATGGGAAACCTATGCATGTCTAGTTGCCATGCATACAAGAAGTTTTACCCCGATGCTTGCGAACGATTGATTTATACTATTATAGTACCACTTTGTTATATTTGTGTTATGATTATATGTTACTACAGAGAAGAAGCAACCTTCACAAGTCATCGGCATGACATCAACAGATGCCCACGAGTATGAAAGCAGAAGCAAGCTATGGGAGAAGTCTATGAAAGAACCTATGGTGCCTATTGGTAAGCTTGAGTACCTGATGAAAATATGATATCATACAGACAATACTACATGTATGGTCTGGTATTTGTAACATCTGGCAAGATGGGTGCTTTTACGGATTGAAAACCTAAAGCAAATTTGTCGAGAAGGAAAGATTTGTCATGCGATATTGCTTCAAAGAAAATAATGATGCAATACATAATGACATTGGTTGCTGCTTTTGTTGCCTGCAGGTCGGAATCTGTTTATGGCCTGTGATATTACCGGTATGAATATTGATGGTTCTGAAAAATCGGCAAAAAGTCTGCCGTCTGAGCCTTTAATCAAATATCCCGTAGTTGGAAGGGTAATGGAGTTTCTCAGCCATTGTCCATGAATGGGCCTCCTTTTTGGACACATGTAGACCTGGCTGATTGGGTCACAGCCAAACTTTAAAACTGACTTCACACTTGGATGCCAGCAGCCTTTCTCGCTAGGCGGTCGGGAAATCGAATTACAGAATGTTGTTTGCTCAGTGTTAGCTGGTGGTGTTGGATGTCATCAGATGTGGGAGTTATTTTGGACCCCAGAGAAGGGCTTTGTACGTGATGTTGGACATGTAGGCAGCGGGGTTGACAGATTTTGCTGAATAACAACAAATCCTCCAAAAAAGGCATGCGCAGTGGCTTCAACTGTTCAAGTAGAAATCTACAGACAGATACATTTGTTCATGTACTTTTTAGATATGGACACCATATGAGTACTGAAATATAATGACTTGGGGGTCTACTCTGCAATTCTAGTTTTATTTTCTTCTGATAAATTTTGAAAATTCCATGTTTGTGCAATGGCAACACCTTTTGCAGTTAATTTGATTACTAGTATTTTCCACTGCTTTCAATGAAGAAGTCAAACCCTGCAATAGTATCGTAGATATAGAAAATTACATGTATTGTAGACTAGCAGTGTAGTTTATTCTTAGTCGCTTGTATCACATGAATCACATGTCTTATGTTTCACTTGATGTTTGTGTATCATCATTAATTGTTGTCAACTTGCAATTAGCCTACGGGCATGAATTTGCAATAAATTATCATTTTCTTTCCAAAGGTCTGGCAGGCACAGTGGCGGCAGTAATGTACGGCGCGGTCAACTACCGGAAATACCGGCGAGCGGGCATGTCCACGTCCGTGTTCCTGATGCAGTTCCGAGTCATCGCGCAGTCTATGGTGGTCGGGTGCATGACGTTAGGCGTGGGATACACACTAGTCTCTGACTACGTCTTGAAGCACCGGCAACCAGCAAAGTAAGCGGCTTTGAGCTGGGCAGGGGGTGTGGTGTCTGGTCTGATTCGCCCTTGTATATATAAAATTGTCTAGGAGGATAGACTGACTTGAACCACACCTACTGGTTTCGTCGTAGGCGTGATTTTCTCTGTCTACATGTACATTGTATGTCATTGCATGCGTCTGTAAAGGGTAGAACGTTTTTGAACGACAATCCCCGAACATCTGCTTCCTCTGGGTTTGGGGAACACGTTATATTTCAACGGTCGCGCGCAATGACATAGACAGTTTGTGAGCAAAATCCCCCCTATAACAAAACCAGTTTGTGTGGCTCAAGTTCGTCTATTGTTTGGAATCCGAGGGTACTAAGCCAAATTTGTTTGCCCATTCTTACAGAACGTCTCCGAGATATTATACCGACCAAGTTCAAGATTATAGGCAAATGGAGAGCAATTTTTGGAAGGAGTAGTAACTGTCTTATTGGTGTGCTCTAGTCATGTGACAAGGTTGGCTCCTATTGGTTACTTTGAATCATGTGACCAGAGAAATTGACAAGGTGAATAAGAGAAGTACTGGATGCAGTAAGTTGAAAAGTTGGGTATTGGGAACAGCCAATCAGAAAGAGTTTAGAAGATACAATTTGACTGTGAACCTGATAGGTGCTGGAGGCTCATGATGTAGAAAAGGGGTTTTGGCAAAGGCTTTTAACTCAAAGGTGCAACTATTGTCTCTTCAAAACTTGCAAAAAAAAAACACATTTCAGATCAACGTTTCTGTGGCATTGTGCTGCTAAATGCATTTTGTACCTGTTTTGTGCCAAGAACAAACTTACAGGGTATATCAACAAAAATATACCACTTTCATTTTCAAAAAAAACTAAGGTCAAATTTGATCCATAAGCTCTAGTGTAGCATGGAATAAAGCCTCAAATTTTTTTCTCATTTTATGATATGGGAGCTATAATGAGAGCTTAGAACAGACAAAGATATTATTGAATCAGTGGATGATATTTGATGATATGATGCATTTAGTATCATGTATTGAGATTTGATATTCAGATTCATAATGCAGTGGCATTATGTAAAAAAAGATATACTGCAAATGGATGCTTTTATGATAAAAGTCTACATTGTAAAGAACGAAGAACAGTTTTCTGTAAGAAAAGCTTTTTGCAATAGGGCTGTGCCTCTGAGTTTCGATGCCTAAGTTTATATCAAATGCCACAGAGTAGTATACAAATAAGGCATAGCCTTTTTTTAATGACGTGAACTGAGCATGTGCAAGCTTTGTCTGAATAGTCTGCTATGTGTTTACATATGCCATAAATGCATTGAAAGAAAGTCAATATAGTACAAAGCTTTGCACTGTGTAGAACCTCATTCTGTGTACATGCAAAACAATTATTGCTATTTATGAAATCTAGCTATAGGGAACTAGTGAAAGTATCCACTGTACAAACTATACATAGTGATGCCACTGAAAAAGTCACTTTCCATCAATAGGAATTCAGTCCATTTCACAGAGATCTGCTTGGCTCCCATGGATGTAACCTGTAAAACAGATCTATCACACTTGTAGTCTGATGATTGTTTGACATATCGTGCCTTTAGTGTTCCTAATGTCATCACCTAATGATGGCAAGAGTGTTACAGCTAGTGTAAGATTGGCAAGCTTGAGACATTTTAGTTTGTTCACAGTATTTTGTTCTATGTGTGCTGTTGTATAGTGTGTATTTAGATACTGCTCTGCAATCACGTTTAACCCTTTTCATACCAACTACAGTCAAACCTGATCTAGCCGCCACCTCTGTATGGAGGCCATCATGGCCCCTTTTTTTAAGCACATGGCTTTTTATGTTGACTTGAATATCTAGGAACTAATAAAGATTATATCTTATCCGGAATGGAAAGTCTCAGTCTTTTATTGATCATGGTTTGATAATTTTTCTCTGTAATGGTTACATTTTCTACTATGGCCATTAGTTTGATTCTTCAGACTTTTTGTGGCCAATATAGACAGGTTTGTATTGGTAGTATATAATGGGTTTCATCAAATGAAAAGGGTTAAAGCACTTCAAAAAAGGCTTTCTTTGTGAAGATGAGTTTTGACTAATTTCCAATGCAAAATGAAGTGTTGACTGCACAACACCAGTCTTTGTCAAGGAATGAATCTACCGGGTATCCACCTCTTGTATAATGTGACTTTATTTGCAAATTAGAATGCAAATTATGGACACAAGACTTGAACGGCGTATCAAGTGTAATTTGCATCAGTAACATGATAGCAGTCAATTGAGTCACTCCTTGACAAAAACTTGTGCTGTACAGTAAAAACTTTATGTAACTCTAATTTTTTTCTGCATTGGAAATTACAGTGAAAATCCGTCTTCATAATGACTTCTACGAGCACTGCACCATTCAGCTGAAGTCCCTGTATTTACGATCAACGTTAAATTATTACAGATCCAGCGACGAGTCAGGTTCAGAGTCGTCAACCTATCCCTACCCTTGGTGGATTGGACCGTGACTGGATACATTTCTGATAGTGTCTGCAAACTCCAGCTAGATACTGCATTTGGATTCTTGTATAGCGCGTGGAGAACTAATGACAAAGTTGAAAACTTAATCATTTCGCCAATCAGTACTGTACTGCAGTCAGAAATTCAGAAAGAAAACTTGCTGTGTTTACCCTAGTTTCTGTGCATATTGATATTAAATCTAAGGTACAATGTGTACTTTAATAGACTTGTGGAACAATTCAAATCACTTTATTATGTGCAGTCTCTGCAGTCATCACACAAACACAGCAAAGCTGAATATATAATGGTAGGTCCAGTAAGCTGTAGCTAGTGTTGCATTTATAGAAGTAGTTTCAGTGTTTGTATTAAGTACAGTTTGTTGCAGTTAAACTGCCTCCATAGTGTATTTTCTTCTTATTCTAGCAGTTCCATCAAAGGTGTAGAAATTGCCTGTTTTCTCAGTTATCGAAGGAAGAAAGTATTTTGTCTACAAACTACAAAGAGTGTAGTAATATGATTTAATCTGCTTTTCAAGCTCACAATATGTTCTGATGAAAATATGGCATGACCTTTTCTCTAGCTTTCTTTTGCTTCATGCAGTTTGCTGTTAGGATCTCACACGAACATAGTTCCCTTGAATAAACGAGTATGCATGGCAAAAGTCTTTGCCGTTTTGTGCATGCATTCTGAATATCTGTGTTGCATGAACGCCATCTAGCAGTTTCTAAGAGAAATGCAGCCAACTTGAAGTTGATAAAGATCATCCAGTCAAAGGTGCACAAGATTTCTACAAAAGAAATAACTACTTTCACAAAGGAGATTATGTTTTGATGTAGTTTACTTAGCTTGTTATCATATCAAGGCTGACAGGATAAGTCAAGAAGTATAGTTTTTTTTATTTTATTCTGCCGTAATAGAATGAGCTAAAGTTGAAATTGAAATTTTGGTATTCTCTCTCTCTCTCTCTGGCTCATTCCCGGGATCCCCGTCGCCGAGGATTAGTGGGAAGGGCAGGCCCTCTGATGGCTGAACAGTCCTATCCTGGAGTGGCATGCTCGCCCGCATCTCTCGCAGATGAACTGGGCCTGGGCTGGTGGATTTTTTGGTATTATGGTGGTATTTAATAGTTTGACATCGTCCATTCAGTTAAGATTCCAAGATTCCTAGACCAGGATTGTAAATAGCCCATCAGAAAAAATAAAGTATAGCTGACCCCTAGGATAGTCTCAAATAGTAGTTTTGGAAGGGGAGATCGGTGAAATGTTTTCCGGCTTAACTTTTTGGTTACAATCACTACTAAAGAAGGTTCAAAAGCGGGGAGCTAAAATGTCACAAGTTTGCCTTCCAACATCTGCTTGGAGGTTACCATAGTGTCAGAGTGGGGCAAAGTTGAAAGTTCGGGCAAACAGGCTCGAGCTAGCGGACTTTGTCCCAATTTTTATATCGTCTTGTACGCGTGTACATGTAACCAGTGTCCGCTTACACTGAGGATACTACGAAGTATGGGGAAACTAGGATGGACTCTGGCTCTTCTGTTGGCTGTACTGGTGGGGTACATTTGGTACGAGCCCGCTTTTGATCCAGGTAATTCACGCTAACGTAATAATTGCGTTGCAGTTGTGTTATGTCTTGGTTAAGGGGGGGGGGGGGAAATAGCGGTAGCACGCGTAGCGCACGGGATGCCATCATAACCGTTATCTGTAACGTTGTTAAAAGGTTGAAAGACTTATGCTGGGATTTTTTGTTTTTTACAATTACAGATAATGCGATTTTAAAACGCTCTCAGGGCAGGGTCCGGGTTAACTATATGTTAGTCCACCATCTATTGCTTTGGGTTATTCTGCATGTTGTAGAATCACACAAAACATTCGGAATTTGACAAAATGGTGGAACGTTTTCATGACCGTGTACAGAATCCCTGAGGGGTGCTCGAGTCGTGGTGACAGGCTGCAGTACCGGCATCGGGGAACAGATGGCGTACCACTACGCCAGGTTAGGAGCCAAAGTTCTCATCACGGCAAGGAGAGAGGCGAGACTGAAGGAGGTGGGTATCAGTTTAAGGAATCCTAAACTCAAGAAGGGCGAGTTATTTTCCAATAGCTGATGTATCAATGACAATGAATACATAATCTGCCGACTTTTTACAGAATCCCGCTTGTGGTGAACTACACAACGTATGTTTTGTTAAACAATATGATCCTCACTAATCCTGTGCAAACCCTACTCATGTATTCCTATGCATATACTTCCTTCACAGTGAATATTTTCGGCATAAATGAGGGGCGATAAGCATGATAAGTTGGCCAGTTGTTAGTGAGATATCTAAAATTAAAAAAAAAAACAGAACAAGAAGAGTGTTCAGCACCAAGGACAGGTCACATGCTTGTGTGTGGACAGCTGGCCTAATTGAATCTTCTTGTCGTATACTGCATGTGTAAGACTAAGTAACATTATTTCTGGTCCACCGGTATTTGTCCAGGTTGTAGCAAAGATGAAGGACCTGGGAGCCCAGGAGGCCATCTATGTAGCAGGAGACATGGGGAAAGCTGAGGACTGTGAGAGAACCATCCAGACAGCCAAGGAAAAATTTGGTCAGCTCAGCAAATATGTCCCATTGAGATATATTTATGATTTATTACATTAAGTGTTTTTGTGGCGCCTTGGAATGTAACCAATTGTTCTTCATTGAATTGTGCTGCTTATATTAGTTTTAATACTGTAAATGCAATTAAGTAAGGTTTTTATTTCGCGGTAAGGAGAAAATGTAGTGTTCGCGACTTCGCCATGGTTATAATTTTGCATTTGAAACAATAGAAGCGCTCCAGTAATAGGTGGGCAAAAAGTCTCACGGTGGTTTGAAAGTTCACCGTGAAAACCGCGAACATAAAACCACTGCGAACATTTCTGCATTTACAGTATAAGCCGGTGACATGCTCATCTTTTTTTTACTTCTGGAGGTGGTCTGGACTATCTGGTCCTAAACCATGTAGGAACCAGCTATAAGAGTAAAAAGGCCTTCCTATGGGATGGGGACATGGAGTTTCTTCATGATCACGTGATGATCAACTACTACAGTTACATCCGACTGGCGTCACTGGCACTGCCACTGCTTCACAGGACCAACGGCAGTCTGGTCGTGGTCGGCTCAATAGCTGGTAAGTGGGAAACATACCGGTAAAAATAATCTAATGCACATTTGCTTACAACTGTACAACAATCTGCCATCTCTCTTTGTATCTCCATCCTTCTATCCATCCTTCTATCCATCTTTTTTTTTTTTTAAATCAATTCTTAAGTGCCTGATGTTGCCATCGATTTACGAAGAAAGGCGGCTCAATTGTTTCTGTAGCAGCATTTCTTCACCCTAGGTCAGAAATATCAATGCTTGAGACAAGTATTGACTTCACTGACCCATAAGGAGAAGCAGGGGTTAGGAAGGCTGCTCGGGAAATTCCCTACCCCATTTAGGCCGGAATGTTTTTGGTCCACTCCCACCGGGGCATGCCCCTGCGATTTTCGAAAGATGTGGTGGGTTCTTTAACGTGCTCAAGGTGTGACTCTCCTCAAACTCGGGACCTCCATTTAACGTCCTATCCGAGGGACGTCCCTAACCCTAGAAGAGCTAGGTACTCATTTACACCTGAGTGAAGTGAGGAAAGCCGTGTTAAGTGCCTTTCCCAAGGGCACAACATCGGGGCGCAAGTTCGGACATGTCTCTGGGCACAACCTGGGATTAGATCCCGGGTCCCATTGTTTGACAGCCGCGCGCCACACGACGCCACACCACTTTCTATCCATCCTTCTATCCATCTGTCCATCCATCCATCCACCCATTTTGTCACAGCATTTTGTAAATCGAAGTACCTTGAGAGATACTGTGGGATTCAGCTCTTAAACTTTGTTTAATTTCTGTTTTCTACACAGGAAAGATCGGGAATCCCTTCACCGCCTTCTACGCGGCCACCAAGTTTGGTCTGGATGGGTTTTTCACCTCCTTGCGGCAGGAGTTGGTAATGCAGGACATCAACGTGTCTGTGACGTACTGTGTCATCGGGTTTATAGACACCGAACCATCTAAGTATTTCCAAGAAGTGAGTCATACTGGCATTTCAATATCATTTTCATGGTTTAAAGCTGCACTGAGCCAAAGAAGTTTCTCAGATCTATCATTGACTGAGGCATCATAATTACAATAATGTACAATAGACAAGGTACAACAGTACCAATATCAAAACCTCCTAAATGTGAATAAGAGAGATTTAAACTTTCAATAATACACGATACATTTCAGTCCACATGTTCACACACACACACACACAGACACAGACACATTTATTGAAAAAGGCTATGACTGACAATGCTGTCCATTTGATGTAGCCTTTTTCAATGTAAATGACCTTTGTTCATTACCAATGGGTATTAGTACTATTACCCCGATGCTTCATGTCCATATATTTCTCATCCAGGCCTTTCAGATGAGCAAAGACTACAAGCCGTCCCCTCCCTCGGACTGTGCCATGGCGATCATCAAGGGAGGAGCAACTCGGCAACGGGAAATCTACTACCCGTGGAGGGATGCGTGGTTTACCACCAAATTCCGACCCCTTGTACCAGGGCTCCTGGACTATGTAGCAAGAAGCGTTTTTCCTCCACTGAAAGAAAAATCTCCTCTTTTCACAGGGGACAAACATTAACGTTTTACGTATATGGAAAATGAATGGCTGCATGAACATGTGTTTATATCGGTGGGAAATTTCCTCTTAGCCAGCCTAACTGATATCAAGTGTCAAATTGATGAAAGTATGTTTGTAACTGAAGAAATTAGCAGGTAAAGTTTGGCAGCCGCGCACGAGGTGTGACGTCCACAGCCTGACATTGCTGGTGATGTGGTTTTGCGCTTTCAGCTGGAAAGTGGCTTTTTCGGGGGTGTAGCTAATAAGTGCAGTTTCTGATTGCCATAAAAAGGAATTGTTTGCCAACTGGTAGTCAGCAATTTTTTTCACACGATCTAGTGCTCAACAGAATGAATGACCTTGGTGCATTTCCTATAGCTTCATTACGAACGCACCCATGTAAAACACGTTTTATAACATGTAAAAACTCATGAATGAGACCTTGAACTTGCATGGCCTCAATGCACAAAACTGGGCTCTCGTAAACAGAAACAAGTACAAATAAATCACAAGTACAAAATAGACGAATCCCATTGTCAACTCTTCCACCTTTTTATTATGAAGCTGCCAGTGTAGTTAACGTTAGACACAGGTTTGAGTGCTGGTACAAAAATAGATGTCAACGCTTTTGGGGGAAAAGCACTGCTGGATTAAAGTTGCACTGACTTTTATATCTACTTAGACTTGCGCACATAGACATGGAAGTAAAATTTGATGATGGCATATTACAATGTAACTGTCACAAAGTCGTCAGCTCTTGGTTGGTACTATGTTGTCATGGTGCTGTCATAAAATGGATCCTTTTTTTCATATGGTGGCAGCCAAGAGTTTTAACTTGCTTCTTTTGGGGTTATTTTCAATACTATTTCAAGATAATACCAGAACATTGAACCCAGAATAGCTGCAGTTTTTCTAAAAACAACTAGGTGGCATCACTGTACAACCTAAGCATTCAAATAATTTGATTGTACCTTTACTTTGTTGGTCTTTTGAAACACTGAGTCAAAGAAACGCTAGAAACACTTGGCCGCCACAGTATGGTAAATAGATGTACATACAATCTACATAGCACCGAATGTCCCTACTACATCACACCATGTAGTCTGTACAGACTACTACATTGTATTACAGTACATATTGCACCTATGTATGGTTCACCTACCCACCTTATCATAGTAAACACCATTCAAACACATCCAGTTCTTCCCTTACTGTATTTGCTTTAATAAATGCACAAACCAACCTACCAAATGTGCAGATGATTACTGTATTCTGACTAAAATTTGACAGTATAAAAAAGCACTTATGCTTAAAAAGCCAGGGGTGGAAACCATCATAAGTGCATGGTTGACATAGATTTGCAATTATTATAGGAAATACAGTAAACTGCCACATTCTCAGCTTGCCAACAATAAAGACGATACTAAGTTGCCAGTGAAAAGGAAAAACCTGGATATGTTGGGTGATGTTTACGATAGGTACTACATAAAAATCACACCAACATACATATATGCCAACGAGCCTCACAAAAGCATTACATTCAACTAATGTGAGATGAATAAATAGCTAAGGATAAATATACATACATAATAACATATCAGCACAATGCACATGCAACTTACAAAATACGAGTTCACCGGTGTTAGTCAAAATTGTAGCTTACCACATTGAAAAGCACCTATTATGACATAGCATCCATATGTCACCTTTATAAAATCTACAAGATATACATGTATCTTTACCAACAAAAAAGACTATCAAAATTGGCTTTTAATCCCTTGTATCTAGTTTGCAGACAAAAATTCTCAAACTAGTCACCATATATCATCAGTATTACAGATCCCTTACAAATATGCTAAGTAAGAAAATTGCTCTAAAAATTGCAGAATTTCAGTTCACGTTACTTCAGCGAGATGGATCCCTTCACCTGAGAGATTTCAGTTTGAGAAAACATTGAAATGATGCACGATCCCTTCTTGTGGGAAATTTCACTGATCTGAATACTAAAACATTTTTCATACATTCCACTTTTGTGGAAGCTGTAAGGAGAGAATTTTCTTTCATTTCAATGATTCCACAACGTTTGTAGACAGAAGTTTTGGAGAGAATTTTCTCCATTCAAAGTTTTGTTGCTTCAGCGTACCCCTGGAAACTTACACACCAGACATTTCTCCACATTTCAATTTTGGTGAGGTTCTGGGTTTAATAAGAAATATGAAACATTTAAAATCATGCACAGAATATGAATGATTCTTTTCCAAATCATGAAACAAAACTGACTTTAGACCTTTTCCGAATATGGTGTTACATAATTTCCAGGAGTTTTTCATTCGGATGGCATGTTTGGTCTCCGTGACGACCAGCTTTACTTCCCCTTTGCCTTTCTGCTGATCTTCTTGGACTTGTCGGTGGTCTTGGGCGGTGGCTGAGCTCCGGCCTGGATGTGACGTCCATACAGGCTGTAGAAAACAAACAAGACCCAAAATTACAAAAAAGCTTCACCCCACGAGGTGTGGCCAAAATCCTACATACAGGAGGAAAGGCTGATAGATAGTGACGGTGATCTCCTTACAGGCTAAGGATAACGAAGAAACAAGACCCAAAATTACTACAAAAAAGGCTCCACCCATGAGGTGTGGCCAAAATCCTACATACAGTATTGAACCTTGAGGGTTGTCAGATAGATAGTGAGAGTGATCTCGAACCAGTTTAGCTCACTGAAGAGGTAAACTTCCTCTGTACTGGTCATGACAGAGGAGACACACTCTATGTGCAGTATTTACAGGTTCAATGTATCAGGGAAATTCCCCTAGCCCTTTCCAGTAGCGTGCATGTTGGGTGAGCGACACAACTGGGATTCAAACTCCCAACCTCTTGGTCCAGAGGCAAGGTTGCTAAGCACTGGACAATGCACACTACTCCAAAAAACAGTTACTCAAGCAACTGGATATGATTTTCAAAACCATATCCAGTTGCTTGAGTAACAGTTTTTTGGTGTATCTTATTACCTGGATGTCTAATCTTCATTGACATACCCCGGTAGTACTGTACTAGTAGTATCCAATATTTGATTATACTGCTGCCTGACACACGGGTGGGCAGCAGTTGGCTAGTCTTCACACCGCTCTTCCAAGCAGCTCTGTCCAGCGGGTCCACGCTGGTAATGCCATACACCATAATGTCCTTCCTGACTAGTGGTGTGGATTTAAACCCGAGTTTAGGTTTAGGTTCGGACTCGAGTCCAGAGGTTTAGGTTCAGGTCCGGACTTTTAGGTTCAGGTCCGGACTTGAAAGTCCGGACCTGAACAATAATTTTGGAATATTTTTTCGTGTTACATGTAAAATTGCATATTGGCAGATATTTTACATGTAATTTGAAAACTATATATACGGAATTATATACAGTCAGTAATTAACACAAAAGTTCAGTTATAAACACAAAAACAGCAATGTTTTAATATTCTTCTAGTGCAAATTTCACGATTTAAGGTTGGTTTAAGATGGTTTAAAACAAAAAGGAGTGTATGAGTGAGAGAATTTTTTTTCAAGTCCGGACTTGTTTCCAGACGTTTAGGTTTTTTTGGACTTGAACCTAAACGTTTTACAAGTCCGGAACCGGTCCGGCTGGACCGATCCGCACCACTATTCCTGACACACTCCAACCAAGATTTCTTAGGTCTGCCACGACATCTGCTACCTGGCAACTGCATTTTGGTGATGGTGTTGATGCAGCCACTGACACACTACTAGTACTATAAAATGTGAACAGTTTGAACATGAAAGAGGCACTTACTACTTGTAGGTGTCGGACCTGAGGTACTCCAGCAGGTGAGACACGCCCACCTGCAGCTGGTCAGCAATGGGCGCCACCCACGGGTTGTTGTCCCCCTTAAACACCATCTTAGGGCCTGACAGGTCAAGCTTACCTGGGAAGGTCACAGGTTAAAGGTCATTGGTGATCAGACTTCAGAACATGGACACATACAAATATTGGATTCATTTAACTACATCATCATGAATACATAATGTATTACATGAGTGCCATGCTATTCTTACATTTAGTAGTGGAAATTACTGAGATACATTAATGTACAGAACATTCAAGCATAAACCTGTAAAATTGTGACCGACAAAGCATGTTGAAGAAAGATCTCCAAAGAAAATCATTGTAAGAAAAGGAATTCACATCACTTCAAATCTGATGACATCACATAGATGCGAACATTAGAGATTAAACATCTTGTTTCCATTCTCTGTTCCTTTAAACTTTAAAGAATAGCTACCTTGTCAGCATGCCTGTCTATTCAGTCAACAGTGTTGAAATGCCCCCTACCAATTTCTGGTGGAAGTACAGTCAGCCTGTTGCCCTGGATGTGGAGCTCCTTCAGCCTCTCCAGGTTGCCGACCTCCATGGGCAGGGCAATTAGGTCGTTGTCTCTCAGCACCAGCTACAGAATAAAGACAGTTAAAATTAGCGGAATAAAAACTGTTATGGCATTTTCAAAAAACGAGTGTCATCTCGTGCATAATGGCAGACGCCATACCAAGTTACATACCAATGCAGCAAAGGGATTGTGACTTGTAGTTGCGAACGTACAGGCAACCCTATTCACAATACTCCTTCAAGAGGTGACACCCTTTCTCAGAGGTAATAAAATGTCTACTAGACTGTTAGATGGGTAAATGTGTATCTGTATATATTGTCAACAATCAGCAATAGTTCAACTCTTATGTGCGTCAGTTGCTATACATTGTATCAGTTACAATTGTCGCGCAATAAAGTTCTTCTTCTTCTTCTATATAAAATGTCTAGTAATTACAGTCAAACCTGCCCAAGAAGACCACTCAGGGGACCGATAAAATCTGGTATATGTGGAGAGGTGGTCACTATGGAAAGGATTCTTGCTGTTTGTGTCAATGGGAAAAATACATAAGGGCCCACCAAAAAGTGGTCACATTGACCAGGTAGTCCTTATGTAGAGGTGGTCACCTGTACAGGTTTGACTGTATGTAATACTTACGATTTGTAGCTTCATGAGTTGACCAACTTGGGGAGGGAGAGTTTCCATGTCATTGTCACCCAAGTACAGAGCTCTCAAGGATTCTGGGGGGAAAGACAATAAAGACGGTGACTTTAAAGATTGAAAATACAAACAAATTACCTACAAAATCAATGTAAAAGTTGTGTAAAACTGACATCCTGTCTGCTTCAAAGTACCACAACCATTATTAGTACATATTGTATTGTGATTAGTATTTGTCAAGTTTAACCTTCTTCTTGCCGAAGTAGCCTTTTGGCACGAAATTGTATTGGTTACAGGGATAGGCAGCAGTGAGAAGGTTCTTGATCTTGATCTTGATATGATCCTGGGCAGCACCCCTCTTGTTGGGGCAAAGCGCCCAGGGGAGTGCGCTGCACTTTTATTATCCTCTGAGGTGCAGGAGCACCGCCTCCTTGAACTTGGGAGGGTCAGCTATCTCCCTGACTTCTTGAGGCAATGAATTCCAGTCTCTCACAGTGCGAGGGTAATGAGTATCTATAACAGTCTTTGTGAAATGGTAGACTCTTATATGAGTTTTGATTTGAGTGTCGCGATTGGCGCGGCACAGGTGACAAATGACCTTTGACCGGTAGGGCTATCTTATGGTGTCTTGCCTTTTGCAGAACTGTAAGGTTAAGGGGGGGGGGGGTAGCATAAGCCTTATTAGGCCTTCTCTCTCCACTTTTCTTTTCATAAATTTTATGTCTTCACTGTTTAGGTTTTTGTGCAAATATATAAACAAACAAACAAACAAACAAACAAACAAACCCAAGTAGAAGAAGTTTCCAGGCAGACTCTTCTCGGTCAGGTTGTTGTACGTCAGATCCAGGATCTCAAGACTCGGGAAGGAACCAAACCCACGCGGCAAGGAACTCAACCTGTTCATCCTGATCTCAGGAAGAAAGATTCAAAAATGAATACTTCAACTTTTTAATCTCTTGGTTAATTAGTTGTCTTCAGTATAATCCAATGTATCATAACATACATGCATATAACCTGTATCAGTACAAAAATAAGCTGGATGCAATGTTTCAAACTTAATTCTCCATGTGTTATTAAGAAACAAGATGTGCAACAAGATGGAATTCAGCTTCTAACTGCATTTGATTAATAAACAATTTTGATTGATTGATTGATTGGTTGATTTATTGATTGATATACATGGAAAATTGAGTATATATTTGCTGACTTCTTACCCCAGGTTAAGATGCTTCAACTTGGGCAGGGTAGACAAAGTAGTTGGTAGTTCCTGTGAATGTGAAACAAAGAGCTGCATTAACACAACACAATTACAAATCATATGGTATAACAAATGTAGTGAAAATAAACGCAAATACTTAATACTTATAAACACCAGCCAACAAAGAAGGTCACCATCTTGGACAGAGAAAGCAGATGGTTTGAACGGGGAGTCAAGGAAGCTGTGCACATCAGGTCCCGCTCTCCGTCCCTCAACCGTGACCAAGGACGCCACAGACTCCCTCCAATCTACAACTCTCTCGTCCAGTCACGTGACCTGGGTGACCTTTGACACCTAGGTCACGTGACACCTCTCAAGTTGAAGAAAGATGGCGGATGTCATCTGAAAGCTCCTTGTAGCTTCTCAATTTGTAGTCGTGCGTATTAGTTTAAAAATACTTTATTCAACAAATACTTAAGCTTGTAAGAAATAGCCGTGTTCTCAGTAAACATGAATTTCAATCACGCTGAATCTGACACTAGCTTCAGTCTACTTTTCTTGCCTGTATAGACCGGTCAAACAAGTCAAAGAAAAATATCAAAGATGGTAATTCCCTGTATTTAGAATAAAAAATACAGCACATAATGTCTACTGAATACTCGTGTATGTATCTTTTCCATCTAAAAGCAAATCCTTACTTTTAAAACTGGTACATCTGGTTCAAAATTTACTATAAACACATATTCAGCATTTTAGGTAAAAAATTCCAGCCTTTTCCTTACCTCAATCTGGTTGTTAAACAGGTTGAGGATCTCCAAGTTCTGCAGTTGTGCAATACTGGGGGGCACCGCTAGGGGGAGAGAGAGGGAAGAAAAGATTCACCCATTAGAGGTTCTGTGTCAAAGTATAAAAATCATTAGCTTGATATACAATAATAATAACATGTGATAATGTATATGATAAGTGGTGCCGAGTTGGTTATGAACATAGGAGCAATAGAGACAGACAAGTGTATTTCTTTGAAAAAAATCTGTATACATTTTCTAACGTACAAAGCTTTTAACAGTATGGTCACAATAGTGTCAAATTAAATAGTCAAAACTGCCCAAGAAGACCAATCAGGTGACTGATGAAATCTGGTCCATGTGGACAGGTGGTCACTAAAGACAGGATCCCATATGCTTGTCGTGTCAATGGGAAAATTATCTAAGGGACCACCAAACAGTATTCACATAGGCCAGTTGGTCCTTATGTAGATTTGATCAGTTGTACAGGTTTGACTGTAGCCCCAAAGCCAGTATATCTTTGGCATGTTTTGGGTCATCGTGTCAAGGTAATACTAGGAAGGCTACCAACCAGTACATATCTACAAAAGCTTGCTAAAAAGGGCAACTTTTGTCAGAATTTGTCATTTTGTAGTTTCTAGTTACATGTCTTTTGTGAAAAATGTTGTATATCGTAATCATGGAACTAAAAATTGAGATAATGACACCAGGTGTACAGACAGCTGCAGTAAAGGGGTTTAGTCTATTGATGCCTGAGGGTATAACCGCATGTGCAGCTGGATTGTGCATTAATCCAATTACCACAAAACACATGCAAAACAAAGGAATAGAAGACTGCATTTGATCCATTAGACCAATACAGAGCATTTCTGATTTGTAAAATTTTTCATGTATTATATACCTTGGTTTCTACATTGTAAAATGGCAACATTTGAGTAGTGTTATCTTTTTTACTATTGTTCTAAACTGTTGAATTTTATGATTGTAAACAGTTCCCTTGCTAAACCAAAGGTGTTTCAGTTTTCTTATATCTTTAGAATTTCTAAATTACAATTTATAACTAATCTAAGGTATTTTTTGATTGGACAGAGATAAAGACCTTCGATTTGAAAAATTTGTTGGATATGAGATTTTTCAACTTCAGCTTCATACATATACATGTAAAACTACCAACTGCAATGTCACTACAAGCAGTGTTCTCGCCAGAATTTTTTCACAGCATAGGGGTCAGGTACAGAAGGCCAACTTTATGCGGCGCAAGCTATGAAGATATTACCACAGAGCAAGGAGTAAGGAGTCCGGCTTGCTCCCCTGGAAAATTTTTGAATTCATAACCCAATGAGACACTATTTCCTGCATTTTGAGGAATAAATTTTGTGAAGTAAAGTTTTTCCTCTATTACAGCCTCATTCTAAAGCCAAATATGAACTTTTTATAAGATTCAATAAGGGTCACAAGGTTCTTCCCAGAAAGAAACACCCCTATGCTGGTTGAAACACAGCATAGGGGGTCCAAATCACAGCATAGGGGGCCCCTATGCTGAAAAGGCCTAGCGAGAACACTGCTACAAGTATTACTTACATGTCTTTCATTTACAATTGTATTGACAATGTTAACGGTTAACCTTCTCCCTGCTGAGTAGTACTGATAACAGTAACAGAGACAGTTTGCAGGATGAGGGTTAAAAAGTGAAACACTCACCATGAAGCTTGTTGTGGCTGGCTGTCAATCTCACCAGGTTGGATAATTGTACTGCAAAAGAAAAGGATATTTAGCAAGTCTAAAAATCTATAAAGGTATATACTGACGAAGAGACATGCACACACACATACACATGCAGACACAAACACACACACACACAGTGACACACACATACACACACACACACACACACACAAAAAAAAAAAAACACACACAGTTCTCTATTGACACAACCCATTTTCCATCAATAATCAGAGTAAATATCATTAAAGTGACTGTCTTCTATTTTTCCATTTAACCTGTTTATGACTAACTCCTAATTTTAGAGACTAGATTAAAAGGGGTGGGGCTTCGAGTTGAGTAAAAAACAACCCACAAAACCAGCCTCAAACTAGTTAACATACAAATCAAATGTCAGATCTTGCATTATGAAAGGTTGAATGGAGCTACACCATTCACATAAATAGATGTTGCTGTTTTCTAGTTTACAGGGTGGTAAGGGGGAGGGGGGCAGTAAATAAAGTCACATTCCGCCCATAGTTGGGCCATATATGAACAACAACTCACAAAGACCGGGTACGTCCAGAAGATTGGCAATTCCCTTATCCACAAGCTCAAGTTCAGTCCCTCCCGTCCTCTCCTTACAGTCTTCGACTTGCTTCTTGCCCGCCTTGGACATCTTGAAGGAAAAATGAGAGTGAAAGTTTGCGAAAACTCCCAAGGAAGTGGCCCAGACTTGAAAAACCGGAAGTGACGATTTGCTCCCCCACCCCCTCTAAACCTTCCGCACAGGACAGAAAATAATACGTAGGATTTGTCGATTATTTTGAAGATGATGCAAAGAAAACGGTACTAATGAGTTGTTCTTCAAATATTTAGAATAAAATACGTATTTCAGGACGTTTATTATAAGACAAATAGTCGTATATGTTTAAATATAGAAATAAATACACAGCTGGGAAGGTGAAAAGGCCAAAATAAGGTCAGAGGTTAGTGGGTGTGTTACGATTGCAGCGCTCCTAGCGATTGATGATGGAATCGCAGTATACTTTTCTGTTGGAGCATAACGCTGTAAAAAAAAGGATAACAATCTTTTGATAGTAAATAGTTTGTATTATATTTACACCCGGTGATATCTATAAAAGTATCTGACGATTTTTGTACTTTCGCTTCATTTTTTCTCATAATCAGATATCGTCAAACGTTTTTAATGAAAGCTTTTTTTCGGCCAATGTTCACACAACGTTGTAATCACGTTTGTATTGAAAGCGTCATAAATTATTTACGGTGTGCTAGAGTGTGTATAGAGTTACCACCAAATTTGAATTAACATATCCATTCTAATGCAAGAGAACCTGATAAAATCTGGAAACCATTGCAAGGAATTGCAAAGAAAGCAAATTCAATGCAAAAATTAAAAAAAAAAATCCAATGTAAACGGGAAGGGAAGGTCGGCAGTAAAGAAAATCAATCTAAATCGAGTACTACGCTAACGGGTACGTGTATAACTGCAAGTATCTTTTATAATGGTTGAGTCTAGTTTTAAACCTTATTTACCTTTCACCTCATGGCTACCTTTCAGGATTTTTAGGTATTTGTAAAGAAAATCATGAGCGCAAAAGCGAACAGTACAGCGTAGTTTGATATTTTGTCCCGCATCTAACCCTGTCGAGTTTGAGATGTATGAAAGATGATATGGGACAGAACATAGTCTGTTCGTGACCTTGCGCTATGTCAGCTCGGATGTCAGTGTCGGATGTTGTCATGACCTGATTGTTGCCGGATATAGCCGCCTCAACCAAGACCCCCAAACGAAACATTTACAATCTATTGATGTACCAAGTTAACATATACATTTAACCTCATAATCATATCTCTCCTAAGTTGAGAAAATACGTGATTTCTTATAGAAAGCTAACCAAGAGACCATAAAGAAATTCATAAAGCTGTCCACATAATCCGACATGTCTTGGTCTAAATGACGACAGTTATGTGTCCATAGGGGGTCTTAGATCTGTCGTATTTCTGCCATCTTCTTGTAACACCTGTCACTGCAAATATTGCATTGTTTATTTTACTTTATCATCGTGCAATTTCATCGATTTTGAAACAAATAAATATCTGAAAAACATCGCATCGTTTCTTAATCTAAAAGCTACGTATGAGATTACGCCAAGCGTGCCACACACACTTACCAGTCTACTCCCATAATTCAGCATGGTTGTTGACCACTTCGAAAATCTTCCACCTCAAATACAAAAGCACCACCAATGCAGCAAGCAACTGAGACCATATATGGCTGAGGACGTTGAAGGTGGTCTTGGCGCTCTTGCGGAAAGTCTCAGTTCCTGTGTCTTGTCAGACGACACGACAGACAAGCGCACCTGGATTTAAAACCAATAACAGGCTTAGACACGCCCAGGCGACAACGATGTCAATCAGGGAGGATGGCAGAATTCCAGAAATCCCAGCAGACTTCTTAAGTTGTCTAAACTTAAGACCCGGAAATGCTCCCGGACTTGGAGACGAAGAAACGGCGACGTACCGAAAGACGGGTTGGAAATTAAAAAGGCAGCGGGGCAAAAATGGCGATGGCTCGGCACGGATCTGGTGGTTGATACTATCTCCGATACGCAACGGCGGTATCAGATGTTCCGTTGGTCACGTCAGAAACTTTGACCCGTGTCGATGGTAGGGTTAGGGTTTAGCTCAGGATTATCATTATAGCTTGGAGCCGGGTTAGGTTTAGGATTATATATCAGTTTCATAGATGAGTACATTCGGAGCGCAAGTGAGTCCACCGTCTGGAAAGTGCATTTGATTAATCAATCGCGAAATATAATTTAGCAGAATCATTAATATTTCTTCGTTAGAAACGAATAGCTTAGCCACTGTACTCGTATGTAACCGTTAGTTACCACTAAGTATGAGAATTTGAAAGATACGATGGCTGCAGTCATTCCTGATTATTGATATCCATAACTGACATCGATGCACGAACAGTTAAACAACTACATGTACAAAATTTTATTAATATTTTGCACGCCATTTTCGTACACAAAGTGCTTATCAACAAGCTTTGGGTCAATCTTTTGATCCTTTTATATACATGGAATATAATTTGACTACAGTGTTGTTTGAAAATTATACGAAATTACTTCAAAATCACGAGGAATGTGTATATAATGGCCTAATGCGCAGTTATTACAATTTAGTATATTCTATATTGTCAGGGATGGTTTATCTCTATCAAGGCTAGTCTAAGAACTAGCGATTTGCAATGTCCGAATGAAACGATAGAGGTCGCTTTTGGACAGAGCCTAGCTCGTATCGAGGGCAACACGTTACAGTTGATTCTCCCCATTGTATCATAGCATATGCGCATAAGAAGTACTGCAACAAGACCTCGTAAAAGTCCTCTTCCAAATTTCAATCTGAAATTTAAAAAAAAAAACGGTGATTGTCCGACCAGGTTTTAATGTATTTCCAAAGACCATGGATTGTTAACTTCCACGGCCGTGGAACTGACCACTTTTCATAGTGTACATAGTGAGGGACAATGCTATTTTTGAATGACAGAAATCATTTGTTGTAGCTAAAATTAGCACTAAAAAAAACAATATTTCAAGGGGAAAGTAGAAATCGGGGAAACAATCGAGGAAGCAGCGAAGAGAGAGTTCGAGGAAGAAAGCTGCCAGAGTGTACAGTCTCCAGAAAGTAGGCTTACTGTTGATTGAGTTTGTAACAGATCCAGTCATGTTGGAGGTACATGTCTTCTTCTCAACAAACTTTACTGGAGAACCCAGGGGAACAGAAGAGATGCGACCCAAGTGGTTCCCCGTGGAATACATCCCCTATGACTCCATGCATGTGGCCAGACAACACCCAATGGTTTCCGCTTTTCCTCAAACGATCCACATCTGTATTTGTTGCCCATTTCGGCCGAAATCTAAAACGAGAAGAAAGAAGAAGAAGAAAGAAAATCCTTAACGACCGACCCTAATTTTCCACGACTGTAATCGGATACACAGCATTAATGTTCTTTGGCCTTATCAACCCGAGGGTACGATGGGAACGGGCGATAACATTTCCCGTGGGAGGGGGGAAGCACGGTTCAGAGAGGAGGTCCTAATACGGTCCTAATGTTCGCTTTGTGCGAATCCGGTAGGCATCTTCTTATATCACGTGGTAATTCCTATAAAGCTGGACATTTGACATGGTTATAATGCATAATAATAACGTAGAGGAATCAACATTTTCAAAAAAGTAAATCACCCTTTGGCCCTCTGTTTTAGTACCTGAATTCTATTTTGAGGGACCTGGCCCATGGACTATCTATTGACGAGAAGAATCTAACTTTAAGTCTGAAAGCAAAGTTGGAGAAACTAGAAATGTTGAACATCAAAAAAAGTAGGCCAAAGTATTGCAATGAGCATAAATCCTGCTCAGGGCCTCTACAAATAGCGAATATTTCCTGTTATTTTCAAACAAACTGTTAGGGGTCGCTTCTAACCATGAAAGCAGCATGGCAATGGTCGTGACCGTGACGAGTGGGGTACAAAATGATTTAGCGATGAAACATTTCTAAAAAAAGAAGATCAAGTTAAAAACCGCCTCAAATGTTGTCCGATCAGGCCTGACATTCTCATGTGAAGCGATCGTTGCTGTGATAGTGATTATTAATACATGTATAATATAACTGCATAACTGTTAACGTTTAGGACATGTAGTATATATTCCGGCATTCAACTTACATATAAGCCGAGTCATATGGATCTGCATATACGTAATACGGTATCATATGACCCGCACGCATCCTTCGAAGAAACATATAAAGCCCAATTACAATGCAGCCACGTTTTTCAATTCCCGAGTATCAAAAGACTGCAACAACCATTACTGGAAGCCTGCCGCACGTTGATAAAGAAATCAATAGTCAATTTTCAGCTTCCTTAGTGAACAAAAAATGTTCCGTGTCAGCGATCGACATCACAGTTTGCTCGCCAAGCGTGTCCCAGCGATTGGGAATTTAGGTTTACCGTGAGACGACTTGAAGCGAGGCGCGGAAGAGATCTAGAGCAAGCGTAACACATGCAGCGGTTTAATACATAACCGCCTTGGTAACAAGGAAAAGTATCAACCTAGGTGTGTATTAGCATCGTTGTGCACTACAATTGTACACTATACTATCTTTCTATGACGAAATAAAGTTCTCCTAGACTAGAGTCTGACCCCCCCCTTCTACCCCGAATAAGAACCATGGGAATTTTCCTTTTTTGTTACGTTGCTCTGGGAAAGGCCACGGTTCAATTTCACGCACTTTTTCACCCGTTCCAGGCCCTATCTCCATATGCGGCCACGTCTGCAACTCCTTATTTCCAGCAGTTTCGTCTTGAGTCAAATGTTCAACTTCAAGTGAAGAAGTGAGGAAATTCTAAAACAGGACAAGGCATTAGAAATGATCGTGTTATAGTGGTGGACATATGCATTGCCATGGGTAGTTAAATACCACATGCTCTTTTTGTATCACTTTGTTGTTTTGATTTCTGTCTCTTCGCTTTTCCCTCTTTGTGTACGCTCTATTTTCCAGTAAACATCAATATTAAGGAACATCATTACGTCCAGACATAGCCAAGGGCAACATCCCGTTTTACCAATAGACAATTATCATAATGACACGATTTATTGTCAAAATCGATTTCTCAGCAAATAGTTAATTGGATTACCCTAGGACGCTCCTTGTTTCAACAATCCTTTGTTGTGTTGTTACATTTTACTATTCACCTTTTACCATTTATATGCCATTACGTTTCTCGTAAACTGCGAAGAATATTTGAAATATTGCTTTATTATGTTCCCTTTAGCTACAACAAAAAATTCCAAATGATTTACAATTCAGTCTGATGATTGTATGTGAAACATAGTTTGACACTGACCGGCCCAGATATAAATGCCCACTCTGTACGTAAAACACAGTTTTGACCTGGGCCGGCCCAGATGTAAATGCCCACTCTGCTCTGTCATTCACAGATGAACAGCTGAGCGAGGACGAAGCGGTGTCGCATTACACCCATACCCATCCCAGCGCGTGGTTATAAATACGCCTCTCCCAGCGCCGATACGTTCATTAGGCCTGGAGCAGCCAGCGGCGCAAAGCGGAACAACCCTCCACCGAGCTCACTCACACACAACCATCTTAAAATATCCAAAAACGTTTGTAACGGTCCGTGTGGTAGGCTAATGCCCAGGATGGCACCGTTAGAAGCGCCACGCGGATGTCACGGGGAAAAAGCACCAACGCTGCCGGATTCCGATAGTGAGAGCTTCCTGACTCTAAGGTATGTCCACGTTTTGTTTTGCTGCATGCGGAATTTGCTGATTGCAATATTCTGAAGGCTGAAGACTCGTAAAATATACTACCGAGCTGGTGAAATAGAATTCTGTATACGTATTCGTATTATTGTTCAAATACAACATAAACCGTTGGTCGTATACTAGTATACATGTATATCACTACTACGCCCCTATACGGTTTTCTGGGTTGGTTGTATACTACCGTATATCGCTGTTTTTCCAGCCCTAATATGATAGAGCCATATCTCCCTTGGTAGTTGCCGACGCCTGAAGCTATCTCGGTTTTAAATAAGGCTCGTATTGCCACGGAACACGCGCGCCTGTTTCCCTATGCATTCACATTAAGGTTTTATCTCAATAATGAAGCGTATCACACCAGGCAGGTAGCGCTGGTTTGTGTAATCTTCTATATTCACCAAATACGTCTAGGCTTTGTCAGAACGTCGCGGTACGTATCAATTATACCAGATTCATACAAAGACCGCAAAAATATTGATCCACGCGATTTCGACTGGTGCAATTTCATTATCTCCCCCGTGTATGTGCGGGCGGGTGATTAGGATGGCTCATATCAGTCGCAGCGGGAGCGCCTCTTGCCTCAGTCTATACGTACAGTTCCCGTAAAAACCCTGGAGGGAGAACGTGATGGTAAAATTACCATTCTTCAGAGCTTGTTTGACCTACGTGATCTTATCGCAACGTCCTACCGTCATAATGTCACTTCCTTTCTGGTCGCTGAACTCCAGAAATCGTCCAGAAAAATACACGAAGCAAGACCTGTATTTTACATGTATAACAATAACAATGCTGAAGACCGCGTTCATGTAGTGATAGAAATGTGCATAGAAAACTGTGTTTGGACAGCAATGAATGTATTTGAAAATTGTCAGCACAGCCGGCTTCTGTGAAAAGGGAAACATGCGGCTATCCGGGAGTCCGTGATCGCACCTGTGAGCATATCAATCCCCGGGCCGGCTCATCTTGACAAGCCGGCGCAGAACGTAAACATTGACGGGCGCAAGTGTCCTCACATATTTCCCGATTCCTCTCTCTTCTCACCAGCATAGAAACGGCTTCTGTGCCAACATGTTTCAATTTTTCGCACAGCTGACCGCAATCAATAACATAGATGGAAATGTGACGTAAGAAGAGAGCTAAATGGGAAATTTGACGACTTGCTTGATGGACGCTATTAGCTAACACCACACGCGCGCGGTCTTTGTGATGCGAACGCGCTCAGACGGCAACAACCACTTTATGATGATATTTTCATTAAAGCAATGATGCAGAATTATTCATATGGAAAATACCGGACCGTTCAGGGTCCCTAGAGGAAGATAAATCCTCTACGGCGCGTTTTTCCATATTTTTTTCTCTCTCAGCAGGTGCGGAAATGTAAGTGGCGGATGTATTTCAGTAGGATATGCACCAAGGGCTAAGTGCGGGTAGTGGGAAAATTGTCGCCGCTTGCTTGGGTCAAAACAAATCGCTGCTTCCCCCTAACCTCCACCAGGCCTTCCTACGGGGTATGGATCGTAAAATTCGGCAAAAAAGGGAAGAATTTGCCAGTAGAGTCAGACCACGCCACGGTAAAGTTGATATTTCCTCCGCGGCTGCAAATGAAACCCTCTGCTGGCCAAACTTCCCTGGCAAATATTCTCTCTATAGCCGGCTTGGTTAGTCTGGTAGAGACTAGCTTCACCCCCCCCCCCGTTGCATGCATTTTTTACACCATACTGACAGAAAATTGAAGTGTCATTCAGTCAACTATGTTTTTAGAATGAGAGATGAATACGAGAGATTTGGAAAATTTTCACTGCTTAACAGCTAACCCCATTCCTCAATTACTTGTCTCTGGCGTTTTTGAAAATCAACGTTTTGTATGATTTTTTCTTTTTCTAATTTAGCAAAGTGAGCGTATCGTTTTGCAATCCTCAATATGCATATTCGTTTGGATGTTTTATGAATCTCCCCTTCTCATGACAACCCTGTATTCACCAGAACGGAACATCCCTTGAACTGGAATAGCGGGGAAAAGCTTCACTCTTCGACCAAAGCTTGTCTTTAGGTCGGAACGTAAATTTTTCATTTTTGTTTTTAACTTTTATGTTAGAAAACCTCGTTTGGAATGGTGCCCAGAATGAGGTGGGGGTTTTGAGATTGAAAGAATTGACCGTTGAAAGTCATATGAAGGAGATAGGGCACATTGCAATTTTGTGACGCCTGGTCGGTTTTCCAATTTTCTCTTCGCCTACGTTCCCGCTCGTTTTGATGTCACGGACGTCGAGCACACGGTTTACCGGCCCAGTCTAATCTAAAAAGTTATCAATCATCTGAATCATAATAAACCAGAGATATTCTCAATATACTCTCAACTGTAGCCTATTACTAAAGTCAAATTCGCCCTGTTACCATAGCATATTTCCAAAAAAATACATGCCTTTTGGACCATTAAAAGCACAGAACAAAGTACTATCTTACAGAAACGGTCTAGCAGTGCTTACGTACATTCCACGTATGATTTATTGAGTCAACATCAGTGATATTTTCCGGAGAGACGTCGCGGCGTGGCCTGTGACCATTCGTCTTTTACTCAGCACCGAAGATGTCCGACATGATGAACTACCTTCTCAGCCCTCAGACTTTAAGTGTCTTTACATGCCCTTTGAGAATTGACGGCAGACATATGTTCTAGTCATGTGACGCGTTCCAAGGTCCGTCTTCCCCTGAAAATACGGACGGGCTGTAACAAGTCGCTTGTTAAATTCAACCTGACAGCGTTGCGGCTGGCACTGTAAATAAAAGGATAGCTCTTTCACCAGCAGTCTTTGAAATTTGAGGCAATACCTTTCCTATTTACGATATGTTTCTATTTCATGCGGCGTAGGTGCTTTTTTGTTGGTACTTAGTTCATATTGTTTCGAAGCGGTCGTAACCTCTGATTAGATAGGACTATAGCAAAATTAACAACCGCAAAATGTAACTTAAACTACTAGTATAGTAAAATATTTTTTTCGGGCTATGTTTATGATTAAAACCTCCTTGGTTTAATGTAGAAACTATCTGTCAGCTGTCTACGAGCATCAAATAATAGACAGATAGAAACCCGTTGTTACTTACATCAACTTCAACTGAATAAACATGAACTCGTTAAAAACTCGAGAATCTCCTTGCCTCTTTCGCACTCAATTACAAAACACTGCATACTGTTCCCGTCGAATCGGAGTATCGATATGCAGAGCACGTTGTGTGATCTGGGTAGTCCAATTAAGGTATTGGCCAGCGCAACGGGGAAAACGGGAAAAGCTGGCGTAGAATTGCTCCCAACATATTCCGCGTGGGGAACGTCCCATCCTGCATGCGTTTTGCCAATTCAATAATCCTAAGTGGCTTCAGGCTAGCGGTGAATTTGTGACCGAGCATTCGTCCGGGTCGGGAGAATCAAAATTGAAAACGGTCCGTTTGATTGGCTCTGATGAAAATCATACTCATATAAGCGTTACGAAGACGGTGTAATTTTGACGGGATCAGTTGAGAACACGGGACAAGTCTTGTTCTTAAACTTAAACAAGTCACTGAGAGAGAAGCAATTCACACCAAAGAGATTGCAAAGTTGCAAAATGCAAGAAAACCTGATATCACATTCATCTGTGAACGAATCAACAAAATGATACGTGATAAAACGAACCAAAATCACCTAAATGATAAGCTGATCAGGAATGCAAAATATGGAGAGAAAAAACGCGTCTTAAAAAGAGTCCAGGGAGTAATAACTTTCAAACTGTGCTGATTGCTTCAACCTAAACTGCAATAAAATCCACGTTCAAATACACCATTGGTACGCGCTCCGTGCTTTTTCAATCATGTTCTAGACACGTTCTAACGATAAATGGGTCCATTTTCCACCACGTTTACCTCAGATCGTACATCTTTTTATCTTCCAAGGGCATCTTGGCCATTTTTGCCCACGAATTTCCATCCTTCGTCTATTTTCGTTGAGAAATGACAGGTATTCTGACCAAACGGTATTCTCTGTTTTACTTCCAGACGACAACATGGGTGAGAAACACGGCGGCGCAGCTGTCCACATGAGCTCCGCGGAGATGGGTTGAGGGCGCCCCGTCAGGCAGCAGCTGCACGTCTTCGGGACCCAGGCACCTGTTCGGCTGAAGACTGAGCAGCCGGGAGGACTGACTGGCCAGCTGCTCGCTAGGACCTCCCCACTTCACACCCGGGTCCCCAGAGACAACCTGGCTTCTCGTGGGTCATGACAACGACTTGGTAAGCTTTCGTCGTTTACAAAACTACTTGTGAAAAACTAATAGGAGGTCGGTGTGTGTGTTTGTGTGTGTGTATGCGTGTGTGTGTGTGTGTGCGTGTGTCTGTCTGTATGCGTGTATCATGTGTGTTGTTTTCACCGAGAATCAAACATATTCCTAGTGCCTGTGCCTGCACCAACGAACACTTGGGGATTCATTTCTTTAAAGTAGACCAGGAGCAGCCATACGTTCTTAGCAGATAACAGAAATATACTTATGTTTATATGTACAATTAAGATTGATAAAGTATGATTCATGTAATCCCCCTCTCAAGTCTTTCTTTACTTCGCGCTCCGAGGGGGGGGGGAGTCATGCCTTCAGGCTAAAGTCAGCAACATATTCGCGATAAGTCTCATGATTCGCACGAGGCAGATAAAGAAGAGTCACGACGTGAATTGATGATTCTATCCCAGACTTATCATGTCAGACAGACGGCCTGGATACGTACGGGAGAATAATGAAGATTATGAAGGCAGATAGCACACCTTACTGCAGTGATATCGAATCCCCGCGCCATTATTAGTCTTGTGTGGTGGGTACCGTCCCGTCAGATTATAGTCATGTCTCAACTAAATAGATGACAGTTGCTTCACTGAACAGAAGATACCAGTCCGTAAAGTGACAAGTAGACTTATTGCCCAGTGCAACACGTGTGTGTGTGGTGCTGTTGATAAGAAACTGGGCTTTATTTCCAATCCCACGGCGCGCGGTAGATAAGACAATGTCGCCTAAAACCATAGACGTTCATTTTCTATTGCCATTACATGTTGATGCGGTTGTTATGCATTATCAATGACAAATAGGCCGTTCCATGAAGTAATAGTAGGAAGTTCTTTGGGAAGTAATGAGAGAAAAGTTACAATTACAACTTGTTTTCCGTGTAACTTTTTTTAATCCCAAAAACAAAACATACACTACCACTTCCTTCTAAGTTTTGCACTTATCTATCAAGACGTCCGCAATTTTCCTTCAAGAAACGACCAAGAAACACCTTCAGGAGGCTCAGGTGGTGAGGCTTACAGATTTTCCCACTGGAAAGATTTGCTGGCCCCCGTACAGCAACTTTTGAATTGGAAAGCGCAAATAGCGCAAATGTAAACTACGTTTATTGGAGACAAGTGCCAACGTAAGTAGCCCACTCGCAACAACTCCGAAACTGGAATTACACTCACTGGAGTTGAAAATGTTTGATCTGTATGGACACAGCTAAGAAAAGGACTTTAGGTAACGGGTTTTGATTCAAAGTAAACGTGACAGAAATACGATAAAGGGACATTGAAAAGACGCTGGAATCCAGAATAGTCAGTAGGGAAAGTTAAAACGAGTGAGATCATTTCTGATGCGTGAAGCCACACTCATAAGATTTTGAGGGATTGTGTGAGCTATAGTTTCAACCAAGGAGGTTAAATCTCTATTTCAACAAAGCTAGAGAAATAACCCTTTCCCCAGCCTTGCATCTTTATGATATCTCTTATCCAGACTGTGCTCTTTTGAATATTTTCAACTTCGCCAAAAAGGTTGTGTTTTAGTAGCGTTTGTATGTCTGTGGATGAACAGTATAACTCGATAAGGCCTTGATGGATTTGCTTGATATTTGGCATGTGGGTTGGTGTTAGTCAGTCCTCGAAGATATTGGATTTTGGGCCCCCTAGCGGCTTTTTATGTTACGCAAACAGATGCATTGTTTTCCTCATTCCTTTTTGTTGATTATCTTCACCGTCAGAAAAGTCCAGCCTAAAAGTTGCTTGTCGATATTAATGAACAGAAAATGTTCCTTACTTGCTTCGGGTAATTGTGTTCCTAATATGAGGAATTAAAGAGCTAACCATGTAGGACGGAAGGCGTCAGGCATGTAGAGTACATGTCAGGAGCAATTGGCACGTTGGAACTGTGCCAAGAGAAGCAAGCACGCTTTCAGCAGGATGAGAAGGTTATTGGATACCATTGAATAGTCCTGTGATGCATACAACTTTAACGAACATCTCTTGATATCACCCGTGTAGGTCTCCGTGCCCATGCCTTCAGGCCATGAATATGAAATTACAAAAGGGATGCAACCCCCTACGTTTGTCTTTGCAATGGCAAATTCTAAGCGTATTAGTTTAACCAATAGCTATTCACCTTGAAAAGAAAATATCGCCTTTTAGGGGGTAAAATTAAATCGGAGAAAGAGTTTTTATCACGTTTATTCATAGGGAAAGCATTGCTTAGTGAAGTCATATGTTTTAAATTTGAATTGATATGTAGTGTGTTAATCACGCAGACTTTTAGTTGTGAAATTGTGTCGGTAAAATGATTTTATAGCCCGTAAATTTGGAAGTAAAAAAACACGATGTTCAAATTGGTATATATGATGAATACCCTATTCTCTTGGTGCAATGCGGGTATAAAAATGTTAGCGCTGACAAATTTGGAAGCAAAAAAAACACGAAGTTCAAATTGGTATATATGATGAATACCCTATTCTCTTGGTGCAGTGCGGGTATAAAAATGTTAGCGCTGACATTGTACTCCTATCTTGCTTACAAATGGCAAAAGTCAAATCTCTTACAAGGGAATTTCTGTCGTTTCGACCCTTCCCATATTTGGAATTACAGACATCGTTCCCATGTTAGTGTCAGAGTACCCTGGGAACGTTCCCGGCTGGTTAGGCGTAGAGGACGCGGTCTCAAGGTCAATGGAAGCGGGGAGAACTTCGTTTACGGAAATTTTCAATTAAACCCTGCCTGACCTAGGAAAGGAGCGTGAATGATATCGATGATACACCATCTGTTTCAAGGGCTTTACTCGGGCGTTAAAATGGAAACTCCACCCATCATCTCCATCGATGGCTTAGGTTGGGGATAGCCTCCTTCGCAGACTTTTGGGAGCGCTGGCGTTTCTTTTTTTTTGGGAGGGGGGCGCTTATTCGTGATTTTCAACATGGTTCTCAAAATGCCGGGGAGATATACTAGTAGTTCCCGCCCCCAAAAACCTAACCCATGTTGAAGATCGCGAATCAGCGCCCCCCCCCCCCTAAAAAAAATAGACACAGGCGCCCTAAAAAGTCTGTGAAGGAGGCTAGGTAGGGGAAATGTACGGATGGCTACAGCGCGGTCCGATAGGATGCACCCTTCTAGCACATGAGAGTCAGGTGAAGAGCAACTCAATTATCTTCGGACCAGAGGGCTGAAAGTTTCCAGGCTTTATCGCACCGTTGATGCAGCGTGGATTTTCTCCTATCGGGGAGTTGTGCGGCCTAATTACAGCACGGAATGAGAGTCACACGTCTTGCACATTAGGCTCACGGGAAACAGCGTTGTATCACTTAGATCTAATGACTACATTAGACGGCGCGATACCCATCGTTAACTCGTGCCCGATCGTTTATTGACCTTGAGGGGCGTGCGCGAGAAGCCTTATCACGGCTATAGAGTACCCCCGAACGCCGACTTTGCAGCCGATGGAAAGAGATCGTCTGATGGAGGTAGAAGTTGGAGCTGTTTTAGGGCAGCATAGAGACGTACGTTGGGCAGTTAGGTTTGCAATCGTCTCTTTGGCGCATGGGTTTCTATCCCCTATATCTTATTATATTCCCCTTCCAGTGGGAAGGGGGATATATTGTTTTTGCTTGCCTGTTCTTCTTCTTCTTCTTCTTCTTTCTTCTTCTGCCAAAAACCAAGTAGATGTGCGGTGGTAGCTCTACTAATGGTATTGCAAAAAGTTATATGTACCTTATGTTACAATGTACGGATGTTATATTTGAGATGTAGGTACCTATAGGAAAGGTGAATGCACCTGACAATAAATTATGCTAATGAGTACCTTATTTGCATAATCTATGCATAAACTTGTATTTCCCTTACCGTAATAGCTGCGGATGTCATCTTTGAAATGTAGGTACCTTTAGGGAAGGTGAATGCACCCGGACATAAATGATGCTAATAAGGGCCTAATTTGCATAATTTATGCATAAACTTGTATTTCCCTTACTGTAAAAGCTGCAGATGTCATATTTGAGATGTAGGTACCTTTAGGAAAGGTGAACACGTCTGGCCATAAATTATGCTAATGTGGACCTCATTTGCATAATCAATGCATAAACTTGTATTTTCCTTACCGTAAAAGCTACGGATGTCATATCTGAGATGTAGGTACCATTAGGAAAGGTCAGGAAACCTGGCCAGAAATTATGCTAATGAGGACCTCATTTGCATAATTTATGCATAAACTTGAATTTTCCTTACCGTAAAAGCTATGGATGTCATATTTGAGTTGTAGGTACCTTTAAGAAAGGCGAATACACCTGGCCATAAATTATGCTAATGTGGACCTCATTTGCATAATTAAGACATAAACTTTCATTTCCCTTACCGTGAAAGCTACGGATGTCATATTTGAGATGTAGGTACCATTAGGAAGGGTCATAAAACCTGTCCTTGAATTATGCTAATGAGGGCCTCGTTTGCATAATTTATGCATATCCCTCACCGTAAAGGCTACGATTGTCATATTTCAGATGTAGGTACCTTTAGGAGAGGTGAACACACCTGTATATAAATTATGGTAATGCCGACCTCCTTTGCATAATTCATGCAGAAACTTCATAATACCCTTACAGCCGATGCTAAGGATATCATATTTGAGGTGTAGGAAATGGGAGGGGAATATCCTGCATTTTCCCGAAAATGTTGCCATTCTAGTTACAAGTGCATTCCTCATCTTCTTCTTCCTCTCCTACGTGTCCAGTTTAATTATTTGACCTTTTCCAATGTTTGGAATTGGTCTATGGACTTCATTTGGGACAATGTGAGGGAAAATCTGACCCATCTCTGACCTCGTTTTGATGCCAGCTCACGCGCGTTCTCGCCAAATGTGCTCTCGCGAGAGCACACCTCAAAATGTTATTTGCAAATACGCCTCTTGGACATCAAATGTGTGTAATATGGGCACTTCACAACTTTTGACAGTACTTGTATATATTCCTCCTTTAGATATCGTTTCACCTTTATGAAACAACTGGTGTTTCTCTCTTCTTTCTTTTCTCTTTATTAAAAGATCAAAGGATGAAAACTGTAAGAAAAACAGTTAGCTTAAGTTTCTCCCCTCCTCTCTAAGGTTTCTATTCGGTGTCCTTTCAAGTCTTGTAAGACTTGTGGGCAGATCGATACTTTGCGAGTGGTACTTCATCATGAAGGCAAGCATAGCCTCCAGGTGTGGAAAACAGATATGCCCCACTTATCATCCAGGGGTGAGAAAATCTGCTCGCACGACACCCGCATCTGGAAATAACGCAAAAGTCACGATCCCGGACCGAAATGTAATATCCTTAGCGGTGGGAGGACAGGGATGGACTACGAGATAAACCTCGGTAATGGTGGTTGGCCTTTAGTAAATGGAGCGAGGAATCCATCGCAGTTTGCCTTGATGAGAAGGGGTGGAATCGTTACGACTCTTACGTGGCGGTCACGCCAACCATCGCCATTTCTCATCCGGGAAACTGACGCTATCAGAGCTGCGCCTGCGCACTGTGTGTTCCAATCATCCGGTTAAGACCAGTCAAGACAGGTGCATTATGGTTTAACTCGTGAAAGTAAAAAACTTGTCAGGAGAGGATCAGACCAAGGTTAGAAGGTACAGAACTTGGTGACTTTGGAACGTGAGGAGCAGAGGCGGTGATCATTCTTGCATCACTGACCCCTCAAGTTGCGTCAGCTGAAACTTTAGAACGTTGTCATTGGACTTGGCGTCTTCGAATTCGTCTTTCTTTCCATGGCTTTGGGAGATTGTAGGCATTTCGTCCCTACAATTTGTTCATTCAATGAGGAGCTTTGAGTAAGCTCTCTCGTCAAGCTGACGAAGTAGAAGCAAAAGAAGCTGAAGCACACACCGTAAGCAACGATCAAGGAATATGCACAGAAATTCAGCTCTAATGACCTCGGCTCGCCATAGATAAGACTCATAAGAGTATACAGTATCCCTATAAGAATAGCCAAGCAGCTGACCGATCGTTAGGTGCCTGTTATCGCCCTTAGCGTGCCCATAAACGGACATCCAAGCGTCTGACTGGGCTGTCTAACGGCTAGCGTTGCAGCTTTTTCCTTGGAGGGGTTCATCAGGAATGCTGATCCTTCACCCTTATGAGAGCATTTAGAGCCGTGGATCGGAGCTAAGATTACAACCATATTGAGATACACGGACACGGGCAATAACAAAGGCTGACAGTTATAGACGACGGCCAAGGGCAAAAGATCATGTGAAAGAGAGAACTTTTCCATGAAGTCGCTACCAAAGAACTTCCTGGACGTCGTTGAATATCGATCCGAAAGTTTCAAGGGCATCCGAGGTAAAAAGATTCATCTACCTACTAGACTTGTACTTGAAACTGGAAATGCCGCTGTGATATTTAAAGCTCGCATCACATGGGGACATGTCCTTTCGTTTCTAAGGACGGGTCATGTGTCTTGTTGGAAGTCTGATTTTTTTTAGAAGAGCTACATAGCGTAGTCAAGGAGGACTAGAAAGGACAGTGAGTATTGGAGATTCTTTTTACACAACCGGTAATTCTCACCTGCTAACGTTTCGATGTCTGTCAGACACCTTCATCAGAGCTTCTGACTGGAGTACTGCTTCTCATCGCTATAAGTAGCCGATGTAGGTGGCGCTTTTGCGGTGAGAACACTGTCCCAAATGTGGCTAAGTTTGTATCCCCCCTCGTCTCGGTTCATCACCGGTGTTGTCTTCCTTATTCAGATTGCCTCCTTAATCCACCGGGTGCGTCTACACCGGGTGTGAGCAGTACTCCAGTCAGAAGCTCTGATGAAGGTGTCTGACAGACATCGAAACGTTAGCAGGTGAGAATTACCGGTTGTGTAAAAAGAATCTCCAATACTCTGTGTTCTACCAACCTGATGAAATTAGTTTCGGTAGAAAGGACAGTGTTGTTTTTCCGCAGCTCACACAGTCACAGTACAGATATAGTGTTACATGCTTTTGTTTTTGACGCAGTTGCACTAGTGTACTTGTCCATCCAGTTTCTAATTGGGGCATAACGACATTAAAAAAAGAAGAAAACTAGACAAGAGAGACAATAGCTTTTTAAAAACTATTTCTAATTTCTGGGAGGTAACTTTTCAACGTTACCAAGACTCAGACATCCTACACTGACAATAGCGAGAGAGAGAGTTGTGCGGCGCGGAGATTTGATGAAATCCCTCGTGATGTGTTCTCCCTGCTCCTACCTTGCGGCACTGGTGCTTCATTTTCTGTCAACTTGCCGCGGGCAAAGTTGGCGGGGACAGTGACGCATCGCGCTGCCCGGGAGTGTTAGATGGTGTTCAATATGGAAAGGTTGAGGGCACGGAGATCTGCTGGATAGGCACTCATCACGACCGCCGTTTCTGTCGAGTGGAAGTCGTAGAGGATGACCTGTGTGCGTGAGGTCAGGGCAGGACCTTCCCAACAGGCCGCTGTAGATACTTCTTCCTCAGGAGCTGATAATTTGCCAACTCGGCAAAGGTCGGGTCGTCGGGTCGGAGAAGATTGGGGATTGGGACGTGAAACAAATGCGTTGTTACTGGGCTCATTTTGTTTTCGTACGATAAAGACATCATCAGATATTCCGCGTTATGTATTTGATGTTCAGTACTGTGCTGTACTGAAGTGTTAATGTGGACGGAAAGTGCTTTTTCGGGAAATGGTCCGTTACATTCACCGCATGATATGGCTTTCACCACTCTATCCTAATGGTGAAACACATTTGAGTATCATTCTAAAATGATCTCTTTGACAAAGTTGAAAAATGGTCCATGAAAATGTCTATAGTGTTGATGAATGGCGTTCCATATACAGATAATCCTGGTCGTAAATTCCGACTAAATTCCCAAAATGCATCGGCTGTTAGAAGAATTTGCCAAGAGGCATGATTGCTGTGCGCATGCGTGGTAATAACAAGTGTATGGATCTCCCGGATGTAGCTGGTTGGACGAAAATCTCGACTCACAGACTTAGCGTAACATTATTTGATCCTACCAAGAAATCAAATGCTTACTTCATGCTAAGATTTATGTCTTAAAACTTTGAGACATAGACCCAGAATCAATAATATTCTACAAGCGTACACCATGCTCAACAAAGGTATTATAGTGTTGATGAAAAGCCTCTCAACGCAAATCCTATAAATCCAAGATAGAAACGCTAGCGATTGTTTTGGATCTACACAATGGTAATGAATAGCCGGATTATGACCGTGAAGAATGAAATAGATTTCGTACAAGTACTGAGCACGTGAGAGAAATACTAAACGGTAAACTGTTGAACTCACATTCCACGGAAAGTAAAAGGGGTGTTTAAAGTTGCCATGGCTTTTGCTTTGTCTTCTAAGATACAGTCTCAGCTTTCTGAATGGTTTCCTTGTGATTTTTTGAAACAAGAAAACTGAGTTGATACGGCACCGCATGTAGTGACAACGACTGGACTCCACATACACGCCTGCAATCATTAGAAATACGGAAATATTGCACTGGAAACTTGACATAATCTCAATATCGAAGGCCTCTCTGATATGACGACACACATATATATGCTAAAGTGGACACGGAAGCACAAAGTAAATAAAAGTGATATAAAGTACCATCTATGCGACGGCATAGTCGATACAATTCATCGTGCGGCTTTTTCTAACGTAGTCATATATCAGTTACCCTTAATCAATATAACACCGCACTGTGGAAAAATCGCGGAAACCAAATCGATCGACACCGTACGGAGTGCCTAGCGGGATCTCTACGGCGGATCGACTCGACAAAAAGCGCGCGTGGTGTCATTTATTTCCTGTCAATTTGATTTCTTTTTAATGCCAACTCGTTTCACCTGGTGGCGTCGGCTCTCCAAGGGATAAGACTCTACTAAACCCGTGGACCTCTGCGTTCCAAGTAACATTAATACACAGTAATTTGGCGCCCACCCCATCAAGTTACCACGCCACTAGAATACCAAAAGAATTCTCAACCTTATCAAAAACTCATAAGGCTTTCCGTACATGTGTCTCTGTAGATTAGATGATCACCTTATTTGGGCCTTTCGTAAAGGAACTTCAGCGTGTAATAAAGGTATTATTTTGCCATAACTGCTCCCCGTGCCCTCTTACAGTAACGCCGCAAGGTACTCATATTCCGTCTTGAACATTCTTCCGCTACTTTTGATGTGTGTCTAGGGTTGTTGAGAATGCTCAATGATATGTCTTCAAAAGGAACTGAGATTGTTTAAGGGTGATTTAAGATGCCATCTTGTAAGGCGTGCCAAACAAATCCTCGAAACTCTCGTCTATACAGAAGGACCCCCTTAAGCCTAGAATCCATCCTTTTTCACTGGAGTGCGCTCCGACGTTCTGTTTCGCGGGGAATGTGCACGGAGTGAACTGGAGCGAAAAGGGATAGGTACCAGAGAAGTACTCTCTTCCTTTCAAGAGGAAAGGTTTGAGGATAACCATCATAACGGTATTTTCTGTCTTCCCTTTCACTGACTGCATTAAAACGTGAAGATTGTGGCAAGTATTTTCTGTGAAGGCATCAAACCGTGTTGAATTTTGGTTATCATTCATTCCCTCTTACTTCATGCAACCTCCTTGCTTCATGTTAGCATCATTGCGCTAGTAGTTACATGGCTTGATTTAAGAATGTTTGATAATGAAAGAGTTGACAAAGGTAGGGGCGTTGTTGAGCCTGTCATCACGACTAAGATGGATCCATCGACTGCTCTAAGCCTTCCGAAAAGTCGAAGGTCTTGCAAGTTACCTTAGCGTCTTTCGTCTTCCATTCGCTCGTATGACGTCCAACTCCTTTGGCATCGGTGACTTTATTTTTGATGCACTGCGCGTTTTAAAGGTCCATAATGGCCCATCTCTTGAACCGGTTTCAGGTTTCCGTGCAGTAATGGGTAGAAAACGAAGATGAACGCCGAGGAAAGAATCGTTCCGTGCTCGTACGTAGGCGATGCGATGACCCCGTAACACGACTGACGTCACGTACATATGTCTTGTCACCTGTGAGCAAGCCACTGCGTAAACTCATGCGGAGGAAACGGGTTTGCGATACTACAATAAAGCTTCAAGCACATATATAAATACAATGGCGTTCCCATTCAACATTTTGGCGTGGGTTATGAAGCACCATAACAGATGTTACCGGGCAGCCCGTATTATAGGAGAGCTATATAACACAATGAAATACACGCTTCCGGGGTTTCTTTCACGATTTCGGAATATAACAGCATAGCTTCACTTTTCCAATTGTTCCGTTGAAAAATCTATCTCATCGATGTGGAAAATGAAATTATACTCACTCATTTAGCTTGTATTGTGCATTCATTTTTTTAATAAAATAAAGTTTTTTTAACAAAGTCTGAAACAGCAGGTTGCTAATGACAGACGTGGAGCGTCAAACCAGCTCACGTGACGATAATGTAATTAATTGTATGCATGTGACTTACACACCGATGTCCATCACTCTCAGCGAAAGGTTGTGTAAGACAGCCGAAAGCTCCGAGTCTAATCGCATTCCGCCAAGTAACGATTTTTCTCCCCCATCTAATAATAGTACCATTCTATTAGGAAAGTCACTTCCTGGAAAAACGCAGAAGACGAATGAAACTGTCAGTACAGATAAGCATGATAGACTATGCCGATATGACAGATACATCGGTTTTACATTTGCAGACTGGATATATCCTGGAGGATGAAATGAAACCTCTGCATGCCACCAAGTCTACGTAAATGCCGGTTGTGCGCATGCGCTAAGTTGACAAACCAGCCTTTGTTCTTGCCTCGGAGGGGACCCTTTAGCCACTACCTTTATCAAGAGAGAAGTTGTGGTTGGTTAAAGGACTAAAAAGTCCCATGGCAAAAAAGTATCCTGACTAACTAGCTTTGCCGTTATCTCGTGACAGGGGAAAGTACTTAAAACCATAGCTTGCTAGCTCTCCATACCGCATAATGACGTGGAGCCTTCTGATTGGCTGCTGTAATAATCTACGATAATTGTAATCGACGTGCCGTCTAACGCTCCAGCGAGGTACGTTCATCTCTGTCAAGTGCGCAGCAGTTAACGGCGAGGAATTTGCCATTATCCTTATTGATATCGATTAGCCTCTTTGGAAAACAAGACTACAATGAAATGAGGTGTCATTAACAATCTGCTCACGTCTCGGATCAGAGTTTGGCTCAAAGTTGTTTTGTTTTCCTGAAACCACGGTGACGGAAAAAAAAAAAACATACACACGAGCAAAGAAACAAAACAAAATCGATTCCATGGACACAGAACCACAACAAACTAAAATGCTATTGTATGGCATTCTCGCTGATTCGCGTGGTATTAGAGAGACGTCTCGGGAGGATTCGAGCGATGCATTTTGTAAAAAAAAAGTTGAAGCAGCATCAACCTTCCACCATGCACTGCTGTCCTGTCAGGTGCACAAACAGCTGAGAATCCCCACGGACCTGCAGTCCCGCGGCACCTGTTTTCTCAGTCCCGCGCTGCACCTGTTTCCCCGCACAGGACCACCAGGGCTCGCGGCGGTCCCACAGCGGGTTTACACGCGCCATTTGTAATAAGCGTCGGCGCGTGCAACACGCAGGAGAAATTCCTTCCTGCTAAGCTAAGCATGGCAACGTTTGGGCCCCTTTCCGCTTGTTAGTCTCGAAAGGTTTTCTACCATGCCGTGAGTGAGTGAACACTGATGAAATGGAGTCAAAATGAGTAACTATCGTCAAACAGCCGCGAAACCTTTCATTCTGCCGTAAAAATGAAGTTAGGCGTAGACGTAAACTTCTGTGAGCTGGACGTTTTCTGAATTCAAAACAGAGGCTCGCAATATTAATATAGTCTAGCCACTGGCTGAAGTTATCTTTTTTTTTTCACCACTTTATTGACCTCCACCAATTTTTACAACCAAGAACAAAATCATAACACCATACTGAAGTTATCTTTCAATAGACTACTATGCCGGTACTGTATACCTGAATCTTGACAGAGAATTTTCTATGAGCAGGTATATCTTGAGATTCGATCTTTCACAACAAATATCCTTGACTTTTTCCTGGTTGCCCCCGTTGCCGTAGTGACGGGAGAAATGTATTAGGTTCCGGTTTCGTTCTGATGCTATCGCCCCACCGCCCGTAGCGGTCCCAATAATGCACTTTCCTCTCCACAGATAAAATCGCGGAAACCAACGCAAAAGGAATCCATCTGTGTCTTCTGGAAGCGATCGCCGAGTTAGCGGAACAGAAAAACACAATTGTCTTTTACCCCTCACCTCCGTCTTAACTTTTAAAGCCTCTAAGTCCACGAGATAAAATCTTGGAAGCAAGCTAGTTATAACAAAAGTGAGTAAAAAGGGCAGGCCTATGCCACCCACGTGAAGGCTGGCGTACGCAGAGTTATTGTATGAAAGTAACGTCTCCACAGTGGGAAGGTGAACTTAGACATTCAATTTTCTATCTCTACACGAGGGAGTCGGTTGTGAGCGGTTTATCACGGCGCTCCGTATGAACTTAAAGAGTGTTAATTAACTCCGACGCTCTTTATTATACCGTAGATAAAGAGTTGGGCGAGCAATATGCCAAATAGGATAATAGCCTTATCTTTTTCTCGCAGACGGTCTGTCCTCGGAGACCCCCTGTCGGAGAAGCCGCATCAGTTGGATGTGAGCGGTGACTGGGTGCGTTCCGCCTCGCTTGTGTTCTTCAATTTTGCCAGGAGCCTGCATTATCTCGGGGTAAAACGGCAATGTTCCGGCTCTGATAGCTTAGATTTTTAACGTAATGAAAGTGAAGCCTATGAATCCTCTTAAAAGGGTACGGTCTACTTGATGTTATGGTGTCTTTGTGAGAAACTGTATGGTAACGTTTGCCTAAGACGGCTAACTAAGGATAGTTAGGACATTGTCCAAAATGTAGGAAAGTGTAAATCATTTAACGTTGTCCTATATCGTGCGTCGAAATCGACTAAAAGGTCAGACTGTTTTCGTCGATACTGAAATGTCAAAGAGTCAAGCAGTTAAACCTTTCTATATGGTAATATGCAGTGGTTAAAGTAAGGGACGCGCTATTTCTCGGAGGATTACGGATGAAATGGGTGACCAGGCTTACAGAACAACTCTCCAGTCGACAGGAAGTGAAATAAAAGACCTGAGCAAAACCCCATCTTCACGGTTAAACTACGTCAAAGATGTTTTACGTGTCTAAAATACGAAAATTAAGAGCCAGGGGCATGAACACGCGTATGTTTTTAATAATATTCTCTGTGAATATGTCATCATTCTTATTATGAAAGTAGAAAAAACTGTATCTAAAGTGTCTCTCGTCTGCTGAGCGAACCTAACTGCCTTATGTGTCGGACGACACGGGAGCCCCTAAGTTTCTTCTGTTGGTAATGTCGTATATCAATTCAAAGTAATGATTTATAATGCACTATTTTACCGAAAATGTTGACATTTGGCATCTATGTGTAGTTTATTTGCTTTAAATGTTTAGAAATTGGAGTTGTCACTGGGGGCATATAATATGTGTATAAGAAATATATGTAGTCTATCATTAATAAACGATCGATCTTAAAGGTCATGAGTGGCAGTAAGGACAAAAAGGTCAAACACCGTTTTAATCTGCGGACACGTCTCACTAATCTTAATTAATCTCAGAGCGTGATTTATATTCCTGTTAATAAGCCAACCTCTCTCCCCCCAGTGATGGATTGTTTGGAGTATTAGATGAAATGACGACATTCATTTACTACGCTTTTAACACCGCGGAATTATTCCTCGGGGTTTAATATCTTTCACGTTATCCAATGTCTTTCCAACAGAATTCTTTCAATAACTTTCCTCCGGTACGCAGACACATAATAAATCTTCTGACTTGGAAAGATCGATTTGTCTTCATGGAAAAGCTGCCAAACTTTGAAGTGCGCGATGTCCTGGATTAATTTAAAGTTTGCGAAACTGAAGAATTGCTTGGCATTTGAGTGCCTGCAAAAAAAACCCATAAGGGCCCTAAAGTATAAAGAGCGGGACTTCTCAAAGAGGTGCATAGGAGCTAGAAGGAAACTCAGAAGAGCTATCAAGGGATGGCGGAAGATGTATTGGCGAGCTTGACAGCTATTGAGTTTGCTAAGCGTTGCACAGAAAGCATGAATATATATGCAGTTTCTAGCCCTATTCTGTGATCTACACAGCTCGAAATTGTCAAGTACATTTGGAAAATGATAGTCATGTGCAATGAGCAGTCACAAAGCGAGGGGGTGAGCTTTTGAAAAATAACTCCAATATCTGGTAACACCAAGCGTTCGCGGGTGCCGTCGCTAACGATTTCCGCGCTGACTTCTTTGTGCCCGGTGAATCTAAATGATTGACAGTTATTCCCAACGACATGCTTCCCTCAGTGGTGTATGTCGTGACCCTTTGCTGGGTCAGCGCCGCTCAGATATCAGTGTTGGAGCGGACTAATGCCAGCTGCCTCCAGATCAAGGAATATTGGCCTTTATGCAGGACCGAGCATTGATCTAAAGGATGTATTTGACGCGCTGTGTTGAGCAGCAGTATACTTGGGGATGTTTTTCTGTACTGCGCACTATCTTGGCAGAACTGTATCTGTAACCGTGAGTTTTGAAGGTTACGGTTGTATTTTTGGACGGCCAAGATACCAATCATAGCAGAGATACATGCCTTGTTATCAAAAGGCATCCTGGTCACTTATCATCTAAGTACTGCTCAGATTTCACCTTTTCAATTCAGACCTTAGATTTCGGTAGGTTCTGCAAGGGGCCTGCAGCTGTACAAAGGCATAACGCATGGACGACATTGATTTTCTGTTCAAATAAGTCATTTTTCAAATAACTCCGCATAACGTATTAGACCTTGACACTGAATATTGCCTGTATCGGGGCTGGTATGCAAGTAGGGGTGCCAGTGGGACGAACAACCGTTGGCAATTACATACGCGTCAAGTAGAGCTTGTGCACCTAATATTTTTCTTATTCGGGGTCCGCGGGGATACATCTAGAACCACACTTCTTAAAGTGGTGCAGTCTGTACCCTAGGTGCGGTAATAACTGTTTTCTCTCAGGAAGCCAAATTAACCCAACAGACCACGAAAACGGAATAGAATCCATGGAGAATTGTTGTAATTTAGATGAACAACCCGGTAGACAATCGTCTCTGGTACAGTCAGTTGGGACAAGTTCCTCCATACGCGATGCATTTCTAATCTCCAAGCAGATCTACCGGGGGCAAAACAGTATTCAAGACAGCTCTGGATGTTGTCTTACCCTCGGTAGATCTGCTTGGAGATTACTATATTACTGGCGCATATCTCATATATCTGTAGCGGTAGTTCTACATTAGGGCGGGTGACATATGGTCAGGCCGCTACACTAGCGTCCATATATAACATACGTCACTTCTGATTGTTCAGTTCCGTGTTCATTCCGCCTCACATCGCGAGCAGGTTGAAAACTTGTGACTGTGCCGTCACAAATGATTAAGCTCTTCGGCAGGAAGTATCGCACAAGGTCGTGTTCGCGTATTTGAGGATGACATCCCGTCTGTAGTTTCCAAATTTTGTGTAGGAATAGATATCGTATGCAACGGACGAAATTTTGATGCAACGTTGACCAAACATCCAACAGAAGCCGTTATGAATTCTAAAACTCTATTGTATCGTCAACTACAAGACGAATCATGTACGTGCTTAATAACACATTGCATCTGAAGTGCCATGCTAGTTATGGGTTAAAAAGTGTCTAGTTAGTGTAGACAGTTGATTTTACCACTAATTATTGATAAATACAAATAATTCACTAGGCAGGCTGGTCACACTCACATTAGCACATTAGGTTCTGGCACAGTCAGTGCTTCACAAATATTTATGTCCTCTAACATGTTACTAGGTTTGCGCAAATTTAAGGTCAATGCCATTGTCATGAAGATATTTTGCGTGGCAAACATGTCACCCAATATCCCTTGTCATCAATGTTGAGAAATAAAAACCTGTGGATCATTCTGAGGGATGATACAACGTTAACTGATCGCGCAGCAAAGTCTAATCCAATAAACCAATATATCAAGAGTAGATTTGAATCAAATTCTTATCTCCACATTGATAGCGTAATATTTCTTGCCTGTTGTAAATATCAGTTTCCGTTGTAAGCTGGTTTATAAAGCCTATATCGTATTATTGTCTTTTCCAGATTGATAAATATGGAGTGATCCATGCGGGCCTGACTCAGTGCGAGAGGGCACGGAGGGAAAGAAAATGTCGTCTGATGTCCCAGCATCATCATCATCATCGTGGCGTTACCCGGATGTAGAATGACAACGAGGCCGACGGTACGTTCTTCGTTTTTCGATGTTAAAAAAAAAATAAAAAATAAGTATAAAGTATTCCATCCGTTTTCAAAAGCATAGCAACAGAAAATATCTTGATGCCGAAAATAGGGAAGAAATTCTCGATTCTACGGTAGTTTATCTTGAGCCAATACTTGTGGCAGAAATTATATTGAATCTGCCGTCGATCAATAATCTGCTTGGTGTGTGTAGATTACACAAAGTGACAATCAAAAAGTTTACCGGGTAGAATTTAATGAAAAGTCATCAATTTGTCACATCTGAATGACTTGGCCAAGGATACGCAATTTCGTCTGATTGATCACACAGTTTTACAGTCACTAATTACTTTTGTGGTAATGACGTAATCGATTATTTCGACCGAAAATCGCTCTTTCATGACCAAAATAACGAACAGAAAATTAATTGCATTGAAAATTGAACGCAAGTCGACTCAAGAAATGCCTTTGAAGCATCCACGTTAAAAAAAAAAAAGTACCAGCAGTGAAAATAGATGTTGGAAGTAACGTTCAATTCAGGCAGGTGCATTGCTACCTATGTGAAGTACATTTCATCACGTACTCGTGTCTTTGTAATAATACACAGAACTCTCACCGGAGTTCCAGTCCATGTTAATTTAGGAAAGTTCTAGAAAGACAACTACTCTGTTCTCAGTAAATCCTAGCCAGGAGCGCAACGTGTTTCTCCTCCATCACGAGATTGAAGAAGTGTCGCCTTCCCATTTACAACCCACATATTATAGGGTGCAAACGCGTCGGAATGGCGTTCCGCCGCCTTCCACGTCACCGGTACCTGAAGGGAAGGATTACCTGGTAATCTTACTGAACTCCGTGGATCGGATCCCTGGGCGAGGGGAGCTATTAAAGTCGGCAATACCGGCGCTATCCCGAGCCAGACTCCCCACTGTCAGGCTTTAGAGCGTCGTCCCGGGATAGTTCCCGCCAAGTCTTCATTGATTTCCGCAAACGATAACTACCGGTGGCCAGCAGGCGGCTTTATACGCGCGTCTACCTCGTCCTTCATCACAAAAATCAGAAAATTCTTTCCCCAGTAATCTAATGCATTTCCCGTTGAACACATGCATCTTGCATTATGTGAGGGGTTTAAGGGGTTTCTACACAAATCTGTCATTCGTTCCATAAAGCCGATAGTACGGCATTGTAAGTGAGTGCCTTGTGATTTATGCTTCTGTTTTCGTGAGCACACAAGCGTGAATAACGATCGTATAAAGGTATTGGGTAGGTAAGTACAGTCAGACCCAAATTGAATGGAATACATGAATGCATTAATACTTTGGCGATGAAAAGTCGCAGAGGTTTATGACGTACACGCCTCGCCATCTGTTGAATCTGATTGGATCGAATTAATCAAATTAACCGATTGCCGTTGCTTGCATCGTGGTTGTATGATCTATCACTTGTGGTGACATCTGTTTTGGAATGGAATTCGTCCTAACCGATTACGCAGTGTTTTCAAGCGAGGACTGAGGTCTAAAATTAGGAGACGAGCTCGCCACATGTCTAGTGGAGTCAGATATTACTAAATATAGTTAACGGATCGTTTAGCGGCCACTGTGACAGGTGCAGAGTAAGATCTCGCGATTAATCCAATTAAATACCCAGGTCCCAGGGTCCCACAGGCGGGACAACTGTCCCGGGCCCCTAACAAAGGGTGACCTCACAAATTAGCAAGGAAAGGCACGTATGGCGTAAGACATCAATTTCTGTCACACAACCACAAAAAGGTTATCGATAACGCACACGCTGTGCATTTTTCAGGAAAGGATTCGGCTTTCAATCTTGGCAGCGCAAACTTGGAATTGGAGTGGCAGTCATGCTTGTGCGGCAGTACCCATGAAAGTCGCAAGATGGCGGTATTCAGCGGCCATTTTCGATGCGTTCGTCCTTGTTTCAGGACATGATTAAACAATGACTTCAGAATTACAATGATTAAATGGACAAGTAAGTACATCAATAATGTATACAGGCCAACGATAAGACAGATAGGAACATCCCTTATTCAACAAGACAGTGACAGAACTGACTGTCGGTATGATCCCAGACGTCCTAGGGTGAGGGCGTGACCGTGGTTTAATCAAACCATGATCCGTGACGGACACAGGCGGAGAGAACACCCGGTCACCCCCCTGTTGACTCCCCGCCCAATGGGCCACGTTATCCGCTGCTCGGTTCAGCTCACTCGTCTCAATAAACAGTGATAATCACATCTATGATGAAGGACTTCTGACAAAAGGTCCAATTAGATTAGAGCTAGTAACCAATCGGATGCCCTGATTATTTTTCATACGAGGACGCTTATCTCCATGAAAATGCTTATGAAATTCTTCACCATTCACCTTCTAGATATTTGCCAACATTTGATTTCATTCACTTATCTTTATCTGATACTTAGGTCTAGCAATGTTTCTTGAACATGAAATGTGTTCAGTATAGCTAGGCGGAATTTTGATATTTTTGAGCCGAAATGCGAGTAATGGGAATGCGTATCTAGAAGCAATTCTTGTGGCGTACCGGTCATGACCAAATTCAATAGCATCTGCATATAGAAATTGAACTTGAACCCACATATCTGTCTAATATAGCCGAAATAATTTGAAAACTTTAGGCCAAATGAAGCAAACAGTATACCCAATGATTAGAACTTGTCAGCTCCAAGATCACGTGACTCTCGCGTGGTCAATGACGAGAGCTATGACAAGGCGCCTCTCTTCCTCCTCCTCCCCAACCTCCCTCTACCCCATCTTCTTCTTCTTCCTCTCATCACTGTCTCCAAAAATCCCCTGCATCTTCCGTTTACTCTCTGTTGATTTTGTTTGCTATCAGTTACTTGTTTCTTTCATGTTGACTTGTTTGTGATTTATTTTTTTACCACCATTTCATCACGATGCTTGTCATTGTTGGTTTACAAAGATAACAATGTGCCTCACAAGTTTTCTAAATGTAGATCCAATGGTCTGATAGACATGTCCATACCTCTGACGACGGATATTACGTACAATGACGTCACATACTAATCTCACTATGTAGCCATCCCGTCATGTAACAAATCATATATGTTCACATACAGTTCCAACCACCTATGTCCACAGCCATTTTAGGAATACTATTACAAGACGTACTTTGTGTGCTTTACTTCTAGTCCTATAGAAGGTCCTCTGCACTGTTACAAACTTACCAACATTGCGTGTTCACCTGTACCTAACACATAGTACTGTAGTATTCAGCCTGAGGTCTAGAGCACAGCACTCCCCGTAGTTTAGAATCACCACTCGTGCACACTGTCTTATCTCCCTAGTGGAGACGGATAGAGCACGTTCTCTTCATGCACTCCCACCGTTAGCACCGCACCCTTCTCTCATCTCATGTAACAAAACGTAACTACCATTCTACATTCTCACTACATGTAGTCACTTCAAGCATGCCGCACTTTTCCCTCTGAACTTGTAAAAAACAACCGCCAGCGAGCTACCAGCATGTAAACAAAGGCCGGTGTCAGTTCCCACCCCGATCCAAGAAACACATCTTATGAAAATATTTCCCAGAAACCTTTTCACAAGTCCCACCATGCTTTGCTTTATCCATCACTTCCGCCACCAGTGATCCAGTCCTTCTCCCAGCATTCCTTGTACTTCCGTTGTCTGTTTCCTCGCGACTTTTTCCACAAGGTCAACTCGTGTTCTTTCCTGCGTCTTCTCTCCTCTCTTGCACTTCACTCTGGTGTCCGTCTTTTACGAATGAAGAGCCAGAAGGCTCTAGTGATTACTTTACCAGTCTTTCCGCTTCCCTTCTCATCTCTGTGCGAATCTCTTCAACATCTCTATGTCGCTGTCTCTATTTCCCTCCATTTCTCTCTCTCTCTCTGTCTTCATTGTGTGCTCTACATCTCCACTTGGCTCAGCCTCTCACACTTCCCTTGACTGTCTGACTCCATGCTTCTTTTCTGTCTGTCCAGACCTTACCCACTGTCACACCTACTTTTCTGCAAAACCGATGAAGAGCGCCGCTCTAGTGATTATACTTTGCTTTGCAGCTGTCCCTCCCCTTAATTTCTGATTTCTTAAACTTCTAAGTCTTTCTTTTCTTTCTTGTCTTTGGAGTGGACCCTCCTAATATTCTCAACCCCCTCCCTCTATTCAAACATAAATTTAACTTAACTTAACCAAGTACTTAACTCTTTATACTCTTTTGAAATATTAAGCCATGATGTCAATGCTGTCGGTTTTCTCAACCCAGTCGTCTGTTCATGTGTGCCACCTAGAGCATAGCACATGTACTGCAAGTCTGACGTCATATGTTCCAACCTCTCGTGTCCTTATTTGATTGGACCACCCCTGCACTCTGCTGCTTGATTTATTTAACATGGCTGTCCTCTCTCTCACTTGGTGCCCTCAACAATGTACCATGTTCATGTGATATCGAGAATGCTCGTGCATATGACTAGACCACATTGGTTTTCTGCGTTATGTTGCACCAATGCATTTCAATTTCTATCTTTTCTTTCAATCTCACAAACATTGAAGTTGATTTGATTATGGGCAGAGCCATGTAGTGACCTTACGTACCCTTGACTTTAGTTCTTTAAACTAATCCAAGAACATGTCTCTGTCTCCTTACATTTAGGTGTGCATTATACATATTTGCAATGTTTTGAAACAGATAAACCATAACTCCTTTCATCTATTTCCGAAACTACCGGTACTCTTACAATCGCCCTATCTCTATTTCTTTACATTTACCGCCTGATGTTGCCCTGCTCTCTTTTCTCGTATTCGTCTCTCTTACCTAGTGTTGATATCCTTCCTTCTTGACTCTGACTTCTCCTATCATCTCCTTCTGCTCACCTGTTTCTGACCTCCTCCTACTGCTCACCTCTCTTTGAATTCTTCCTGCTACTTACCTCTTTCTGACTTCCTCCTCCTACTGCTCACCTCTTTCTCACCTCCGACCTTCTCCTCCTCCTCTCCTTCTCCTTCTGACCCCCTCCTATTGCTAACCTCTTTCTGACTCCTGACCTCCTCCTACTATTCACCTCTTTCTGACCTCTGACCTCCTCCTACTGCTCACCTCTCTTTGGCTTTCTCCTCCTACAGCTCACCTCTTTCAGACTTCCTCCTACTGCTCACCTCTTTCTGACTTCTGACCTCCTACTGCTCACCTCTTTCTGACTTCTGACCTCCTCCTTCTGATCACCTCTTTCTGACTTCTGACCTCCTCTTACTGCTCACCTCTTTCTGACTTCCTCCTACTGTTCATCTATTTCTGACCTCCTCCTACTGCTCACCTCTTTCTGACTTCCTCCTACTGCTCACCTATTTCTGACCTCATCCTTCTCCTCTCCTCTTTCTGACCTCTTACTACTGCTCACCGCTCTCTGACTTCTGACCTCTTCCTACTGCTCACCTCTTTCTGACCTCTGACCTCATCCTTCTCCTCTCCTCTTTCTGACCTCTTACTACTGCTCACCTCTGTCTGACTTCTGACCTCCTACTACTGCTCATCTCTTTCTGACTTCAGACCTCCTACTACTGCTCACCTCTTTCTGACTTCTGACCTCATCCTTCTCCTCTCCTCTTTCTGACTTGTCTTATCAACCCCCCTACTGCTCACCCATTTGTCACCTCCTACTACTGCTCACCTTTTTCTGACTCATCGCTGTTTGTGCTCCTCCAACTGCTCACCCTTTTCTGACCTACTGTTTTTCTCTCTCTGACTTGCCAACTCTGCGTGCCACTTGTCACCCCAACTATTGCTATCTCTGTCTGACTTTTCTGACTTGTCATCTCCTCCTACTGCTTACCTTTTTCTGACTTGCTCACCTCTTTCTGACTTGCTCACCTCCTTCTGACTTGCTCACCTCTTTCTGACTTGCTCACTTCTGTCTGAACTTCCCCTACTGCTCATATCTTTCTGACCTGTTTACCTCTTCCTGACTTGCTTAAATCTTTCAGACCTCTTCCTTCCTACTGCTCAACATTTTCTACTTTACTCGCCTCGTCCTGACTTGACACCTCCTATTTCTGCTCATCAATTTCTGACTCATCTTATCCCCACCATATACTGCTCACTTCTTTCGCTCCTTACCTATTACCTCGTCCTACTGCTCAACTATGTTCTACCTGACCTATCACCTCCATCTACTGGTCACATTTTCTGACTTGGTACATCCTCTTACTGCTCACCTCTTTCTGACTTGACCAAACATCTCCAATTTAACTACTGTTCATCTCTATCTCTTCTGACCAATCACCTACGCCTGCTATTTCACTTCACTTTATATACTTCTTCATGTGACCTCTTTTTCCCTTGACCTATTACCTCTGCCTATGTCTAATTTCTCACTTGATCTATCAGCTCAACCTACTGCTCATCTCATTCTAACTAGATGTAGCGGATCCTCCAACTGCTCCCTCTGACCTGTCACCTCCTCTTACTGCTCACCTCTTTGTGAATTCTAATCTCTCTACTGCTCACGTCTTTCTGACTTCTGACCGCCTCTTATTGCTCACCTCGTTCTGACCGCCTCCTACTGCTCACCCCTTTCTGACTTCCTCCTACTGCTCACCTCTTTCTGACTTCTGACCTCCTCCTACTGCTCACCTCTTTCTGACCTCCTACTACTGCTCACCCTTTTCTGACTTCTGACCTCATCCTTCTCCTCTCCTCTCTCTGACCTCTGACTACTGCTCAACACTCTCTGACTTCTGACCTCCTCCTACTTCCCACCTACTTTCCGACTTGTTACTCTCTCTTACTGCTAAACTCTTTCCGACTTGTTACTCTCTCTTACTGCTCAGCTCTTTCCGACTTGTTCCTCTCTGCTCAACCCTTTCCGACTTTAACTTTCTCTTACTGCTCAACCCTTTTCGACTTGTTACTTCCTCTTACTGCTCAACACTTTCCGACTGGTTATTTCCTCTTACTGCTCAACCCTTTTCGACTTGTAACTTCCTCATATGCTCAACCCTTTCCGTCTTGTTACTCTCTCTTACTGCTCAACCCTTTCCGACTTGTTACTTCCTCTTACTACTCAACCCTTTCCGACTTGTTACTCTCTCTTACTCCTCAACCCTTTCCGACTTGTTACTTCCTCTTACTGCTCAACTCTTTCCGACTTGTTACTCTCTCTTACTGCTCAACCCTTTCCGACTCGTTACTTCCTCTTACTACTCAACCCTGTCCGACTTCATACTTCCTCTTACTACTCAACCCTTTCCGACTTTTACCTCCTCTTACTGCTCAACCCTTTCCGACTTGTTACTTCCTCTTACTACTCAACCCTTTCCGACTTTTACCTCCTCTTACTGCTCAACCCTTTCCGACTTGTTACTTCCTCTTACTGCTCAACCCTTTCCGACTTGTTACTTCCTCTTACTGCTCAACTCTTTCCGACTTGTTACTCTCTCTTACTCCTCAACTCTTTCCGACTTGTTACTTCCTCTTACTGCTCAACCCTTTCCGACGTGTTACTTCCTCTTACTGCTCAACTCTTTCCGACTTGTTACTTCCTCTTACTCCTCAACCCTTTCCGACTTGTTACTTCCTCTTACTGCTCAACCCTTTCCGACTTGTTACTTCCTCTTACTCCTCAACTCTTTCCGACTTGTTACTTCCTCTTACTCCTCAACCCTTTCCGACTTTTACTTTCTCTTACTGCTCAACCCTTTCCGACTTGTTACTTTCTTTTACTGCTCAACCCTTTCCGACTTGTTACTTTCTTTTACTGCTCGACCCTTTCCGACTTGTTACTTCCTCTTACTGCTCAACCCTTTCCGACTTGTTACTTCCTCTTACTGCTCAACCCTTTCCGACTTGTTACTTTCTTTTACTACTCAACCCTTTCCGACATGTTACTTCCTTTTACTGCTCAACCCTTTCCGACTTGTTACTTTCTTTTACTGCTCGACCCTTTCCGACTTGTTACTTCCTCTTACTGCTCAACCCTTTCCGACTTGTTACTTTCTCTTACTGCTCAACCCTTTCCGACTTGTTACTTTCTCTTACTGCTCAACCCTTTCCGACTTGTAACTTCCTCTTACTGCTCAACCCTTTCCGAATTGTAACTTTCTCTTACTGCTCAACACTTTCTTACTTGTAACTTCCTCTTACTGCTCAACCCTTTTCGACTTGTTACTTCCTCTTACTGCTCAACCCTTTTCGACTTGTTACTTTCTCTTACTGCTCAACCCTTTCCGACTTGTAACTTCCTCTTACTGCTCAACCCTTTCCGACTTGTAACTTCCTCTTACTGCTCAACCCTTTCCGACTTGTTACTTCCTCTTACTGCTCAACCCTTTCCGACTTGTTACTTTCTTTTACTGCTCAACCCTTTCCGACTTGTTACTTTCTTTTACTGCTCAACCCTTTCCGACTTGTTACTTTCTCTTACTGCTCAACCCTTTCCGACTTGTAACTTCCTCTTACTGCTCAACCCTTTCCGAATTGTAACTTTCTCTTACTGCTCAACACTTTCTTACTTGTAACTTCCTCTTACTGCTCAACCCTTTTCGACTTGTTACTTTCTTTTACTGCTCAACCCTTTTCGACTTGTTACTTCCTCTTACTGCTCAACCCTTTTCGACTTGTTACTTTCTCTTACTGCTCAACCCTTTTCGACTTGTTACTTCCTCTTACTGCTCAACCCTTTCCGACTTGTTACTTTCTTTTACTGCTCAACCCTTTCCGACTTGTAACTTCCTCTTACTCCTCAACCCTTTCCGACTTGTTACTTTCTTTTACTGCTCAACCCTTTCCGACTTGTAACTTCCTCTTACTGCTCAACCCTTTCCGACTTGTTACTTCCTCTTACTGCTCAACCCTTTCCGACTTGTTACTTCCTCCTACTACTCAACCCTTTCCGACTTTTACTCTCTCTTACTACACATCCCTTTTCGACTTGTTACTCTGACTCTCTTATTCCTCAACCCATTCCGACTTGTTACTTCCTCTTACTGCTCAACCCTTTCCGACTTTTACTTTCTCTTACAGCTCGACCCTTTCCGACTTGTTATTTCTCTTATTGCTCTAAACTTTATCATCTACATACTACTGACCCCTATCGGACGTGTTTCTTTGTTCTTCTTTTCACCTCTTTCTGACTACAACTCCTTGATTTTGCCTTCTTAACTCACTTACTCTCAGTGCTCACTGAAGATCTCTGATCTTTCTCCCTTCATCTCCCTCTACCGCTTACACTTACCTCTGTCTACCGTTGATCCTTTACTCTCTTTGTGTATTGTTTTTGTCTCATACTTCATTTTCTGTTTCTGGCTGTCTGTCTCCCCCTCTCTGACTGTCTGTAGCTCCTTACTTTTCCTGCGTGTCGCGTTTTTCCTTTTCACTGTCTGTGAACACCTCCTCTACTGTCTGAATTCCTCTCCCTCCTGCCACCAATGGTTGCCTAGCTTTTATCGGTCATTCATTCGTTTAGTGTCTCCTGCAAACCTTATGTTGTTTTCCCCATTCTATTGCTCCTAACTTTTCTGTCGCCTTATGTCTTGCCCACTCTCTCTACGCGGAACCACTTCTCCTTATTTCACTGTTATCTTTAAAGCCCTAATGTCATTTGCGAACAAAACTGAAGCGCTTTTTCTCCTCGCCTTTACCCCTACAAGAGTTTCTGTCAACACTGCTATTCTTAATCATAATTCATCAATACTCTGCACTTTTCTTAAAATCATGCTTATCACCTGCAAGTCTCTCTACCCTTTATCTTAATTTTCGACTGTTGCTACTTCCGTTCGCCAACAAATGTATGCCTTATAATCTGACTGTATACTGTTTAACGTGCTTTCTCCTATTTTTTCCTGAATCTCATACTTTGAATCCTTCCTGATTCTCGTAACCCATGGCCAAGGATACATCTATGTTCTACTCTGTCCATCTTCATGCATTGCTGTCTCGCTGTGCTCATCTGCAACCCAGGCGTTGTCTTTTGCTTGGGCCGTTTACTTTCATACTATACTCCCCATATACATGTATGTGAATTCAAAATGAAAACTAAACCTTTTTCTCCGCTGACAGTCTGATCCCATAGTAGCTCAGCTGTTTTATCACTCAATCTGGCTCTGCATGTCATCTTTCCTGAAACCGTTCATAGACAGACTAGTGCTTCATTCCCATTCATGCGTCTGTGCTTCATTCTGTCTGTATGGTGACTGTCGAAACTAGTAACTAACCAAAATCTAACTGCACTTAATACACCACTTACCATACATCTGTTTCACCACCACACCAATGACTCACACGTGACTCCAACCATGTCTGCTCCTGACTTAATGCTACTCTTGGACGAAAATGTCGTTCTTTCCTACTGCAGTATCTTACCATTACATTTCACTCTTTCCTTTCTGCAGAATGGGGTGATTTTGTCCCAAGGCGTATGTTCCCTTCACTTCACTCCCGCTGTTGGATTTCCTCTCTATCTATCTCTCTATCTGAGCTACGCCAAGCTGTTCACCTGTCTTCTCACCCACGTCTACAAACTTCGTATGTTCTCCTATGCTTCTGATCTTACCACTTACGCTTGTCCAAGTTCACACGTGCCATCCTATACGTATCCTTCACCACGTTCTTAGCGTTTGGCTGCGGCCTTAGGACATGTGCAACATGAGTACGGTCGTAGAACGCATGCGTTAACGCACCAGAACGAGGCTAATGCTGTCACACTCCATGATCCCTAGGCCTATTCAAACGTGTCATTGACGCACATCGTCCAGTTCACTCATGTGATTTCGTGCGATAACAATTCGTCGTCTTGTGCTATTTCCTTCTTGCTTATTTCACAAGTTATCTTCTTTCTCATCTATCTATCCTCTATGATTAAAATGCATTCATCCTCGTCACTTGTTTCACATTCATCTCCTCTTGCTCTCACTGTATGTTCCTCTGATCTTGGCTTAGCTAGCTGTTTGATTTTTTTCTACCACCTCTATTCCACTAACACGTGACCTTCTCATCTCCTATTTGCAGATGTTGATACAATGGTGTGTGAATGCTGCGCGGCGTAACATGTGTTGGCCGCTAGATGGCGTCGTTTCTCTTCCCCGTGTGATACAGCTCTTGGTGTGTAGACATAGCTTTTCTTCCTTCCTTCTTACCTATCGTCCAGTCTACTTTATCCAAAGTCCTCGATATAAGTTATCCTCAAGCTCGCCATTTCACAGCAGGGTTATCCCGTACCAACCCAACCCTAAACTTCATGTACGAACATGTCCTCCTATATTCTCTGCTCCTAGATGCTTAACTTCCCTTGTCTACTATCCGAAGCTTCGTTCCAAAGCTATTCACAATTAATGATACTATGTCCACTCCTGAGTTTTTCTTTTGTTTTACGTTTATTTTGTATCGTTTTCCCTTCCTCGTTTCTTCCTGTATTCTTTCCCTCCTTCTTTCTTCTGAAATCCACTTCTGGCCGTGACCGTGAGAGATGGTAAGGCGGGTCCGAGACCGTACACACGGCTGTGGAAAATATGAGGGTATCAAATAAATATCAAACCAACTTACTAATGACTGTCTATGAGCGCTAGAATTTCAGCCACTTACCTTTGACTTCCTTTTCTCCTCTGTTGTGTTGCTGGACCGAAGTCCTGACCACCGGCAGCCATCTTGGATGACGTCATCAGTTGGACCGTGACCCGACCTGTCGACCAGCGTCTCTCCAGATGCTCATCAATGTGTGGTTGGGACATCAGTGAGGCAAAAATGTTACATTCATTCTCCTCTATACATTTCTTTATTTCGCAAGGTTCACGTGGAATAATCTTAAATTCTACTACAACTGTATTCCATCTTCAGACGGTTTTCAGACCCCTGACAAAATTTCTTTTAGACCCCTGACTCTACTGCTACCCGCTCTCTGACGTAATATCTATCAGGCTTCTGACTTTACTTCTACCAAAACTCTGACGTAATCTCTATCAGACTTCTGACTCTACTGCTATCCTATCTCTGACGTATCTCTGTCAGACCTCTGACTTTACTTCCACTTGATCTCTGACGTAGCCTCAGATCTCTGACTTCACTTCTACCAAACCTCTGACGTAACGTCCATCAGACCTTCTATCCTTGTCATGACGTTACTTTTGTCAGACCTTCGGCTCAACTTCTCCTGACGTACCTTCTAGGTTATCTCACTGCACTTCTATCTTACTTCTGAATCCATTTTTATCTCACATCTGCCTTCTTCTGACTACTACCTTAAGTCTGACTTGAACCTCCTCCTACTGTTCACCTCTTTCTGACTCTGAACTCATCCTACTGCTCACCTCTTTCTGACTCTGAAGTCCTCCTACTGTTCACCTCTTTCTGACTCTGAACTCTTCCTATTGTTCACCTCTTTCTGACTCTGAACTCCTCCTACTTTTCACCTCTTTCTGACTCTGAACTCCTCCTACTGTTCACCTCTTTCTGACTCTGAACTCCTCCTACTTTTCACCTCTTTCTGACTCTGAACTCCTCCTACTGTTCACCTCTTTCTGACTCTGAACTCCTCCTACTGTTCACCTCTTTCTGACTCTGAACTCCCCCTACTGTTCACCTCTTTCTGACTCTGAACTCCTCCTACTGTTCACCTCTTTCTGACTCTGAACTCCTCCTACTGTTCACCTCTTTCTGACTCTGAACTCTTCCTATTGTTCACGTCTTTCTGACTCTGAACTCCTCCTACTTTTCACCTCTTTCTGACTCTGAACTCCTCCTACTGTTCACCTCTTTCTGACTCTGAACTCCTCCTACTTTTCACCTCTTTCTGACTCTGAACTCCTCCTACTGTTCACCTCTTTCTGACTCTGAACTCCTCCTACTTTTCACCTCTTTCTGACTCTGAACTCCTCCTACTGTTCACCTCTTTCTGACTCTGAACTCCTCCTACTGTTCACCTCTTTCTGACTCTGAACTCCTCCTACTTTTCACCTCTTTCTGACTCTGAACTCCTCCTACTGTTCACCTCTTTCTGACTCTGAACTCCTCCTACTTTTCACCTCTTTCTGACTCTGAACTCCTCCTACTGTTCACCTCTTTCTGACTCTGAACTCCTCCTACTTTTCACCTCTTTCTGACTCTGAACTCCTCCTACTGTTCACCTCTTTCTGACTCTGAACTCTTCCTATTGTTCACGTCTTTCTGACTCTGAACTCCTCCTACTTTTCACCTCTTTCTGACTCTGAACTCCTCCTACTGTTCACCTCTTTCTGACTCTGAACTCCTCCTACTGTTCACCTCTTTCTGACTCTGAACTCCCCCTACTGTTCACCTCTTTCTGACTCTGAACTCCTCCTACTGTTCACCTCTTTCTGACTCTGAACTCCTCCTACTGTTCACCTCTTTCTGACTCTGAACTCCTCCTACTGTTCACCTCTTTCTGACTCTGAACTCCCCCTACTCCTCACCTCTTTCCGGCTCTTGACCTCCTCTTACTGTTAACGTCTTTTTGACCTTCTACTGCTCACCTCTCTCTGACGTCCTCCAACTGCTCACCTCTGACTTCTGACCTCCTACTGCTCACCTCTTTCCGACTTCCTCCTACTGCTCACCTCTGACTTCTGACCTCCTACTGCTCACGTCTTTCCGACTTTCTCCTGATACTTACCCCGTTCTGACTTCTCACCTCCTTCTGCTCACGTCTTTCTGACTTCTGACCTCCTCCTACAGCTCAAATCTTTTTGACCTTCTCCTACTCCTCACCTCTTTTGGCCTCCTCCTACTCCTCCCCCTAGTGCTAAGCTCTCTCTGACTTCCTCCTACTGCTCACCTCTGACTTCGGACCCCCTACTGCTCACACTTTTTTTTATTTCTGACCTCCTCCTACTGCTAAACTCTTTTTGACCTCCTCCTATTCCTCACCTCTTTCTGACTCTCGATCTCTCCCTGCTGCTTACGCCTTTTTGACCTTCTACTGGTCATCTCTCTGTGACATCCTGCTCACCACTTTCTTACCTCCTCCTAATACTCACTTCTTTCTGACTTCTGACCTCCTACTGCTCACCTCGTTCTGACCCCTGACCTCCTCCGTCTTCTCACCTCTTTCTGAGTTTCAACCACCTCCTCCTAGTGCTCACCTCTCCCTGACTTCCTCCTACTGCTCACCTCTGACTTCTGACCTCCTCCTACTCATCTCTGACTTTTGACCTACTGCTCACCTCTTTTTGACTTCTGACCTCCTCCTACTGCTCACCTTTGTGACCTCCTCCTACTGCTCAACTCTTTTTTTTACTTCCGACCTCCTACTACTGCTCACCTTTTTCTGACCTCTCTTACTGCTCACCTATTTCCAACTCTCGACCTCCTCCTGCTGCTTACGTCTTTTTGACCTTCTACTGCTCACCTCTCTCTGACTTCCTCCTGCTGCTCACATCTGACTTCCTCCTACGGCTCACCTCTTTTTGACCTCCTCCTACAGCTCAACTCTTTCTGACTACCTGCCTCCTACTACAACTCACCTCTCTCTGACTTCCTCCTACTAGTACTGCTCACCTCTGACTTCTGACCTCCTAATACTCACCTCTGTCTTTTGACCTACAGCTCACCTTTTTGACTTCTGACCTCCTTCTACTGCCTACTTTTTTTACCTCCTCCTACTCCTCACCTCTGACTTATGACCTCCTCCTACTGCTCACCTCTGACTGCTGACCTCCTATTACTCACCTCTAACTTTGACCTACAGCTTACTTCTTTTTGACTTCCACCCCTTTCTACTGCTCACCTCTCTCTGACTTCCTCCTACTGCTCACCTCTGACTTCCTCCTACGGCTCACCTCTTTTTGACCTCCTCCTACTGCTCAATTATTTTTTGACTTCCGACCTCCTTCTGCTTCTTTTTTACCTTCTACTGCTCACATCTCTCTGACTTCTTTTACTGCTCACCTCTGACTTCTGACCTTCTACTGCTTACCTCTTTCCGACGTCCTCCTACTGCCCACCTCTATCCGACGTCCTCCTACTGCTCACCTCTATCTGACTTCTGACTTTCTCCTACTGCTCACCTTTCTTTTACCTCCTCCTACTGCTCACCTCTCTCTGATTTCCTCCTACTGGTAGTACTGCTCACCTCTGACGTCCGACCTCCTCCTACTTCTCACCTCTTTCTGACTTCTGCCCTCCTATTGCTCTCCTCTTTTTGACCTCCTGCTACTGCTCACCTCTTTCGACCTCGTACTGATCACCTCTTTCTGCTTCCTCCTACTCCTCACCTTTGACTTCTGACATCCTACTGCTCATCTTTCTGATATCTGACCTCCTTCTGCTCACCTCTATCTGAATTCGGACTCCTCCAACTGCTCACCTCTTTCTGACCTCCTACTGCTCACCTCGTTCTGATCTGACTAGTCACCTCCAGCTACTGCTCACCCCTTTCTGACGTGCCACCCATTTCTGACCTTCACCTACTGCTCATATCTTCCCTACTCGTCACCTCGTTCTGACTTACTTACCTCTTTCTGACTTGACCAACCAACTCAAACTACTGCTCAGCTCTTTGTGACTTCTCACTCCCTACTATACCCATCTCTTTCTGACCCCGCTTGTCATCTCCTTTTACTGCTCAACCCTTTCCGACATGTTACTTCTCATCTTTTTTTACTTTTTTACTTTTCATCTCCCTACTACTCAGCCATTTCCTACTTGTTTCTTTGTTCTGCTTCTCATCTCTTTCTGACTTCACAGCTCCTTAATATCACTGATGACCTCTTTCTCCCTCCACACTTCTCTCACGCTGTCTTCTATTGGTCCTTAACCTTTCTGTTTGTCTTGTTTTCGTCTGATACGTTACTTCTACCTTACCTCTGACTTAACTTCAACCTTACTTCTAATTTGACTTCATCCTTATCTCGGACTCTTATCTACCTGAATTCTGACTTCTACTTGACATTTGGCTTCTACTTGAACTCTTACTTCTCAATGAACACTTCTCGGATCGTTTCCTAGACCCTGACTACTCACCAAACTCTGACGTATCCCACAATGGCACCTCTCACTAAGTCATGACTTCTCTCTGAACTTTGACTACTCTCTGAACTCCGACTTCTCCCTGAACTCTGATTTCTCTTTCACCTCTGACTTCTCCTTAAACTCTGACCTCTCTCTGAACTCTGACATTTCCTTGAACTCTGACTTCTCTCAAAACTCCGACTTCATCCCTAACTCTGACTTCACCCTGAATTCTGCCTTCCCTCTGAAATCTGACTTCTCTCTGAACTCTGACTTGTTCCTGAACTCTGACTTCTCTCTGAACTCTGACATTTGATTGAGTTCTGACCTCTCTCAAAACTCTGACTTCATCCCTAGCTCTAATTTCACCCTGAACTCTGACTTCTCACATGGTTTTCTATCTAGATTCTGACTTCTTCTTCAACTCTGTCTTCTCTCTTAACTTTGAGTTCTTCCTGATCTTGGTCTGTTCATTGCACTTAAGATCTGACTTCTCTCTGAACTTAGACCTCTTTCTGAAAACTTCCATTCTTAGTTTTCCTCTCTATTTCTGCCTTGCCTGTCACTTAATTCCAATCTTTTTCCACCTTTCTGTGAAACTCCAACATATGTGAAATTTAGCTATGGCTACCCTTATTATTTTTTCTCCTTGTGTCCTCACTAAAGATATTCTGCCTCCCAATCCTTCACACATTGATGGTATCTGGACAAGATGGACTTAAAGCTGTCAAAGGTTTGTAACTTCCATTTGAGTATACTTAACTTGTGCAGGAGGAAATGTAAAGCGAACTTTGAGGCCTCTGCCCGATGATGACAAAACTGTTGTGAGGTTGTCGACACAAGATGGCGATGTTGTCTTCACCTCTATGCTTTCTTTCCTCCACTTTTGCTAGCTTAAACCTTTTTCTGAAACACTTTGCTACCTCCTTTACACTTCCTCAAACTTAACTCTCTCTCTTTCTTTCTCTCTTCTTCTCTCTCTCTCTTTCCTGCTCGACCTTTGAATTTTCTCTTGACTTTCTTCCGCTCTACTCAAACCTCTTCTCTACTATGAGCTCCAACTTATCTTCTATCTTTCTCTTAAGACCTTTTAGAACTTCTTCCATCTCGGCTCTCCTTCTAAAGCTCTTGTAGCTGGCAGTTTCTCCAAGTGTCTTCACTTCGTGCTCTTACTAGTGCTCTCCTTTTCCGACTTTGTTACTCCTACTCAATGTCCAGTGGCTTAAACCTCCATGTAGTCACGTTTCCGACTGTTCGCTTCTATTCTCTTTCGCTTAACTACTTGTTTTCCGACTTTCTGCGATGCCTTCCAATCATTCACGAATCTTACCGAATAATGTCGATCTAAACTTCTCTCAGCCCTCCTTGTCTGTGATTTGTAGCCATCTGCGCATGTGTCGAAACTCAGTGATGTTCACATCAATATCAAATCTGAGGGCACTTAAGACAATGACTTAACCTGAATATTCATTATCTGGCTATTATCACGAAATTCGTTTATTTTCCCCCGTTTTTCCAACATACCCAAAATGTCTTTAGAAGTTTGTTTGCATGAGGAATTATTTGGTAAAATTTACTAGTGTTTGCTTCTGTCTATCTTAAATGCATCATGACTTTCCAGTTGGAATATTTACTTTTGTATTTCACTCTAATCTTTCTTTTTTATTCACGGTGAAACTTCTCAGATTTGACTGACGAGAGTAGACGGGGGATCCCATGGAGTGGACGTCTAATCTGTAGCAGCCTGGGATTTAGATTAATAACATTGGAAAGATCAAGGAATATATGAAATCTCCTTAGACTAGCACGAAAGGGTATTATCTTCCACGTGGGAACAGCTTATGTCTATATTAGTGACCTCAAAATGCAAAGTCGCTGTGATGCAAGCATTTATCACATACATGACTGAAATTGAACGATTTTAAGAAATATGGTATTATGATAAATCTGCACATTGTTGGCAATATTCTTCCGATAGAATCTCTCTCGTGCCTTTAAGTCTAACATATACTTTTAATTTCGAATAAACCCTACTGTGTTCGCTGATGTTGATACTGTAGACTGCAGACTGTACATATTTTGTTACTGCTATTTTTGATATTTCGTCTCCGTCTTTTTGTACATGAAATATGAATAACAGTTCAATCTGACATTGGGTCTATTAAATTGCTACTGTGTAATGAAAAACCCAACAGCTTATTTTTATGTTACATATTTTTGTATGGCAATAAAATTATCTCCATGCTACACATGTCCTTGTCCAGTATCAATGGAGTCTTTTTTAGTCACTACAGATCATTGACACTGGTGTTAAAGACCTGTTCCCATACGAGTAACGTATCTTTACGTAAGCAAACCATCCAGCTCAACCTCCACATTGTTGGACTCTTAACTACTAACCCTCTACCCGATTTTGTCACTTCTCTACATCACGTCATACTATGTCACATTACCCTCTTACGACCTTTGATTTTGGCACATCGTCCTCTCATTGCTTCCATTTTGTCACATCGCATCATTACCACTTCTGGCTTGTCACACTGATGCTATGGCAGGTCACCCCTTATTTTTGCAGTTTTGTCGCATTGGCACCTAATCACTTCTGGTCTGTTACACAGACTCCTCGTTAGTTGCGTTTTGTTACGAGTGCCCATCATTTTACGGTTATTGACACTCTCGACATCATCACCATGCCCAGGATACTATTGGATTAACAACCCACTGCCCCTACGGTCTCAAAAAGGCCACCGGACCTTTACCTTTGCTCTTCACAACTGCTCTCTTCATCAAAATCCACTCCATTACTTGTATCATCTTCTCCGTTGGCATTTCTAAATCATCTGGTTTGGCAAATCTGAAAGTTTCACGCTAGCGAAGAAAATATGACGTCCCCAGATTATGACTCGAGCTGAGTGCTATCCTGTCCTTGGTGCTGAATTTAGTGTTATGATTAGTTGCATGTTTCCCTTGATTGCAAAGTAGAAATTTCAAACTTCTGTGGTGTTGAATAAGTTTAAACCAAGACATGCCAACAAGTAGGGATAAGCCATCTTGTTGAAGACTGCAAAAATCTTACGCAGAGTGTTAAAACACTAAATCATCAGGAAAACTGAACGAACCATGCTTGGATAAATATGGACATGTGGATACCTCTTTTCAGTTACATAAATTGGTATTTAACAAGTTCACAGAAGTGAGCGCAGCTCAAGTTAGAACAACAACACACCGTGGTTATTTCTTGTCATATTTGTGTTTCGAATTATTGTATCCGATTCATCTGACAGCATCGGTGTCTTCAAAGCCTTATTGGGCAGAATTGGTGGCAAAATCGCAAGGTTTTAGGCAGTGCTCTAGAGACGTTGACACGTTCCATCAATTTCTATGAAATAGAGACTTATTCAGAATCCTCACCTGACCTTTCAGATCACAATTTGACATTGTTATCATCGTGATCAATGCGCTGGAAAATAGTCCCACAACAGGCGACAATTATGGCATACGATGGAGATAAGGACGCCTTTCTCATTTTCTTCCGAACCAAATTATCTCTACATTTACCAAGTCTTCTTTTCTGAATACCGTATACTTCATTATCAGATGTAGATGGCCTGATACTAGCGCTGTAGGAGGGCTAATGTCTGTTTACTCAGAAACGGTGCAACGGACCGTTTAACTGTCGTCTGATAGCACGGCACCAATTGTCAGTAATCACGTGACGGAGCTACCGTGCTGATTAACGTCACTTCACATTACTGTCACCATTTGCACGACGGGAAGGTCACACGAAAACTCCTGTGTGAGACCTTCAGGTCGTCGTACTTATCCTTTTTCTTGGCTCGCTGATCAGGTGAGCTATTTGGGTGCAATGAAGCGAGCTTAGTCTGAATTCTCCCCTTTCCACTAGACGGCAATTGCTGAGCGCCCGTGGAGCGACCAAGATTGGACTTGTGTGACCCTCTATTTCATCTACATTCTACATTTAGATGCCCCCATATAGCCCTATCAGAGGCAAAGTGGGGGGGAATTGGGGTCCCGGGCTAGGGCGGGCAGGCCTCCAGCCTGGCACGGAACGACTAAACAGTGGGAGCCGTCACAACCGTGCCAGGCAGGGTATTCCACTGGGGAATAGTACGGGGGAAGTAGAAGTGTTTGTATGTGTCGGTTCTGGCGTAGATGGTTTGAAACTTGAGGTGGTGGCTCCCCCGGGTGCGCCCCTGAGCTGGTTTCAGTAAATTGTCAGATTTCATGATTGGAATATGATGCACGATGTTTAAGTATTATCTAAAAGACAACAAACTCATAAAACGGGAACAAATCGTTCTTTATCTACAAAATTCGCTGAATGATCTGCCAAACGTTTGGTTACTCAATGGCTGCAGCCTTTGGTGCAAAGGGTGTGTTACGAGTTACACTCGATGCTATACAACAGCGGTTTTGTGGTTAAACATTAGTCCCATATACAGAGAGTATTTTCACATGTTTCTAGAATAATGGAAAAGTTTCAAAATCATCACTAAAAACTTTGTCCGACCGTAAATTTATCAACAACTGCGTCTGGATGATGTACTGACTTGACAACTATGTTTATGTAGTGTTCTACGGTAACACAGAAGTCGCACCGTCTTCGGTAATAACCATACTTAACCACGTACGCGCACCAGGAGGATAAACCCATGGAAATAACAATGACATGCATTATTCTTTTAAATATAAGAGGAAATCTGTCATCTCAATTTTAGCCATCTGTGTGTAGTAATAGAATGATGATAATAACAATAATCTTATCGATGAGAATTATGATGATTACAAAAATAGCAAGACTGGCGAATTGGCCGGTAAAATAATAAACATCTCAGTTATGAGAGCACGGAAAATGATATTCACTGCATTCAAGGCCATTTCAGACAAGAAATATGTACACGAAAAATTTAATGCATCCTATATGGTTTATGGAGATTCCTGAAAACCCCCCGACACACCCTTTGCTGTTCCACCTGACCACGGGCGTCCCGGAGACCGTGTGTGGCACGGGCTGTTACGGTTAGCGGATTCCCATGAGGACAGACGTGCAGCGAGAAGGTCCAGTACGCCATGGAGAAGACGCTACCTGCCCTGCTAGCAGCTTCTCAGTGGGAGGTGAGTTACAGTTAGAACATATACAGTCATAGCAGACGGATAACTGGCATGTATCTACACATCTTCGTTGGGTAGGGTAGGCTATGTCGTCTTAGACCCAAAAGACAGGTCCCTTTGGTTACTCATGTATACTCACTTGACACTATCTTTAAAATACATTCGATTAATGGTAAAATCATTAATTTCAGAGCATTTTTTCACGTAAGAAATCCGTTATAATTCATAGAAATGTTGCGTACGCAACGTTGGGTTGGCCAGTTGAAGGATAACGTAGCGATGGCACACCTCAAATGATATTGATGATAGTTGAAGTCGAAACTGACACTCCGTTGTATTTATGCAGTGAACTACGAATAGCTGATGTCAAACCAAGTGAGCAATGCGCGTCTCCGAGCAGACAAACCACGAATGTCTCACACTCGTTCTATCAAACATTTCTGATATCTTTATTTTCCCGCAGTCAGTTCGAATACATGATAGAACAGAAATATGCAAACAAATACGGTTTAACATACAGCATTCGCACAAGTTGTCATATGGAAAGGAGATTGTGCAACGGTCATTATAACCAAGATATGTATGGAATGGAATAAGCCGGTTGTCGTGAGCTTGCTTGAGGCACATTTACCTAATAGCATCGCCATTGTCTAGCACATGAATGGTATATAACCTACTGGGGCATGTATTGTTCGTAACATGTTCTTCTACCGGATACGATGGAAACCAAGGGAACAAGAAAAAAAATTCCCTGAGGCCATGGAGTCGTGTGTAAAGCATTTAAAAGAAGATAGCACACATGATGATTTGAGATAAGGATTCTCCTCCTTTTTAATACAGAGCTTAATCTGATACTACCTATTATCACAGAATAATCTCATGATTTCTAAAGGACACGATTGCATTAACGTAAAAAACAGAGCGATCATTGGGAAAGAATATTGTACGACTACGAGTAAAAGGTTGCACAAAGTAGAAATACAACCACTTTAGTCTTGTGATTAGGCTGCAAAGGTAAGTCAGGTTCTTTGACCTGTTTTAAGCGGCACCATCTGATGCCAGACGTACGGCAGAAGGCTGTCTTACTTATTTATGATCCACTCCACTATCATGTCACTGTTGCACCTCACACGGTGTCGTGACCAAACCGCAAAGCTGAGTAATTACAAGAGCAACAGGCCATAAAATATTAAATTTTGATAAAGCTCTTTTTGAGACCACCACACAGGATTATTGTCGGTTGCAACGACTACAAAAGCATACACACGCGGAAAAGGAGCTAATGGTAGCGACCGTTAAGCCGATTTTTCCATGATACATTGTCATAATCCCTCTAATGTTCGTGCCACGAAAACACAGGAAACCATATTGTAAGGGTGTAGGGCTACAGTGAGTTTCTTTTTGAAATAGACCTGACAAAACAGCAAGGTTATATGACAATAAAGCATGACTCCAGACAAGGGTTCAGCCACCCAGAGAACGCAGTTCATTTTATGATGTTTGTTCCCGTGCCTCTAGTAACGGTCATAGACACGTCATGTAATATTCATGAAACATGTGTGCTTATCATTTCTAATATTTGAGACGCTTTCTTCATAAAAAAGGAAAGGAATTCAGCATGAGAATGTGTGTTGTTTACAGCTTTTGTTAGCTTATTATCTTCGAGTACCAAACGGAAATATATCACTCCAAATATGACACCGACTTAGTTTATCGGTTAACGAGTTTTTAAAAAGTAAGGGCTCGGTGTCATTTGTCATACAGTCAAAAACGTATGGGCTCTCTTAGGGTGGCCGTGCATACATGTATGTCGTCCAAACTTCAACTGTCTTGTAACGGAAAAGACTGTCTTAGACTCTTGTCGGCGGCAGGTTTCTTAACAGCCTGCTTGAAACTTCTACAGTATCGAAATCGTAAGACGGCGTACAAAGATGCACGAGCCGTTTCCGAGACGACAGAGGAGAAGAATACTGATCAAGCCATTCTACAAACATAATAGTAAAATGATTTTCCATACAATGCCGGCCTAGCTATTTTCTAACCCCCAACAGAATGCACAGTTCTTATACTTGATTATATGCTGAATCATCTGTTTATTTCCATGGTTACCGCCTGATATGTGTTGCTCCTAACAGACCGTTAAGGCACGTGACACATGGTCCCCTGACGACGGTCATAAATGATATCAAACGAGCTAAATTAATCTTTCGAGTGTACACCGCATATCTATATTTGAAGAACATATGCAAACTGATGTATCCATATCTACCACATGTGATAATAGACCTGTATAAGCGAAATATTTGAGCAAGCATAAAGGCATTGTTGAAGATTGAAGCCCGGTATATTCTAATATACAATACATATCACTTCTGCACCAATGCGTGTTATCACAAGATAACAGTCAAAATTGATGTAAAACCGAAGGTACGGCTCAAGCCTAAAACTGCTGAGGTTCCAGGTCATGTAACGTCTCCTGTCTTAAAGTACTACCAGAATACATCCCAAAAGCCCTAAATCTTTGAATATATCGGCTTGCCATTTCTAAACAGTAAGCGTCGATCTTGACACATAAAGGCGTTAAGTTAGCCTCCTTCGCAGACTTCCTAGAAAGGCGGCATACAGACGACCCTAGAAAGAGGGTCGTCCCTCGGCGACATAACTCCCTTGACCCGTGTAAGAAATCGCGTCACCCCCCCTCCCCCAAATATATGAAAATTTCTAGGAAGTCTGCGAAGGAGGTAACGTTACTGAGATCCATTCCAGATGCACAAAGCTACTTATAAATAAATCAGGTAGTCTTGTGTCAAGACGTGTGTAAAATAAAGGTCTGTTAGACATTGTCAAAGCTATCTTGATTCCTCAAATCTACCTAAAATGAAGCTGGGGTATACATGTATGAAACAATGGATATATAGCTTAAAGGCACCCAGAGCATTTTATGAGACTTGAAAACTGGAAGTATCATAGTTGCTGTAATCTTTATGAAATTGACATTTAATGCCACTGTATACTATATTTGTGTGATAATTTCATATCAAAAGTGCTCAAAAGCGGCACAAAAATAAGCTACACGGTGATATCTATGGTTTCACGCGCATAGTGCAAAAACAATTTCGAGATATAATTTTTTCTGTCTTGTGTAATGTCATTCTACGAATACAAATTTCTAATCATATGATATATCTGTATCCACGGGGGAATATGATATGTTCCAAATGGGATCAACGTTCATTGCCAAGACTAATCACGGAATGCGACATTTCATAAAATGTACATTTGTAATAAATTCTTTCTATTCACTATCACCAAATTGAATAAAGGCAGGCATGTTTCTTTTAATTATGTTACCCTTAATCACTTGAAAGCAATCCAGCATTCGACGATTCTTTTACGCGCCGCCTCTAAAACAGCAAAACAGAATTTCGCTATAGGCAAGTGGAGCGCTAGCAGGGCCTTTACACGACTGTTCTACAACTAGTAGACAGATGATAATGGACAACCTCAATTAGCCAACCGTACGTGCTCACGCCACATCTTCAAAAAAGATGTACACAGACGTAACATTGCCTCCCTGTCTCTATTCAATAGATGCTTCCACGGCCAGTGTTCCAATGAACTGTCACTACTCGTCCCACCACAGAGAATTTTCAGCGTACCACCAGGTTCTCTTCTGACTCACACCACTATACTGTACAACTACCAGCCTCAAAGTCATTTTACAGTAATAGCTTTTTTTCCACAAACTGCAAAACTTTGGAACTCCCTCCCAGCACACTAGTACTGCTTTCCCCCCAAATACAGCCTACAAACCTTCAAAACAAACATACACCGCTGGCTCTCACCTATGCTACATTAGTTCAATTAGTTCAATGCTGAGAAGTGGCTCATTACGGCCTTGCATTGAGCGAGATCGTTAAAAAAAGACCCTGGAGAGGCACAGAACGGCTGTTATACAACAGGTACTCCATTCGCAAAATAATTTGTGCCATGTGCCAGTCAGTACTGCCCGAAGGTATTGGCATTGTTGTGTCGAATCGAATTTTGCGTAGTAACGAGACACAACAAATGAAACCTTTGAAGTGAAATGAATGATACATTTTCTCTACTGAATCCCAGAGGGAAACTACGAACAATGACCAGGAGAAATGCACCCTTCTCTTAATTTGCTAATTGGTACATCTACATTGCTGCTACCCCCAAAATAGCCCCTTCAGGTACTGGCAACAATCATCAATTGACAATTCTTATTTATTATCATTCATTATCATTATTATTCATTTTTTTCAAACTTGCCCTAAGAACCAGCTGTTAAGTTAGATGGCGAAGATCTCAAACAGGTATAGATTAGTCCTATTAGACATAGTAAGATATAACATTCTATTACGTTATATTATCACCATTGTATGTATTCCTTTGCTTATCACCATGACCTGTACTTAGCTTGTTAAAGCATAAATGTACAATAAAGGTCTTTCATTCATTCATTCTACCCCAGTACGTTTTCCTTTTTGATGTTTTGTGAATTGTTTTCATTACGTGCAAATTGATAGAATAAAACAAAAATGAGAAAAGAAAATCAACAAGAGGTAAGTGAGAGGTAAGTGACAGGCTTTGGTATGCTCAACGACATAATAAAGAAGTTATTCATGCATTTGGAGATGGATATGTTAGACCTAAACGTGAGGATAAAATGCGATATAAAGATATTTTCCCATTTCAACCCGTCGAAGCAGCCAGCAACTGCCCCATGCAACAAAATAAATTTGTTCCTTTCGGTGATATCCATATACAAGAAAGAAAAAGTAGTCTAGTTGGACAGACGGATGCGAAGTATTTGCATTATCTATCGATTCCAAGGCGCCTAAACAGACCAACTTGTTGATATTATCACTGTTTCTGTAATGATGAATTTCAATGCCGTCAAGGTCTCTTGAATCCACGGGCATAAAAGCCCTTTCAAACCTCCTACACACACTTAGAGTCTGGACGTATCTGCTTTTTTATCTCAGGAATTCTAACGAAATGTTCCACACTGGGTGAAGACCGAGTGTGCTATAAGTGTGTATTCAGATGAAGGCTGGCGCCGTGTTTCCGGCATTCCCACGTCCATAACCAAGAACTGGTATTGATTTTAGTGTTGATCAGCGAATACATCTTACCGAAGCCTCTTGTTCAGACCCACTTACTTTTTACCATGCGTCTAGATTTACACCATAGGAAGGTATCTACACATAAAGATGTAGTTATCTCCATGAAAAAAGACTTTTGGGTTGCAAGAAATAACAAAACAATATGCGGACTAAAAATCGATATAAAACCAGAGTAACTTACACAGGTCGTTTAGAAATGCAAGCATGGAACAATATAATTTTCAAACAAGGTCAAATATAAATATGAATACAAATATAGATGCCATGTTAAAGTGAAATACAATGAAATAATGAATTTTGATTCATATAAACATGCATATGGCGGATGTATGTATCAAGCATTCTTCATATTTCTGTCTACAATTGTAGATTATAAGAATAGATATTTTGTCTTTTAGATATAAATTAGATAGTTTTGGGACAGCAGGACAGTGTTAGAAAAATCAGATTTAAAGATAACACATGATGGAATGTGTATGACAGAACCTTTGGTAAAATTTGAGCTTGTATTTGAGGCGTACTCTTTCAGCGTTGAATATATGTGTCATTATCCCCCGCTGCCTCACATAGAAGCTGCAAGATTGTCTCAGCACGTTAGCAATATTACGAGACTTTGAATTACTTCTCACCTCTCGTCTCTTGCTGAGCTAAATCAATATGTGAGACAAAAGGCTAATTTCATTGATGAAATATGACACTTGTTTTTGCGTCCGAGCACGGAGGTTTTGTCTTTGATGTGTATGTTTGTCTATTTGTTTGCTTGTGTGTCTGTTGTTATTTGAATGCAGTAGAGTGGCTGGTTTCCACATGCTATGCACGTCGGGACACTAACAGGAAGTCAGGTCAAAGGTCCTAGAAAGGTCCCAGAATAGGTTATCTCATTTCCTGTCTTCAATTTCTTACTTTATGGTCTCATTTGTGAGTTTTTTTTCGCCCCATAGGCTTACATGTTAAACGTGTTTTACATGGGCGCGTTGGTAATGAAGCTATAGGAAATGCACCAAGGTCATTCATTCTCTGTTGAGCACATTTACCATAGATCATGTAAAACAATTGCCAACTACAAGTTGCCTTTTAAAGGCAATAACAAACGGCACTTAGCTATACTCCCCAAAAATGCATTTTCCAGCTGAAAGCGTACGGCAGCATCACCGACAATGCCGGGCTGTGGACGTCCGACCTCGCGCGCGGCTGCCGAACTTTACCTGCTAATTTCTTCAGCTACAAACAAGCTTTCATCAGTTTGACGCTTGAGGTCAGTCGGGCTGGCTAAAAGGGGATTTCCCACCGATTTAAACACACGTTCATGCAGCCGTTGATTTTGTTGGGTACGGATTCTTACCCACTCCGAGTAATTCAGGAACGAGACCTTAAGAGAGCCGGTGCAAAAATACATTAGAAAGAATCAGTGAGAAATTCACAAACAAGAACGAATGAAACAAGAAATTTACAAAAAAATTGAAATGTTTTACAGAGTTTTGAGATGTTCTATTTATTGTTTTTCAGTTGGTTGCGGCGGCATACTGTCTGAAGTATAACTACAACTCTCATCTCGGGACATATGTAGCCACCTTCGTGTAGTAAGTCTTACTTTTGTATATATCTTTGATACACCGGGGAAATTTGAACATGTTTTTCATCTATGTTCTTCCCAAAATATCTAAAAGATATATCTGGTATATATCTATAATTAAGATACATATCTGGTAGACAAACAAGAAGAAAAACTGTCATAGAATAGCTATATAGGTTGTTTCAAATAAGATGGCTCATAACCCACGCTTTATTCCACGAATCCCACATTAAGAAGGCTCTCAATCGTTACATTTGGTCCTGGACAGCATCAACAATCGTGTATGTATGTCCACAAATCCCTACACGAGCCTCCGTGTCTGCATATCACCAACAGGTTGCTTGCCACAGGCCCCATTTATTTTCATGACATCCATTCAATTGTTAAAATGATGGAAATTCCTCGACATTGCCACTTGAGCGTACTTATTTTGTGGCATATCATTTTGTGTTTCGAACAGAAGGTTTGCTGATAGTTATGAATTCGTTGATGATCCAATTGTTAGAAGCAATATATCTAGCCTACGGATGTAGAATATGTTTCAATAAACAAGCCACGCGTTTTTTTCCCATGGCATTGCCATTGTCATGGTTGCGTAAGGTATATCTTATATTTCTTATCATTTGAAGGTCTAACAGTTATCTAAAATGTATCCGTGAAAAGTTTTATCAGGTTGGTAAGTCACTGAATAAAAAGACTCTTTTTTCACAACCAAGGGATTTATTCAACCGACGTTTCGGTGACCCTCTGTCACCTTCTTCAAGGCAATTCTGACTGGTTCACATAGCAATGCAGCACAGGTATCTAAAATGTAGTTGGTCCATATTTCTAGCACAACACCCCACAACCCTCCCCTCAAAACACACCTCATATCTTTCCCGAATACGATTCTCACAGACACACGCCCGTGCCGTATGTTCTCATCAATTATTTACGGCGTTCCATCGCTTTGGCAGTGCTAATTGGTTTACACAATTATCCTGAAAACAGTTTCGTTACGGAGTCGTCGGAGTTCCCAAGTAATGATACCGTTAAACGAAACCTAACTTAATTTTGAAGACCGTGTAAAAATTACTCTCGTTCTTAATCACGCATATCTTATCTCCGACCTATTTCCCCAAAATAATGTACATCTATTTGTAATGTGTACCACGTACTGTCTGTTTGAACAAAAGGACGGAAGGGCGTGTGGTATAGGATAATTAGCCCAGCAAACGACCTTGTACACATACAATAGAAAGTATCATCCAAGGATTTCGTGTGTGCCACCAATCTTCAAAATTGATATTTGATATCCAGGCATTTGTTGCTATTCTAGAGAATACTATTGTCTGCTACGGTTACATAATGTACACGAAAGTAATAAGTCAAATGATGTTTGGCTTTGACCTCAACTAATGCCATCTCCACTGGCAACGGGAGGGGGTACCCATTCTGAAATACAAATACTCTTGCATTTAGTCTGCAACTACTTGTATCAAAGAAAGGTTTAGAGAGCGACGGTTTCTTGGAATAAGGTGATGGTATTCTGGGCCCTACTCACTTGATTTGAATGTCCACCACTTGGGAATCATTTGTGTTGTGTGTTGAAATGTTCTCTTTAAATGAACTGAAGAGCATTTTCCACACGAAGCCCTTCATCCAAATAAACAACTAAGATTATATTGTGTTGTTGAGTGCCATTGGAACTAATCCCCGCGCTTCTATTACTGTGGAAAGATAGATATAGATAAACGTAAACGTCGACATTCTAATCTTCCTTGCATAGATAGCATTCGCTCTATCACGCTGTGAAAGTTTTCCCTCAGCAAAACGTGTAATTAGTTGGTTACAAAAAAGGGTGATAAGCAAGACTTTTCCATTTCATTGTAGATAGACGCACATGAAACGAAGTGGTGGGAAGATAAGATTGTACCTTTATAAATGGAGTAATGGACCATGCTGCTCTTCTTCAGATGGTGTTTTTTTTACAGAGATACAGCATATTGAGATCTAACAGATACTACAAACGTTGTTCTTTTTGTAGCTTGGTGTTCTTATTGTAGCTTATTGTGTTGTTTTTACAAAGATTTTTTAGTAGCTTATTGCTCTTATTGTAGCTTATTGTGGTTTCTTTTACAGAGATACAGCACATTGAGATCTAACCGATACTACAAACGTTGTTCTTATTGTAGGAATATAGCTTCCAAAGCAGGGAGAGTGTATGCAAATCTCCATAATCTAATTACCTTTCAAACGTTCCGTTGAGTTGAATGTTGACAATCTTTACCAATGGGCAGGGGATTGCAACTATTTACTGAATGCAAAAGCCACCGACGCCATTGAGTTTACCTTCTGGAAGAAGAAGCTTGAGAATTACACCAACTGAGGCTTCGTCTCTTTCAACAGTTTCATATTTTTGCTGTACTACAACACGGTGTATGATATCACTGTCTTAACTATGTTTCCTGTGTATAGTCAGACTTCCATTATCATGTTTGTTTGTTTGTTTCTGTTTTATTTAGCCAGGTTAAATGAATATCGGCCCAAGTAAGACCCTTTTATTGCTTGATATGTACATGTACAGTGACATATGTACATGTACGTATCATATACATGTATGTATATATGATTACATGTATGCATGTATGATTTATTTTGTCTTTTCGCCCTCAGTTGTAGTACGCGATGCTGTGGTGAGGAGAGGACGTGTTGTGTGGAGGACGCGGCTGTTCACAGCAATGTTGTCAACGTGTGGTACTTCTGGTATGTTTATCTATGTCAGTTCATGTCCGAATATACAATACGCTAAAGGGGAAAAACTGGAAATCAAACTGCTAAGCCTTCATCCCGTATAATCATATCAAATCATGTCCCTCTTTTCATTTTTCTTCTGTAGTAACGTAACATCACCAATTTACGTCCGATTTATTCAAAACGTATTTATCTTACAACCGCGCGGACAGAGCCAAATTTCAAACCCATGGGCAGAAATTTCAGCTCTTCTAAAAAGAAAATGCATAGTCTGTAAGTTTTTCTCCGCCTGTTTAACGCCGTGCGAGCATGTATTCATACTGAGGTACATGATGAAGAATTGTGCTAGGGTAACCTATTATCGTCCACTTCTGAATCTTTTCCCTTCTAGCGCTATGCTTGAAGAACATAGACCAGAAAAAAAATGCACAGTAATTGTCCAAAGTAGTCTGCAGACAAATGATAGTAAAATCACTACGTCTGTCCGGCCACTTGCTTAACGCGATGGAAAAAAAAAAACAATGTTTATCTGTCAATTTCCCCCACATGCGCGGCACGTGGCGTTCACGTGGTAAACGCATGGCGATTATGTTTTGCTATGCAAAAATTAAAGAGATGGCTAAGGATCATACTTATGATGTTCTTTATTGCTCATGAGAACAGGCTTTGGCATAATACACCGCGACATGTGGACATGAGCCAAACCGGACGTAAATAGGTTCTGCACGTAAATAGGTCATGTTACGTTAGCACTGGTATTTCTTTCTTTCCTTCTTGGTTTGGCTGATATTTACATGTTTGTTTGTTTGTTTGTTTGTTTGTTTATTTCATTTCACCAGGAGAATCATGAGCCCTGGGGGGAAACCCCAAAGTTGTTTACATAATAGATTGCAAGAAATATCAAAACATTATGCGAACTACAAATTGATACAAAACATACAGTCAATACATACGGTTAATGTTGCCCAACTAGCCATTTGCTTTCATCAAGGGCTAACCTTGACAGGGAATACATAATATGGTTACACAGTAGATATTTTCTAGCGATGGTACTTATGCCAATGTGTACGTGCACCTGGGAATGCCATATACAGCTGAGGCAGAAAGGTAAGTAGCAAGAGAGTAAAAATCAGATGCGAGCAATTACTGTAGATATATTTAAGTTCGCGTGGTTTTTATTTCGCGCTAAGGCGAAAATGGAGTGTTTGCGGCGGTCTTAAGTTTGCGGTAGCGCTTAAGTCACATACTGCTACAGTACTGGACAAAAATGTTCGATCGCGATGGTTTTCAGTTCGCGGTGAAACGTCGCCGCGAAAACCGCGAACATAAAAGCACCGCGAACATTTCTGCAAGTACAGTAATTGAGCTAATTTCTGTGTTGTTCTGTACATTCTACAGGGCCATAGTAGTCGTCGCCTTGTTCACGCTGTGCCTGGCCGTGATAGCGGCATGCTGCAGGTGGAAACAGGGCAGCGGCCGGTCCCGATCCCGCCGGAGGACTAGAGTCAGGACGATAAACATCGCGCCCTCTGGTACGGGAACAGACAAATTCATATCTGAAGGAACTGAATAGCATGCCATTTTACATAGACACTAGATGGCCTTGGTTTTAGTCTAGATATGCATGTGTGGTGGTTGGTATGTAATGTCTCAATCGGTAAATACTACGGTTGAACACTAGGGCAAAGGAGCCAAAAGTGTACAATATTTGTCAAAAATGGCCAGAAAAACGCAAAATTAACCCTTTTTTAGTAAAGCTTGAAAAGAAGTGTCAGCGAGATAATGTGGACATATATCATAAGCATCCCTGTACCAAATTCGAGGTCAGTTGGTTTAAATACCAGGGCTCAGGAGCCCAAAATATAATCAATTTTACGGGATTTTTTGCCCATTTTCATAAAATTAATTCTGGGCTGAAATTGAGATGCCTCCATATCTATATTTGTTGAAAAGACATCAAGCTACATGTGTGTCAAATTTGGTGCTTTTAGACAAATTTGCAAAATTTTTCAGCTATGCCGCCGGTGGTTGGTAAGCTGGCGTATTACACCAAGGCGTCGTTATCATTTTTTAATCTAACACAAATGCAGATAAAATGCAGGCAAGGATATACTTTAAGAAAATAATTTCTTCCTAAATTAGTGCTTCCATCACTTCCAAACACTCTTCCTCACATGTATGTGTACTACACATGCGACGAAAGTTCTTCGGTGAACCGAAAGCTACTTTTAGCACCAAGGAGAGATGCCTAGTAACGCCTCGTATTACATGTAGGCCTACTACACCTAGGCGTCGTCATTCTGTTAATCTGACACAAATGCAGATGAAGTACAAGCAAGGATATACTTAAGAATAACATTTAGTCCTAAATTTTCGCTTCCATCACTTTCAAACACTCTTCCTCATGCAACGAAAGTTCTTGGGCGAACTGAAGGCTACTTTCAGTACTAAGGACAGATACCTAATAACGCCTCGTATTACATGTAGGCCTACTACACCTAGGCGTCGTCATTCTGTTAATCTGATACAAATGCAGATGAAGTACAGGCAAGGATATACTTAAGCATAACATTTAGTCCTAAATTTTCGCTTCCATCACTTCCAAACACTCTTCCTAATGCAAGGAAAGTTCTTGGGCGAACTGAAGGCTACTTTCAGTACTAAGGACAGATACCAAATAACGCCTCTCTGGGCTAAAACACGTTCTGACGCAGTCAAAAAGCATGCCTGTATAAAGGATAATAGTAAAGGATTTCAATGCTGACAGCTTTCTTTGTCATCACGTACAGATGGCCAGTCACAGTCACAAGCACCTACCACCACATCCACGCCGCGGACGGGAGACAGGTCGAACCTCCCGCGGTTCACCTTCACCCTCCCCGGCGCACCTCCACCCTACTACCCGGCGTCGCCTCCTCCCTCGTACGAGGAGGTTTGTAGGCAAAGTACAAGGGTGCCGAAAGATTCAGAGGACACAGAGGAAACAGAACCTACCAATCCGGGATGATTGTGGCGTTGTCAGTTGAAATTTTCGATAGTTTTGTCGAATAATGTAAATACTGGGTTGTCGCCATTTTGATGATGATAATGCGCCCTACGGAGGAGACGTGCTTTTTGTAATCTCCAAGCAGATGTAAGGGTAGAAAATCGTAATTTTTTATGACTGACCCGGCTTCTCTGACAGCCACTACCCCACATCTGCTTAGAGATTATACTTTTTGTTGCATTGGCGTGTTGTCTAAAACTAGCCGCATCCGCTATCTAACAAACAATTTTCTAAAGCTTTTTACATTCTCGGTTAAACTGTAAAGGAATGTATAAAACATATCTTATTTGCTTTAGGACTGTTGAGTGAATGTTTATCGGGCGACTGTAATTATCATGTTTGGTGAAAAGACATTAGATGCTAGATTATCCAATCAACCTTCGCATCGTTTAAGTTATTGATATTGATAACGTTATTAAATACCGTGCCATATGTAAATGTTTATGAGAGAAGCAACTTAGGTTTCAGTGCATACAGCTATTAGTAAAAAATCTAACATTTTCGAGTACAACAAAGAAGTTGTCGAATGCATGTACTTAAGTTAGATATATTTCTATTATATCAAATACATTAAAGTGAGCAAGTACAAACGATGCTTAGCATATCTTCAATGGCTTATTTGTTTATTGAGTAATCATGTTAGTTTTCGTAAAAAGAGTGTAGCACAGGTTGTAGGTAAAATGAGCGAACTTCATGACGCAGAGAATGTAAGTTTTCACAGCATAATCTTTATTTACAAAATAAGTATGTGTATAGAACTGTATCACAACAAAACATCCGTAGACACACTTTTTTGAAGCCTCCCAAAATACCAGCCTTTCCCGGTATGCCTTTTCCGATGTCACAAAACATATATTGAAGAATTTGTCATATTCTACTGTTACGAACATGATTTTAAGCAGTGTGGTCCTTACTTTGTCTCCTGTCTTAACTTTGTAACAGTCGTACGCGGTGTTAGAACATCGAATGAACAATGTTACTATTTTACCTTGTCTGCAACATGTATGTGCATTGTTTATACGGCGTTGGTGTTTTCTATTAAAACGAACGTTCGTAATTACTTGTTTTCACTGATGTTTCCATGTGCGTTGTTATCAAATCTTGGCATGTTAGAAAAATCAAATACCATGAAAAATGTAATGTACATGATATAGTATGAACACCAGAAATGAAACTTTAAACTAAAACTAAGTCGAGATCAGGTCTAAGCCGACAAAAAACTGACAAGTACCAGTGATACTTCGCCTCATGCGACATCTAAGCAAACTGCAGGCATAGTACTTGCCCACTCTTCAGATATGGGGCTTTGAGCGGTCTAAAATGATTTCATATAGCTCATATTTGCAACAACAAGAAGAGAACCTTACGGAGTTGTTTTGTGGTTTATAATTGCACAGTTCGTCAAAGCTTACAACAATGAACTATTTTTAAATGCAACGGCTGATATACATCGATCAAGCATCCAGCTACATGTATTTACAATACTTATGTTGTTTAGAAGAAAAACGATCTTAAATATATCAATGATATCGATAATACTTTGTTTCAAAACATGATTGGTTGCTTAAGAAATGAAACCTCTATATTTTCTGATGCTACGCATATATATTCCCAACAAAAGTTGTGTAAGGAAACAAAACAAAACAAGCTTATCATCAGTTGCATATTTACAATGTGGAACAGGGCTTGTGTACAAAAGAACTGACGTCGACTTAGTTGTTACCGGTCCTTGTCAAATGTTAGCTGTGAGTCCAACCCGAGCCACTTCTTCAAGTGTGCCTTCAGTTCCGTTACTGCCTTCATACGTCCGCCGGGCATGTTCTCGTACAAACACTCGTTCAGAAGATTCGCGAGAGTTCCCTCTTTCTCGATGTTTTCCGGTGGGTCGTGCAGCAAGCCTCCCGGGTTGGGGGACTCTAAAGTCTCGTAGTCCATGTCACTCATGTTCTTCGCTTCGTCGGTAAGAATCTCGTGACAGAGAAAGTAGTAAGTCGCCCCGATATGCTTGTAGGGTTGCACGCACGTCTTGTCTTCTTCAGGCTCGTCCGCCTTGACGGTCAAGTCGTAAAAACAGTCTTCATTGCACACCTCCCTTTCCACAAGAAGATCTGTACGATTTATGAAAATGAAAACAGCATTTCAAATCTGTGGTACATTGTTCTAAGTGCAGTGAACAAGAAAACAATAAGATTACCACAAAATAGTTGCATAGACTCTAGGGAACTGGAGGATATGGCTACGTCCAACACCGATGTTATTCGATATGGTTCAACTTTACGTTGATACAGAGTCCTGCTCCTCAAAACAACGGTGTGCCGACAGAAAACGGGACATATGATAAAAAGGTCACAATCTTCTCCACCAACTTCTGCTTGGAGAGTACTAAACATTATCATCTGATCTATAGTGTTACACATAAACCTCGGACTCCCTCAAACGTAGTGTTAAATTGGGGCATCGCGCCCTTACATCAGTGGGCTAGGTCTAGACTACTAGTACTTTCACTACGCCCACATCCCGTGTGTGACTTCCTGAGTCTCATAAACCCTGTTTCGACATGACCTACAGAAATCTTACCTCCAGGCATCGACGCCAAGTCTAATATCACCACGTCTTCCACAGCTATGACGTAAACTGTTTCTATTTTGACATGACCTATAGAAATCTTACCTCCAGGCATCGATGCCAAGTCTAATATCACTACGTCCTCCACATCTATGACGTACAGTTCCCATTCGCTGTTCACCACGATGTTGTCGTAGCCGAGGTCCGTCGGCATGATGACCCACCCCTGGTCATTGTTGGTCAGCTTATCGACAAGCTCGAGCACTAGAAACACAATCAAAGCATAATTGAAAAGCCTATTGCAAATTCTTGCCCGGAAGCTGATTGCAAGTACATGTAACACGAAGAGGACGGATAGGCAGTTGAGAAAATATAGCATGTGACAACTGTAGTCTAAGTATTGACTAAATTATAACTTGGGTTCGAATCGCTTTTCCGAGACAGTAGAAGACGAAAGGTCTCATTTTCTGTGTAATGTATGGGTTTTGTGATGTTAAGAGGATGGTATTTTATGCAAGGGAAATCTATAACGCTCCAATGAAAGTACAGTCGTGATGGTAATCAACGTCAAGAATCTTTCAACCGAGACGGGGGCCGATACCGACTGACTGGTACCTTTGACCCGTTGCTGACGTCACACTTCCGTTCAGGTCACGTGACATAAGCAACTTGACAAGGATCAGAGAACTAATCGAAAGCTTGTTAGTAAGAAGAGCTTTACTTTGTGTTCGGAATTAGTGTATAAAGCGTCTACATACAAAGTCTGAAAATGTGATCATCAGATTTGGGAGCCACAATTTTGAAATGGAACACGAATTTTCGGGATAAATGAGCATCACTACATCACTATTTACCTTTGAGTGTGAGTTTCATGCGGGTTTCCCAGGTGTCCTCGTAGTAATATCTGAGGGGCGACCCGCTGTGTTCGAACACCGCCATTCGGCCACACGCCCCGAGGAACGATGGGAAGGGCCACCCTTGGTTGTAGTGGAACACCTGCAAAATAGGGTCACCAAATTGAATTGAAAAATGATGTGTTCCTAATACTAGTTATGTTTAAAAAACGCACAAAATCATATACCATATAAATGAATAAAAAGACTCTTCTTACACAACCAAGAGATTTATTCCACCGACGTTTCGGTGACCATCTAGATCTGTCACCTTCTTCAAGACAATTCTGACTGGTTCACATAGTAATGCAGCACAGGTGTTCCTGTTTATACATAATGAGATGCATTCCCAAACGCAAAATATTTACATATGTACAATCACAGGAGATGACATCACTATGCGGTCCCAAACGTACGGAAGTGTAACACATACACAACTGTCGATCAGTCAGAATTGCCTTGAAGAAGGTGACAGATGGTCACCGAAACGTCGGTGGAATAAATCTCTTGGTTGTGTAAAAAGAGTCTTTTTATTCATATACCATATAGTCTGAAAGAGAGATCATGATAATATCGAGTAGCATGCACAAAAAGTTCAAAATGCTAACCTGAAAGATGATTGGTTCAGGGTTCAACAGAAATGTTGTGAGAAGTTTTGCTGATTCGTTCGTGGAGAGAACGTTGTCCTTGTCTATGTCGTAGGCTGCTTTCGCCTGTTGTAGGAATCTTTCAGACAGACATCGAAGTATGCTGCAGCAAAAGACAAAGAAAGAAAGAAATACATAACAATGTTGTAATAATATCTTGTACTGTACATCGTCTATCTAGCCAGTTAAGAACTTTTAATTTAAAATTGAAGTCAAAGTTTATCTTGAAATGAGATCTAGAATACACACAAAACGTATGCATGACGTTAAATACAGTTGGTTTGGGTATAAAGTAACAATTTGATGTCGACTTTCTAAATTTACAACAACAACAACAACTACAACGACGACGACAACAACAACGATCGAATGATCATGAGTCCGTGACAGGTGTATGAAAGTTGACAGATATATAGTTATAGATTTGTTGGCATTAATACCTATATTCTTCTTCCTCGTTTGGATCCATCTCCGCTGCAAACTCTCGTAACCTAGCAACGGTAAGGTCCTGCTTTAACAACTCAACAATGGCTTCGTTCACATCGCAACTGTCTCCTTCCAACAGGCTACTCTTCCCCTGACACGCAAACTGGTGAAACTTCCCGTATCTTTCAGCTTCTACTAACAACTTCCCAACAATCGGCTCTTTGTTCGCAGCCTTCAGGCCGAAATAGACTCCGTTTTGAGCCAGGGGCGACGTCCTGCCAGCGTTTGGAAACTGGAACTTCTTGTCGAAATCCTTGCAGAGGGAATCTCCGAAACACGCGGGGCAATAGAAGTCACCGAGGAAATGCTTGACGTTAGAACTTGGATAAGCAAACTCGTATTCTAACGCGTCGACCAGACTGACTACTCTATTGTGGGGGTGGACCGGAATCTCGTTGTCGTCTGACAGCAAAGTGGCGGGAGTTTCTAGCTCCTCCTTCTTCTGTCGTCCGATGTCGCCGTGGTGGAATTTTGGATTTCCCGCCATGTTGTCGTAGTCCGCCGGCATCTTGGCCGGTGCCATGAGGTCACGGCTTGAGAAGGGGCCTTGCGGTTTCCCGCCACGTGGCCTGGCGGCTTGATTTCTCTCATAGTGGTTGTAGACGGTGAAGAGGATCAGGAAGGACAGGCAGGCGATGACGCACAACCGTTTGTGCCCCGAGACAACCTTTTGCACACGGTCCCATCGGAAGAAAATAGTCCTCATCGCAACGGCTGGCGTTTCATGACGTTCTAATTACTACAGGTGGGGCCCTAGAGTACGCCGCACGTGGGAGTCGCACACCAGGATGTATTCGTCATACGTTCTGTAAAATAAGAAAAAAAAAAGATGTTAGAAGATATGTCAACATATATACCATGCATTTACGAATCATGAGCTGGAAGTTTTAGAAACAGTTATAAGCACTCTACGTAGTAGTGTATTTGTGCTACATATTCTTCAGGTTTTCTATGTTAGTTCAGCGATTACGGGGTCTTTTTATAAATATGAATTGGTATTGATTTTTTCTTCTTATTTGAGTTGAATGTTTGATGACTGTGTGCCGATTTGTTGAAAATAGAGAGAACGCTAGCGACCCCCCAAAACACCCCTCCCAATGAAATGGTATGGCTACCCTGCGACGTCACAAAATCAAGATGGCGGCCACCACACTTGCCAACGGATCCAATAAAGGTAATGAAAGAGTACGTGCAGATTTCATTTTGGAAGAGCCTCCGTAAGGATTTCATTACAAAAGATGGCCTGTGCAAGAATTAACATCCATTACCATAATACCGCCACTAATCATAATACCGCCAAATCTAAAAAGCGATGAATTTTAAGAGATCTACTTGTGCAGCAACAGTGATTTCCGAGGTATGCACACTTCAGTCATCAAGGTGTTTAATACACTCTAAGAAAGGCCTCAACAACGAGGCATTCGAAGACAACGAGGTCAAATGTTTTCGATCCCTTATCATGACAGGCGGGCGCGTCGTGGGAAGAACATATTATCACGCCATCGCACGTTGTTCGCTGGATTTGCTTATAATAATCGCACGTGCTTCAAGCTCAAGACGATTATTTAAACAACAGCAAAATAAAGTTTCTTTTACTGGCCTTCAACTCGTGTCAAAGTATGATCTATCGCCAAGAACGGTTGTTTAATCGCCGTAACTGCGGTTGACCTGGCGCAAAATAGAACGTCGCCATTTTCATTGTTTTCGCCCGAGACTGGCTCCTCCCCCGTATTGCGTAACAGGAAATTTCCCGCGAAAATCTCGGCGAAACCAATAGTTTGAAGGGGCGGGTGTAATTTCTAAAAGCACTGAGAAATATTTTGCATCTACATACATCACACTATATGCATAATATCTATAGATGGATTTTTTGCCAAGGAACAACAGTCTATAGTAGGATTATGAACCCTTCTATTGTTTGGTCCCAAACCGCGGTTCAAACAATTTGCACCCCTCCGCGGCAACTGGGGACCCCACGTCCATACCATTTGTATTTGCATGGGAGACGAAAATTAGTAATAAAGATTTACTCTGAAACCAATAAATCTTCTGTGATAAATAGCCAAAGAAAATGTCTTTAATTGCATGGCACACTTGGGATTCTTCCATAACTGGATCGAACATTGCGGCCGCCGGTCCTCATGAGAGAGCTGCTCCTGATTCATACCCAGCGGCATAGTAGACCTGCCGTATCAACTTTAACCCTCCATATATCAATTGCGAGAGGTGACGGGCACGCGGGACTAGTTGCGATCTTGACGATCCTAATTTTTGGATAAGACCAACAATTAATACGACCGTTACACTAAAAACGAAGCCGCCATTATGTGAACTGAACCATAGTAGAACGCCAGACGTAAGTTTTACGTGATAGCAGTTGTGACGGGCTACAGTAAATCAAAATTCGCAACAGTTAACATCCGTTTTCGAGTGATTTTTTTAATCCCCAGACATCGTTGTATATTTAGGGCACGCACTACCCAAAAAGAAAGGGACAACAGCTGATGTATAATGGTGAAAAACGGGGAGATGATTGCCGAGTTTCTTCCTGGCGGTATTATGGAACCCCCTTCCGTGCGCACGCCCGTTCTCGGTGCATTTCCGCAACATCTTACGATTGCGATATTTCGTTTTGAGGAGACCAAGAGAGACAAAATAACATACACAGCATAAGTGGCAAAGGTAAGCTATAACATCGACATGTAACCAGGAAAAAATAATGAGTTTGTCCTTTGCTAAATTAGTATCACTTTAGAAATTGCAGTAAACGTGGCGGTATTATGGTAGTGGATGTTACATTTTCGTTTCAGACTTAATTGAATCTGGAGCAGAGAAATTCTACAAACTCCGTCCCTCCACAACACGACGAAGTTAGAGAAATAATAACAATATCATAAACGATATTCAGGCTCAGAATATACTCGTTTTAAGCCAGATCCGTCGAATGTTAAACTTTCTCCAAAGTTTTCTAACAGGGAAAAACTTTCCACCCCGAAAAGGACGACGGGATTACCATGACGTCATTGTCCGCCATCTTTAAATCTCAGACGAGAAAGAAGAAGTTGACTCTGGCGACACGCTCCGAAGAACCGCTTAAGAAAGGTAATTTTTGGCCTTTAAAAGCCCCAATCCTGCATGACAACTAAAACATCTGGTCAGAAAAGGTAGTGGTGAACTAATATGACCAGAAGAAAGGTGTATTGTGAGGTTTATGCGATAAAAAGACGACTTTTTGTGGGGTGTTGAGTTCGGCGATTTGCGCGGGAAGTCCCCAAGCCTCCCCCGGTCGCGTGAGTCATGTAAATTATTTGCGTGGTCTTCTCGTTTCGAACGAACGTTTTCTGTTTGTAATTATGCCACCTTTGACAAAATGCACTAGCTCTTTAGCACAAAAATCTAGCAGTGTTGGACGTTTTGAAGCTAGCGAGCTGGCCGGAGAAATTTGTCAGATTTTTCGTCATGATATAATTTTTTCGGTCGACATTTTGGACAGAGTGAACTCTTATTGCGTTTCAGTTCTACATAAAAAGTTTGAGAAATGAATATTTGTAATGGCTAGCACACAAGCATTGGATAGTATTCTTTTTAAAATCAGTTTCTCTGACTACTTATTTACATTGGCGAGGACATGTGGGAAGTTCTGGACAAAAGTAAACCCCCCTCCCCCTCATTTTCCCTCACCTCCTTTTCCGTGCCCTAAGCGAGTTCAGGGGGTAAAACTGGAAATATTCTGCATAAAGCAATCTATATGCAATCGACATTTCCTCCCTTATATTCGCACATTTTCAAAATTATTTCATACTTTGGACATTTAAAAAGAGCAAAGAAACAAGCAGCAAAAGGAGTTTTATTATTTATTGGTACCACCCAATAATCAGCCAGCCATTTAGACCTTTTCTAGAACCATCTAAGTTTGGATAATGAATGGTTTGTTTGGCACCAATATTTTTCTCTACCCCCTGGGTATACAGGAAACACACTGTATTTACTGCTGGGTTGGGCGCAGCGTTAATTCCCCAGGGATATTTACTTTGGTGGGAATAAAGAACACTTCCTTTGAAGTAAGGGCAGAGTGACTCACCCCAAACCAGACATTTGTGGGCAGGTTTTGACACAAGGAACATCTTGTCTGAGCTTGTGCTGGCTAAATGAAGCAAAGTGATCACTTTTGCGAGGTTTGTGTCCCATTTTTACCTTAAGAAATCCTTTAAGACATGCAAATAAGTTGTTAGTGCTAGACAGACATTTCATAAGAAACTGCCTGATTACAATTGTCAGAATACAAACTGTAAATGCAGAAATGTTCGTAATGGTTTTATGTTCGCAGTTTTCGCGGCGACTGCTTCACTGCTAACTTAAAACCACCGCGAACAGCCCATTTTCGCCTAATTGCAAAATAAAAACCTTAAATGCATTTACAGTATTATGTTCTTCGTTTTTATGTTGGACCCTTGCAGTGATACTGTTTTTTTATGTGTTTACAGAGAATTGATCCTTTGAGTTTGAAAGAAAAGAGTAGTGAAAGAACGGTTGCTCCATCCTTTGCAAGTGTGACCACCATGGCAGACGTTAGTGTGGAAAACAGTGCAGTGTTACCCAAGGTGGAGTTAGACTCCTCCTTGACTGGAGATGACATCCTAGCCTTGGCCACAGCCTGCTATGGTGAGTATCGACCCTTCTGCTGCTGTTCAAAACCTTTGTTGGATCCGTTGGCATATGTGGTGGCCGCCATCTTGATTTTGTGACGTCGCAGGATAGCCATACCATTTCATTAGGAGGGGGTTTTTTTTTTGGTCGCTAGCGTTCTCTCTATTTTTAACAAATCGGCACACAACTATCACACATTGAACTCAAATGAAAAGAAATTCAATACCAATTCGCATTTTCATAAAACGATCTCGTAATCGCTAAGCTAACATAGCAAACCTGAAGTAAATGTAGCACAAATACTTAACTCTATTTATGGTTACAACAGCAGGATACGGAATCCCCAATGTTTTCTAACACGTTATAAACTTTTGCGAGCAAATTTAAAGTTGAAAATAAACAACAAAAAAAACTTTACAATACTCTCTTGAATCTGCAAAATTACCTGCAATTAAGTGCAGATTGAACGTTGCAAATATTTATACTAAATTATAGCTATAAAGATTAACATTATGGATTAATACTAAGAAAATCCTAGATTGAGAGTGCCTAGACTTGAATTAAAATCATGGTCTTAGCAGTAATCTAAGACATCACTCTTTCAAGGATTGTTCAGTTCATTTAACCTCCTTGATTCAAGGATTCATGAATCAGTATCATTTCCTGTGCCCGGGTGACTCTTGCTTCTCGAATCTTGGTATGAACTGGTCTAAGCTTATTACATCTAGCTTGTGTCTTGAAGTCTCCCAACTATGTGAAAGATGCTATGACTAGTATGAAAACACTATTGATAAATGATAATCTCCAAGCAGATCTCCACGGTGCCAAAATCGTAAAAGCTAGCCAGAGAAGCTCCAGTCAGCCAGAGAAGTTGTCAGGCACCGTCGGGTTGCTATAAAAACTCCTTCTGCCAGTTGTATACAGTCTTTGCAACCGTTGGGTGTGTTTGGAGACTAGATAAACAAGTACATGAATACAAATTATGTTTATAGCCATATATCAACTACTCAAAATGTGTCTCAAACATTTCAGAAAGGGAAGGTTCTTGCGGTACATCCAACAGCCCCTCCACTTGGCCAGAGGCTACTACCATTGGAGGTACCCAGTACTCCGCTAACTTCTCAGTCATGGACCTCAAGAATATCTGGGGAGGGGGTGGGGAGCAGACCTCCACTGCTGGCCCAATGTTCTTTGGACTTGTTCCTGGGGCATCCTGCTCTAACGGTATGTTCTAGATATCAAATGGTATGTTTTGAATGTCAAATGGTATGTTTTAAATGTAAAATGGTATGTTTTAAATCTCTAATGGTATGTTTAATGTCAGCCTATTGGGGTCTACACTTTATGTCTGTGTGGTCTTGTATTGTACGTTGTGAGAATTCTACATAATACAAAATGATACATAGCTTACTTGTACATTGGGCAGGACGAGAGTTTACTGATGTGTCCTTGAATATGCCTGGTTTGACTCATAAAATGACGATTGTTAGAAATATAGGGAAATTTTGCTGGGGTGTGAAGGGAAAACAAGAGAAGCTTACAAGGTCTTGCAGCTGACTATCAATTGATTATCAAATGACTTCACTTGTATTTACAATGATTTAACTGTAGTCTTAATTAGTCATGGTGTCTAAAATGTAACTTAGCAAACACAGTGAATCAGACAATCTACAAAGAAGTGTAAAATTCTTTGGGATGTTTATGTTTTGCAAGGAATTAAGTTACAAGGTTTGCTTTTGCACAAGAGACCCCTTGCAAAAGGGAAAGGAACTGCAAGCTACTCTGCTTGCAGGATCTGTGATGTGACCGATTCAATGCTTTCACCAGTCTTTTACTAGACTGAGTGTCATCCTGTTTCAGTTACAGGCTATACCTTCACCAAACAGTGAAGGTAGAGCCTGGGACTGAAACAGGATAACACTCTTTTATCTATTGCAGTCCTAATGTTTTTGTTTCATCTCTTCAAACAGACCTACCATCTGATAATCAAGCTGAAAGTGCCAACCTTGCTGCAGAGTGGCCCTCGTCCATCCCTCAGAGCATCTCTCCCATCCCCCAACAGGGGACTGTTGTGAACACCTCACCCCCCTCTACCAGCCCCCAGGCTCCCGTCCCCACCCGCACGGGCTCCCAACAGCTGGAGTCTCCCTCAGGCATCGTCCAGCAAACCAACTACAGCTTCAACATCGCAACTTCCAGCCTCAACATCACAAACATGCAGTCGCAGAAGGTCTCCTCCTGCAGCAAGCTCTCCCCCAACGCTTCTGCCTTCAACACCGCAGTGGCGCCACCTAGCTACAGTATGGCAAAGTGCGGCAGCCAGCCTCCTATGGTCAAGAGCCAGAGCGGTGGGGGATGGCAGCAGCAGAAGCAGCACGGTCCACCCCCCTACTCCAGGTCTCGCCCCACCACTGTCAGCCAACAGGGGGCCCAGTACCAGCTGGAACCGAACGTCCGCAACTTCCCGGCCGGGGGCGGGCATCAGCAGTTCAACGTGAACCTGAGTAGCTATGGACGATCTCAGAACCCCAACATGCCCCAGCAGCCGACCGGACGCCACAACAACTCGCCGTACCTCCAGCCCCCTGGCGAGGGCGGGCAGTACTCCAAGGCGATCCGTCCACCGAAACGAGTGTCTCCGAACAGTCGGCCCTACTACCCCCTACAGCCCCAGTACAACACTAACATGGGTCAGCAGAGCACCATTCACTACGGCAACAACGCACCGCCCAGCCACCCCAACTACCCTCCCAATGTCTTTCCCTTCTCCCAGGGGTTTCACAATGGCTCCGGTCCCCCCAACAGCTTTCCCTCGACATCTCAGCCCCCTTTCAAGAGGCTGCGAGGTGGGGAGGTCCCCTACCTGCGAGTGAACACCAACACCCCTAACTCCAGCCCCTCTAGCAACCCTAACACCCCTCCATACAGGTCTGCCCAAGCCCCCAACATGGTCTCCCCTGTCATGGCAACTAAGGAAGCCCCCGCCCCTGCGTGCATGTCGCTCAAGATAGTGGAGAAGATCGTCGTTGAGGGATCGTACGCTTTCAAGTCTCACACCATCTTCCCTCTGCTGCGTGACCTTTTTATAACATGGCGGGACTGCGACAAGATGGCGGTGCCAACGGCCCTACTCTCAGCTTTGCCGGAAGACTTCGACACCCTTCTGCAGAACTTCATGAAGACCAACCCTCCCCCTGCTGTGACAGTGACCGATGCTGCTGATCTTACCCCCGCGGTGGAGAGAGTTATCCACGATGCAGCTAGGTGAGTACTGTAATTCACTTTATCTTCACGGTAGCAAAATATCACGGTGTAAAGAAAATGAACATTTTCACTGAACTTTAACTTCACGGTGGCAGTAAGTGATTTACAGAACGTATGTGTGAATGAATGAATGATAAATAATAACAACTGTTTTTTTCATGGTGATGATAAGTTCACTGAACAGAGGTGACCTTGAAAACAGTGAACATAAATACAGTGAAAGAAACATGAATTGCAGTATCTGTACAAGTATCCTTGTACAGACTCAGGCTGGAAAAGCTTTTTAGTGATGTAGTTTCAAAAGAAGAATGTTGGAGGAGCCATTACCATTCCACTGTTCAATATAAAAGCAGTATAGTAGTGTTTTATAGACCATTGTCTCACCTCTACTTGCGTGTCAGCAGACAGCTGATGAAAGAGTGACAACTTCTCCAGAAAAACTTTGGCAAAGTTTGCCTCAACCTTCCATCCCATTTCCTTTTAATTAAAATGTCCGTGTGGGGAAACCAAACAGCTGCACAAGTTGGCATTCTGACAAGGTATGATGGCGTGCGTGACTTGCCATACTCAAACATACAGCAAAGTCGAGACATGTCATCAAACTTTGTCTCCTCGAGTGACGGGTGACCTTTAGGGACAGAAAGGGTCGCCAAACTTCATAGATTTTGTGGAGAGAAGTAGAGATAGTCATCAGTACTGCCAACGTGTCTACCATTTAAAGAGGGCAGATTGTTAAGTGGTCCAGCCAAGTGGAGACATTGAACAGTTCTTAAAATAAGTGTCTGCAATTTTTGTCAGCTACAAGACATAGATAAGATTTGCTGTGCTGATTGGGAATAATTTAGGTGGTACGTTGGATTTACCTCACTTGTTTATGAAACTAAGTGACTACTTAGGCCCCCTTTCCTCTATATGTCAGTCTCTGGGCGACCGTACAGCATTGATTTCATAATTGGAATATATATTATAATGATATATATAATTGGAATGCAAGATGTAAAAGTTTGATTTAAAAGACAACAAAATGTGAAAAAAATTTCTATACCTGGTCCTTTGGGAAAGTGGATGATATGAAAAAACTAAATCAGCTACTGTACTATTGAATGTAGAGAAAAGAAATACATAGAGAAAATTTTAGCTATAACCACTGGATATATTCAAGTCATCGCCAGAGCCTATTCCCTCTTGTGAAAGGATTCCATCATTTTTGTCATGTCTACATGTAGTGGTGTGTACCTAAACCCGTGTTCAGGTCCAGATTCAGACCCAGGGGTTTAGGTTCAGGTCTGGACTTATAACTCCAGACCTGAACCCATGGCATATGTGTGCTAAAATATCTTTTTTCCTGTTACAAAAAGTGGCATATATCTTACATGCAATTTGAAAACTATGTATGCGAAATCATATACAGTCAGTAGTAAACACAAAAGTTCAGTTATAAAACACAAAAACAGCAATATTTTCAATTTTTTTTTCATCGCAAATTTCATGATCTAAGGAAGGTTTATGATGGCTTAAGACAAAAAGGGAGTATAACTATACATAAGCGAGAGATTTTTTGTTTCAAGTCCAAACTTGTTTCCAGACGTTAAGGTTTTTTTGGACTTGAACCTAAACATTGGATCCAGTCCGGATCAGGTCCGGGGTTTAGGTACGCATCATTATCTACATGTAATGGTAAAGGAGATTGCTTGATCAATCAACTGAATGTCAACATATATCTCCAGGTGTGCTCACAAAGCCTTGCTCCAGAAGCTGACAAGACGCCCTCCGTCTGCTGCTGTCAGCCCCATGGGCCAGCAGCCTGCCCCCCTCCCCACCACCAGGGTTCACCCGGGGTCACAGGGACCACCGGCCAGACAGGAGGAGGTCTACACTGCCATCCAGGAGTTCTGTGACAGGTGTCAATCTTCTTCAGTCTGCAAATCTCATCAGTGTACTGTAGATCATGAAATGTTTGCGATGATTTTGTTTTTGCGTTTTTCGCAGTGAGCTCTCCACAGCAAATTCATGATACCGTAAATATGCGTTTCCAATTTATCACTACTTACAACAGAATTTAATGCATTGCGAAAACCTCCTTTCTTCTTCTATTGCAAAATTAAGTCCCCATAGAAAATATAGAATTACAGTATTGTAGCTCCACCTGACAAGGAAGTGTAATTTCAATGGTCAGTGAATTATGCAGTTAAACAGATGTGCCATCCAACAATACACTTTCATCCTACAATATGATATACAAATTGTAATGCCCATTTCAGTTTATTCATGTAGGAAGTACATACATTTTGTTCAGCAATGAAACAACATGCATATTTGTGTTCAACTTGTAGGTTTGAGAAGGCTACCAAAGAACAGCAGTTGAGTCCGGTGACATCAGGGGTACAGGAAATGGCACCGTCACCAATCACTCTTGTAAGAAGTGACTTTTTAATAATCCAAACATAATAAATAAAACTTTGTTCTCCTAAATTCCAGTTACTTGAAGCAAAGTAGTGCTTAAATTTTGCTTCATCGAATGCCATAAGAGCTATTATGAATATTCAGTGCTTGAAATCAATTTAAAAAAAAAAATAGGTGCACTAGTGGTGCACCTAACCTAAAATGTCACTTGAATGTCAAGAATATGCTGTATATTACTAGAGTACAATACATTGTTGTACATTTACGTGTTTAACCTTACACAAATACCTAGCTGCACCCCCAGTTAAGAATTAGGTGCAAAGCTCCTATTTTTTGGGGCACAAAAGTGCATCTGCACCAAGTCTTTTGAGTCCTGATATATAGAATACAACACGGTGTATTCCGTATTGCCAAAAAAATTAATTCCAACCTCCGTATCCAGTATTCGAATTTTTGACAGTGGTGCAACCGGCGCGCTCGAAATACATTCTATGGAAGCATGTGTGATAAAAGTAGATCCCTGTGTGATAAGGGAAATTATCACACGATGCGGAACACCCATATCAAACGTTTTCACAGCCCAGGTATGATATAAATGTACCGTAAGTACCAGCAAATGCCTACAAGCCATGACCGTTGCTGTGTTCTCAGGTCAACAGTCCTGCAGACATGGGAGACAACATAGGTGTTCCTGAGACAGAGAGCTGCTCCAAGGGAGGTGGGGGTCAGTAAGGTGAGTCTACCGCACTTAGTCCCACACTACAGCCAACGGACAAGTGCTTATGTGTGTATGAAAGGTGGCGAGAACCACGGAGTGAGTCTTAACACCTGGTAATGTAGAGAATTATTCTACCCTGTAGGTGTTCTTTTAGCTACAGTCAAAACTGTCCAAGAAGACCATTCATCAAGGGACCGATAAAATCTGGTCTATGTGGACAGGTGGTCACTATAGACAGGATTCTTAATGCTTGTGTCAAGAGGAAGAATTATCTAAGAGATGTCACATTGGCCAAGTCCTCAATATGTAGAGGTGGTCACTTCAGTAAGAATGTAATTCAATAATTCTTCTGAAGTCATTTTCATTCTTCTCAAACATTTGCAAATACTTTAAGTCCAATGTGGCTTGAAACCTAGTGTAGAAAATAAGTGTTATTTCTCTGTTGCATTTCAATCTGTACCTACAGAAAAAATGTGAGTCAAAATCATGGTATGCAGGTATCAAGACACATTAACCAAAATGTGGGATCAATTTAGATAAGCGCTATCAGCATGGGTCAGGAGAGTTCTGTTCCTGTGACTGTTGTGAAGATTGGTAGCATTTTGATCTTAAAATCTGACCCAAAACTCCTCACAGCAAGGTTTCTAGCCAAAGTGTCTGACATCGGAGAACAATCGAGATATCAGATGACTCTTAAAAATGCCGGTGGCCATGCTTCATAATCACAAATCCTGAGCACTCTTGTAGCATTCACATATATATATATACATGTATATATACACTACACATAATGTGCAACTAACACTACACAGTTTTTGTATCAAACTGAAGATGACTTGACAGACTGTAAGACAGTATCATTTCTTGTTAGTAGGTTGTAAATAAGCAGTTCGGTAAGTGCTCCTTGGAAATAAAACCAAACAGTGCATTTTTGTAGCCTGCCTCTAGATCTTGAACTTGAGTCTGAGGATAATCACAACATCTGCATTTGTTCAAAACCATACTTAAGATGTTGAAGAGTACCTCATGGTTGAAGACTTCCATGCTACTTACTGATGGGAGAGAGAGAGAGCAGAGTTCTGGGTGGGCACAGAATATGACTATTTGATCCTTGAACAAGAGCCATGGCCTCCTTGACGCTACATACATATTTCTCTCTCTAGATATCCCAAGGTATTTCTTTGTGATAAATTTTGAGGGTGGAAAGGCAATGATAGATATCAGAGGCTGACTTATCTGAGGGTCTGCAAGGGGGGTCCCAACAATGCTGAATTCTGAAGAACCCCCCACCACTGAAATCAAGGAAGGCAATTGCGTAAAATATACATGGTTGTCTCGCTATGAATGCCGTGAATGAAACAGATTTTCCTATGAATTACAGGAAATAGAAATAGAATGCCAACGCTTTACGAAAAAGATCATACACAGCCTCTTTTCTTTCAGGGATGATTCCCAGATTTTGTTTTTCGTGCCCTGCAGTTGTCCACTTAAAGATAAGACTTATCTATCATCCCCTTCCTTCCTAAGGTGAACTTCTGCTACTTTGACCTTAGATTGACCTTGGAGATATATATAGTCCGTCTATTCTAGACACTATCTAACAGCACACTTGGGCTTAATTAAGTTATCACTTGATCAATGATATAACTGAAGCTTAGTGGTTTGATTAAAGATAAAAGTGAATGTGGCAGTCATTTTGTATGCTTGATAACTTATCGTTTTGGAGGCTTTTGCTTTATGGAAGGCCTTGAATCTAGAGTGTGGGAACCTGGGAAACATTTCTCAAACTAAGTCAAAGGCTTGAATATGTGTGGAACACTGTTTTTATTGGACATTTTCCAGTGCCTTGAAGGTACATGTATATTGAATCAAATGGCTTCTACATGTGTCCAGCAGGCATGGTGGAACTTTGGGTTTATGACGAAAGAAACAAATTGTTTAAAGTTACCATGAAATACCCCTACTTTTACACATTCTTGGATGAACAAAAAGCTACTTTTCCCTTAAAATCACAGAACCCACAAATTCTAGAAAAAGTGTGGCTTTTCGTCTTCCATCACCTCCAAAAAAGAAGTCAAACCCAGCTTGTCTAGAAACAGTCATATTTAGTATTCGTAGCCTATTGTTACAACAAAGTCAGTCACAGTTCACTGACACATGTATGTTTTTCTCTATGTTTCTACAATCTATTTGCAATTAGCCCACAGGCATGAACTTGCAATGAAACTTCACTAATATGATGGGCCTAAATCCTATATACTGACAGCTAAAATTCCATGTTTATGTGTGATTATAGCCTGTAATGATAAACAAGTTACAAATACAATCTAGCAAATGTGCAGCACTAGAAACATTATTACATCTGCAAAAGATTTGTGCATGTACGATGTAGTAATATACTATATAGAATGTTGAATGACTTCGACATAATCTGCCCTTCGAAAAAGTTTCAACCAATTGTTACTAATACTATTTTGAATATTATTGTATTGTAGCTTGGATGAGTATGCTTGTTATTTGCACAATCAGTGGTTCCTTTTCATTCATATTCACATGAAATCATAAAACATTGACTATATACTAACCTGGACCATAATTTATAAGAATAAAAGCAAACTCATACATGAAAATGCTATCGTATAAAATAAACATACACATTTTTACTATCACATCACACATCATAGCTCATCATAGAATTAGAAAGAGGATAACTTGACAGTCTTAGAGTGGAGGCCCTAATCAGAGTTCAACACCACTTCCCCAGGCCTAACAGCTGGCAAAGTCATGTCCCAGTTGTTTCTACCCTTCAACAAGTGTCAATCACAATCCAACATGCCAAACAGCCTCTCTAGCAACTGCTGTTGAGGCAATTACATGCACAAGGGTAGGCAGCTGATACCAACACCACCCACAGTACAGCCCACTTCAAACAAGGTAGCAGAACACAGTTTTCGGCCTATGGGGGTTTCTATAGTTAAGGACCACAAAGTGACCCTCATCGACGTGGATAAAATCATAGTAGGGTCCCCTACAAAATCACGACAAATGAATATGTTGAAGTCGAGGGTACAATCTACAAAATAATTGAAAACCAAAAAAAGTCATGGTTTTTTAACAATTTGACGGCCACTTTGATATGGGGTCATGGGGGGGGTCATACGGAACGGCAGCCGACTCACCTTGGCAGGCAGCTGCAAAGGTCATTTGCATTTATACGCCGAATAGGAAAACTTCACAATCTCATTCCTACGATCTAAAAGCCCACTTATGATACTGTCATACAGTAAAGTTTGTGCCTATCTGGCATTCACGTCAACGTTTTTACACACGGTTCAAGGTTTCGGGCGCACTATTTTCTTACCGCTACGTCACAGACTCCGTGGGTCGCGGCGAAATACTGTGTGCTGCTACCATAAGAGCCCTGCTGTCAACGTAGCACTCCTAAATGATCTAGCACACTACTGTAGGTGCAGTTTTCAAGTATTTCTCTGGGTGGTCATTCCCGAATGTTGAAATATTAATACCACAGAGTAGTTTTTGCAAAAATTATTGTTGGTCTTCAAAGATACATACATGTAATACAGACCGACCAGAAAGACAAAATTTCTTACTGTAACTGTCAGAAATGAGAAGCTGATAGTCTGCAAGATTTAATCTCCAAGCAGATCCACACCGGGCGCGAAAATCGTATGTGCTAGCCAGAGAAGGTCCCTACCGGGCTGATTGGACCCTCTCTGGCTGACTGGACCTTCTCTGGCTAGCACATACGATTTTTGCGCCCGGTGTGGATCTGCTTGGAGATTATGCAAGATTCACGACACAAATGTCTGTACAAGTAAACTACATTGGAGTTGAGACCCCCCTGCTATACACTATGTAATATGCCATATTGAAGGTGTGTTATACATTTGAACCTTGTACTGTATATGTTAAACATGTTGTACTATACTATGTTAAACATGTCTCCTTCCTAACCTGTGCACAATGTTATCTGTACTATCAGGGCAGAGTCTATGTTAAATCACAGCGTACGTTAACATGTCTATTTTACAAACAGAGAGCTGAAAAGATAGACATACCTCCGGCCTCTAAAAGGCTGGTTTAAGCCCACCTCTAACACAGGATTTCCCACCCAACAAAATGAAGGACTGCCGCATGTACCCTGCTGGTCTTGGCTTCCCTGGTATTCACACAAGGCTTAGTCACATGGCAACTTGACCATGGCACTCCATGGGGTTGTTTTAAAGCTTTTACATGGTTCATGTTTCAACTTGAAGTTTTTGTAGATAGACTTCTTGATATAAGTAATGAAATAACCTTGTCTCTGCTAAGGTAGCCTTTTGGCTTAAAATTCGTATTAGTTATGAGGTGAATCAGCAGGGAGGAAGTTAAGCTGTTTGAGGACCTTACAAATCCCTATTTACGTACGCACTTTTTAAACTTTTCAAGTCGCAAGCAGGTGCTCCAGGCCGATGCCAAAGTCGGGGTGCGTACGTTAGGAGGGGTTCTTCCTCGTAAAAATCGCATATCAGCTTGAGAGTATGGTACATCTTCATGCAAATGAAGTGTGGAATGCTACCACACAATCAATCAGTAATAAAGAATAAATGATACATATATTTAAATTTTTTGACATTTTCTACCCAGAGACATTTTCTCAGTAACCCTTTAAGTCGGTAAACATCATCGGAAGGATGATCATGTCAACCTCTAACTATCCACCGAAATGCTGGAGAGGGGGTGCGTACGTCAGGAGGGTTTTCCCCTGAACGTTTCAACTCACTAAGTCAGGCCCGCAATCGTCCCCAAATCGGGGGTGCGTACGTTAGGAGGGGTGCGTACGTAAATAGGAATTTTATGGTATATGTCGGTGAAGAAACATTAATTTTTCAATGGATGTTGGCTTGTTGCGAACGCATTAGAAACTTGGCGTGGACATACATTATTAGTTTCTTACACCCTGCGTTTTTGCCTTACCTACAAATTCAAGGCAATGATCCAGATAGATGTCCAAGTACTTTGACACTAGCAAGTCTTCAATGATTTGTTCAGAGTGGAAATGTGCTTGTATGTGACTTGACCCATAGAAACCAGTTCCATGCCCTGTTGCCTTGTGCTCTCATTATAGTGCCCAGCTCTCATAAGTCAGAATGCCGGTAACCATTTTCAGAGGTCCCCAAATCTCTGGCACAGTTTGAATGTCAGTGTAGATTTGAGCTGGTAAAACGCCAGCTGTGGATGCCAATACAATTATACTATAGTGACAAATGCTTTCTTGGATTCAAGTTGAAATTGAATCCAGGAGATACAGTAACAGGCTTGGAACTAGCGAATGTCGGACGTTTCCGCACCTGGACTACCGTAAAATCCCTATTTACGTGTACACGCACTTTTAAAACTTTTCAAGTTGCAAGCAGGTGCCCCAGGCAGACGCCAAAGTCGGGGTGCGTACGTTAGGAAAAATCGCATATCAGCATGAGAGTACGGTACATCTTCATGCAAATGAAGTGTGGAATGCTACCACACAATCAATCAGTAATAAAGAATGAATAATACATATTTAAATTGTTTGATATTTTCTACCCAGAAACATTTTCTCAGTAACCCTTAAAGTCCGTAAACATCATCGGAAGGATGATCATTCATGTCAACCTCTTAACTATCCACCAAAATGCTGGAGAGGGGGTGCGTACATTAGGAGGGTTTTTCCCCTGAACGTTTCAACTCACTGAGTCAGGCCCGCAATTGTCCCCAAATCGGGGGTGTGTACGTTAGGAGGGGTGTGTACGTAAATAGGAATTTTACAGTATTTGGCCCCAAGCCGATCAGCACAATTCGGCACCATCAAGAAGGGGATAACTAACCCTAACCCTAACCCTAGAACCAAGGCTTTCTTCAGGACCTGTCCCTCTGTCCTGGGGCAGAAATTTGCTTGCTGGGATGGACAAAAATTTCATCCCATCTGTTCCCAAAATCTAAATTTCATAAATCTGATGAAAATCTATTTTTGTTTAAGTTTAAAATAACAGTGGAAATCAACAACAAGGGCTCCCAAACAATTAAAGACCCTAACCCTTACCTTAACCCTAAACATAGCCATAACCCGAGTTGTCCTAGGCTTGGTGCCGAGCTGTCAAAGTGCCAGTCCTAATACCGGAACTTGCCAAAAGATAAGTTACGAAATAAAATCCAAACTTCCTGAGCATAAGTGTTGTTTGCCAGGAAATCATATCAAATGTAGACATAGGAAATGATGATCTTTACTTTAACAGTTACCATGAGTGATTGAAAATTGCTACCAGATTGAGAGCTTTGTTGTCAGCCACAACTGAAGGTCACAGGTACATGTGTATCATCACTTCATGAGGTAACAGGAAATAACAGCAAACATTTTTGAAAGCTTTGTAATGAAGCAATTATGGATGGCATTGTTATACTTGCCCTTGAATGTTGATGAGGGAGATTGTGTTGGAGTGTTTTCACAGTAGCAAAGGAACTGCTGTTTTTACTTAGATAATGATGATAAAGTAGCTGATTTACAGTTTTGTTGTAGACGTTGCTGATAAAAGCCAGATGTGCAGAGAAGGTATTGAACTTGTTTTTGACTGAAATGAACTGTACTCAGATTCAGAACTTTTGAAATGGTAAAAGCTGTTTCTACATTTGGATGGCTTTGGTTGAAGTCTGCGTACTCTCTTGCTCAAGCTTTTCGTTAGCTAACCATAAGTACAATCCTCCGTAGTAACCGGCTTAGACGAATGGGGCCAATCAGCGAGCTCGTTCAAAATCTGAACGAATTATCTGAATCCAGCCGTTACGCATATGTGCAGGATAAGTACATGTAAGTAACTTTATTGCAAGTTCATGCCCGAAGGCTAATTACAGACAAACAAATACATGGATATACATGGGAATCGACATAGTTATCTAGTCTACTGTGAAAGTTCTATGTTAACTAAGGTTGACTATGGTTGGGTTTGACTTCTTTTTTGAAGGCAGTGGAAAATGAAAAGACCCACGTTTTGTATCGTAAGTGGGTTGGTTTTTAAAACCACCGCGAACATTTTGTCCAATACTGTTAGTAGTGACTATATCGCTGCCGCGCACTTAAAACACAGCAAACACTCAATTTTCCCCTTAGCACGAAATAAAAACGATGCGAACTTAAATGCATTTACAGTATTCTCTCCTTGACCATGATGTCTCAGTATGAACCTACAGTCTGGTACCAAGCCAACTTGACCTCTGACCACACAGGAAGTTTATGGTGCTTCTCTAAACACATTAGTTGTACTAACAGTCCTTAGATCCTGTTTACACACATAAATTATCAACTACCCTACAAACCAGCTGTTCCTAGCTGATTTTGATGATTCTTTTTCCATAGTAGTAATCCACTGTGTTTTCCATACCAATGAACAATTTGTTTTTTTAGGCCACATCAATTAATTTGTTGGTTTTCGGACATTGATATACAAAATGTTAGCAAGCGGACATTTTGAAAACAGAGGGCTGGGATGAAAACTTGCATCTGACTCTGTTCACTCCCTGAAACTGTGTGAACTAAGGTACAGACTTTCCCCTAACTTAGAGTCTGTTTTCATATTCATATTCCAATCTACCATTATCATTTGTTGAAATGTGAAAACCAAGAAATCAAATTGGAGCCTTATAGTTTTCAGCATTGAAAGGTCTAATTGTGAGAATGTAATTAAGAATGTTTTATATCCCCATTTTTCTTGCTGTACTTGGAGTTAGAGTGAGAGAAACAGTGGGCAATGACCTTGAGGTACAGATGAATATAAGAAAAATAAAAGATACTATTACAATCTTTTTTTTTAGCATAAAGTCCACAACATATATGCCTGCTAATTAATATTACTGAGGCAGATATCAATCATATCAGGTCCATAGAGTTGTCCATTTGTTTTTAAGCAAATTTGGGAGTGAAATATGTTCCAATCTAATCGGTTCTGTCAGCTATGTACAAATTCATTCCCACAGCTTAGTTTTACCCTACTTATTCTAGTTTTTCACACACCTGGGCGCCCCCATCTCTTAAATTTCAATGACCTGCCTATAACCTTCAAGTCCAACTGCCCTTTAATTAAAGTCTTTCATACCCACTTCCTTTTGTGTGAGTTAAATCTTGCTGCTACCCCGAGGGTTTTTCCTGATCCTAGGATACCGATTACCTAATTCTGTACACTTCACTACACCTTTGAAGGGTCTTTGAATCCACAGGATATGGAACACATTGGGACCTATTTGTTTTGCCGTCTATCCCCTAGGCTCTCTCAATCCCTCCATTAAGAGAGGATCAAAGTCAAGTATTTAGATCTTATCACCAACAAGTATTTCCAGATTCTTCCAAAGCCTGGGATGATACACAACAGTGGTGTGTGTGTATTTTTGCAGGCACATCTGAAAGTCTGTAATGAAGACTTTTAGGCTTTGGTGTACGGATGGGGGTCTATACATGAGGGAAGTGTGAATAAATGAAATTCAACAAAATGGGAAAGGTCATGGTCACAATCTGCCTTGCTAAGACTAACATTACCATTTCAAAACAGAAGGAGGAGGGGTTATAAAATTCATAGATAAAAGGTAGTTTTGGCTGTCCACAAGCTAGTTTCTTTTTAATTTCTTGGTTAACGGAATTTTTAGAAAAATGCTAGATTGGAAAATCAACAGGAAAACAGAATCTCAGAGAAAAGTTTGTACTTTGGTGCACACAGTTTCAGGGAGTGAACAGGGTCAGGTGCAAATTTTCACCCCAGCCTTCTGTTTTCATGATTTTTTTTTGCTTAAGTTTTAAAAAAAAATCCGTTAACCAAGAAATTAAATTGGTGTGGCCTTAGGTCAATTTTGCTGTAGAATGTCAATCAATTAGTGAAAACGAACAGCTTTTCTATGCTGGATAATACACATTTTGTCTCTTGACTTACTGGTCACACTTTTTTGCATCACAACATTGTCCATGTTGCAGTATTTAATCTTTTGATTGATCACTTCAAGAGCTGCTGACAGCTATTGTCTGTGTGTTGTCCTGATTATCATGATTAATGACCAAAGCTGGATGTCCATCTTGTGGAAAATGTCTCAATTATCTAGTGTCAGGTCTTGGAGGGGCAAAGGAGGAGTTTACAATGCTGTTTGGTAAAAAGAATTGAAATGGTTTGTAGCAAAGATATACTACACTAGAAAAAGCATGACTCAGGAAGCAATATACATTGTTAAATACTGTAAATGCAGAAACGTTGGTGGTGGTTTTATGTTCGCAATTTTTGCGGCGACCGTCTCATCGTGAACTTAAAACCACCGCGAACATCTTTGTCCAATACTGTAGCAGTTTGTAACTACAGCACTGCCGCGATCTTAAAACCACCGCAAACACTCCATTTTCGCCTTAGCGTGAAATAAAAACCACGCAAACTTAAATGCATTTACAGTACAAGGATCCATCATACATATTACACATTGATGTATTCATCTGGCCTATTCTAGCTTTAGTTCCGACTTTCCATGTTTGTGTGAAGCCATATGGAGGGTCCAGGAAGGTTAGAGTATGATTTCTACAGACACCTGAAAGGTCCTTAATTGTCTTACTATGGGTCAGCCTGTGTGCCTTTGGGAATGTACACTTCAGATTTCTTACCTTGAAATGAATTAGTTGTGGGAAAGAAACCTATTTTATAAACAAAGCTTTTCCAAAATTCTCTCAATATTTTCAATACTCTCAATGTTGTCATCATAATGATATTGTCATAAGTATTCTTGACTTTGCATCTGCGTAAACATTTGAATTTCAGTAAGAGAGTAAGACGTTATAGAGCTTCTTATGCAATGATAGATATAGCTAAACATGACTCTGGCATACACGTAAGAAGATTTTCATCTCATGTTGCCTAAACAGACTTACCTTTAGTTTTTCCACAAGTTCCCCATAAGGTTAAGGTTCTACTGTCCTGTTTAACAGTGGCACATGTGTCTAACCTGGGTTAAACATGCCAACTTAACTTCTAGCCACACCGCCTGCTGTGCATTGCCTTCTGATTCCTAGCGAAAGAGTGTTCTCTTGGCACACTAGTCAACTGTACCACAGCCTGACAGTGAGTGAACGTAGAAGTCTGGAGGACTGAAAAGGCACAGACAGTTCTCTCCATGCTCCAGTTTCCAGTCTGACCTCATTAGCACAGGCAGAAACTTGAGTAGAAGCTTTACTCCCCAGTGAACCCAAGGTATGCCATCTTGGCTTCAGCAGGAATTACAATTGGATGTGCCAAAGAATAGCAACATACCAGTAGCAACTGAGTACAGAATCGGATGCAGCTTAGGGGAGGGAGCATGAAGAATCAAACATTTGAAGGAGGGCTAAGCAGGACCCTGTTCCCCCATCTCTGTACGGAAATTTGCTTGTTGGGACTGACAAATATTTCACCCTTTCCATCCAAAAGAAATCAGAACTTCATGATGTGATATTGATTAAAAAATGCATTTTTGTTGTAAGCTTAAAATGAGACTGAACAGCAACTTATGAACAAATTCCGTACACTTTTCATAACGCTAATTACTGCCACCAAAGCCATTGACAGACATACATACTATGATACAGCTGGATAATACTTTACTTATATATGCATCCTACATGTAGATGCCTGCTCTCAACTACAACATTTGCATGCTGGCTTAGAAAAAGAGCTGGCTAAGTGGGGTTGGCTTTACCAATCTTAATCTGTTTCCCTGGGGGTGTCTGCTGAAATGTTCTACATTCTGAGTGCTGCAAACATCAAAGAGGACAGAAATAGAGCCATGACACATGGTACATCTCCACCACAAATCCTCTGAAAGAAGGGAATATTTAAGGGCCCGAAAACTGGATTTTGAAAGTCAATTTATTTAGTCCTCTCTATACATGATTAGTTCAAACAACACCATCACAATGTATAACAACGTCCATGATGCAAAAATACAATGTTGTTGTGATGTTAGAACTCACTGGAAATCGTGCACAGGAATACAGGATTGATCCCAATTTGTGAATCCTGGTAATATAGACAGTCCGTATCTAGCTCTGACTCTTGACTTGAGTGTGTGTGTGTATTTAATCTTGATTTGCTGATTCCACCTCAGGTACCTGAAGGTAAATCCCGATTCACAAATCCTGGTACGAACGGGGTATCACAGTACCATTGGCCATCCAAAAACTTACATGCAGTTAGCATACTATTACAATACATTAGATTTTAGTCCATTCAGAGTTTGATGACCACTGTCCACTGCAGTTTTAGACAGTAAATTGATGAGAAAAATATGCAATTTGTTCTGGGATTCTTGCAGAAAAAAGTAATCATCACAGTGGACTACACTGGGTTTATTGAAGCAGACAGTGGAACGAATTAGTCTCCACTTGGAATGCAGTGTAATTTGTAAGACATGCATATGAATCTTATGATAAGAGAAATTCTTATACACATTTGCTGAAAGCTACACTAACTTATCTTACAGCAGAAAGACTTATTTTTAGTTGTTTTTTTCTTCCAAGTATTGATATATGGGTGTGAACCCAGAAAATGAGGAAAAAATAGACATGGTATGTTGTAGATGGCTTTCCTTTTTTTTGAATATGAAACTGTTGACAAAAGATATGGTGTTGACTTATAAAGAAGATAAAACCTTTTTGGAATGGAAACATTTGTTGGTGCATCTAACTCTAACTTACCCGTTTCCAGTATATCTTATGGCCTTATTTAATCTGTAAATCTTCACCTCTACCAAGGATGTCATTGCCTCTACACACACACAACTGTAGTGATTGGGATATTGTAACAGTTATGGAAATTGTAAACTCAAGTTTATCACAGGATTTCCTTTTGTGAGGATCCAACAAACATAGCATGCCTCCCACCCATCTATCATTTGTCTATATCCAGGTTGAAACCTTCTAACAGATACATGAATACACGTAACATCCATCTATCACTAAACCTTGTTGAATGTATCTTTTCCCCCTCCTCTCCATTTGAACGACATGTAAACACGAAGGCACTCCAACCAACAATAGCCAGCACAATCATGTATACTCCTTGTGTATACCCAGGCTTTCCAAGCAGACACCCTCTATGTAAACCTCACCTTTTCTTGAAGGGTGACCACTCGTCTTCTGTGTGCTACAAGGGTTAGGACGGAGCAGGGGTTAGCCGATCTTCTCACCAACTATTTAGTATGCAGGGCAGAGGGTGGGATGTATTTTGTGTTGCCAACCCTGTCTGAATGCTGCCTGCTTGCATGCATAATCTAATTGTACCCTTCTCTCCTGGGAGGCACCCTGGGATGTAAACTGTGGCCAAAGAGCGGGACATTCTATTTGGAATCGGAAGGGGGGATAAGTTTTTGATGTTTCAAAATTTGGCTGGTAGATTAGACACAGTCATTAACCTTATTTTAGGTAGTTCAGATTTTACTTGCATATTTTATGTGTTCCCTATTTCTGGCTTATCTATGTCACTTCAATTCGCAGACATGATGGAATACAATATCGTTCAGGATAATGGGATGTACCACTTTCAAATGGTGGGGGAGGATGTCTGGAATAAACCATCTAGTAAGTGTAGTGTAATATTATCATTTAGACTAAGGAATGATTCAATATTTTTGAAAACCTGTATTGTCCTGCTTGTGTTATACTTATAGACAGTTGTTATGACAATTTTCTGCTTTGGCAATCAATTGAAATCCCACTTCCATGATTTTCCCATTATCTTTATCCAATCCAATTACAGGCATTGAGCCTTGAGAAAGCTAGCATGAGGGCACTTTCAGATGTAAACATGTCAATAGGATTATACGCATTATTGTAAGAGATGAAGGCTTGTATTGTTTTACCACAAAGCATGTCAAAAACATGATGCTGTTCAGCAGTTTGACTTCTTTGAAGTGCATATGCAAAGTGACAATACATATGAAGTTGTTAATCACATCATTGGTTTATTAGTTATAACTGTTATGAGTTTGTGCAGTTCTGAAAATATTTCATACAAAATTATCCAACGATAGACAAGATGTTTTCCCCTACTGTCATTTTTCAGTTGAAGAAGAAAAACTTTAATTTGACATCAAAGTGTCTACCTTCTCACCACTAAAGGGGATTAAAGAATTAGATTGTATTACATTGACAGATTAAACCAAAATAAATCATTTAAGCCCTTCTTGTTTAGACAGCTTGATAGAGTTTTACTTTAAGAAGTCACGAGACGCACACAAAGTACTCTCAGAACTATAGTAGTGTATATCACAGTAGAGGTTTTCTCCACTGAAATACAGTTACTCAGGCCTTATCTCCTAAGTTTTGTTTGGTCAACGTTCCTTCTAATTGATTGCTAAGACCCTTTGGTCTGAGAGGTATCTACTTTCAAGAAGGGTAATTATCCCTGAGCTTGCAGCTGTTTTTAAAATCTAGTTGTAACCGTTGGGAGGCCATGCTTGACTTTGACAAAATCCACCTGTGTGTGTGTTTCTTCATGTACAATGTACCTTTCTGAGCTAAAGAAATCTTAAAATTGAACGGAAAGAGCTTGAGCATCTAATCTATGTAAATATGAGAAAGTCAAGTTGAAATTTCAACAAAATGTCTTACACAACATCATATTTCCCTATGAATAATTGAATTACAATGGTCCATCATACATTGCAACTGCAAATGCCAATCATCAAACTTTCAATGAAAAGCTTGAATAATTATAGAGATTATAGATTCAATACAGACACAACTGTAGATTGTAGAATTCATAGTATAATAGCCTGGAATCTTCCAATAGTCTGAAACCAACTTGAAGTACTGAAAATCCAGAAATGTTTGCGGTGGTTTTATGTTTGCTGTTTTCACGGCGACCGTTTTTGTCAGGTCTATTCCTTTCAACGTAGAGAATTAAACTGTTATGAATTTAACATGTATATTCTAATTAGTATTAGGTCAAAAATCACTGACTTAACTTTTTTGAATTTTTCCACAAGTTAAAGCTCCCATTTATTATCATTGATTGGGTAAACATAAATATTTGCTCATTACATGATGTAATCCATAGAGTTGATTTGCCTGGGCCTGTTGTTGAGGAAACTTGACTTTGAACCGGTGCCAGCAGTGCCCTTGCTACAGATCCCAGTACATGTGCGGAGCCCGGTAACACTGTGGCGCAGCAGGAATGCAGCTCAGTGAGGAATGCGGAGTGGAGTGGAGTGGTGCTCTCAACCCTGCCCCACATCACGGCCCACATGGCTCGAAATACATTTTTATCTCCATGAAAAATGGAGATATAGTTTTGAGTGTGTCTGTGTGTCTGTCTGTCTGTTTGTTTGTTTGTTTGTGTTTCCGGACTACTGTAGTCAGCATAACTCAAGAACCGCTTGATGGATTACGATGATATTTGGTATGTGGCCAGGTGTTGTGAAGCCGAAATTCAAGGTCGATTTTGGGCCCCCTGGTATGTGACCATGGTACTGCAGCAGAAATTCAATTTTTGTATCTCTTGACCTGGATGTGCTATGGTCTTGATTTTTTGGTGGCAGATAGCTTGTGGTGTAATGAAGACGTGGTGTAGGTTTGGGCCCCCTAGCAGCTTGTTGGGAATAGCTGCAGCTATTATATTAAACCTACAAATTTATAAATGATTTTGGGTGCACAATAAAACCCTACTACCTCTCAATTCCATAGCTAACTTCAACATCTTTAAGTAATACATCAAACAAAGTTCGACAAAGGTAACATTACTTTTTCTGATACTTAAATTTCAAGAATATCCTATATTATAGTTTATACTTGTGTACTATATTACATGTACCTCTACCCTTATATATATATAACCTACAAAAAATATCTGTGTGCACTGGTGCACCCACAGTCAGAAATTAGGTGCACAGCTCCAATTTTGGGTGCACAAAGGTGCACATGCACCCAGTATTTCGAGCCCTGGCCCACCAACATGACAGGACAAAAAGGGACATAGAATGGGGGTCCCGTGCCTAGAGCATGTTAAAAGGCACTACAACAGCCTCATTACTCAGATGGGTACCTACTGGCTGTACTTAGGAAGAATGAAAAACAGTGCTTGGGACAAACAAAATGAAGTAGAGGAATACTCGCTGTAAAACAGACTAAAGCAGTTATGGAGGGAAGAATGATGGTCAAGTTTGCAATTACATTGATTTAAATTGAATCAGTGCATCCCTTCGTCACAGGATGTAAATTTGCATCTTGGGACAGACAAAAATGTCACCCCTTCCTTAGATCTGAACTTCATGACATGAACTTGATGAGAATGTACTTTCATAAGCTCCAGATGACATATCTAATAACGAAAATGAACAACATGGGCTCCCAAACAATGAGTGGGACGGAAAAAAAATTTAAAGCTGGAGACAGCCCTTAATTGAATAATGAGATTGATGGGAAGGGCAAGTATTGGTCTGATGGCTGTATATAATATATCAATGGGCCTGACGCCAGTTGTGAAGGGAAGAGTGGGTGTCAAATTTAATATTGCAATGTTAATATTGCATGAATATAATTGTATAATGGGATTGATGAGAAAGGCAGTTCTTGTTCAAATAACTTTATATATTACTATGATTCACTTTATCTTCACGGTAGCAAAATTTCACTGTGTAAGGAAAATGGACATTTTCACTGAACTTCAACTTCACGGTGGCGGCAAGTGATTTATAGAGCGGGTATGTGAAGGAATAATGAATTATAACAGTTTTTTTCATGCTGATGATAAGTTCACCTTACAGAGGTGACTGAAAACAGTGAACATTAAGTTACAGTGAAAGAAACAAGAACTACAGTATATATCAGTAAGTTCGTCCATGGGCTGAAATAAGACCGCTAGAAGACTTGGATGCAATATATACTAAATCTAGTATCATATATTTCTTACCCAATAATATATAATAAAACCATTATTTGGATTCCAGAATATACATGCCATAAATCAACAGTGCATTCTCTTCCTTTCTGATCAGCAAAATTGAAATGAACTTATTGGACCAACATCTGAGATTCTTTCCTTGGCATAGAAGTTTATGGGACTCTTCCTTTAGTCTGTGAGGGCAGTGGTTGATGTTATGGGTCTACTGCATCTGGCTCCAGCCTTGTTGGTGGGCCTGTTTATGTCTACACTTTTCCCCTTCCTAAACACAGGTTTTTACAGTTTCCACCTTCCCTACTGGCAGAGAGATTAGTGGTTCTGCTGAGGTTATGGGGGTGCCTGCCTCTTACTGATAACCACTGGGGAGATACTAATAACTCTCACAGGGAAAACTGAGGGAAAGTTGTTGCAGGTGAAATAGATCTACAAGCAATTATTACTAGAAATACTTGTAGTCATGTCTTCAAGTACCAGAGTTATCAACCCAAGATTGATGTGTTTCAAAATTCATTCTTTCCGAGAACTTTCAAAGAGTGAAACTCATTGCCTCAAGAGGTGGTTTCAATTTAACCTGCTAAAACCCTAATTTAATCGGTTAAATTGCGTTCATATCAAGCTAAGATATATATACATATCAATAAACCGGTAAAATCTTTTAATTCATTCAACCGGCTATGATAGGCTTAGTATGAACGGGGTCTAACTGACCAGTCTAACTGGTCTGGACCTTTTAGCCTAGTGGTCAGCGCATTGGATTCCCAAGCCGTGCGGATCGGGATCTGCGTGGGTTCGAATCCTGGGAGCGGTGTACTCGCCCCTTTGGGTTTTTACAGTTATGCAGTACAGATATAAGATGTAAGAAGTGTCAAGATTTGTCAGGTGTTTTGACATATGGATCTAGAGAGATGATATTATAAGTATATTGCAAATTCATGCCCGAAGGCTAATTGCAGACAAACAAGTACATGGAGATACATGGAAAACGAAATAGTTATCTAGTCTACTGTGAAAGTTCTATGTTAACTATGGTTGACTATGGTTGGGTGTGTCTGCTTTTTGAGGTGAAGAGTTGTTTCTCTGTGAGCCTAGCTTGGCAAATCCAATGGGAGCGTAAGAGGGCATGTTCCTACTTTTATATCAAACAGTAGATGTGTGCTGTAAGCTGACAAGGTAAAAGGTATTGTTTGCTGATCTTGTGTTGTGGCATTAACAAATGCATTAGGAGGTGTAGTTATTCTGTTGTGTATAAATAGATTTGTAATCATGCTCCAATCCTGCAAGGAGTAAGTAAATGATTCAGATTTTACCTCTAGTCCTTGAAGGCTTTACCTGAGAACAAATGAAGTCATTGTTCGACATCAGTTAGCCCTTAAAAGCAGCTGCTTGACCCTTGACCCACCCCCCTTTAACTTTAACTAGGACCTAAACACTCCATACTAATGAATGGGTAATTGTCTATTAGTGCAGCCCCAACTGATTGTTTGTTTTTGGTGGCTTTGGCTAACATGTTTATGTCTGCCAGCACAGACTCAAATAGAAAGGGCAGGGTGACCCAGCTTGACCTCCGAGGCTCCTGTGTCGATTGTACTGTACGCCAGACTCATTACATTTAGCTTTATGGGGTCGTTTATGGGTTTTTTTACGGGCATTACATGGCTTGGCTGATTGAAAACACAGGCCCACAGTACATAGCATAAAGGTCTATCAATCAGAAGCACACAATGAAATACTAGCAAGGGTCCATATAAGATTAAATGAGCTGCGTATTAATGAGACTGTGATCCTCAGCCCAGACCAGAGCTTTACAGTTATAAGAAAACAAGGTAAAATCCGACAACTCAAAAGTAAGGTCATGCTATTGTGAACAAGGATGATTTGATTTTGTATGATATCGATAACTACATATAAACCATTAAACTGCGAACTAAACTATTCTAATAAATACAAGAAAATTCTATCATATGGTTAGTGACTCTCAGTATTCTTCTTGAGAGTATTCATTTCTTTTTCAGGTCTTTCAAAACTCTCTACATAGCCATCAATATTTCAAGAGAGTCTATGCCAGAACCCTTGAAGTAATGAAATTTTTCTATCAGAAATTAGCCTAGTACGAGTGTAATGTAAACTAACATCATAGACTGGCAAGGGCATGACAAGTCAATTGATGAAGGTGACAGGTGGAGGAAATGGTCATCACTCAAACACAATTATAGCATGGATTAGAACCTGCCTAGCGCCTGCTAACGACAAACAGTTGTAAAAGTGTATAAGCTGTTAGCAAATAGCTGTGAAGACTGATAAAAGCAATAAATCCCAGCTGCTCTACCCTGGCTGTGAACTTGTACACCTGTTCAAACTGTGCCACACCTGTTCAAAGCAACACCTGGCTTTGATACACCTGTCAGTAGAAACCCTACAGGGCTACTGCAATATTCAAAATATTGGGGGTGTTCTTGGTGCATTTTTCTTTAACCTGTTACTCTTTAGCCTCCACCAGGCCTTCCTACGGGGGTACAGATCATAGAATTTGGCCAAAAAAGGGAATAATTGGCCGGTACAGTCAGTCCACGGTAAGGCCACACCATTTTAATTTCTTAGTTAATGGAACTTTAAAAAAATGCTATATTGGAAAATCAACAGAAAAACAGAATCTCAGAGGAAAGTTTGTACTTAGGCGCACACAGTTTCAGGGTGTGAACAGGGTCAGGAGCATGTTTTCACCCCAGCCTTCTGTTTACATGATTTTTTGTGTGCTAAAATTAAAGATTGGTGTGGCCTAAGGTTACTTTTCCCCCTCCTAACTGCGCCTTTAAAAGAAACCGTATGGTAGGCAAACTCCCCTGGCAGATATTCTCTCTATACGGCTATAACCCACATACTTAGTCCGGTACCGGGTATACATGGTAAAGATGAACTGTTGACAGTAAAATACGTTGAAACCTGTAGAAGTTACTGCCTCATGTTGGCGTGCGAAGTGAACCTTACTGAAAGTCTCTGCTTGTGGACTGAAGCACAAGGTGAAAGTAGCACCAAGCTTAACATAGCCGATAAGATTGACCCCAAAGATATCGATCACTGCAAAACCATTGCGGTAGAGTCTAGCAAGCATCCTTGTAATTAGTTATCTTGAAGCGATTCCCTTTTGTTACCAAAATGTCCGAGGCTTATATCATGTAAGTTGAAAAATGAATGATCAGAAAAGGCCTGTTAGGCCTAGGAAAAAAAATTGTGTTTCTGGTAGAATGATATAACCTCCTTCGAATGATGAAAACATCATAGAATTACTTTCCAACATGTTCTCCTAATTTCTTTTGCAATATAAAATTGTGCTGGTGCAATGAACATCTATAGTTTAACTATGATGTAGAAAATACTAGTGCCCAGATGCAGTCCAGTTTTACACTGCTACACAGTATTTGTGGGATCACTGAAGCAAAAATAAGAAAAAAAAAATTTTTTTAGGGTCATAATCAGAAACACAACTTTATTTTTCCTAGGCCTTACCAACAACTCTGGGGGTAGAGTATATATACTGGCTTTACCCTTGTACTGAACATGGCTAAGCCTTACATTCACAATCCTGCAAGAGAAAAAGAAAACACAATCCTGCTGGGAAACCAATGTAAGGAATGTGACCTCAGAAGGAGAATTAGTGCTTGCTCCCTTGGTAAAAGGAGTGAAGGGACATTATGTAATCCATAGTTTCAACCAGGCCAAATGCAAGGGGTAAAAGTAGGACATCACATGTAGATGTTAATTATTTTGTCTAGACCAATGCAGCAGAATTATGTGTTTAGCTGCTGTCAGTTGTTATTGATATACTGCTGGATGCCATTGCTTCAATTATTTATAGACTGTCACTGTTGTTACAGTATTCAAAGCAGGTCTGACTGGCTTTAAATGAAGTCAACATGATACGGGGCACATCCAGGGAAAATATAGACAGCTCTGTCAATAAGGCTAGCTTCTTAGTGGGCTGTTGATGTCCTATTTATAGACATATCAACAAACGAAGCTGGAGTGTCCTGAAATTATATGCATCAAGAAAGGTGTTCAACCAAGTAGGCCTCTCGATTAGGAACATCCAGGCATGCATGGCCAAGACTGCGTAAAAAAGTACCAATGACCTTAAAGTTTGCAAATTGGACATTGTATCCACCATATGTACATGTATACAGACAGTATGAAAGACTGTCTGCCTTCTCAAGCAATTAATTCTCAGCACTCTAATTCCGTCACAAACAAAATGCAGATTTTGGCTGTACAGGATACATTCCTTACGGTGCCATGTGTCTGGCCATGTACACATGTGCCACCTTTATCCATGACTTACCATATATTACAGCAGGCCGTGGTCAGAAAGGATCCGTGGTCAACCCATCCAGTGTCAGCTCCTACCTCCGAACACCCATCTCCTGTTGGCAGCTCGTTTGTAGTCGTTGTACAAATTATCCGTGTTCCGTTTATGTTGCCAGGTGATTACCGGATCAGCTGTTACGTAATGCACGCGGGAACAACGTCAGGCATTGTGCACGCTGTCCTTACCCATTCAACAGCGCAGGGCCAGTGCAGTGCTTGCCCCAGTTTGTTTTCTTTCTCTCAGGCCTCTTGTGTTTGCATATGTCAGTCCTTCACTGGCAGCCGCTGGGCCATACCAAAGTGGCAGGGAGGGGCAGGGTTGAGATGAGAGCTGATAATTACTCCATAGTAACTCTTGTTCCATTGATGTACTGGACGATGTTTCATACAGTATCATCAAAGATGAAAATTTATATCTCTGTTGTTTATGCTTAAGTCTTTTAATTATAATTTTCTTGTAGGCTTATAAAAGTTTATCTTCCCCCAGTTTCTGAGAAACTCAAGTTTTACAGGTTTCGACAGTTTGGTTTCATTTGTAAGTTCGGAATATGCCAAGGAAATATTTGATAGTGCATAGCTTTAGTGTGACACGTTTTTTTTGTTTTTCATAATTGCATTTTCTGCAAAAAGTGAAAAATAGAAGCAAACATAATTTGGAGCTGGCACTTTTCTGAGCATTCAGAACAGTTTTTTTCAGTTACAAATTTCACCCCCTCTAGGAAATGAGTGGAAGAGTCCACTTGCCCTAGAATGGACCTTGACCTTTAACCTGCAGGGATTGTTCCACATCTTTTGGCCCTCCTGCGGGAGTTAGCCTAACACCCAAACAAAGGACGAGCCTAATCCGGATCCCAGTGTATTCAGAGCATTTGAGCCTAAGAAAATTCCTGCTCTGAAAGGGAGCATGAAAAGAAACGGAAACAATCTCTGCCTCTTGCCAAGCCTGGGGATCTCCATTGTGTTCTGAGTTCTAAAAGGTTACCTACTGTTCAACACCTGTAGAATGAATCGGGCCATTGTTCTTTTAATCGGGACCTACAATTGTAATACTAGTAATAGCCATCACAGTTAAAAACTTGTAGCTGTGGATGATTTGGTAGACCAGGGATGTTAAAACATTGGATAGACCTAGCTATTAGTCTAGGACATTACTTATTCAATTTAATGTCCTTGTTATAGTCAAGGTTAGGGTCCTTGCAATAATGTAGCAGCCCAGGTACGTATTCTAAGACTTTTTAAACAGATCAATGAATTTCAAGCCTTGTTAGGGAGACTGTGTGTAGTGTATGCTTACACTACTTTATGCCTTCGTAGAACGTTAGCCTCTTGTAAGTCTTTGTTCAATGTTCTGCTAGAGCAGAAATAAGATTAGACTGTATCCTGTGACCCATGTCCAGTGTCACTTCTTGTTGTGTCTGCATATACTGGACAGGCTCCATCCAGTTTTCATGGTTGGAAAGGCTGTGTCTTGCTCTGGTAACTGTATAGCTGCCAATTGTCTTTAGCACTTTCTATGATTTAAAGTCTTAAGTCTAAAGTTTTGTGAATATGGAGAGCTATCCCTCTCCTCTTTTCATGGTTGGAAGCGAAAGGGAAGTTGGCCACCAGAGGGTTTAATTTGCAGGTGCAGGCAAATGATTAACCTTAGGCCATACCTATTCATTTGTTGCTTCTCGGATTTTTTCAGAAAAAAATTGGAGCGACAGGGCAAAAAAAAATTAAAGAAAAACTTTTTTTACAAATAGTCTGGGGTGAAGCTTTGTTGGAAAGGCTCTTGATCTAGTAACTGTGTAGCTGTCTTTATCACTCTCTTAGATTTTGATGTGTAAAATTTTGTCGATTTGGAGATTTATCCCTCTCCCTTGCCACTCATGCCACGCCAATTTAATTTCTTGGTTAACAAATTTTTTATTTTTTATTTTAGCATAAGGACATCATTAAAACAGAAGGCTGGGGTAAAAACTTGCACCTGTCCCTGTTCACTCCCTGAAACTGTGTGCACCAAAGCACAAACTTTCCTCTGAGATCCAATCTAGCATTTTTTTAAAAATTCCATTAACCTAGAAATTAAAATGATGTGGCCTAACCAAGGAGTGATAAGTATTCAATTGTCATTTGTATTTGCAGACTGTCCTTCAAAATACTGTGCTCTTGCTAATGCTGATTTATTAAGTGAAGGAAATATTAACCAACTCATTTTCAAGTCTTCTGTGGAAAATGGCAGAATCTTGTAAAAGTGCCCTCTTTCATACACAGAAAGTACTGCAGCACACGTTTGATGTTGCTTCTGCACTTATACATGTTGCATTTTCAGGCCAAAGAAGTAATGATATTCACCACAAAGATGTACTATACTTTTGTTTTGCATTCCTTTGACCCATTGCTGTTTTCTCTGTTTTGCAGAACAATGATGGCAACAAAAAGACTTTTTATGGCCGAGTTCACAACAACAGTAAATGACTGATGAAGTGATGATATCAACATTTTATCAACGTCTTCCTATTCTTGATTTTGTCTTGAAAGATGCTGATTACTAGGTATTATATTTACGGCTAGCTGACTTATTAAAATGACAAGCGTGGTGTTTTAAACAACAAAATATAGTGATAAGTATTGCTTAATATCATGTGCATTAATATATAAATTATTCAAAGAAATGATAAGTAGTCTAAATGAAGAATAAGGCTGACAGAGAATCTATCTGATGATATTTATGAATTTGTTGATAACAGGAGATCCATTTAAAAGTCTAAATCTAATCGCTTTTGGTAGCTTATGATGTACATGTAAATGAAAATGAAATATTTTACTTTCCATTGCATGAAAAGATATAAAATTTATATGTGGATAACTATGATGCAATTAAAGTTCTAAATCATAAATATGATCGTACTTCAGGGATGTGGGTGTTGAAATAAATATATATTTAGATTACTGATTTAGATATAACTTTCATTATGTGTAAGGGACTTTATAGGAGTATTAATAGGAGAGTTTATATTAATTTTTGTTGTTGGTTGCGAATTTAATTGATTGTCATTGATTATGTTGTTATTTTTGTCTCCAGTATTTATGTCACACAAGCTGTGTAATAAAGTTTGAGAAGAAACCATTAAAATTTTCAAAATACATATCTGTTGTGGTGTTTTTCCATTTGTTGATAATTCAAGAGTTATTTTTCCTAGCTGCACACTTTTTTGCTGTCCAATGATCATAATTATGGACTAATACTAGTAATAGTCAATATCTAAAGGCACCCAGAACATTTTATGTGGCTTGAAACTCCAATAAAAAAACTTCAATTTCTAGTCATTCCTACACATAGTAAGTTTGAATAACACTATAACATATCGACATTCAAGGAGCAAAGATACGATGTCGTTGTGTGTTGAGAACTGATAGAAAATCCAAGCCCTAATAGACTGATCCTGACTGTCCATCACAGTTAGCGGTTTGACCTATGAGAGAGTGACTGCATGTCCGTCAAATATTTGCATCTTTATGTTTTAAATTTGCATTTCTAGGTTTTGACGGAGGTGGGCGGGGCTATGGTATCGGTCTATTTACACTAGGCGCGTGAAACTAAAAGATCACGATGTAGCTAATTTCTGTGCCGCTTTTGAGCACTTTTGATAAGAAATCTGCACGCAGATGTGGTAATTTCGTAAAGATTACAGCACCTAGAATATTACCAGTTCTCAAGCCTCATAAAATGCTTCTGGGTGCCTTTAAGGGGGGGTCCTCATTGGTCATTCCTGTCTAGCTATTTGATAATAGAAACCTCAAAACATGAGACAAAGAGAATGCAAGCACTCAAGTTGGCATAAAGGTGTAAATGTTTTCTTCAAACAAATCAAGGTGTACAAAATTCCTCTCAGGTAGCAGCATCACGCAGATAGATGTTTTGAACACTGTTTTAGTACTTCTGTGAACTGACATATGAAATCAGCACAACCGCATGGCTTGTCAGTCTTACTCTCTGATGTGGACTTTGATCCATTTAAAAGAAGCGATACAAGTGTTATTCATTGATGTAAAGTGCAGTGAAATAACACAATTAAAAGTGACGTTCAAACGATATACCAAACTTATGAATGTTGGAAACCAAATTGGATGTGTATTACAAGTTGCTAAAAAATCACTCCACAGCATCATGGTATAAATCTACCATTAGGCAGTGCCATGATTGTTTTCTATCCCCTTTCTTGCTCCTGTCAACCTGACCCTCATTGGTGCAAAGTTGGGTGATGTCATTGCTTTCATTCCTTTTTAGCCAATAGGAAACGGGAACTGTTAACATTTGTCATTCATATCCGTGAGCTGTCCTCCAAACATCTTTGTCAGAGAGTTTTGGTAGGTACCCTCATGAATCTGAATTATACAATGTATACAGCAGTTCCCATCTAAATGTACATGTCGAGTTCACACTTCTGCCGACAACCAAACTGTGGCACGGGGTATGTAACATGATGTAGACCATCCATGATGCAAGCAACATGTGCAGTCCATGGAAGTGTAAACTTGTCTGTTTTTTGGCGACGCCTCAGGGGCAATCCTAATGGTATATAATATTGTGTGCAGTTTGCAAGAATTCTAGGAGTTGTACAGGAATGTGAAAGTCCACAGGACCATAACTCAAGAATGCAAGGATGGATTGTTTTCATATTTGGTAGATGGGTAGTTCTTTGTGAGACCTTGAAATGAGTGGATTTTGGCCCCCTAGCGACTTTCTATGGTACTGCAGGCGAACTTTGGCTTTTGAAATGTTGTGTTTTGAACATGCTGTGGTATTTGGTTGAGCCAGGAAAAGTTCAACGAAGTAGTGCACCACAGAAATGGATGATGTTCCGAGGAAGACAGTAACAAGAGCAAAGGATGACTACACATCAGCGTTTAAAGGTGCTACCCTGGTAGTATGATAGCAGGCCAGGCCTATGCCTCCTGTTGGCAGGAGAAACCCCAAGTCTGGGCACAGGGTTGGGGTTACTCCTCCAGAAGCTGGTGATAGCGCCAGCCTTTGAGTAGGCGTCCTGGAGTTCTCGGACACAGTGCACACGGGGCTTCTTTGGTTCTTTCTTCTGCAGAGAATCAAGTCAAGGAGGAAGAAAATTTCATTGTTTTGCAAGCAGCAAAATGAAGACATGTTCTTCCCTCTGACTTGCTGTTATAGTCAAAAGGTGAAATTTGAATTGTCTTTGTTAACAGATTGACTGTAAACGTACGTCTTCTTGCTTTAAGGTATAGCTTAGGGTGGCTGAGGAGTTTTGGGATGTTATTGAAAAAACCCTTTATTAAGCTTCATAAACCTTCCTCAACCTTAATTTCTTATCAGGTAGTACCATATAGCAAGGTGATAATTTATGCAAATTAGTATGACGTCATGATTACGTCATCAAGAGTTGTAAGGCTACGTCCATTTTTAGAAAAAAGGCTCTCTTTGGCTTGTACTTCGATGTTAATCATGATAGTAATACATCGAGGATTATGTGAGCCTACGCTTATATTTTGAAATGACGATTTTTGGCAATTCTCTTGGTTATTTTTGATCTGAAATTCGCCAAAAATCGTCATTTCAAAATATAAAATGGCTCATATAATCCTTGATGTATTACTATCATGTACATTCCTGCAAAGTAATATTGATAAACATCGAAGTATAAGCCATGGAGAGCCTTTTTTCTATAAATGGGCGTGGCATCATAACTCTTGATGACGTAATCATGACGTTATACTAGTTTGCATAAATTATCACCTTGCTATAAGGTAATTGTTTGGGAAAGCCAATCAGAGAGAAGAACATCTCAAGATAGCCTTTGTAGAAAAATTGTTATGATTTATCAATTAATATTATCAAAAATCATGCATCAAATAGTGAGGGGCAGAGATATAACAAAAGATCTGTACGCAATAAATGTCACCTCATAAATCTTAAAATTTGTGCAAATATCAACATTACCTCTGTTCCTCCTGGTAAAATTTGGTTATAGACTGAATACATAAAATATATAAAAGCTTTCTTGAATTGATACTCTGAAATAGAACAGTATATGACTATATCCAGATATATACAAATAGAAACAATATATGATTTAGCAGCTTTGGGCATTCTTATCTATAAATCAATCAATATATACACAATATTCCATCAATGATGTAATTATAACATTTACCTATCTAAACAATAGGCTGACTTCACTGTATTCAGTTAACTCTGTGAGAGATTTAAAACATGTATGTGCATTTTTCACATGTCATACAAAAGTGCAAAAAATTCTTTTCACTTGTTCACAGGTAAGGTTTTCACTTTAGTTATGCCAGTAGTAAGAATTAAAGCCACTGAAATAGTGCTTGTTGCTTGTCCCTATGGGGGAATTGTCTCTCAGGTCCGCTTGCTTGTCTTCAAAGCTCTGGTGGAACTTCTTGTGAGCGTCAGTCTTTGAGAAAGACTCCTGGATCTTCAGGAGGGATGTCTGCGGACGGGGAGTACCGGTGCCAGGGCGCCAAGTCATCCGGGAGAACTCTGCTTCCAACCGGGGGTCGTACAGAACATTGTTCCGCTCCGTGTACGGTGTGGGGTCCGACTGGGCCGTCAGGGGCTTGTCGTATGAGAGATGTGCTTTTGGGCTCCCGAAAGAGGCCGTCGGTTGAAGGGAGCTGAAGCGATCGTTGTACTCGCTTGTGCGCCTCGAATGGGACGTCTCGTTCAGTCGGTTGGGCTCATCGTAGTAGGGACCTGTTAGCTTCGCGCCTGGAGGTAGGCTAGAGGTTTTAGCCAGTTTCTCATGCAGCGGTCTCATATCAGGCCTTTTCGTCATGGGATCGCTCAAGCTGTACGGGTTCTGCCGCACAGTGTAACTCGCTAAGGAGGGTTTCTCTCTCTCTGGTAGGTCGAGTGGGCCAGATCCTCTCGATGCCATGACTTCTGCATACCCCGGAGTTAACTGTCTATCGTGAAGAGTTGCTACCCTTCCCATATCTGATATCTTGGTGGCGTAGTCCCCTACTAAGGCGTCGTTCACTTGTTCTTGTCCTGAATGGATGTACGGGTCCCTCTCCCTGTACATACCCGTATGGTGTTCGATGAAGACCTTCGGTTTGGTTGACGTGTTGACTAGCTCTGACTTGTGGTGAGATGCTACGATGTCGTGTTGGGGTGTTTGTGTCGACAGTAGTGCGTATCTGTTGGTCTTATCTAGTTCCCGAAACTCGCCTTCCAAAGTCTCCTTCAGTCCTTTTGAGTACGGTGGAGGTTTCTCTGGTGCTTGTGCTGCGGTTGCCGTCTGGTGCGGTATCGGTGTTGTCAGATGTTGCTGATTCTCAACAAGCTGCAGGTTGTGGTCAGGGTTGCTCTGATCTTCCACGATCCTCCATTCCTCTTCGTTCCTCGGATCACCAGGTGGATACTGCGGGTAGTTGAGGTACTCTCTCTCGACCTGCTGGTTCTCTTCGTCTCCCTCACCCGACCCGGTTCCCGGGGCAGGCTCCAGTCTGTGCGTCAGGCGGACGGCAGGTCCGATCTCCCGGGAGATGCGGCCCTCCAGTGGCCGCGGTGGGAAGAACACGGGAACGGTCGCAGGTTTCTGGTGAGGATGGAGTAAGGTGGGTTAGTTAAAGAGTCACACAGAAACACAACAGTTACCTTGAGTAGTGTTAATAGGTGCCCGGTAAGAGTATTGTCTTGTGTTCCTCGTGATCATTTTATTTCGTTGTCGTAAGAGAAACTGAGAGGACTAAAGCAGGCACCAAGAAACACCACCAGAAGTAAAACTGTAAAACAAATATTGTTCAGCATGTATACACACAATGATAAAGGTCGTCCATTGTTAGTCGTGCATGAAATAAGGCTCACACTAGCAGAGTGACAACCACTCAGAAACCAAGTGAAGTTTTCAAAAGGTCCTGAAAGGTAAGCACTACATACAGCATGGGACTACGCATTAGTTAGTAACGTCGTCGTCACAGCCACAGATGCGTTAGTTCGGACGATTGGACCATGGAATAATTCACAGCGAACGGAAGACATCCTCTGTGCAGGTTGGTTGTTTTTTTATCCAAGAATGTCTGGTGCTTTTGACGCGCTTGTTTTGACAACGATGCTTCACTAGTGCAGTGTCAGTTGCCGTTCTTCTACACTTCATCTCTACATCGACATCAGCTTCGCCCGTATACTTGTGCCAGAGATCTTCTTTTTTCATTCTATAAATGTCATGGAATGTGCTTTGAATTCATGCTATAACATGGTAGTAGATGGTATTTGATCACATTGGAATGAGATGTCGATATCAGGTTGATATGCCTGTATTCTGATATCTTTTCTAAGGTCAAGCTCACCCTCCTAAAAGCAGGATCCCTATCGCTCGATTCGTCGGTTAGCTCGCGCAGGGGCCCTGCTCTTTAGCCCCGGTAGACACGGTTCTGGCGCCGTCGCTACCAAAAGAGCTTCAGCCAATCAGAGGGTTTGCTAAACCTCATTTAAAGCAAAAGCACATAGGACGCTGGAGAGCTATCAACCAATCAGGTTACGTCTCACATCGTTACTTTAGGTCCACAACAAATTAACCGCCAAATTGTGCCAAATAAGGATTGTCAACCGTGTTTACCGGGGCTAAAGAGCAGGGCCCCTACGCGAGCGAGCCAACGATTCGAGCGATTGGGGTCCTGCTTTTAGGAGGGTGTCCAAGCTCTGACCATACCTTTGGTGAAAATGTGATGTACCTGCCGTCAATTCCAAAAGAATATCCATGTTAGGTTGCTTAGTTATAAAATACTTATAACTTTCTTATATTTCTCAACAGAATGATTTTCAATGGTTCTACATGTGGAGTTTTGGAGACCAACTGCGATTGAAGCAAATAATCTTTGACCAACTCACCAACTCGTCCACCTCTTTCCCTTGGACCATGCTCTTCACCATGTTCTCGTGGTAGTTATCCAGATGGAGTTCGTTACTTGGTCCATAGCCTGGATTGGTCAAGATTAATTGGATTAGATACAAAAGTCAGAGCTCGATCAATGACATTAAAATGCTGGTTTATGGAAAATACAATAAGTCATGGTAAAGATTAGTTCAACGAAGATTGAAGAGGGATTTTGAAGAATGTTTAAGCAGCATATATCTGAAGCATTCGGTAAACATTTAAGTGCGTGTTTGTTGCCGTTAACTTCCTACTCACTAAAGGTAGAGCAGAAGCAACTAGAAAATTCCAGATAGTTAAAAAAAGGAAATGCGAAGCTAAATCGTTAAACTTTGTTCATAGGTCAGGAACTGGAGCTAGAAGCTTGGTCAAGCTAATCTCCAAGCAGATCTAATGGTTGCGAAGACCGTATCAAAGGTTAGGTTGCAATAAAAACTTCTTCTGCCAATTGGATACGGTCTTCGCAACTATTAGATCTGCTTGGAGATTAGCTCAAGCTACAAGTACTCCTACGTACCTGTGAAGGTACGTTTGTAGGTGGTTTGCCATTGGGACTTCTCCACGTTCCTCAGAGCGGTAGCGGTTCGAGGATCCAGGGTCTTCTCCAAGGGGCGCTCCGTGAGGTTGGGCAGCACCAGCTTGGGTGGAATGGGGTAGTACTGCTGACGACCGCCATCTGGCGGATACTTCACCATCTGCAGGTAATCGATATTTATAATTACATGCCATATTACAGACAACTCAGATTTCTCTAGCACCAGATCTTCTGATTTGAAATATACGAGTAGTCAAAATCGGGCATAGGAAAGATAGCCACCTACCCACAACAGTTTGCACTGCATAATAACCTGGCATTTTTTTATCGATGACTCGTTTGAATACCAGAGTAGAAGCGACGCAAATACACATTTTTTTTCATTGAAGCCACAAAGCACAACACTTTATCGAAATAACCCTTTATTATAGGAGAAAACATAATTCTTACGTGGTAGAAGTCGTCTCCTGGCCATGTCAACGCCCTTTTGTGACCCTCCGATGGTAAGTCCTGCGTTTCCCAACGATAGGGTCCTCCTACATAAGGTAAATGTACAATTTTATAATAACCATGCTTATTGATATATTGACATCTGCCATGGTAGGGTGCGGTTAGCGATCTTGCCTCTGGAACTAGAAGCCCCGGGTTCGATCCCGGCTGTGTCGCTCACCCGACTTGTGCTTGTCGAAAAGAGTTGGGGGAATTTCCCCGGTACAATGAACCTATAAATACTGTACATGGCGTGTGTCTTCTCTGTCACGATCAGTGGAAGATTAGCTCATCTGTTCATTGAGTTCATTCGCTAAACTGGTTCGAAGTCACTTTCCTTCCCTTTTTTTGCGTATCATTTCTTGATAATTGCTATTTTCTAGAGTGTACAGTTTGATATATAGTAATGCGTGAGTATTGTTCGCTCTTGTTGCTGTCATTATAATTAATCGTAATCAGTAAATATAGTTTATCTTTGATATCCTCTAAAGTAGTTATGTTGAAAAATAATTTAGCCAACTGAATGTCCACATGTCAACAAAAGAACGTGGCTATTGTGAGGTGTTGTTCGCAGCACCGTAGCAGGTTATCTTTATCACAGTGTACTGATATCAAGTGTAATTCCCCTACCTCTGCTCTTGCTGTTGATCCGGACGTTGTGCGGCGTGGCGGGCGTCTCGTGGTGTAGAGGCTGGTCCCTACGGGCGCGGACGCCTCGCTTCGGGTCGTCGGGAGAGTCGAACTTCGGGATGACCGCGTAGCGAGCGATGTGCGAGGCGTAGGGATGTTCGGCCGGGAACGGCAGGTCGATCATCACGGTCCTGAAGCAAAGGGACAGATTTAGTTTTTGAGATATGTAAAAATAACAGGTATTTCATAAAAACATAATCTAATGTTCACTTGAAAGTAAGTTTTCTTGCCTACCAACGTTTGGGCAACTAGTCGTCTGCCTTTGTTCGGGCGTAATGAACACTACTGTTTCTCGCCGCCAGATGGCGTTGTGGCAAGCTTGCGGCTCCAAGCGTGACTGAGATCCCCCCTCGTCTCTCTGTCGTGAAACGTTTATAGGGAAGAACCTTTTTGATTGTGCCAAACGATTTAACTTCCAACTAGACAGTAGACATGAGAAAGCTATTCATGTATATAATTGGTCATATTCATGATATTGTCAACAATTTACCCTCAGCTCCAAGACGATAGTACACATTACACACAGTATGAGTTGAAATAATACAGCCAATGACAACTGGTGTAACAGAAGGTAAATATCCATACTCACTCCATATTGCTCTTCTGCGGATTGGTTAACCTGGAATAACACAGAAAATACTTTCATATTTATCAAAAATTACATATCGCAACTGTTTGCAATTTAGTTACATATGACCATAATTTCACAATGAACATTAACTTGAAGCATAATCTGATTCTATGGCATAGATTGCCACGAAAATGATGTACCACCCCAATCTGTCAAATATTTCAGCTTGCAAGGATAGCTATCATAAACAGACATAGTATACTTACAACTGGTCGTTCCATCGCACGTTGCTCCTCTTCAGTTGAGTCAAGTCGTAGTACTGCTGTATTGGTCCACCACTGTGGATTGAACAACAGAACTTTTCAGTTATACGGCCAACTTGAAAACATTCGGCAGATGTTAGAGTAACATAGTGACGTCGGCGTGGCGTAACGGTTAGAGCGTTGAACTCGGAATCAATAGGTCCCGAGTTCGATAACTCACCATGCCCCGACGTTGTGCCCTTGGGAAAGGCACTGTACACTACCTTCCGGGACGGTGGAGTGACGCCCACCGAGCCTACTCGGCTAATCTGTCAAACTGTGTGCCAAAATACACACTGCGGATTTGGTTGCCGATGTGCCAACATCTAGCACATTTGCCACTGAGAACCGTTGCGTATTCATTTGTATATAGCTGAACTTTAGCATGTCGTTCTCACGTGATCATTTTAGCTTTGATGACCCTACCTTTTGACGTCAGTCCAAACCACTGGGGGTAATTAAGTCCGTCATATCTTTAAACGCTGAAGCTACAGAGGTCTATCATCTAGAAGCACCATTGAAATGAATTTCAGGTCAGGGGATCACCACATATTCACTGCACGAAATCACTGCGTTGATTTCCCATTAGGTGACCCCAGGTGAGCAAAGTTCATTCCTTATGTTCTCGGTTGGCATGGTAACAATAAACAATATGGCGGCTCGGTGCTGATTAGGCACGCCTTGTGTACAGCTTGTCTAGCAACAGGTCGCTGTTAGTAAACCATTTATGACCTTAAGCCTTGGGCCAACGTCACTGGTTGCCATTTTTTTGTGTTAAATCAACACACGTGTATGTTTACATTTGTTAAGTTAATGAGCCTTTTATTAACCTATATATCAATTGTTTAGGAACAAAGAATAGATATATACACCTATCACTTCATATCACAAGTTGAGACATATGATCTATTAATGATTTTTCTAGGAATATAAGGCTACTTCTAATAAATACATGTTAATCTTACTGATCTATATACGTGAATAGTTTCAGCAGGTTGGTAAGTCACTGAATGAAAAGACCCTTTTTTATTACACAACCAAGAGATTTATTCCACCGACGTTTCGGTGACCATCTGTCACCTTCTTCAAGGCAATTCTGACTGGTTCACATAGCAATGCATTACTTATCTATAGTCTGTCTGCACATGTGTATATCTAGTTGTATATTCATGTATCCTTATATCAAATTGAATCTCTATGTACGTACCGTGGATAGCCGTCTGCGCCGCTGCCGTAGTGCCTGTGTGTTTTCTGTACCACGGTAGGTGGTTCTCCCTTAGGCCTGTACTGGTCGGGTAGTTGTACCTTCCTCTCACCGCCATACTCCAGCTTCCCCCGTCCCCACGGCGCCTTCGTGTTCTTGTCAACAAGCGCTCGGTACTTTTCAAAACTAGTGGGAAACAAGAGATACAAAAATGGAATTTCTGCTGCAGTACCAAAGTCACATACCAGGGGGCCCAAAATCGACCTTGCCTTTCGGCTTCACAACACCTGCCCACATACCAAATATAATCGTAATCCATCAAGAGGTTCTTGAATTATGCTGACTACAGCAGTCCGGAAACACAAACAGACAAACAGACAGACAGACAAACAGACACACAGACACACCCAAAACTAAATCTCCATTTTTCATGGAGATAATAATGATAGATATGTTGATGAAGGTTAGACATCCAGGTAATAAGATACGCCAAAAATATCTAAGAATATTTTAAAAATGACTGTTTCAAAATTTTATCCAGTTGCTTGAGTAACTATTCCAATGATAGGTATGGTTTAGAAATTATATCATGATTGTACAGGCATTAGGGTCGTAGCAAAATGCACTGGATTTGAATTGATATGTTTCACATAACATGATAATTATTTAAAAGATAACCCACCCATCCAGCACTACTTGGAAATCATATCACCTGCGGCGAAACGTCACGATAAGAATCGTTCCATTTGCATTGTTATTAGTGTTACAGTTGTCTCCATTCTCTACTGATATTTTCCTAACCTTCCATTCTATTTCTGACGCTCATGCGCATGTTTAGTCAAACTACACTCCCATTCTGTGACAAAAAAAGAAAGATAACACACTGCTCCCCTCTGTTATTTTTCAAGTGGACCGATCCCAAATACAATACAAAAGATTTGGGTCAACTATACCATAATGGCTGACAGAAAATGTCAGAGGTCGTCGCCCGTGTTGACATGTATACACTATCATGGCGCCAGGTATGTACGGTATGAAAATTGGTGACAATCGTGTTAAAATGTGCGTTAAGTCCGGTTTCCGCCACACTGTTACGTATGTACACCCATGCTAATGACGCATGCTGTATGACGTAGGAACATACCAATGATTGACATATACGTACTTGCCGCCATAGCAAATGAAACAAATCTAAAGAAACTGTGCTCCTAAAACTTCAAACACACCTTCTGCGTTTCAGGAAATATTAACACGAATAAAATTGCCCGTAAACGCGTATATAAGAGGACAGATCGAGTTGGGTCAAGTAGCGTGTGTTAGGACTATTTGACAAATGGCGGGGGTAAACACTTGGTGGGGTCGTGGGAGATTACATCCGATATTACTGGGCCATTAAAAGCCTCTTTATCAAGAAGAAACATTTTTCAGCCTCCTTAATTATACCTTAAGCCGTTACGTGGAGAGCGGGGTCCAATAAAGACAAGAATGAACTATTAAGGCAATACACTGAGCCTACTGTCAACACGCGGTAGATAAGAGATAGGTGGACAACATTTGGCTAAGGCGAGGATACATTACACTGCAATATAACCACACACGGCGCCAATAAATACTTCTGACGTTGCCATGTAACTATGGCACGAGCGTTCACTTCGTCTCTATCTTAGATATAAATGTCCAATTCGTTCGTGGGCCAATGTAACTGTTTTAACCCTGTCTGCGTCCATACAGAAACGAATACTTAGGTGTTCAGAAGAATCCTTACGTGTTAAAATTTTCACATTCATACCAACGTAGTTATAGCTTTCTCAATGAATATCTGACGCAAACAGGTTCAATATCGTTTAAGAGATGAGTATTTTCTTTTACTACGAACGTGGGTGGTTTTATAAAGAAGCAAACACATTGGGTTACATTAAACATCCTACACTTTGTCAGGCTTTTCTAGCGACATGTTTACTCAGCAAGGCGCAGTCGAATTCTGATACGTTGAAAGCAAATAGAAAACATTGTAGGTCTTTTATACCATTACCTGAGCCTTAACGTGTTCGGAGAAATACAAAACAAGCTGATCTTATCAAATTGAAATACATGTATGTGTTTCTTGATTACAGTTGGTATTAATGTGCCTCTAGTGTGTGTAGTTTGTAACTCTACAATCAGATCTAGAAACGACTTTTGGTCACAAATACACGCCATGTACAGTCACGACCGAGCAAATAGTGAAGAAACCACGGAGGTATGTCGGGTCATTTTCACAAGCAGAAATCCCCCTTTACATACCGAGTAAGTGGATAAACCGCTTACCTGACTTCGTTTACGGTTGGACGCTGAGGACTCTGAAGTGGGTTGAACAGTTCGGACGACTTGTAAGCGCCGCCGAGATAGTCCGTCCCTTGCGTTTCCTTGTAGTAGTGCGACAGCGGTAAGGCCTGCGTGGCAGCCATCTTGGTTCACCAACACCTTGTTTTCGCAGGTAGAACAGGTAAAAAAATCCAGTGAGAAACAGCTACATTCCGAAAACAACGAGTTGTCAGCCCTGCGAGTCGTTTTTCACACACAGGTGTCTGCCATGTTGGACCGGCACTGCCAACACACGAGGGTAACCATTGGTTACACACGACGCCTTTTTCTGATTGGCTGCCGCGTTTCTCTATTGTCCTGCGTTGTTGCCAGTGTTGCACTTATCCGGCATTCAGGCACAGTAACCGGGGGCGTTTCAGAGTTATTCATTCGCCCTTACCGATATTGTTTTACAGGTTAGAGAAGAAACAATGTACCAAATCTCATCCATTCAGTGTTGGGGATGTTTCTATACAGGTTTGTTTTCTACAGCCGCACAAAAACTTGCTCTAAAGGAATCGCAAGCTACAGTGACTTTCTGGGTGAAGAAATAAAGAACTTTTGAGAAGGGCCTAGGCAGGTATATTTAGACGATCGCTGACAGGTGTATACCCGTGAACAAATAATGACCGGGGTATAGTTACTAAGGACAACGGGTTCTTTTCTACGGGCGCCACGCTATACGTATTGGCAAAACAGCCTGTATTTTTGCAGCTTATTCAAGCGGGTAAATAAATAATTTAGCGGCCAATTACTCAACAATAGATCGGAGGTTGAGTGGGTTGGGGAATTTCTTTTGAAGGAATCGCTGCGATTCGTGCCGTTGACAGGTTTCACAAAAAGAATGTTGTCTTATAATGGGGCTAATCTGACCGGTGAGGGAGAAGGAGTGTTTGCGACAAGCTAAGAAAATATTAGTCGTGTCTAAGCGCTTGACAGATGGTCTAGACGACATCATTCTGTTTGTTGTAGCCCGTTGGTGACCATTCTAGCTAATATAGCAAAACACAAAACAAGTGTGAAAAATATTCTTTAAAATCTCTACAATTCCCAAGCTGTCTACCACACATCATTACTAAACCAGAATAGAGAAGTATTTACAAAAATTATAATAACAATACTAGGTAATTATTGTAATCACTGCACCTCGCCCCTTTGTGACACTCTTAGCGATGAGCTAACAAAACAAGAGCCTCTAGAATTTGATGTTCTAAACTACACACTCAATTGTAAATCAATCCATATACAACGACTGCTTCCTATACAGCTAACATTGAACATGATCACAAACAGATCTTGAGTTTGAGTTGTACATTACCACACAGTGTTAGCCACTTGTAACATGGCGACGGGAATAAAAGAAGCACTCAAACGGTTAGAGAGTTCGGAGTGCCTTTTGGGTCCCCGTGGCCCGTGAAAAGAAGAAATGTTACCAAGCGTTTGATACAACTGGACTCAATAGGATCGAATGGTCAAGTGGTGGTCAATGCACTTTCGCTTCCTGCCCTTTGGCTTTCTAGAGCCCTTTACGTCTCAGTTTAATATGTGCCGACATACATTTGAGCTTTTACTTTTAGGAGTTTTCTACGTCTTTTTCATACATATGAAAGGTATTAACACATGGAATATACGAGTTTTAAGTAAAATAGTTATAGGAGTGGTTAGAAACTGAGTATTGGGTGCCGCTTATCTTACACTTGGTAGACGAAGGCGAATGGAAGTCCGAAGAATATTTGGACATTTTTATGCTTTTTTAAAAACAACTTTTTTTTTCCAATACCATAAACTTGCTTATCCAACTACAGAAGCTATTTAGAAAAAAAGGTCCATTCCTGGAGTGGTAGTCGATTGTAGATATTAGGATGCCGATTGGTCTAAATCTGTCTTGATTGAATCCATAACAACGGCACATTTTTATATCTATACAAATTAGAAAAAGCCAGAGTGTTAAAAAATTCTATTGCTTGATTCTGCAATGTATCGCAGACGTATCGTGCTTAATCTTATTTGGTTCTAGTATGAACTAAGATAAACAACGCTTAAATCCGACACTGTTTCGCCAACAACATGATATCTTGGCCCTCTTGTCAACTCAAATCACTTAAGTAGAAAACGTACTTACCTTACAACTTTTAGGCTTTGTTCACAACAGTTGCTTGCTTTAGTACCTAAGGTGTAGTTAGGAGTAAAAGAGGGAGAGGTGTTTTTTTATGGCCCGAGGAATGGAAGTGTGACAGGTCTTCCGTCTAACGCGGTCCACCGGCCCCTCCACTCAGATATAGCGTCGCACTGTTGCCTTCGCGACCGTCAGCTGTTAAAAGGCTCTGCATGTCGGTTTGTGGAACTCAGAATCTTAAAAAGTGGCACCTATGAAGGAAACCCGGGCCTACGTTAGTTTGAATATTCAATTTGTTCAATTCATACATTTATATCTAAAAAGTTATATCTTCATTTTAACAAAATGCTTTTGTACAATATTTCGGAAAGGGAGAACCCGACACCCAGGTAACCCTTTTACAGCCACGTTTTCTTGTCATATCATCTCATGTGTCGATGACGGATGGAAGGATCTATTCATCGCTAGGGGTTTTCAGGGTGTGGATAATGGTTATTCGCTCAGCTGGTCACGCTTTTGTCCACTTTTCAGTTGTCATATCATTTCCTCGCTTGACCCACATAAAACTGGTCATTTGACTAGGTTGCATTGAATGGTCACATAGTGTAGTTACCGCTTACAGGCTCTTTGGTCCGGACTAGCTGTCATTGGGGCTAAATGCAGCTGTGTACACGCACAGTCATGTTTACCAAAATGTTGTTGGTAGACGTTATGTTTTGTAACAGAAGAATATTTGTATATTTGGATCCTTGACGGACATGCAGACGGACTAACATTTCTGTCACTCATGCATTCAAATACTCATATGTAATGCTGTCATCATGATCAATAGACCGATCCTGTCGAACACCATATCGAACGAATAGAAGACCCATAGAACCCCCTGTTCTATTCAGAGCACCTCCGTCAAAAACAGTGTTGGCGGTGCAGAAATGGCACGTGTAAAGTAGGGTACGTATATCTGGGACAGGTTTTCCACTGTAATGGTTGAATGCATGCTCAGAACAAAAACGAATTTAAAAAGAAAATAGATCGGGCACTCAAGGAGAGGAATCTTGTACCACATGCTGACTACTACAAAGTCCGCTAGCGCAGAGTTTCGTCTCTTCAGTTACTGGTGTGTGAAACTGGTTAACTTGAAAATGAACAGGGAAGTGAAAGGATTCATTTTAATTCTTAGTTACTAAATACCATGCATCAGTTATACATGCAGTCAATACAGTAGGAACCCTGTCACAGATATATGAACCCTGTTTTACACGTGCATCGACTGCTTGTCAGAAACTGGGCGCTGATGCCCACCGACAAGGGAAAACTATGCGGCGCATACCGCTTTAACATTGACCGAAAACATTACGCTCTCACTGCAAGTACATCTACCCCCTCCTTAGACAACTCTACCTGGTGGATACAGCCTTCAGCAAAGAAGACATAGCATTCTTATTTGGCCCGCTTTGAAAGGGTTTCAGTGTCACAAAAGCTAAACCGAAGTCAGTGGCATTATTTTCAACGTAGCCGCGGCGGCCATGTTTGGTCCGTCAAACCCTGTTTTTGACGGAGGTGTTCGAAATCGAACAGGGGGCGTGGCTTTGGGATCGGTCTATTGCACGCAAGCTTAAGCAACTTTCGAAATATCCAACTTTTCAAAATGATTTTCGCATTTTATGTAATACTGAAAGATACGTAGTGTTCAACAAAGCCATGCGCCCGTGTGTACGTTGCGTGACTACAAGTATATTCAAACAACGTAGCCAAAACGTCAACTATAGATGATAGGACGGTAAAACCTTTATGCAGATCACGTTTCTTCTATGGTTTAGATGTGCAGGTGAAAAAAATCATTGGCATGAAACTATCAAAAGTACAGTTACAATAAAATGACTGCTTGTCTACATAAATGTCCTTAACAAACAGGACAATGCAGGATCTGGGACTGATACCATGTACCATACTCGAATATTTGCAAAATATCAGCTGTTTTTTTGTTTTGGCTTGTAGTTGTGTTGGCGAATATGGTGGTATTTCAAAGTTCCCCGCCTTTGTAAATAGTGCCCTTTGGCATATTTAGAAATCCAAGGTGCTTTCCGGTGACGACAACGGCTTCGTGACTAAGTACACTTTGCGAAGTCAACCATGGCTGTTGCACCTACTGTTGGCACCCAAGTTTGATAAAGTATATTCAAAATATTTAAGACCATACAACCTTCGGTAATCGTAAAACTTATCATTACCTCTCATCACTTCCTCGTCTACAGCTGTATTCGTTGTCCAGTTTGACCAATCATTCATATTCAAGGTGAACGACAGGAAAAAAAGGACAAGTGTTAAGGGTGGGTAGAGGTCTGTTACAAAAGCACTGTAAGTTTCGCATCAGAGTCCAGTGAAACTGGAAGAATTCGTTCGGTTGGCATTTCTTCAGCTATATGTACGACATATAATGGGTGATATGAAGTGCTGTGTTTTATTCCCGATCATTTTGATGTTAGCTATCCCGGTGACGTCAGCTCGGAAGCATAGGGATGGTAAGTCACATTACCTTGGTCAAATATGATGTTAAATCTATTTCCACACTCTTTCTGAGACTGAGATAATCGTAGCCATATGTCGGATTTTGACATAGGTTAGAACGTTTTATAATCTAGGCATAGGGTTTATTCTGATTCCGGCCAGATTCTATCCCTTGGATTCGGGGGGTACGGGTAGAAATGATTTTATGTTGAAATGTTTATTGAAATCTCAATTGAAAGTTTAGGTGTGGTGTGGTGTGGGATAGGGTGGGGGTGGGTTTAGTTGTAGATTCAATCTTGCAGAGCTAGTGACATTTGACTTTTTTGTGGTCTTGCACACCTGGGGATGAGTCATCACCTCCGTTTACGTAGGTATTGTTACCTTCATGAAAAAGGGAGGTATCGTTTTGGGTGTGTCAGTGTATGTGTGAACTTGCCTGTCTATGTTTCCACATATTTGTGGTCTGGTTGAGCAATAACTCAAGAACCTCGGGATGAATTGTAATGGTATTTGGTATGTGTTCAAAGGTCAAGGTCGATTTTAGTTTTTGTATCTTTTGTCTTGGACGTGCTAGAGTTTAAATCTTTTTTGGTGGCAGATAGCTTTGATGCCAGGAAGGAGCGGTATAGGTGCGCCACTAGCAACTTGTTCTGGAATTGCAGGGGTGTTTTTTTGTTAAAATCTTTCAAAGAGGATAACTGAGCAAGGCAACTTTGATTTAATTGGCATAACTAGGAGTCAATTTGCATAATTAGGAAATTGTGTAACTCCAGTGTTTTCCATAACACTTCAATACATGTAACGCATGTAATCTATGGCAGGTGGAACATTAGCAGACACCAATCATACAAATGCGGACCTAATTTGCATAATTAATGTGAAAGTGCCATAATTCATCGAAGTTGTAAATGATAGGAATTTCATACTTGTAACATTAGTCAGATAGTGAAAGATTGCTGTTGTATTTCATTGCAGGATCGACGAAAACCCTGTCACCAATGCTTGGTCAGAGCCAGGAATTGACATGTAGTTTTCCCCAGTTTACGGGAATAACACTACTCTGGTTCAAAGGCGACGACCAGGTAAGATTTCAGCTTTTCCTTCTTTTGGCAATACAGATGATAAGGACCTTGCTTGCATGTAAGCATTTTTACATACAGCATACATGTTTACTTTCGAGTAACTCCAGCTGGAATTCGTTAGACCAGTCAGCATTGTACGTCAATCTGACGCTGTTTACAAGACAAACAACTACTTCTTAAAGTCAACCAAAGCCATATTAGGGCCCAAAATATGGAAATTAAAAAAAGATGCTGAAATCTTTATGGTAGTGACATTTACTAACATTTGCGTAATAACTTCATACTTTGAGCATTTTAAAACCGCGCAAAATCGTGCCGTACGATGATCCCCTTAGTTTTACGAGCCAACAAAAAACCCTGGTGACGATTTTCAATGAGTTCTCACATTACAACGATGTCGTATTTTTGCATAATTGACGTCGCTATACATTGTGATAGTGCTGTTTGAACTGATCATGTATAGAAATGGCTAAATGAATTGACTTTCAACATCCGATTTTCGGGCCCTAATATTGCTTGGGTTTCCTTTAATTGATTGCATATCCCATATGGAAACATGATATTTAAGTTCTGTTCATAGGTGTCGAACATGGCGGATGGTCACGTCACCATAGCCGAGGACGTTGTGAAAGTTCCCGAAGACAGAATCTTCCGTTCTATCTTGTCCATTCGCCATGTTCAGAAGTCGGATTATGGTGTGTACTACTGTAAACTTGCCGTCAACGATGATATAGCATCAAAGATGGAACAAGAGGCAAAGACATTCGTACTCTCCATTTACACACTGATTGGTGAGTAAAATGTGGAATTTACCTGGGCAAAAAGATTTCGGAAAGTTTCTTTCTGTCGATCATACTTGCTTTAAATACTTAAATGGAATGCATTGTATTTTGTAGACAGCGTCATTGTATGCAACGTAACTATACGCATGGATAGACATTGTGATGATTAAATATCTAATGTTTGATATGTCAAATCGTTTCTTTCCAGATCCTAATGCACAAAATGAACATGTGCACGGACAGGAGGAAAAGGGGCGTGACAGGAAGGGTACCGGTACGGAAAACAATCAAACATTTGTGAAAATGGCCGCACAGTGGGTATTTAACGTATTGAAAAACTCAGTCAATGGGGTAATTGAAGATAAGATAAAGGAGCGCATAATAAGAGACGTCGACAGTCTGTTTACAGCTGAAGAAGGATCAAAGCAGATAGTGCGCGAGGGCGCTGAAACTCTGGCGAAAGAAGCAGGAAAGAACGCTTTTAAGGAAGGGGCTAAACATGCAAGTAAAGAAGGAAGTAAGAAGGTAGTGAAGGAGGGCGCTAAAACTGTGGTAAAGGAAGCAGGAGAGAACGCTTTTCAGGAAGGGGCCAAACATGCAGCTAAAGAAGGAGGTAAGAAGGCAGTGAAGGAGGGCGCTAAAACTGTGGTGAAAGAAGCAGGAAAGGACGCCTTCAAGGAAGGGGCCAAGCATGCCGCTAAAGAAGGAACTAAGAAGGTAATTGGGGAGGGCGCTAAGACTGTGATAAAAGAAGCGGGGAAGAACGCTTTTAAGGAAGGAGCCAAACATGCAGCTAAAGAAGGGACTAAGAAGGTAGTGAAGGAGGGCGCTAAGAATGTGATAAAGGAAGCAGGAAAGAACGCCTTCAAGGAAGGGGCCAAGCATGCAGCTAAAGAAGGAGCTAAGAAAGTAGTGAAGGATGGCGCTAAAATTGTGGCGAAAGAAGTAGGAAAGAACGCTTTTAAAGAAGGGGCCAAGCATGCAGCTAAGGAAGGAGCTAAGAAGGTAGTTGGGGAAGGCGCTAAGACTGTGCTGAAAGAAGCAGGAAAGAACGCCTTCAAGGAAGGGGCCAAGCATGCAGCTAAAGAAGGGGCTAAGAGGGTAGTTGGGGAAGGCGCTAAGACTGTGCTGAAAGAAGCAGGAAAGAACGCCCTCAAGGAAGGGGCCAAGCATGCAGCTAAAGAAGGGGCTAAGAAGGTAGTGAGGGAGGGTGCTAAAACTGTGATAAAAGAATCGGGGAAGAACTCTTTGAAGGAAAGCGCCAAGCAGGTAGCTAACGAAGGGGTAAAAAGAGCTATAAACGAAGGGGTAAGGGGGTCAGTGCTACAAGGCGCTAAAATTGCTGCGAAAGAAACGACGAAGACGATTGTAAACCAGGGAGGAACCTCTTTCGCCAGAAGGGTAGTAGAAAGCCAGGGCCCAGTTGGAATTGGACTGACGCTGTTAGAGGAAGGGTATAACTTTGCAAGTCGCAGATCAGAGTCTAAAGATAAACTTGAAAAAGGCGAGCTCTCCGAAGCGGAGTATAATCTAGAGCTAGCTGGACATGCTGTGAAGGGTGCCGCCACTGGTTCAGCCGTTCTTGTTGGTACTTACGTTGGACAGGCATTGATTCCTGTACCTTTTGTCGGTGGTCTGATAGGGGCGATGGGTGGAAAGCTATGTGTATGGATGGGTGAACAGATGTTAAACGAAGAAGAAGGAGAGCGCGAGCTTTAATGATTATGAGGTTATAGAAAAAATATTAACCTAAACATGTGTGAAAGCATTGACAATCTCTGCATAAAGATTGCTAGACACCAAAGAGACCTACAAGATTGCAATTCTTATCTTATACTGTATATGCTGTATGTAGAGCAGTAACATATCATTAAAATTATGAGAAAAGGACGTAGCTTTATTTCAACTCAAGAATTGGGACTCACGTGCACTGACCAGCAAATAGAGTACGCTCCCATGACAAAACTGCTTTAAAGAATGAACTGCAATGTTAATGTACATTTAGATGTTTATATGGTGTGTATAATTCAACAGTAATGATGTTAAGATTTTGTTAAGTTGTTTATCTAGCTTAACGTAAAATATAAAGCATTAGGAGACTTAATTTATGTCAATTGTATGCAATGATACCAATGTTTGTGTGGGGTGCTATCGTTGACTGGCTAAGAATACAAATAATTCATATAGTTAAATAATATCTTTGCGCTTAGTCATTGATTGCTTTTCTGAATAAATTCACATGCAATTGGTGTGAATTGTTTTTGTTTTTAAGTCTCCTCTATTAAGATTTTATTTGCTGTCAAAGTACTTTCACCTCTGTTTATTTTAAACTGTGCTTCATACAAAACAATCCCTAATTTTGATGTACGGCTGTACAATTACATCAACCGCAAATGGAAAACGTTTCTTTTTTTTAAACAGGATATGTCAATTACGCAGGATATTCTATCCACATCTAATATAAAGTATATAAAGGACTATAAATCATGACCCACTCCGAGGTGTATATGGTGTCATAAGGCCTGGACATTTGCCATAAGTATAACTATCAAGTGAGCGAAGCGAACGAGTTGGTTTTCTGAAGTGGTTATAGCAAATGATCAGGCTTTAGGACACCATTCACACCGAGGCACAGGCGAGTCATTAACGTTATCAACATATAACTCATCCGTAAAAAGGTACTGCATGTGGGATTGAGGAACACGTGATCTGTAAAAAGAGATAACTGCTATCAACTCGGGCCAAACCCTCATATGAACAGGCACCATTCACAACTTGCATAATAGTATTTACGGCGCTATGTCTTAATTTCAACATGGCACTTTTAAATATAAGGAGAACTCGAAACCGGGTAACCCTTTTACAGCCACCTCTTTCTTGCCATATCGATGGAAGAACCTATGCATTGCTAGGGGTGGTCAGGGTGTGGATTATTGTCACTCTCTCGGCTGGAACACAACTAGGTTGGAAGATATCAAAAACCATTTCCGTAGATTTGTTTGCCGTTTTGTTGTGCTATGACTTCACGAAGGACGAAGGAAGGAGCGGCATTTTTAAAATTCCCGCCTTTGCAAACTGTGCCCTTCGCTGCTATATATAGACATCCTAGGTGCTTTCCAATGACGTCATGACCACCAACCGACTGAGGTCATCTTTCACGACAACCTTGGCTGTTACAATTTCCTTTGCGCACCCACGGTTGATTATGCTTATTTCATATATTAAAGGCAATAAAGGCTGTTGTTTGTTCTACTACAGTTGTCATAATCACCCCAAAGACCTTTTCATTTAATCTCATTGTTCGTTTCAACTGATAATTCATATTTCAGGTGAACAAGGGAGGGCACGTAGAGAACGTTCGGGGTGTGCGCAGGGACATGCGTACCGGCTAGTTTCGCATCGCCCGAGGGATGTTAAAAGTTTCGCAAGTTTGTTGCCGAACTGCGACACAATGGACGCTACAAAGTCCTTTATTCTATGTCTGATCATACTGCTGTCACTTGCAACGGCGACGCCAGCTCGGCTGGCTTTCTGCCTACCTGGGAAGGACGGTAAGTTGTCTTGTTCAAGTATTACTCCCCGTTCACTGTGGGTATATACCACTGACCGAACTTATCAAGGTACACACTCCGAATCACACCCAGACTATGAGATAGACTTGGATAGTTTATACCCCGGGGTATAATTGATCCCGACTCTGCTAATCAGACCCGCATGTATAAAACATAATTACTCAATACCATTCATAAAAATTCTCGTTAAAAAAGACATTGGGTGGGAGGGGTGCTATGAGTTCAAACACAAGTATGCATGAATGTCATGCTAGCCGGATGTTTTGCTACTCTGGTGTCATCTTAGTGAATAGTTTGCTGCCCCCCTCCCACCAAGGTGACTGCAGGATTAAAAACCACATAAAAGCCCCCAGAATAAAGATTGAACTGTACTTAAGAAATACATATTTCACAATGCTGATGAAAGAGGAGTATGAGGGCCCCAAAACTAGGATGGTACGTACCCAGCCTAATCAACTATCAAGTGTACCGATAAAGCACTCAATCTTATTCATGCATTGAGATACGATGGAATCAGATTTTGCCAATATTGTTATCTCCATTAGAAATGTAGATATAGTTTGTGTGTGTGTGTTGGTTATAGATGTACAAGAATAAGGCTTAGCATAGATTATGTAAATGTGGAAGTCATTTGCATAATCAGACTAGTTCATGAAGATATAAGGTATTCGAACTCTTATTTGCATTGTATTGTATTGCAGGAGCACACTCTGATCGCATTCAACATGCAGACATCCTTCTACAAATAATTGGTGAACGCCATGAATTGAGATGTCACATCCCATATTACCAACTGCCTCCCAAATCGAGACTTTTATGGTTCAAGGATACCAATCAGGTAAGGTGTGAGCTTTTACGATACGGAAAATTATAATTTCTTTTTTTATTTATTTCAAAAATCAAAACAGTTTCTTAAGATAGGTAGCGCGTAGTCTGACATCTCTGTTTAATTACAGCTCACTCTTACACAGTTTGGGCCTCACCAGACGAAGTACTGTGCCATTCATTTGACAGTAGTTTATCCAAAATAGAAATGTACGAAATATGTGTCTTGTTTATATTCTATAGGCACCAATGGCAAATACGTCGGATGGTCGTGTCACCGTTTCTGAACGCATTGGTCGTTATTCAAACGTGAACCATGCTTGCCAGCGGTACAATGGCGCCACGTTCTTCACTTCTGTCCTGTCCATTCGCAACGTTGAGGAGGCAGATTATGGTCTGTATAACTGCCACGCTACCACCAACAATGATTCAGCATCAAAAATGGGAAAAGGGACACAAGATTCCCCCATTTGCAGTCACAGTATCTATGGTGGGTAGGAATTTTACAGTTTTGTCACGTTATATCGTGTATTGTTTGGTTAACAAGATGGGATGGGGAAGTGGACGTGTGTCAGGCGGAAGATGGCACTGGAATAATTCCACCATCTTTATTGTCAATTCTTATCAAAGTTGAAAGATATAATCGTACTCATTAAAGGTATTCATACTGTTTTTGTATCAAACGATAGCAAAGTAATAGCAAGGAAAGATAATACTTAATGACCTAACGTCCCAAATATGTAAACGATGTTGACTTTGATCCTGAAATATTACGTCATGTCTGATTATTCAACATCATCGTTGTGTATCCATCATTAAGAGTTAATGGTAATCATTGTGATCGATTATTGATAGTTTTCAGGGCTTGATTAACAAGTATCTACATATGTCATCGTTGCTATCTAGATCCTGGAAAAGCCGTGAAGAGCTCTATGGGATCCCCGACAATCGAGCTAACCAAGAATTGTGAAACGTATCTGACCTGCCATGTTTTAAGTTGTTCTGACTGCTGCACTTGTCACAAGGGTTCGTGTAAAATGCTGTTGATCAAAGACGGCAAAATGGTAAGCTATCAAACGTCTTGAAGTATTGATGTATTATGCTAGAGTGGGGCGACGTCATGCCTCCATGAAATATTTAGATGTTCTGTAAAAGAGGTTTTATGCAAATGACTTACAAATTTGCAGCATCTATGCATGGTGATGTTGATCTTTAACTAACTTACATATGTCAAAAGTATGAGCCTACCATCATTTACCACTAATGGGTTGTGGTATTTTCGTATTGGTTATGCAAATTAGCCCCTTTTTGCATGTTTGGCATATGTTTATGTTTATATTAATAAAATACTAAGTAAAATTGTTACATATATAAAAGTCATATCATGGAAACATCTGCGAATCATCTGAATTAATCATGGAAATTAAGTCCTTATTTACATAATTTGCATCTGATTGTGCACATTTTTTTCTAACCTACCTGCTTGCTCAAAATGATGGAAATCTGTCTTAGCTTTCTTCAGTTGTCCTCTGAGCGATTTTAACAAAAACAACTTTCACGAACACATTACATTCGCCAAATAATCAGTTTCAGTACTGTTGTTCAAGCAAGGAATTCATAGTTGATAACTCGATAAGATATTGAATATCTGGTGTGGAGTGTGAAATTGAACCACATTTGGTATTTCTATAGGTTGCATCAACTACCTCTATTGAATCAGGTGGTCATCCCAACCTCTTTGGTCATAGTTTTAAGTCAACGTTGAAGATATCCATCGATGGCCCAGAGGATTTCGGACGGTATGACTGCGTACTGAGGCAGTCCGTTGTCGATTGTGTAGATGGATCAATGTTCGAGAATTCGAGGATCGGAACATCTGTGTCTCTACCTCAGCCCAAAGGTAAGAAGGTTACCATTGTGACTTTGCACTTTTTGCAACTAAGCATCAGTCGTTTTTGTTCTTTGTTAACGCTGTTATGCATGTTACCGTGAATTCTAAAGTCATTGTTTCCCTGTCTATTCATTGATAGTATCATTATCTACGTGTACATGCTTTAATTACCCATACCTAACATTATTACAACGCGGTAATATGAACTAGGATTTTGCATATTCGTTTCAGCCTTTGTTACAGAGCCACAGACAGCTTTTTCAAAGTCTGGCGAAGCACATCTTTCCTGCCAAGTAGGATTTCACGAATTGTTCCCAACTGCTCCAACGTGGAAACCCTGGGAAGTTGTCCTTCGAAAGGACGGCGAAGAGGTGAGATATTTGTCTTTATACTTTCTGTACCTAAGTATCTCGAATGTCTGATATATTATCGTAGTGAGTGTGAAATGTTACGTGTAGATTTGCTTTAGAAAACGGGATGTTTGTATCATTATCAATGTCAGCGCTAGAAAAATAATATACATATTCTTCTAAACGCTGTCTCTTATATTCTGCTTTAGGTTGCTTCAAAAGAATCGATCCTCTCTCCGGATGGAGTGAGGGAATCGTTTTCCTTGGAAAATAATCTGGATGTCTACGGACGATACGAGTGCGTGATAAGGAAGATACACCATGTTTGCATGAAGCCGTCGTGGTTCGAAGAGCGTTCAACGCAATTTAAGGAATACCATTCACGTCCGGACCTGGAACCATATCCAAGTAGGTACATTGAACAATGAGCAGTATCAAATTATGTATTTTGCAGTCGTTCACAAAAAGAAAGGGTATTTTCTCCAAAAAGGAATCTTTGAATTTCTTCGTAAATGTCGTCCCTCCTGTTGATTTTGTGTAAACATTCATTTCAACCACGATGTCAATGAGACCAAATCATATGCCTTGAGGGAACATGTGTTTACGTCAAAATGTTATTTTATTTTCCATACCAATCACATCATCTTTAATGGATGGGTCTATGTGCAATCTGTTTGATTTTAAGATGGATTCTATGTTGCTAGCACTGATTCTACATTCATATTCCTTTTTCTATGGGACCTCATGTACGTTCGATCTCTGTTATCATTCCGCGTACTAGTTGCTCAACAAATCCCCATTTGATAAAATGCTAGCCAAATTATTCAGAAGAGGAACACTGATAGTCCTGCATAGTAACATACGGACAGCACTTATCACAGCAGTACCAAATGTTGACCATGTTGTAAGCATGAGAAATGTTCAAACATAACACAAGATTGTTTCCATTTTCTTTTAAGTCGTAGCCTCGATAGGGACACCAAGTATACACACCTGTGCGTTTCTTGTCCAGCGTAGTGTGTGGCATCGTGTGGACCGTTATGAAATTGTCGTTACGTTGTACGGAAAGGAAGTAAGTAATTACATGTAAAGGGTCTTTGTCTAGAAAGATAAAAGTAGACACTGCCTAAACATGCATTTGTGTATCAGTATGATCATGCACGCTCCTTCACAGCGTCGTAATAAATTGACTTGTTCCACTGAATATGCGAGTGCGAGTCTTTTATGCAATTCACTTTTTGGCCGCATGAGGGCTACTATAGCGGTTTGTTCGCAAAGACAGCCCTGGGACAGAGAGCGTATTTTTGGTGCGCGAAGCATGCTGGGAGGACGGTAGTATCCTGGGGACGTGAATGTATGCGGAGAAGGCCAAACTCGCTACCGTAGCAAACTCCCTTCCGTGACATAACTCCCCTCTCGGCAATCTAGAAGGGTAATCTAACACCCTCGCAGCGCCACCAAATTAGGTACATTTTAAAGTTCCCTTTGATATAACGTATCACCATTGTGGCAACATTTTACCCCCGAAATAGTAAACTTTCGTCTTGTTTTCGCCTCGGTAACTGTAGAAAATACTAGCTAACTAGTGTACAGTCACACGTTGTATAGAGACGCACACAAGAGTCACACAACTTACGATTTGCTAAGGTAATTGAGACAAACACAAAACAAAACAAAATGACAGCCGTGGATTCCATATAGTTTTATTTTGTGTATTGGTTGAGCCCACGATCTAAACCTATGGCTTCTTCGCGGCGCTGGGTACGAGCGTGATGATCATGTATGATATAATTTCGGAAATGATGCTATGGCTGGTAGCGTTTCTTTAGTTTGACTAGTCAATTTGCCACGTGCAAACAAGTAACGTGCATCACTTCAATTTTATTCAACGACCTTTAATGAATGCTAACTATCTATATATAAACTTGCGTATTTCAGGTTTTTAGGTTGAACGTCGACGTCAGGCCATTAGATGCTAATGACGTCGACATTGTTTTCGCCAACTTTGAAATTGAACTCAATGATCCAACTTCTTTCGGTATTTACAACTGCATTCTGGAGAAAAATGGTTTTCCAGATCCAACTGCTGATGACGTTGGTATGGAACGCTGCTTATATTACGTGCACGGGTAGGTGTATTACAAATGTCAATTTGGAACAAAGCAACAATTTCTTCCCAAGTTTGTATCGTGTGTGCTTGTAGTAATGAGCAGCAATGATTGAAAACGTTGCGTAAAGTTGTGATGTGTGCGATAAGGTGATACTTAAGTAACTGACGCGATTAATTTCATTTGCCAAGAAGATTATGTTTTCGTGTGTGTTTATGTGTGTGTGCGTTGTGTTTGTGAACAGTATAACTCGAGAAGCTAGGACTTGTTAGCAAAATGAAGAAATGATTAGATTATGGGCCCCTGACGGTTTTCCATGGTACTGCAGCAGGACTTCCGGTTTCGATACCTCGTGTTCTGGACATGTAGTTGGTATAATATTGTTTTTGTTTTCAGGGATTACTATTGCTATAACACGTTCCAGATCACTCCATCTACAATGCGGTTACCTCCGCCATCAAACCGTAAGTTATCATTCAAATGCTACTGCATACTAGTGATTTCTACTCACAGAATGAATTTGTACTTCCACTCCCACAGTCGTCAAGTTTTGCCGTCTACCTCTCCACCAAGAAGCTTAGTATTTTGACCCCCATTTGTTTGGGCTAGTGAGTGTGTATGTGTTTGTGATGTACTTTATATAATGTCTTGGTGGATATTCACTTGTTTAGTATTAGAAACGATGGAACAACATGGTTGTTTACACTTAATTGGTTATTTTTGGAATATGTCTTCTGATATACTAGTATTGAGATACCTTATCGTATATAAAAGTAGAAGAACGAAGTCTAACTTAAGATACATGTTTATGCACATACAGAATACCTTATGCAGCTAGGCTCAGGGACTTATTTACCGTGTCACTATACTGAAGACGTCCTCACAGCTACCGACGAAGTACCACAGTTGTCGTGGTACCGGGACGGCGTACTGGTGGGTACAATTTATAGATTAAACCGATAAACTCATATCTATCTAGTCTGTATAACGCAAACTCCAGCTGTCCAGGGATTTCTGGATAGCCGTTACAGGCGGCGAGCGGACACGGGGCTTGATTGAAACCAGGCTAATATCCATCCATCCATCCATCCATCCATCCATCCATCCATCCATCCATCCATCCATCCATCCATCCATATTAACTATCAGTCCTTACCTCTCTTGCACATATATATATATATATATATATATATATATATATATATATATATATATATATATATATATATATATATATATATATATATACAGTAGTTAATGGGAAAATACATAATCAAATGTCTCTATCATGCATTGCATGTATGTGTTTTTCTTTTCAGATCAGAGATAACGACGCCCACACGACATTTATTAGTCAAAGATTCCGGGCTTGGAACAAATCGGTTACCTCCCTCTGGTGCAATCTGACGGTTGAGCATCTGGACGCTTTCGGAACGTATGAGTGTCGCTATAGAGACGATAAGATACGGAATGCTTCGTTGGTGACTGTACAAGACTTTTCAGTTGAACCTCAAAACTGGAAGGAACAAGGTACAAAGGAATAACTTTTGTGTATTATTATTGGCACAGGTAACCATTACTCATCAATTGTATGTTTTGTTTAAAGATGGCTATTTTACCTTTCCAAACCATTGATTGATTTCAGTTATATCTCAATATGCAGCATTGATATACAGACACACGCACTATTTTCAAATGAATAGAAAGTGTGCCACCTCACATGCATTTCAAGATTGTAACCGGTCTGTCTTTCTCCAGCACAAAAACTCTTCAACACCGTTAAAGTTTATGCTGAAGCCATTCGTGAGCGCGACGATGCTTTATCAGGTACAGATAAGTTGTTAAGAATATCATAGGACGGTTTGATTCCCGTTCAGGTCTATTGACATCTTTACATTCCACTTGCTTCTCACACGAGATAAAGGTGTTTAATAAGTAACTACTCCAGATTACTTTGTTAAACAGCACTATCAATCGTTCAATATGACACAATCTTGCTATAATTCTTGGTCGAATGTTCTTATCTTTTTGCACAGCGCTAGTTGGGGTACTGTTTGGGATTATACTTTAGGTGGTTGCGTTTTCTGGTATCTGGCTTGCATCATGGATCATACAGAAGTTCTTAGAGAGAGACATACGTGTGACATTAGAGAACATTCAACAGATGGAAGGTGAGTATATTGCATCCCAATATGCCTTATTTGTAGGTTACATTCATCAGGTCTGGAATTTCTTCCAATTAGCACTTAGTACTTCTCATTATGTTCTGGCACTTCCCTAAAGTATAATGGCCAAAGACAATGTAGTATGCTTAGGACAACGAATATGGAAAAACTACAGTAAAATCCAAATCAATCTTTTCGTCATAAACATAAATATGTTTTTAAGCATTCTGTCAGTATTCAACTAACAAACAAAAGGTGGCAAGAACTTTGCTATATTGCTATTTGATTCTTGTATTTGGTGAAGTTAATCAGTTGTGTCACTTTCCGTTGATCTCAGCAGTTATTAAATATCAGAGACGAAATTTTACTGAAACTAGAATACATCGTATTTTTTGTTTAGGATCCGGTGAAGAAGGTCACCGCTATGACGTGTTCATCTCGTACAGCAGTGCGGATGCCTCCTGGGTCAGAGACGATCTGTTAGGTAATCTGGAAAGCAATGGTTACACAGTATGTCTTGACACTCGTGATTTTATCGTAGGTAAACCAATACTTACTAACATTGCCAATGCAGTTTACCAAAGCCGCAAGGTTATGTTGGTGATGTCCAAAAACTTCATCAAGAGTGGATGGTGCATGCATGAATTGGCCCTAACGTATCTCCGAAAACTTGACCGAAAGGAAAATTGTGTTATTGTCGCTAAGTATGATGACTGTAAGATACCAAGAGAGTTAGCTTTGCGGACATATCTGGACTGGACTGAACCAATGGCTAGGGAAACGTTCTGGGCTAAGTTGCACGAGTGGCTGGGGCCTCCATCACTTGATGAAGGTATTGAAGAAGAAGATAAGAAAGAGGTGGAGGATTTGTTTGCTATTAAGGACTCTGACACTTGTGAGCAGGATGAGGGTGTTCCAACTGACTCTCAGGAAAGAGATGATGTCGTACTTCGACAAAGGCAAAACATTGCCAGTAACGGTTGTGACTAGCAGAATTTGAAAAGGAAAATGTCTTAAACAGTTGAGCACCGTTTATATCTCAACCCTTTTACTAAAATAGTCACTCTCAGATTGACACAGCTGACTATCAGGTCCAATTTCGGAGAATTAATTTGACTGCTATAAGATGCTTAGAAAGGGCAGACCATATAAGTTCTTAAATTTGATATGAATAGTAAACTTGCACCGATGTCATGATGTCACCAAGATCATTTTATATATTGTGAAAGTCGATTGAAACATACCGTCATTAGAAACAACAATCATATTGTATATGCATATATGTGATAAATGATGTAATATTTGACTTGTGCAACGAGCGCGCATTCGCATTGGTAGATATTTAAGTCAGGAAGCAAGAAAATCAAGCCAACTTAATGTTTACAGTGTTTGATAGTGGCAGTACAAACAATTTCAAAATGTAAATACTACAGACCAGCCGGCAGAGTAAGACTAATAATTGCATGTTTCATACATATATTAGAACAATAGGGTGATATCATTTGTAACGTATCAAGTGTTACTTTTGAATGTCTTGTGTGCATGTGAGCATATGTGTTCAATTTTATATTATACTGACAGGGGGCGTTGTGACACTTGTCAAATGACTGTAGCATGTGATATTCTGTTAGTGTATATTTCTGGGCCTACAAAGCTCAATTCCACTATTGGCACCTGTAGCCAATACCGATGTAAATCACACTATTAAATGGTTCCATGACTCAAGAATCGTCAACATCAACGTCGCATGATTACAATGATATCGCGAATGTCGGATTATAGTTTAGTTTATCACTTTTGTCTAAAAATGTATGTTTAAACATACATATTAGTTAGGTCACATGATAGACGACCCGAACCTGGCCCCTTAAGCACGAATGTACAATAAAGGTGTTTCATTTATTCACCATGCTTTGTGTGCTTTTTTTTGCATGTTTTTGTGTAATGTTTCAGGATGCCAGTTGCAAAATGTGTTCAAATGCGCATTTGCTCACAGAAATGGACTTGTGACCGAGCAGTTGTCACTTAAGGTCTTTTGGCCTGGACTAATTGTCATAGGGGCGATTAGCAGCTGAGCACACAGCACAGTTGCATGCGATATGTGTGTTTACCAAAATGTCGGTCAAAGAAATCTTGTGCTGTGCCAGAAGAAAAATGTTCATAGCTAAATGTTCGGGGTATTTAAATTCATGAAGGATATATTAGTACACGTAATGCATGTTTATCAGTCATCCAAATACGTGTACGCGTAATGTTTGGATCAAGCAAATTTCAATCTCGAAATATCTGCCGTTCTAAAACAATTTTGATCGTTCGTGAATCATGAGATATACCAAGAACCATCTTGAGTATACTAGTGTTCAATCAAAGCCACCGTTCTGTCTGCGAATTGTGTGTATGGTTGCACCATAGGCATGTTGCCAAAACATCATTACACATTATGGTACGCTAGAATCTTTATGCAGATCACGTTTCGTGTGGTGTAGGTGTGTAGACTAGATCATTGGCATGAAAGTACAAAACGTTAACAGTTACAATGAAACAACGACTCGGCTAAATTCATATCATCGACAAACATAGGATTGTCCAGAACCATGTTTTATATAGCCAATATATATTTGGCACTCATATATGAGTGCCAAATATATATTGGCTATATAAAACATGGTTCTGGACAATCCTATGTTTGTCGATGATATGAATTTAGCCGAGTCGTTGTTTCATTGTAACTGTTAACGTTTTGTACTTTCATGCCAATGATCTAGTCTACACACCTACACCACACGAAACGTGATCTGCATAAAGATTCTAGCGTACCATAATGTGTAATGATGTTTTGGCAACATGCCTATGGGCCAAATCTTGATCGTTAGTGTCATGGCATATTGTACCGTGAAGTTATAGCACAACAAGTAGCCAAACAAATCTACGGATACAGTTTTTGATATTATTCTATGTTTGAGTATGGTATGCATACCATACTCAAACATAGAATAATATCAAAAACTGTATCCGTAGATTTGTTTGGCTACTTGTTGTGCTATAACTTCACGGTACAATATGCCATGACACTAACGATCAAGATTTGATTGACGAAGGAAGTTTCGAAGGCATTTCAAAGATTCCCAAAGAATCTGTGCCCTTCGCTGCTATACATAGAAATCCTAGGTGCTTTCCAGTGACGTCATGTGGACGCCATGACTACCCACCGACTGAGCTCATCTTTCACACACAACCTCGGCTGTTACAATTTCCTTTTGGCACCCACGTTTGATCAAGCATCTTTCAAAGATTCAAGGTCATACAGCCTATTGCATGTTGTACTATAGTTGTCATGATCATCCTAAGGCCCTTGTCATTGAATCTCATTGGTCTTTGCAAAAAATAATCAATCTTCCAAGTAAACAAAGGAGGACATGGTTTAAACGTCCGGGGGTTCGCAGGAGCATGCGTACGGGCTAGTTTCGAATCATCGCCGGAGGAAGGTTTCGCAAGTTTCGTCTCTGAACTGCGACAAAATGGGCGCTGTGAAGTACTGTATTCTATGTCAGATCATACTGCTGTCAATCAAAACGGCGACGTCAGCTCGACTGGCTTTCTGTCCACCTGGGAGGGAAGGTCAGTCAACATTGTCTTGTTCAAGTGTTCCCTTTCAATAGGATATACCACTGATGACCGAACTTATATGGGTACAGTCTGGGTTGATCCGAATTATACTAGGGTTATGAGATAGGCTTCAGCTTCAGTTTATACCCTAACTGGCGTGTAATAGATCCCGACTTTGCTCACCAGATTTGCATTTATCAAACAGAATGACACATTTAAACAGTTTAAATTATGTTGGGTGGGAAGGGTATTGTGAGTTCAACCACTCATGTAATACATGACTACCCTGAGATAATACCCTAGTTAGTTTACCTAGAGCTCACCCCTATCAAGGTGGCTCCAGGATTAAAACCTACACATACTAAACACCCAAAATTACGACCTGTAATCAAGAAATGCGTATTTCAAGATACTTGTGAGGGGGAGTACAAGAGCCCCATGTCCAGTTTACTAAATAGGATGGCACGTAGGCTAACATTTGGCGTTTTGCCCGTGTAACATTGTTGTGTTCTGGCATACCGTATGTATTCGAATAAAGTACGCACTTTTTAAACATTTCAAAATTCAAAAGGCATCACAAATCATTGCCAAAGTCAGGATGCGTACTTTATTTAAGGTTATTGCCAGGACAAATTGGAAGAGGACCTCAAACCCTTGCTCAATCAAGTCAGGAACCCAGCTGTGGTGCAGCAATGCATGGCTGCCAATTTGAGAAGTTTGCAACTTGTCGTAGGCGATTCTCAAGTTTGCAGAGATGTTGCCGCCGGGGTTAACAAGAGAATCTTTTATGAATCTTATGAATGGCATTATGTAGAAGTCCTTGATTTAAGCAAAATTACATAGAGAAAAGAGAAGAAACCCCATAAATTTGAATTTATTCTGTTCAAAATATGTTCAAGATCAATGGAGAAGGGATGCGTACTTAATTTGAAGTTTCTGCCTTTACGTTTCAGTTCTGCAAATTTGTCTTGAACTCGCCCACAATCAGGGGTGCGTACTTTAATCGAGAAAATACGGTATTCGTTATTCTGCCGCAATTCCTAGTTGCAGTAAAGTTGACTCAAGTTGAGTATTAAAACTAAATATGCCTATTGTCTATTTTAAAAAAAAATTGACAGTAGATAATAAGATTTACTTTATTTCAAAAATGCCAACCAGTACAAAATTTTTACTTTCATCAGAAATAAACGAATCACCCCTTATGGAACAATTGAATTATTCCCCAAGAGTTCACCTTAATTTTTGATGAATTGCTCATTCAATGATATGAATGAATAGATGAATCGATCAATCAATCGCGCTGTTGTTATCAATCTAATTTTCTACATAGAGTTACGATAGAAGTATACTTTTTTAATTGTAGTTTTGTTTGTATTGCATTGCAGGAGCGACCCCTGACGGTATCGATCGCATTGTGCATGCATACGCCTCGACGCCAATAACTGGTCAAAACCAGGAATTGAGATGTCATTTCCCCTCTTACAATCGTCCTTCCGAATGGAAACTTCTGTGGTTCAAAGATGGCAATCAGGTAAGAAGTGAGATTTTACGATAGGATGCGGGTTGGTACCTTTGCCAAGAAGGTTATGTTTTGGGTAGCGTGTGTGTGTATGTGTGAACACGATAACTCGAGAATGCCTGATTGGATTGCCTTGGAATTTGGTATGTAGATAGGTCTTGATGGTACAGCGGAACTTTTGGGTTTGATGTGTCGTGTTCTGGACATACTATGGTCATTTCTTTCACCGTGTTTCTATAGTGGTAGATACCTTTTTAGAGGGAGATTAAGTCGTGTAGCTTTGGGCCCCCTAGCGGCTGGAACCGCATGGGCCGATTTTGTTTCAGAGTTTGAAAGAAATTAGCTAAAAAATGTGTTGACGAATCGTTATGATTTTTGATGTGTGGATAGTTTCGTGTGACTCTAGTGTTCTATTGAAAATTATCATTTCTTTTACAACTATAAACGGTTTCCTTTTTTTCGCATACAGATCACGTATCACGTATTATCAATATCCTGACATCACTGTACAATTAACTTTAGTTTATCAGCAATGGAAATGTACGAAATTTATATATATACATATATACATATATATATATATATATATATACATACATATATGCATATATATATATATATATATATATATATATATATATATATATATATATATATATATATATATATATATATATATATATATATATATATATATATATATATATATATATATATATATATATATATATATATATATATATATATATATATATATATATATATATATATATATATATATATATATATCTTCTTCATAGGTGCCAATTACTGACACGTTGGATGGTCGTGTCACCGTTTCTGAACGCATTGTTCAAGTTCCCGAAAACGTGAGCAAGTCATGCTGGCGCTGGCTACCCGAGAGCACCACGTTCCATAGTTCTATCTTGTCCATTCTCAACGTTGACAAGGCGGATTATAGTCAGTATAACTGTCGCGCTACAAGAGGGACAGTTGATTTCCACGTTTCCAGTCGCAGTATCAATGGTGGGTAAAGATTGTACACATATTTCACATTATATCGTGTTTGGAAGGAAAGATGTAATGGGGAAGTAGAAGTGTGTTTGGGAAAAGATGGCACTGGAATAATTCCACCATCTTTATTTTAATTTTTCATCAAATAGTCAAGAATAGATTTATGATCATTGTTGTCAATGATTGTCAAATTTGAAAGATATAATCGTTTTCATTAAACATATCAAACTGTTTTCTAAAGTAAGAGCAAGAAAAAACACATACTCAGTGAGCTAACGTCTCAACTATGCTAACAATGTAAACTGCTTATTCATGCCTGTTGCAAATACAAAACAATACCTTATGTTTAATGGTTACATATTATGCTCCCTGTAAGCATTATCGTCATTTACTAGTAGTTCTCATGGTTAATGTACAAGTTTATAATCATTGCTGTCTAGGTCCTGACGCAGATGTGGTGAGATCTGTAGACCGCCGGCTAACCAAGAGCTGCAAAACGCATCTGACGTGCCGAGTTACTTGTTACTATTGCTGCATATGTGCCACGGGCATGTGTAGAATGCTGCTCCTTAAAGACGGCAAAATGGTGAGCTATGAAACGTCTTGAAGGATTGGCGTTTGATATAAAGTTAGATTTATGTTAAGTTGGAATACGAGAACTTAACCTAAAAATGATTATAGTTTTCTGATGTTCAAAATGATATCTTAAGGATGAACATGGTAGACATCAATTGCATTAGTCGTAATAATGAATGAATGAAGACCTTTATTGTACAGTCGTGCCCCGAGGGTCGTCTCACATAAACCTAACTAACTTGTAAATAACATATATATAGTGAAATATATACAGTACATAGTTTAAACATACATGGTAGACGAAAGTGATAAGCTAAGCTAATCCAGTAGAGTCAACTTCTTCTCGCTTTTTTGTACATGCGTAGATGTATGAACAGATCATGTTTCTTATACAAGGGTTGTATAGCATCAACAAACATACGAATTTCTCCGTTGCGTTCAGATATTCAAAGTATGGGAATTCTTCCTTAATACATTTAAAAAGAACATTTCTTTCTTTATCATAAAGTCTACAAACGAAAATGAAGTGCCACTCATGTACTATTTAATGATAAGAGTATTGATACTGATGATGATCACCCACCCAACATTATAGAAACCTTCAGACATGTCATCTCTCTGAACGTTTGGATTTCAGTTTCAGCACCGTGGTTCAAGCATTGGATACATAGTGAAGTTGATAACTTGATATGATATTGAATAATCTGGTATAGTAACACTACATTTGGTATTTGTATAGATTGCATCAACTACCACTGTTAAATCAGATGGTCATATTTATAAGTCTACGTTGAAGATATCCATTGCTGGCCCTGAGGATTTCGGACGGTATGACTGCGTACTGAGGCAGTCCGTTGTCGATTGTGTAGATGGATCAGTGTTCGAGAATTCGAGGATCGGAACACCTTTGTATCTACCTCAGCCCAAAGGTAAGCAGGTTACTATTTTATATCTTAACTTTGCACTTTTTTTGTGACGTATTGTAGGTTGTTTTTAAGACTGCCTGTTCAGAGAAATAAGAAGCTTAAACCGAAGTAAAATGCTCGTTGATAATGTTGTTAAGCTTGTTGCCGTATAACGTTTGTTCTTATGCCATATTTTGAACATGTACGATCTTCGTCAAGAGGATCATTACCTACATGCTTAAATTACCTATACCTAATATTATTACAACGTAGTGACGTGTACATGGATTTTTCATAACTACTTTCGTTTCAGCCTTTGTTTCAAGGCCACAGACAGATTTCATAAACTCTGACGAAGCACTCCTTACCTGCCAACTAGTATCTCCTCCCTCGCCAACTCCTTTGTTACGAAGTGTTCTCGCCTGGAAAACCTGGCAAGTTGTCCTTCGAAAGAACGGTAAAGAGGTGAGATATTTTTCTGTTTGCTTGGTGTACCCAAGTATCTTGAATGTCTTTGAATTGAAGGAATATCGTAGTGAATGACATTTTGTGTGTAGTTCTCTTTTATGAAAAACAGCACATGATTATCATTGTCAATTTTAGTCAATATAATCTCTCTATGTAAGTGCTGTTACCTCTATTCTGTTCTAGGTTGCTTCAAAAGAAGCGATTGTATCTTCGGACAATGAAGTGAGGGAATCGTTTTCCTTCAAGATCAAGAGAACTTTGGATGTCTACGGACGGTACGAGTGCGTGATTAGGCAGACACAACATGCTTGCATGAATCAGTCGTGGTTCAAAGAGCATTTCAACGAAGTTGTGGAATACCATTCACGTCCGGACCTGGAGTCATTTCCAAGTACGTATATTCTATTCACTACGATATTTGTTCCCTATATAGGGGAAATGGTAACATATGGTAGGGGATGGCTATTGTTTTGTAAAATGTTCTTTGGCTCTTGAAACCTTGAAATAATATTCTCATCGTATTCTGATATTTGTAAAACAGGCATATAACGAAAGTACAATTTCAAGTATGATTACATTAAGACCTAATAATATGTTTGAGGAAACATTTGTCTAAATGTTATTCTACTTTCGATAATAGTCCGATAATAGTCATACTCACAGACAGCAAAATGTTTGTCTTGATCATGATGTAAGCAAAAGACATTTTTAAACATGATTCAAATTGTTTCCCTTTTCCTTTTAAGTCCTCGCCTCGATAGGGAAAGAGATTAAACACACCTGTGCGTTTCTTGTCGAGCGTGGATACATGGACCTTTATGCAATCGTCGTTGCATTGTACGGAAATGAAGTGAGTACCTTTGCAGTCTCAAGAAAAGGGTCTTTGTTTATATTAGGACAAAAGTATACACTGTCTAAACATGCGTGTATCAGTGTGATCTTTGACATTGCATCGGGAATGTTATGGCGTCTGTTTAGTTTGTGCAGTCATGTTGGCGAAGTTCATGCAAATAATGTGTATCACCTTTATGTTTCCCACGGGCGTTAGCTTGCATCGTGTCAAAGGTTCTTATCCTACGCCTGTAGTCAGTCAACAATAAACTTGTGCATTGCAGGTGTTTCGGTTTGACGTCGACATCAGACCATTAGACGATGAAGAAGTTGACATTGTCTTCGCAAACTTTGAAATCAAGGTCAAGGATCCAACCTCTTTCGGCATTTACGACTGTATTCTGGAGAAAAATGGTTTCCCATATCCAAGTGCTGAGGACCTTCATGATGTACGCTGCTCGTATGTCGCTGATGGGTACGTATGGTGCAACTGCCAATTTGGAACAAAGCATTTATCTCTTCCCAAGTTCTTTCTACGTTTGCTTGTATCATAACTCAAGAAGCTATGGATGGATCTTTATGATATAAATCCACTATGTCCATGAAATGACAACCAAAAAGAGAGGAACATCTCATTTGCCTACTTCTAGCTAAGCGAGGAGGAAATGTTATAATACATGGTTGTGGTCAATACGTGGTCAATGATGGGGATTTCATACTTTGCGACGTTTGGACGTTTACTGAAGGTGAACATCATTAGACATAGATCAAGAAAATAATGCACGATTAATGAGAAAGTGCCAAAATATATGCCATCTTAACTAAGATAAATATTTCATATTTTGGATAACTTCTGTAGAGAAGTTCATTATGCTAATGAGAACGTGATTTGAATAACCATGAAAAATCTTCAGCATATATCATTTGTAAGGGTTAACATCGTTTGGTGAAAGTATGAGTCAGTGTTACTCTTGTTTGATTTTCAGGAATCACCGTTGCTATAACACCTTCCAGATCACTCCAGCTAGAATTCAGATACTTCCACCATCAAACCGTAAGCTTTTGACCAAGAAATTTTATATACATGATTGCCTACACTTCATGGGTTTGGTTTTGTATTACGTATGTGCATTAATTGCGATACCTTGCCTGAAGGACGAAATGAAAGACAAATAAACTTAAAATATATGTTTATGCACATGCAGAATACCAAATAGGGCTGGGATCAGGGGTTTACTTACCATGTCACCTCACTGAAAACCCCTTTATGAGTACCGACGAAGTACCACAATTGTCGTGGTATCGGAACGGTGAACAGGTAGGTGTTAATCTATGTATCTAATAGTTGATCGATCTATCGATATTTTCATCTATTAGTTACTAGTAGTCAAATCCTTCCGTCACAAGATGGTGCAGGGCGGCATCCATCTCCATTTCAATGTCGCCTGGGCCACACAACTTTGTGCAATCACTGCAGCAGTGGGCTAGTCCACTGGTATCGGTGTGCGTTCAAGTACCATCCTTTTTCCCAAATGCTGAGTGCCAAGGAGAGGAAGCAGTACATTGTATGTAGCATCTTAAAACGTCTTTGGCAAGATTAGGCCGGGATCAAACTCACGATTTACCGAATGCATATATACATTTTTTTCAGATTAGAAATGACGACAACCACACGACTTTTATTAGTCAAAGATTCCAGGCTTGGAACAACTTTATTTCCTTCCTATGGTGCAATATGACGGTTGACAATGTGGACGCTTTCGGGACGTATGAGTGTGGTTATAAAGACGCTAAGATACCGAATGCTTCTTTGGTGTCCTTACAAAACTTCTCAATTGAACCCGAAAACTGGGAAGAGCAAGGTACATTTCTACTTTTGTGTATTATTACAGATAACTATTACTCACCGGTTTCATCCTCTGTTTAAAAATGGTGGAATCTTAACGATTTCATTTTGACTGACAATTCATAGGAAAGAGATCATTTCTTGTTTGGCCTGTAAATCTGCAATCCTTTTTACTTGATTAAGGAAGTCACTAGGTGTCTATTTTACCATTCCAAGCAATGGATTGCTTTATGTCATATCTCAATATGTAACGTTGATATGCAGCCACATGTACTATTTCAAAAGGAATACAGATTGTGCCTAGCCTCCTTACATGCACAAGACTTGAACCGTTCTCTCTTTCTTAATCGTCAGCTCAGGATCTCTTCAGCCTGATTAAAGTTTGCATCAACAATAAACAATCGTGTGCAGACGGCCTCCGAGTGCGCGACAATGCTTTATCAGGTACAGATAAGTCGCTATGAATGTCATACGATGTTTTTTTTTTGCTACTGTCTTTTGGCATATTTGGTCTTCTCTCAACATCAAACATGTTATATCTCTGCACATCCCACTTTCACTTCACACAAGATAAAAGTTAAAGGCTAGAACAGGAATTGATTGTATGCTTCACTAAGTATTCCAGATAACTATTAACTGACCGATATTACTATTATATAATTATTGTTTAATATTCCTTTTCGTCTTTATGCACAGAGGCCTCCGATACAGTTCAGGTGCTTGGAGAAATTCTCCTTTTTGTAGTTGCAGCGTCTGTTTTCTGGCTTGGTACATGGATCAGACAGAAGTTCGCATGGATTAGACAGAAGTTCGCTGAGAGAGACATACGTGTGACATTAGAAAACATCCAGCAAATGGAAGGTGAGTATAATGCATCCCAATGTTCTTTGTTTGTATCTATTGATGTTTTTCGTTACCTTGTAAATTACATCTTGCGTCAGAGGTCTGCAATTATTACCAATTAGCACTTCTCATAACTTTCTTGTACTCCCTTAAACCATAATGGTCAAACAACATGTATATTTTGGACAACAGATATTGGAGACAAAAACAACATAAAAAAAGTCACAAGGGACTTTAAATCCAACTTTTCACCACATCACATACATGTTTCATAAATATGATAACAATCCATACATGTTTTAGTTACGTATTCTGTTAAACTTTTAGTTACATATTCGGTTATGTTATGTTATGCGACAAACCACCAATATTGCTATTTGTTTCGTGTATGTGGTGAACTTGTTGTGTCACTTTCAGTCGATCTCATGAATTACTGAATATTAAAGACGACATTTTGCATTGGAAAATACATCATGTACGTATGTTTTGTTTAGGATCCAGTCAAGAAGGTCACCGATATGACGTATTCATCTCGTACAGCAGTGAAGATGCTTCCTGGGTTAGAAATGATCTGTTACGTAGTCTGGAAAGTAATGATTACAGTGTTTGTCTAGATGTGCGTGACTTTATCGCAGGTGAACAAATTCTTACTAACATTGCCAATGGCATTTACCAAAGCCGTAAGGTGATTCTGGTCATGTCCAAAAACTTTATCAAGAGTGGATGGTGCAAGCATGAATTGGCCCTTACTTTCCACCGAAAACTTGACCAACAGGAAAATTGTGTTATTGTCGTTAAGTATGATGACTGTATGATACCAAGGGGGTTAGCTTTGCGTACATATCTGGACTGGACTGAAACAATGGCTAGGGAAACGTTCTGGACTAAGTTGCACGATTGGCTTGGACCTCCATCCCCACCACTTGATTCAGATATTGAATCGGTAGATCAGGTAGAGTCGGAGGAGTTGCTTGCTATTAAGGAATCTGAAACGTGTCAGCAGGAGGGGGCGGATCAAACTGATGATATCGTACTTCGCCAAAGGCAAAACATTTCCAGTAACGGTTGTGACTAATCAAAATCTAATGGAAACATGGCTAAAACAGTGAAGGACTGACATCGCACCCCTCCTCTCAATTAGCATATCATATCTGACTAATGCGACTGGATATACTTATGAGCTCAAAATTGGGAGATCAAAATTCCAGTGTGGCATTAGGTTTTAAGAAAAGTGAAGTGACATTTAACTTGTTTTACTAGACATGTCTAGTTAAACTGTCCAAAAGACATGGTGTCAGCCAGTTCATAGTAACATGAGTAAAATTGTGAAAGTCAGCTGAATTGTATTAGAAACTATTATAACGTATACATTATAAATTATGTAAATTTATAATTGACTTACTGGCACGCTTATGCACTTGCTTGGATAGATATTCAAGTAATGAAACAAGCTATAAGCAAATAATTAGGTTGAATTGATGTTTACACTGCTTTATTAATATAAGAATAATACTGGCGGTACAACCTATTTCAAAGTGTAAATGCTACAGACCTGCCAACAGCTTAAGGCTCATAAGGCATGCATATGATACTTATATTATATTAGAAAAACAGGATGATAGCACGTATTAAACGTTATTTTTGATTGTCCTCGTCCTCTCTGTGTGTGTCCACTTTTAGATCATACAGACAGGGGGCGTTGCGACACTGGAGTTGATTTGTTTTATATAGAATATAACCAAACTCATCACCGGTATGTCAGTTGGGTTTCATGGAAGAGCTAGAATATGTAATAGTCTTGAAAAGAAATTAAAGTGGTTAGAACGTATCATTTCTATACGCAGTTTATCTGGTTGATTGCTTCGTAATTCTATTCATATTTCCTGACAATGACGTCGAGACATTCCATCTTTGACGCCGCCAGAAGATATTTGCAGAATATCAAATCAAAAATGTGTTCAAAATATTTTGACAGGGGGCGCTGTGTAATTGTGTTGTTTGACTGTCATCCAAAGAAAAGTCCCAATTTAGCATTTGGTATTCTGATATGTTAAAATGTAGTGCTAGGCTGAGTGTAATAATTTCACTATAGATATCTGTATCTTTGATCATGTTGATCAGACTACTAAATGCTACCACGACTATCGTCAATATCAACTTGTAAATATAAGTTGTGGTGACTTGATGATTAAATGGAAAGATATTTTAGACTTCGCTACCTTTGTGTGAACAAGATATTACAATTTAGATGATATCGCTAATGCCTGAGTACGTATAATTAAGATATGTGCTTTGTGAGCATGTTTTTGTGCGTGTGATATTTTAGGATGAAAGCGCGCTGCCACTTCCACAATCTGTTAATATGCGTATTTATTCACAGAAAGCTCCGTACCTTCTGCCATATTCAGCGTTGGCAATAAACAGAACATTGAACATTGGGCACGGGTCTTTGACGAAATTAATGTTCACTCGCTTTTATTTTCATCACTCGTCACCGTTAGAATACCTTGGTTGAAATAAATCCTATCCCTTTTGAATTCATCCTACTATGACTAACTTACTGTCTTGCTGTCCGATGCTCAAGTTTTTTTCTCCATTGGTAACAATTGATGTATTGTTCATTAAGTCCTCGTGTCGCTGAAGTAGTTTCCACAGCACAATACCGCCACACTGGGGACGAGACTTACCTCTTCCAGGAATGTCGTCGTCGGGCCCATGGGAACGACGTATCAAATCAAACTCGCGGCTTCCAAAATCAGATACGTATCAATTTCCCGGGAAGACAGTCCCAGACGTGTGCACAGTATCCCCAGCGGATCCTAATCTCGTTAGAGTACAATCACCGTGAGGTGACCTCCAACATTTCGTATCGATCGTCGGCGGGATAAAAGAGTTATTTGGAAATTACCAGGCTGCTAAGGGGCCTGTGCAAGGTCCGGTACAATGGAGATTGTTCAACTTTTTCACCGACGGTTCCAAAATTTGGGAATTATTTATGTTTCACACATATTGTTTGGCGTCATCCTTTTGAGTTTTGCTCTAACGATGCGTGTGGATCGATACTGGGTCATGTGCGCATATTTGTCTTGTGTCTGTATGTACTGCTGGGACTGTTACTACCACATACCATGAATTCCCTTGAAAGTTGGACCTGATTCATAAATAGGCTATTAGGCATAGAGCAGGACTTCCAAAACTTTAAGATGAATAGCATATTTTTATTTACAACATATCATAGTATAGACAAGAAGATTTTCTGTAAGAAAAACGGAAATCTTTATCATCTTGCAGTAAACCCAGAATCGCGATCGATTTGAAACGCAGTCGATGAAAGGCAGAATCTATGGTCACCATAAACTGTCTTTACTTTTCCAACATGAAAACGGATTGTCTCGGGAAATAAATACCTGCAACCGCAAGAATAATCAAAATGGCAGGTTCCAAGGGGGGGGGGGGTAGCCATGGACCTTAGATGTCTTAGTTATTTGTTGTAGCTATGGTAATTAACTACACGAATAAGACAAAACAAAGTGGTAATAGTGCAAGTTGGATTTCTGACAGGAGACGAATGTTTAAAATACATTGTTAAAACTAATCAAAGCAATAATAAACAGTCAGCTTCTTGATGTTCATACTGCACTGCCACACATTCTTGACACCCATAGCAGGAGAACTCTAAATATGTCAACCTTTGTAGTAATTAGTGGCGTCGTGTGGCGTAACGGCTAGAACATTTGGCCGTCAAACAAGGGAACCCGTGTTCGATCCCGGCTTGCCCCCAGATATGTCTGGACATGCGCCCGGACGTTGTGCCCTTGGGAAAGGTACTTAACACAAATTATCTCAGGTGTAAATGAGTACCTAGCTTCGGTTAGGGACGTCCCTCGGATAGGACGTTAAATGGAGGTCCCGTGTTTGGGGAGAGCCACACCCCGCGAACGTTAAAGAACCCACCACACCTTTCGAAAAAGAGTAGGGGCATGCCCCGGTGTGCGATGGTCCAAACCTTACAATCTAGTCCGGGTTGACATCTTGAAAAAGTGATAGTCAGCTGTTACGTCAATCCTTCCACAAATGTGGTAAATCTGAATAAATGAATGAATAAATAAATAGATAGATAATTAAGACAAGTGCAGATACTCGTTCTAGAAATGTAAATGTTGTAAAAGTCTAAGCTCTTAAACTCGCTATTACATCAATTGATTGCTAGCTACAATAAAACGCTGATGTTGTGTAGTTAAACTTTGACCTAATATACATTCCTCCGTTGATGAATGTTGTTAGGTCAAACATCAATTACCATAAATCAAATCACCATGGGTGGATTTCGATATTTCGATCTACAGACAGGGTATGTCAGTGGATTGAACAGCTGCAAGCATACACAACTTATCGAATTTCGCAATCCAATTATAAGCAAAAAACCCTCAATGTTGTGCCCTCAATGCACCTGTAAGGCTTGATGTGCCCCTACTTGTGAAAACGGCTTAAGTTAAGGCAGCCTTCGCACATGATGGATGTAATGTATGACTTTAACTGGTTCAAAATCTTAATATTCGAATAATTGTGAAACTTTGTCTCTCTCTATCTCTTTTTGTATATAATTATATATATATATAATATATATAATGAGAAACACTAATGTTGATCATAATTGTCTTTGGTGCTAAACGTTCCGTGACAAATTAGTGCAACATTACTTCTGTCCCTGCATCTTGGCCAGTCATCAAAATGTCTCGCGCAGTTAACGATTGCGATGGGATTTAAACCCTCCTTTACGACTTGTCTGGACCTTTTAGGTCAAGAGATGATATCTCTGCGGACGGTATCTTATGTTCGCTTGGGCCTGGGGGACCAAATTATCGGAAAACTCAGTGTATTCCTATAATCACGGTGTTTTGTCATCGACTTACCTGCAGTCAGGCCTGCAGTGTTTACTAGCAATTACTGGGATTACTAAGAGACTATCTGATGTTTTTAGCGAGAATCCTTCAGGATTATATCTAACATCATACCTTCCAGCTAAGATTACTTTGTTCTTACTTCATATGGCATAACAAGCGTTGTCAGTGAGCCTTTACAATTTGCATTAGCTTCAGAGCTTGAAGTCATTTGGCATTTTGACAACAGGTAATAGTGAATTCAAACGACTGTATTTTCGATTAGCATTAAACATGATGCTGCGTCAAACTTTTGCCATGCAATATACACAATGTAAGGTAGATTTCTTTATGTATGCACATCAATGTGAACCGAAAAAATGTTGTGTGATGTAAAAAAATTAATCGGAAATTTCTTCTGCAAAGAATCCTCAAGATGTTGGTGATGTGGTGAATATCTTATTGGTGATAATTGTCCCATTTTAGTCTCCCATGTGTCAGACATTTCCATTGTTTACGTTGTATCATTCATTTAAGCGCTTTCATGTGTTTTAAGCTCAGCGTCTTTGCTCTTTAGCTGCATCAGCGGCTTGTTCTGGTAAACTCCAAAACGTGAGGTTGAGCCTCTTACATCCTCAGAGCTGTCGCACAAGCCATCCTAAAGGACTTAGCTGGTACTGTAGTTCCGGGCTGTTAATGTCCTTATGGTAAAGCGTCTTTCCCTAACACGGGGTTTCCTTAACACGGGGAAGAAAGTCTAGTAGGAAACAGGGTTTCAGGGAGGGGCTGATGTATCCGATCAGTTGGCAGCTACAACGCGGTGACCAGAGACTGGCTGTGGAAGATGTCTGCATTAGTCAGCTGCTGGAACACGACAGACGCAGGCGCTAGGCTGGCTACAAGTTCCCTAACTCTCTTCCCTCTTGCAATTGCCTCTCAATCATAATTCCCGGTCCCACTCTTTCTACTTACATGGCGTCTTTCGTGCCTATTTCCAATTTTCTGCCAAATCACTTTTCATTCCTACAGTTCGCGTATACAGTTCTTTGACGATGATTTATTTCCTTGTGACACTCGAAATGTGCTGCCTATACCTCTGGCCATCCGTATTACGGCCCTGCTTTACGGCTGTTTAAGGGACCCCTGATGGTTGTACTACCATGCTTACAATAACGCCACTAGCTATGCAAATCTTAAGACTATTTCTCGCAAACGAACGTTACAGATGCATTCTTAATCTCTGACTTTAATGACTCTCGTTTCTTTTAACGCCTAATGAGGAAAAATAATCGATGGTCATGTAAATGAGGGGATCTTTGGAATCCGGTTGATTGCAGTGAACGCTTTATTGGATTTGTCTTTCGTACGTTAACAGGGTTTAATCTATATTCTATGTGAAATCTACAAGATCGTTAATCCCTATAAAAAGGAATTCTGTATCAGCAGTATAAACAACGACGTCACCATCAACAGTGGTCAACTTTGGTCTATCGTAAGTAATGTACAAACAAACATTTGAGGCGCTAAAAAAAGCCAGACGTTATATCATCATATTTTATTGTGTGTTTACAGCGTTGTTATCTACATGTGTCTTAATTCTGTCCATGAAAGATGCCTTACGTCTCTACTCGGAGTTTGATCCATGGATGTGCCGTGGAGGAATAAATCGCTTTACAATCCTTTTCCTCGCGGCCTTACACAGACGTCAAATGTAGTCTAGACATTTTGTCTCGTCCTTACACCGGTTTTCATTGGACATACCATATTACTGTTCCATTCTTTCATTATGGGGAAATACAGCTAAGCATCAGTAATTCCCACGTAAAAACGAATATGATGAATTCGCAGCACAGCCCACTTTTAGGCTCTACAGACTCCCACGATCATAAAACAAGCAGCGAAAATCCATAGATGGCTTTCATCTTTTGTCTTTCGAGGGTTACATTTATAGCATTAAAACCTTAACGGTGACAACATTAGGGCTCATGCGTGGATAATTACTCCCCCCAAGGTCGTTCCCACACACCCTGCTATATGAATCATCCTCCCGTAACAATAACTTTTTGGAAATGCAATTGCTAGCGGCTTCCCTCTGCTATAAGGTCAATTTAACAGCGAGGCGCACTCTATTACAGAGGTCGTCACGCGCAGAAGGGCGAGAGCGGGCGAGATCGTGGGGAGAATTAGGACGACATTGTTTACCGCTTGTTTGTTTCAAGGGCATAACGTCAACCATCTCGTGACGCCATCTTGGATTTTGACATTTCTATCATACAAGGATTCGCCGTGAAGTCGCTGACAACTACATATTTTTAACATTCTGAGGATTGGGAAATCTTGTGATAAAGCAACTTCAATCTCTGCACGATGTGTTGAAGCGTGTAGAACAAAAAGTGCACTTGGTATTACGCTTCATACTTTGCATCAGTGCCCGTGTTATCATGGATTTCGGATGATGCCGCCTGTCCATAACACGTCTCCTCGCATGGCTTGCGGCGGAATTGAAGTGCGCAGATTAAAGAATGCATGTTAGAAGCCGCCTCCCAAAGGACACGGACACGTTTGACCCTAGCCCACCCCTTGCTTGTAAGGTTGTAGACTATCTCGACGCAACTGACGTCGTGCTAAGTGGTTGTCGTTCTCACCGTTTGAAGATTTGACGGCTCATGGAGCTTCTGTGGCGATGGTCTTAATTATGCTATTTCTCAATACATTAGCCCTTCGACTTTTACAACAGAGTTGGAAGTAGATCTCAAACTCAAAGCAGGTCGCCTAAAACAAACGTTAACTGATGTTGTCAAATGAATGTAAGAATCTCAACTGGAAAAACGGATGCATCTACATCTTGTATGGAAGGTTACTTCTAATCTATGTGTGAACTGCACAATGAACTGCTTACACGTTAAGTTTCAAGTCGTGTTGCTTGGATGAATACTAAGATAACATAACTGTTAATCTATGTGTTAACTACAAAATGAACTGCTTACACGTTAAATTTCATGTCGAGTTGCTTGGATGAATACTAAGATAACATAACTGTTAATCTATGTGTTAACTGCACAATGAATTGCTTACACGTTAAGTTTCAAGTCGTGTTGCTTGGATGAATACTAAGATAACATAACTTTTAATCTATGTGTTAACTACAAAATGAACTGCTTACACGTTAAATTTCATGTCGAGTTGCTTGGATGAATACTAAGATAACATAACTGTTAATCTATGTGTTAACTACACAATGAACTGCTTACACGTTAAGTTTCAAGTCGTGTTGCTTGGATGAATACTAAGATAACATAACTTTTAATCTATGTGTCAACTACACAATGAACTGCTTACACGTTAAGTTTCAAGTCGTGTTGCTTGGATGAATACTAAGATAACATAACTTTTAATCTATGTGTTAACTACAAAATGAACTGCTTACACGTTAAGTTTCAAGTCGTGTTGCTTGGATGAATACTAAGATAACATAACTTTTAATCTATGTGTTAACTGCACAATGAACTGCTTACACGTTAAATTTCATGTCGAGTTGCTTGGATGAATACTAAGATAACATAACTTTTAATCTATGTGTTAACTACACAATGAACTGCTTACACGTCAAGTTTCAAGTCATGTTCCTTGGATGAATACTAAGATAACATAACTTTTAATCTATGCGTTAACTACACAATGAACTGCTTACACGTTAAGTTTCAAGTCGTGTTGCTTGGATGAATACTAAGATAACATAAATTTTAATCTATGTGTTAACTGCACAATGAACTGCTTACACGTTAAGTTTCAAGTCGTGTTGCTTGGATGAATACTGAAGACAAGTTGGCTTCTATACTTAATTTTCTGCGTCTGCGGGTGATTATTTCCTCACACTTCAGTGACCATTATTTCCAAACGGCTTTTCAGAGATGGCAGATGGCGCCACGAGACGCCTGCATGTATCTGTGGAGACAAGATAAACTTTCTGTAGAGCCGTTAATACTTTTGGCTAAGTTGCTTTCTTTTCTAACGTCTTGTGGTTAATTAAAACATTTCCCTTAAGCTTCAATTTTCAAACCTTTTCATTAATGTCCAATTGGCCAACCGGAGGATACTGTTTCGGCCCTTGTATACTGTCTTGCCAACCGAAAGGCTAAGCTGTATTCTCTTAACAGTTGCTTCTTTCTTTTCTTACGTGTTGTGTTACGTACATTAGAAGTATTCTATTTATCCTATCAGATGTTTCGGTTGGCAAGACAGTATCCATGGGCCGAAACAGTATTTAATTGGCAAACCGGAGGTTGTTTCTGCCCGTGGATATGATACTGTCTTGCCAGCCAAAAGATCTGCGCTTGGAAATTACCAGTTACAGTTAGATATTTTGTGTGTGATATTGGTGTTGCCGTCAGAAGTGAATTTAAAAAGAATACAACTACGTTTCAGGGCAATAGCAACCTGCACGCAAACGTGCTTTTACGTCGACGAAAGAGAGGAATGTACGAACCATAACCAGTCTGACACGTTCGGTCGTCGTGGTACAGTAACTAGTTACGGCTTGAAATGTTTTATCAATTATTCATATCACTTATTAAAAACTTAGAGCAGTAGGCTAGGCGTGTTTAGGTACATACACATTGTCTGTTACCTTGACATTGCAGAGGAAATTAAGAGTGCATTGCTCCATTCATATGTCCCATATTCGAAATATTACTCTCGTTTTAGTACCTTAGCCAGATAAGATTTTCTTTATTGTTGTAATACGCGTTGATAGTCCCTAAATGCTGATATAAGAGTGGGAATGATAGATTTTAGCACAGTTTATTTTGGCTGGCGATGCCCGTTGGAGATTTACACGGAGAAAGGGGATAAAATCGCCGGATTGAAATAATCCCAGGACGGCTCCAGAAGTCCTAAAAAGATACTGACGTGATTCCAAATCTGATCAAAAGTTGCATGTTTTTGAATGAGAATTCACAAAATATTATCCACAAAAAGTTTAAACATTGTCGTTGGTCGTTCATAATCATTACAGACAAACTGTCTGTGTGTTGATGAAGGTTAGACATCCAGGTAATAAGATACGCCAAATGGCAGTTACTCAAGTAACTGGATATTATTTTAGAAACTATCAGACGTTTCAAGTGGCATCCACTACTTTTCGTCAGGGACACTCTTTTCGTCAATGGCACCGGGTAAGATTTGTTGAACCTGCTTGATATTTGGCATAAACTGTCGGTGTTGATATTCTAACCAACCGCCAATGGTATTAGTAAGGCCCGGTAGAACTCACATGATCCCAACGTTGAGCATCATTTGTGGTAAGGGCCAAGTGGGGAAGCACCTGTGCCCAGGTGTGCATGAGGTGATGTGCAATATAGCGTAATGGATTCGCTGCCGAGACACAACACTCTGCGTCTCAAAACGCCAAAGATGTATGAAAAAAACACACACACGCATAATCCGTGAATAGTTTCATTAGGATGGTGAATGATTGAAAACTGCGTTGTTCGTAATAATAGTACAAAGCTAAACTTTCTTCCAACACTGATGTATACTCCGATAAAATTTTCAACGACTACTGTCACCTTCTTCAGGACCAATAACGATCAATCACTTCCGAACGTTCGATCAGAATTGCCCTGAAGAAGATGAAAGACGGTCATCAAAACGTCAGTTCTTGAAAAATATGTGGTTTTCAATAAAGAACTTTCCTGTCCAGGCAAAATTCAAGTTAATATCTTACTGCCTTGAGCTTGGCAGGACGTTTCCAGTTTTTTAATGTCAATTCCAAACAGGGATATCCACAAACAATGGTATGAAGAGAGACAAAAGTTAGTCAGGAGTTTTTGGAATATTTTCTTATTCAAATATAACCTGCTTCGAATTTAACTCTGCAAATCTTTGGGAATTCATTAAAACCTAGAGGTGGAACGTGCGTGTGTGTGTGTTATTAGCTGTTCTAATTACTACGTCTGGATAATTACAAACCACGCCAGTCTCTCCGCACGAACCGTCCTCAGAGACATCCACTGACGTAAAAGGGGTGTGCTGGGGCATGTCTGTTATATGCGACTGCCAGCATTTCCCACATCACAAAACAAGAATTTTCGTGCAACATTAAAAGCATATTAAAGAAAAGACGACAAGTGCATAAGACTAAAGTTGACATGAACATAACTTTGATTTATACATAGGCTTTACGCACCAACGTAAAGATATCTTGAATTTGATATGTTTAAGCATTCGCAAATAGTATATAAAGTAACTTGAAGAACGGCAAAACGTAACATTTACGCATACTTTAAGAATAGTTAAAGAGTGGATTTCGTACAGTGCTACAAGATAGTATAACTTTAGGACGACCGGGCCTTCGATAAATTATATAGTTCTCAGTTATGTATCTTGTGTGTGTGTATGTGTGTGCGTGTGTGTGTGTGTGTGTGTGTGTGTGTGTGTGTGTGTGTGTGTGTGTGTGTGAGAATGGGGGGGGGGTCACTTTTCCCTTGAAACAAGTTCTAAACTTTGTCGAGAAATGCCATTTAATTGTCTATAGCTTGGCAATATACTCTTGACATTAGCATGTCATGCAGCAGGCTAGAGACCATGTTGATCAATAGATACATCAATGTCGTTCATGACATAGGCCATAACTCACTATAATTAAATGTCACATCGTATGTAGATTATAGCCGTTAATCTTGCATATCTACAGATCCTAAAGCTTTCCTTAGTAAAACTGACGCAAGCTAGTTTGTTGGTAAATTGAAATGAACAAATTAGAGGTATACATCTGATATGGATCCTTACCACAGTGAAAATAAGGTGGTAGATTTCAAAGCAAAATTCGTCAGCAGGTTGCAAAGGCCATGCATGCCCTCAGGCTTACCAACGGGTTCGAAAGCGTCATCAAGGTCATTAGAGGCTTCCTGGAACTGCAACTGTCCTTGATTAATGATTAAGTCCGTCAAGGTTGTCCATGCATCACTGTGTTTTAATTTCCAGGAAACCCTCTATTTGGGGCAGGCTATTCTCTCCTACAGCTCGGACGATTACATGTTTTTTGACCTTGAAATACTAGTAATTGATTATCTTTCGAGCTATATTTATAGTCCCGTTCATGAACCAGTGCTTAAAGGTACATTTGTATACTTACTGTACAACAGATTTCTGTGCACATTCTGCATATGATACAATCACAGTGTTGTTATACGGTGCATCTTTGTTACAATTAGTAGGACTACAATTATGGATTAGCTGATAGCCAGCCAAACGGAACTTTATAGTAAGTAGAGCCGTTGGGTTACAATTGCCAGCTGCTAACCGGCTTCACTGATCTGATTTCAATGGACATCACCATTTGGTAATGAATTCAATGTAGACGTATTTGATATGGTATGGAAGATTTCATGATTTATCCCAAACGAGAAATGAAACCCGGAGGTTCAATTGCAGTACCATAGAAAGCAGGTAGGAGGCCCATTATCGAACTTCATCTTTGTTTACCCAATACGTACCCAGCTACCAAATATCATGAAAATCTATCGACAGCTTCTTGATTTATGCTGTCCACAAACACACAACCAAGCAATCAAGCAGGTAAGCAAGCAAGCAAGCAAGCAAGCAAGCAGGCAATCAACCAACCAATTAACCAACCAACCAACCAACCAGCAACCAACCAACCAAGCAACCAACCAGCAACCAACCAAGTAGCCAACCAAGCAACAAACCAAGCAACCAACCAGCAACCAACCAACCAACCAACCAAGCGACCAACCAACCAAGCAACCAAGCAACCAACCAACCAACCAACCAACCCAGCAACCAACCAACCAACCTACCAACCAACCAACCAACCAACCAACCAACCAACCAACCAACCAACAATATCCGAAAACATAACCTTCTTGGCGGAGGTAATTACGATGACGATTCGATGACATTATTTTTCTTTACATTTTTAATTGCTCATAGACAACCATATTCAGCCGTAAGATTCTTGTTTCACTCATGTTTTGTTACAAGTCGTAAAATCATATTATGATCATTCACAAGCTAATCATCGACGTAAAAATCAGTTGCTAATGTTGTTATCGCACTTACATCACTGAGTCTACCACTTAGCTTTATCAAATCGAACCTTTACACGGCAAGAATTATAAGAGCAAGCGAACGGCTGATAAGTTAGTTATGACTATGTCTATGTGTTGCCTAAAGCCATTGCATGTCACTCTATTTGCCGCAACAATATATCAAGAGATGGAGCTAATGGTATTATACGCCCCAAGCCAGACACATGTATGCTGGTAATTGTGCTCACAGAAATACGGATAAATTCTATGAAATGTATCAATATTGAAGTCAATCACTTTCTAATGGTATGCCCTACCTATAATGATGAATTGATTATATGCAAGTTGAATATCACCCTGCCACACGCAATTGCAAGTACCGATACTTTCAATGTACTTTTGTCTTGTCCAGATTCCTTATCTATCCACAGAGGCCAATACATTCATAATGCTATACAAAAAAGAAACTGTACTATTCCTAAATGAGATTTGACGAACGTAAAGTCGCATAGTAGCCTAGAAATATGCAATGTGATATCTAGAATAGTTCCGTTTAGTTATCACTGTAGATTTCTAGTATATAAATTTGATATGATAAAGTAGTAATTAGAATTGTGGGAAAGATACACCTAGATTGTTAATCATGTTATCTGTACATTGCCATACATTGTCACCGATACAATTGTTGTTCAATTCATCTTTCACCTATTCAAGTGCGAACATACTAGTAGCTCGCAGTCACGTCATGTAGTTTTAAGTGTTGCCTAGCCTAAACTGTTCATACGAAACCATTTATATTTGGCTCGTATATAAAGATAGTCTTTCTAACGACATAAGTAAATATAAACAGTTTTAAGTGTTCACATTGTCTGACGGAGGGCCCATCGTTTGTCGATAAGGTCATTCCCATCATGCGTTGCGCTTATATTATGACGTGCAATCAGCAGAGCATGATGGGATACGGTAAACTAGTTATATGTCTATAGTAGTAAATTGCTTTAACGGTTGTAATACATACAAATGCATATGCTTCTGCAATGTATCTCAATAAACTCAATAAACTCAATAAACTCTATGTATAGGGGAGGGACCAGCTAATAGAGTTGCGCAGTAAAGTGAACGGTGCATACCCTTCAGGATTTTGCTTACTTATTTTTGAAATAATTTTTTTCCTGGGCAAATTTTGGCCAGAATGGTACAGTTTTCTGCTAGGGAGGACAGAAGAATGTGTATTTTAAAAATCTGGACAAACTAGGTGATCTTTGGCATGTTTTGATCTCGGATTGACCTCTGAACCCTTCTCTTCTGGTTGGACTGATATATATAATTAGGATGGGGGGTGAAATCCTGGTCTCATCTGAAACTTCTGTCTTTAGCTCGTTAAAATGCTGGAGTTGAACTCCTGCTTTTTTTACCTAAAGCAACCTGACAAATCCAGCTTTGCAGGGGTGGTAAAGATTTGAGGTTTGAAATGTAGATACATGTGTTTTTAAGTGATTGTTTTTGATTTTTGATTGCTTAACCATGTGAGGCAAAGGAAAGTCTATTTGGAGGTCCCTCCCCTGTAGGAAACTATTCGGAATAAAATACCGCGATTCCCGATTTAAATCAAAACGTTCACATTTGGCTTTGTTGAGAAAAGCAGCAACAACGACAGAAGTCCTTATTATCTCCATGAAAAATGGAGATATAGTTTTGTGTGTGTGTTTGTGTGTCTGTCTCTCTGTGTGTCTGTGTGTGTGTGTGTGTTTCCGCACTACTATAGTCAGCATAACTCAAGAACCTCTTGATGGATTACGATGATATTCAGTATGTGGGCGGGTGTTGTAAAGGCAAAATGCAAGGTCGATTTTGGGCCCGCTGGTATGTGACCTTGGTACTGCAGCAGAACTTTCGTTTTTGTATCTTTTGACCTGGACGTGCCATGGTCTTGATGAGTGGCAGATAGCTTGTGATGTAATAAAGACGTGGTGTAGGTTTCGGCCACCTAGCAGCTTGCGCTGGAACTGCATGGATTCGTAAGTTGCATAATTAATGCAAAAGTGCCATAATTCATCTAAGGGAAAAATGATAGGACTGTCAATATTGCAACATGTGTAAGTTACATAAAGGTGTTCGTGACCAAGCATTTATTATGTAAATATGTAAGTCATTTGCATAAACAGAATAGTTCATGGAGATGTGAGGTCTCCGAACTCTGGTTTTGGATTGTACGATTCTATACGTGCTCCTGTGTTGTCGTAGTCAAGTAAGATATAACTCCCAACAGCATTCATGCCATGTGTTACAATGAACGCAATTCAAACTGCCTCTTTCCAAATGCATCAGTCACAGAGTTGCTATCTCACCGTTATTATAGATTGCAGTAAAAGACGCGCTCACCCATTTGCAGATTGTATCACCTTAACTCCTGCCTACGGCGATGGCAAAACGCCCAATGATTCATTCTAATTCGCCTCCTTAAGCCATCATATAAAGCCTGATAAAATGTAGTCATATTTCACAGGAGGGTAAGGGAAAGAGATTGTGTTTTCTCGTTAACATAATGCCGCCCACGCCCCTCCTTTCCATTGTCTCGGCGTGCGCGCAGGTTCCTCCATCACCTGATCCTAGCCGTAATAGACCACATTTATTACGATTCCACTTTTGACGTCACAACTCCAGAAAGGTTAGGGCTGAACGCGAGCGCGCCACTTCGATCGCTGGACAGATAAAGCGAAACGCACAGCCCGCATTGACAAGCCAGTCAATAGCCCCCTTCTAGCGGTGCAGCTACTCAAAGTCACTGGCTTCAGTCGATGCCTGGGGGTGTTTTTCTGACTAGATTTATGCGGTGGTAGATTTCCCTGCACCTATACATCTCCGCGAGTCCCGAGAGAGGCCCGACTCACCTGATTCGCGTAGGCGGGGGACGAGCGGGGGCAGGCCCGAGGATACGCGCTGCGCGTCCGGCGGCAGGAGCCAGGTATACGGGCGATACCAGAAGCGGTGAGTCAGCCAAGCTCAGCCCCTGTTTTTATCAGTGGGTTTGGGAGTTGGAGTGTGGGCACCCCTTCTGAGAAACCGCGGTGGTAGTTCTTGGACGGTCTGAGAGTCCTGACAGAGTAGAGGGCCCCGTAGCTCCACACAACACAGCCACATCCGTCAGACAGTGGAGACGTCCCGTGACTATTATAAGGTAAGCCCACGTTCTTTCTGTCTTCTGCCTTTCCCGAACGATCTTAGCAATTTTAGCTCGGCGTAGATATACCGGGCTATTTTCAACAACATCTACTACTGCTAGTCTTCCATTTGCGTGATTTCTATATTCCATTCTCTACGCGATAAAAGGAAACATCCATAAGTGGTACAAAAGGTGGATTCCGGCTGCGGCTTGCCGCGATCTGTCACTCCAGTGTTTGACGCTGCACAGGGTATTAAGGACAATACGGCGTCGTGAAAGTGCATAACGGACAGCTTAATGTGCCAAATTCGCGTGGAAACACCGTCGTCTGCATCCCGACCATGCAATTGAACTAGAGAATTCTGCTGCTACCAATTTTTCATGCGTTCCAAATGTATAGAAAAGCATCGTACCCCCTGGACATTCAGGAATAAAATGCATGCACACGACATCGACCAAAGAAAGCTTCTAGCTCGTGATGAAAACAATGGTCCATGACGATGAATACGTCAAGTGCACAAATTACCGTATAGCCCGGGGCTGTGGCAATCTGGCTATGACAATCAACCTCACAGGATGTTTACCGTTAAGAGAAATCGTAATATCGTTAAGAATTTTAATGAAAAAAATGTAAATTCAGACTTGCATGCATGGCATTTTTTGTAGTGGGTAAGATGTCAAAGAAGCACAGAAGATGCTTTGAAATGAAGTGATGGGAAGTAAAGGGTGTTTGCATGAAGGAGGGAGAAAACCTTGTCGAACTTGCAGAAAGGAAAGCAATGGATCGTAAGCAGACCTAAGAGAGGTTGACTGAGACATTCGACTCCTAGGTGACAGGTATTCTAAATGGTAAGGTATCACGGTGACGGTAAGATATGCAAACAACAAAAGGGCGGAGAGGTCTGGAATCCGTCTCTCCGACGTCCCAAACATCAAGGGAACGCCGCCGACGTGTTTTTGTCAGATGAAAAACTACCTGGCACTTTTTAATCTGTGATCATTTATTAGGCCACAGCAAGTAATTTTTATGGATGACATCAGCGCGCTCATTAATTTTCGCCTGATTTCGAAATAAAAAAACAAGAAATTTCATTGCCCTCCGACGGTAGTCAACATGCCAAAAATTGGCAAATATGTCGTAAAAGTTGACAGTCTAAGGTGTTTCATTGCATATGAATACCCAGTGTAGTTCCTGCCCATTATGGTATAATAACAAGCTGTTTTCTGCATTTGTTCTAGCAAGGACATTATATAAATAATGGGGGGAGGGTCTAGTTAATTGAGCTGTATACACACTTGGTGTTTCATCGCATATGAATTCCCAGTGTAGTTGCTTCAGATGATGGTACAACAAGCTCTTTTCTGCATTTGTTGTAGTTAGTCTATTGAGATGTATACACATCTACAAGGAAACGTTTACATAAAATCAAGGAGGTTTTATATTACATGTATATATGAAACATCATTGGTTGAATACAGGAATAAAAGACCTGTTGGTCATGATATCATATTTCGTCGCCTCAATTCTTTTTAACAAGACTTATGATCTCAAAATTTGAAAATATAGGAATCTTGTTTTTTTTGGCCCGTCTTGTTTTTTTTTCGCCCTATCTCATTAATTTTGGAGTCTGCAGAGGATGTCATCCATAAAATTTACTTGCTGTGGCCTTAGGTTGAGTAGGGCCCTTACGCTATAACAGCTGCGCTGGGGTATGTTCGCTGGATAATGTTCTCTTTTGCGTGGTCTTGATTAAACTAGATGATAGGCCGTAGCGGTGGTAATACGAGGACAATAAAGATATATTCTAGTACTCGGTCGTTATGTCAACGGTCTATAGTAAAACGGTTATTATCTGGTCGGATGACTTTATTTTGTTTACTCGTCAACAGATCATTGTTTCTAGTCGTTTGTAAAGCCGTAGGAACTGATAAGAACGCCTTGGAATGTGCATCATAATAAAGGGGAGGGCATGAATGGTTGAATACATAGCAATCAACCAACACCCGCTAATGTAGTACTTTATGACGTCAGGTAAGGTGATAGAGGCTGAAGAGGCATTTACGAGTAATTACATCAGCTTATGTGCAAACTTTAGCACTAATCTGTAGTTCGGCCAACGTAAGTTAATGTATTGTTTGAAGACATCTATTCACACCAAATATGGCTTACAAAACTCAAATAACTTAATATACATTAGTCTCTCTCTATATATACACACGCTTATTCATTCAGTTTATGTTAAGTTAAGATAAGTAAAGATATCTTTTCTTATCCTGATATGTTATGATTTTGTAAGGGCTCCCTTCGAAATCAGTTATTTACTAATAGTTCACTGAAGGGACCACCTTAAAGATTCATAAATAAATAGATTTGCCTTGCTATTCATATGCGCATATGCGCAAAAATTGCAGCAATGTATATATATATATAGACGCGATGTTTGCTTATATTACAAGCAAAGCTGAACAAAGTCTAAAGAAAGAAGGTGAGAAATGGTTTGACCGATTAATTTTTGAGTTCCTCCTTTACCAAGCAATTACAAAGTATCGATCGCTCTACTCCAATTCCCGTTAGTCCCTCGGCAAAAGATTAATCGAATTCTTCTGACCTTAGAACGTTGTGCTGTCAATAGAAAGTATATTGTCGATCCTAAAAATGTTGTCAGGTAACAGATCAGTACGTTTTTGTATATTTTGCATACGCAGTGTTTAATGTTTTGAAATGAATGGTTTGTCAATGCTATGTAGATGAAGACAAAGCAATGAGTACATTGCAAAATGCTTGTCAACCGCCATAAGCTTTGTGATAACTTAAGGACAGAAATATATTTCTTTTGAATTTTTAGTACACTTCTTGTTCAACATATATAAAGAACTAAAAAAATACGTCAAGGTACAATCAGATATATTTTCAAAAGATCATTGTCTCCGTGTACGGATGCTTTGTTTTCGGCGTTCCTAGATGTTAACGTTCTTGTGTGCCCGTAGTTAGTTGAATACGCTGTCAGTAGAGTGACAGGAAGTGAGTGGGATGATGGTGTCACCACAAAGGTCAGACTTGCGGGAGTGACAGGAAGTATCAGTCATGACAGGTCACGGGGTCAATGGAAGAGGCTAATCAATAATAGATCACGGGGAGGATTTTTTTGGTTTGTCTGTTTGTGTTTTCGCAGTCGTGTATTTTCCATATGTTCGTCACGATCACCGTAGAGTGCCAAGAAGGGATCAATGGACATATGTAATGTTAATCAAAGCCTTCTTTGCATAATTAACGAACTACAACTATACAGGATATACGACAAATCTTAAATATTTGACGGAGGGGTGAGATCTCCAAACTCTTGTTACCCTTGCACAGGTCGACTAATGTTGGCTTGATTAGAAGTCGGTTTGAATCGGTGGCAGAAAGGCGTCTGAAGAAGATTCAGTGCAACAATCGATAATTTCAGGGGTTGTCCATCGATTTCCCATGGCGCTCTCCCATGTGTTACAGAAATGTCATTTTGATTGACGCACAAGCTTGCCTCTTCTGACATTTTGTCGACACACGCCTTTTTTGTAGTTCACAGAAAGCCAGTTTATCGTTCTCTATTGGATAACTTTTTGGTGGCTTCAATGGGAAATAAATTGTATCACTGCACCTCGATTTCTTAGTTCTTCTTCTAGTAACATTGTAGCTTCTTCACGTGACTATGCATTGCTACTATATGTTACGGATGTAAAACCGACACCCTTGATATAATTTCAGACTGTGACATTTCTTCAGTTTTAACCATTGATATTACATAACTTTATGATTATTTTGTCACACGTCCAGTCCATTCTGATTATGTTTCGCCAACGAAACATATTGTTTTTGTCAGGTTTCTTCTTCTCCTGTCAAATCTTCAAATCGCTTCTTCTCGGTCGTCCGTCGACCAAATTAGCTGAAATTTGGTATGCAGGTAGAGTACGTGTATACCCCCAGACCCTTTTAAAATTTTTTTGATATAAGTTTTTAAAATGATTTTATGGAGGTTTTTTGGTCATTTTCAGACAAAAGTCGCACATGATGGCCTCCAGTGCCGTGGTGTTGAAACCTGAGGACCTGAAATTTGGTTTAGTTGTGCATTGGATATTTACCCAAAGGACCCCATTATTTTTTTTGGCATACACTACTTCAAAATGATTTATTTTGCACATTTTTGATGCAATTTTTGGTTATTTTCTGTCGGGGCCAGCAAGAACTAGGTCATACTGTAACATAAGCCCTCCTACACGTCCCCTGATCTGGGACTTCAAACCAAGCAGATGTCAGGGGGTACCTCGACTAATGGTATTACAGAAAGTTATATGTACCTTATGTTACATGGTACGGATGTTATATTTGAGATGTAGGTACCTATAGGAAAGGTGACTACACCTGACAATTACTTATGCTAATGAGGACCTAATTCGCATAAAGTATGCATAAAGTTGTATGTCCCTTACCGTAAATGCTGCGGATGTCATCTTTGAGATGTAGGTACCTTTAGGAAAGGCGAACACACCAGGCCATAAATTATGCTAATGAGGACCTAATTTGCATAATCGATGCATGAAGTTGTATGTCCCTTACCGTAAAAGCTGCGGATGTCATCTTTGACATGTAGGTACCTTTAGGAAAGGCGAACACACCTGGCCATAAATTATGCTAATGAGGACCTCATTTGCATGATTTATGCGTAAACTTGTCATTCCCTTACCGGAAAAGCTGCAGATGTCAGATTTGACATGTACGTACCGTTAGCAAAGGTGATCACACCTGGCCATGAGTTATGCTAATGAGGACCTCATTTGCATAATTCATGCATAAACTTGTATTTCCCTTACCGTGACAGCTGCGGATGTCATCCTTAAGATGTAGGTACCATTAGGAAAGGTGAATGCACCTGGCCAAAAATTTTGCTAATGAGGACCTCATTTGCATAAATTATGCAGAAACTTGGATTTGCCCAGGAGTTATTTTGGGACAGCCCACTTCTTCCATGAGGACTATGGGCGAAACATCCTGAATTTGCTCTTAAAGCAAATGACGGCCAGTCTAGTTGAATGATGGATTTTTCATTGCTGTTTTTGAGTCGTGTCCAAATATCTTGTCCCTGTCATTAGGTTGTCAGTCCCGTAGGGAATGCCCCACGTAGCAGTCATTTGTCCATTTGCGATAATGTAGCGACTAACAGGAACATATGCTGCCTACAGGCAAAGCTCACGGGTTTTTGGAAGAGTTTCTTATCTTTCTTCAAAATTCCTCAAACCATTGTCCATCATTAAACCTTCATCTCTCGGATAGGACGTTAAATGGAGGTCCCGTGTTTTGGGAGAGCCACACCCCACGCATGTAAAAGAACCCGCCACACCTTTCGAAAAAGAGTAGGGGCATGCCCCGGTGTGCGATGGTCCAAACCCTTCTGTCTGGAGTTGGTGATTCACTACAAATCACTCGGATGGAGGCCTGGCGAACCCCCGTCTCGTATCAGCCATACGGTGATTTACACCATTCACACGGACGGCCTCCCTTGGAAATCAGTTACACAGTTAACTGAAGGGACCAACCTAAAGAAAAATGATAATAATAATAATCTCTAATGATATAGATCCGTTGCCTGTATTTAATTGGAGTCATGTGATCTTTAGGATAATTCTGAGTTTGCACTGCGCCACAATATCAAGGATGGATTATTATATTATGACTGAAATCAGTGCGCCAAACTTTACGTCAAATACTATAGTGACACTAACATGTAAAATTAGTGTATGAAGTTTTTTTGTATGTACGTCGATGGAGGTTAGGTATGTGCATGTGGGTAGGGAGATACGTAAGGTGATATGTACTAATTTTAAAAGCAACTGCATACAGCATCCACTACCTTTCGTCAGGTAGCATCAACTACATTTCTGGTTCACCAAGTTTTGTGTCTTTAAAGGCACCCAGAGCATTTTATGAGGCTTGAAAACTGGAAATATTCTAGTCGCTGTAATTTGTATGAAAATGGTATTTAATGGCACTGTTTACCACATTTCCGTGTGGATTTCTTATCAAAAGTGCTCAAAAGCGGCACAAAAATAAGCTACATGGTGATCTTTTAGTTTCACGCGCCTAGTGTAAATAGACCAATACCATAGCCCCGCCCACCTCCGTCAAAACGTAGAAATGCAAAATAAAAACATAAAAATGCAAATGTTTGACGGACATGCAGTCATCCTCTCATTGGTCGAACCGCTAATTGTGATGGACAGTCAGGATCAGTCTATTGGGGCTTGGATTTTCTATCAGTTCTCACCACACAACGACATCATATCTTTGCTCCTTTAATGTCGATATGTAATGGTATAGTGTTATTGAAACTTACTATGTGTAGGGATGACTAGAAATTGGAGTTATTTAATTCAAGTTTCAAGCCTCATAAAATGTTCTGGATGCCTTTAATGCGGGCTTTGTCTGTGGTGTGTGGGAGGGGGGCGCAGATGTGACGACTTTGCAACCGAATGCTGTGTATTGTGTCTGAAACGTTACATTATCACCACCAACTGCGTTAAAGGCAACATCTTGTTAAGACTTACGCACAATCGATACATGTAATACACTCCACAGTACATTCTTAAGCCCAACTTTATCGCGTTTCTCGATGGCCATGGCTACACAATGCGTGGACTACGTCAGAACAATGACGTCACGAAGCGCGTGATATTGAGCATGTTGCCAAAGGCTGCATGCCTGACTTACGTCCTAGCGCCGGATTTATTGAGAATTCGGGGATCGATCAGGCAGTGCGTGGTTGTAAACGTGCCTTTGTTTGATCCCTCTTTGATAGGATTACTATTGCCGTTAGTTCAGAGGTATTGGTTAAACGAAGTTTGATCTATCTTGTCGAAGAGAATACGGGATAAAAAGAAAATGGAGAAACAGCTAGGAACATGCAGAAATGGAAATAAACAAATAAGTTGAACTTTTTGAAACAACAGTTATAAATATAGGCATTATGATAGTATGATAGATACGGACTACTTTGAATAGTTGATTTCTCTCATCAGCATATCTATTTTAGAGTCACTTTTCTCTATCAATCGAGCGATTGGGGTAGCATGTCACAGTCGGGAAACAAACAAACCAACGAAAATGGTAAAAGCTGCTTGACGAAAGGAACTATTTTAAAAACAATGCGGACATTTTTGCAACAATCCCTCACGTTGTGAAGTTATTAAAACGTAAGCTGCCTTTGACGTAGATAACGTGGACTCGAGAACAGGAGAACTGGACACCCACACGTACATGGGCGTATCACTCTGTTTTTCAGTTATTAGAATGTGGTCTACCTTTGACGTAGATACTGGTATCAACAACATGAAAGTCGAGGACTCCCACACGTACATGGGCGTATCGTCGTTATATTTTTCAGTTATTAGAACGTAGCCTACCTTTGACGTAGATACAGATATAAAGAATACAGAAGTCGAGAACACACGCACGTAGATGGGCGTATCGCTGTTTTCACATGGCTTAAGAGTCGGATAAAAACCTATAAACTTTAGATAGGAACCACGCTTCAGTAGCTAGAAAGGTGATTGCGCTTCTCTCGACTTTAGGAGACTGTTTTGAGAGGAGGTGCGGACTCGGCCCGTGTTGTCTCCCAGCTTGTGGACTTCGAGTCGTAGGTTGATGGTATGAATACCGCACATCGCCATTTCTTATTTCATAGAAAGGTATTGGGATTTGCCACATTTGCTGAAAGATTGACATAATGGTAGGTCACTATCACATTTTTATCTCATATGTCAACCCCGAGACCAAGGCCGTAAGGTTTGATCCACTCATACTGGGATAGACCCTAGTCTCTACCAGACTAACCGCGTCGGAAATACAGAGAGCATTTGCCGGGGGACTTTGGACATGGAGGATAACATTCCCATCCGCAGTTAGGGTTGCCTATTTGACCCTCTTTCCGTAGCCGACTCCCTTCATACAATTCACTCTATTTGGCCAATTTCTACTATATTCCCAGCGACCCGCGGAGACTGGTAGAGGCTAGATAGACCCCTACTCATTTCGATACGTGTGGTTGGTTCTTTAACGTGCCCGAGGTGTGACTCTCCTCAAACACAGGACCTCCAGCTTTACGTGCCATCCGAGAGCACGTCCCTAACCGAAGCTAGGTACTCATTTTCACATAAGTGAGGTGTAAAGTCCCTTTCCCAAGGACACAACATTGAAACCTGCTAGGGATTCTAACCCAGGACCTTCAGAAGATTCTAAGTGAGTAACCCTACCCACAAGGCTAAGCTTATGTAGAGCTTACCAAAAGCGCTGCGTCTATCTCTCAATTTATCTAGGATACGTTTGGACGCGGAAGAGTAAAAGACTTTTCTCTCTACCACTCTGCCACTTTGCGTCGTCAGCAAACCTCTATTAGGCACTGACTCAGCCGGGTTGACTTCAAACTAAGGAATTGCTGTGCTCAACGACACAGAAAACATGTCTAACTGCCCTTGACTTCATAGCTCTTTGTTAAGGCTTTTACCATCATGCCTATGTGCTGTGCATGGCAGTAGTAGTGGGCAACTTCAAGCCAACCGTACACACTCACGCCGTATCTTCATAAAAGACGCTGTAGCCGTATAGTCTCGGTTCAACTTTATTCAAACCCACATCCAGACTAGTTTCGCCTTGGTGTGGCTTTCTCGATAGTGTAAGGCTTGAATGAGCCAAGTACAGTGTGTCCTGTCTTATGTGCTGTGCATGGTTATAAAGTTCTCTAGAACTACAGTGGAGAATGGAACATATTACGTACGGTAGTGGCATCCTTATTAGATATATACTAGTAGCTTAAAACAATATTTTTTTTTGGGGGGGGGGGGTTATTGGAATTGCAACAGTGCAATACAGGTGGGACACAGACAGCTATTGCTGATGTCGTAACCCACACACATGATATACCCGTTTTTTACACATTGGTTGAGTGGGGAAAGTCGTGTAAAGATCGGTGGCGTCAGGGGATTCGAACCCGGGACCCCTGGGTTCTGAGTTGAAAATCCTGCCGTTACGCCACACGACCCCACAAAACAATACTTACAGTTAGATGTGTAAAGGTTACGTGTGATAGGTCGTTCAGTGTAATATAACAAGCTGCTGCCGGGCCGCGTGCCTGCGAAGCTTGTGAATCACTCCGGAGGTCCGTTAGACTAGCTTTACAGATACGTGTATATATATCCTCTACTTTCAGGGTATAGTCGCTCCTCATTCAACAGATACAACAAGTATATATCATTGTCGAAGGGACTGACTTTCGGGAGTTTCTCTCTTTACGTTAAGCCGTAGTCACTCTGAAAATCCCCAGAACTTCAACAGGGACAAGATCGAATTAGGCTTCCATCAATGTCGACGATAAAGACGGCGACAAGTGGCAAAATGGTTGGCGCGGCGCCACTGACGCCGCACTTGTCTTGGAGGGGATGACCCCGCCTGACACGCAGACTTCAGTCTGTCTGGCGTTGAATCTGTCGTCTGCAAATGATCGACTACACATAGGACGGTGTAGATGGGTTATCGACAGTTTAGACAGGCTTAAGGCTTGGGTGTTGATATTTGATGTTCATTGGTGAAGCCGACGGCACAAAACAGGAAAAAAAGTTACCACAACGAGTCTGCGGGCTCTAACTTACATTTTCGAACGGACCCAGGATCGAATCCGGGAAGGGTATCCCAGTCGGGGCTGCACCGTTCTATGCTAGGGTCACATTTCCAACCCGGGGCCCGGCCGGGCAGCTTGTTGGACCGAAACCTGTAATATAAAAGACAACAAAACACACAATAATTTTTAAAGATTTCTCCCTACCATACGCTATGTATATTCTTGATATACATGTTTTATTCTTTGTTTTCTAAAACAGACCTGTCGGACCCCGGCTTGGAAATGTGACCCTAGCCTTACGGAAGAGAAGTAAAACGGGGGTCCCGTGTTTGAGGAGGTGCCTCGAGCGCGTTACAGCGGCCTCATTACTCAGAAGCGTACCTACTGGCTGTGATAATACAACACGGCGAATACAACCTGGTCGGTGACATTACATGATTTTTAGAGATCGACCGTCGTTCACAGTTCACCAAGCCTGGTTCATTGCAGATTACTACTGGGGCTACACTAGGAGTGAATACCGGTTCGCTGGACCTGATTCGGACCTTTATAACATCCAAGAACCGAGTCCAAAAATCCTGAAAGCCAAAAACCTGAGTCCAAAAAATCTGAACAAAGTACAAAATATATTTTCTATTTTGTTTGATAAAAAGTGTCTCCCCTCTGACAAAAAGGCATTTAGAATAAGTGCAACATTCAAATATCAAACACTGGTTTATTTTGAAAGTCTTCTCACCAAGAAACTTTTATAGTTGTGCATGTCCGTGCTAATTCTCTATGCTTAATATTGTTCTAATAAAAGAAAACATCCACTGCACAGGATCAGGTCCAGGTTCAGGTCCGGACCTGAACCTAAATCTCTAAACTTGGACTTGGACCTTATTAAGCCGAACCGGTATCCACCCCTAGGGTACACGGTTCAGTCAAGGAGGTTTGAAAAAAAACCTCCTTGGTTCAATATGATAGGCTAGGTTTTCGGGCAATATATACACTCGACCCTGTGACGCCGGCTTATCGTGGATACGACTTTTATGTGTTTTTTTCCAAAAGGCTTTATATCGTTTCGAAAATATATTGCAAACCGACATTACAGTTACAAAAACATGCCGATCATATCTACGGGTAAAAATGCAAGGTTTTTTATATATTATCTTACTATCCAAGTTCCCATCGTAAACTTTCATCAGATACGTTATAGATAAGAATTCGCCGATAAATCGTTCTTTTGTGACATACACCTTACATGTAAATAGACTACCTCGCCCATAGTTTATTGGTTTATTTGAAAGACCTCAATTAGTGACAGTACATGAAACATACTTCACTGATTTTCCTGGAATCATAATCATGTATGAAGTAGTATTTGAAGTTATCTTTTTTTTCCAAATAAGCTACCTGTCAGTGACATGTGATATGTCGGTGAATACACACCTACGTGCTTTTACTAGTATGTAGCTGTTGTTGTCAAGGCGATCTCATGTATTACGATATGGGCTTGAATTTCTAACAGGTGTTTAATAGCGGAGTCATTTTCAATAACTCGACTTGACGCACGTTCTAGATTTCGTCATATGTGTAGGCGAGATTAAAGGACTGCGTCATATCTTTTGTGTGCTGATGACGTCAGGACGATACCACTTGCGGACGTAGGTGGAGACTAATCTCTCTCTCAAGGACATATCAATTCTTTACGCCATCTCGCTGAAAGCATGTAATTGCTACTGTAAAAACATTTCTGGTGAATATATTGATACAGGTGAAACGCATTACGTGTACGTCATACTATATCATTTCATAGTCACATGGTGTGGTTCGTAAGGTTTCAAAACATCGCCCTAAAAACTCGCGTCATCGTAAAATTTCACGTGAAAAGGGTTTTCTCACGTAAACATTCGTAAAAAAAAGGTGATAAAAATCAGTCATTCGTTGAACCGCCGCTGTGGGTGGACATGATTGCGCCCTAAATCTGTTGTAAGTGTAAAGTACGCGTAAATGTCACGTTAAACATGGTCGTGTTCCGTTTTCAGGGAAAGTCGCATTGATTTTTACCGGACACGACCAGCGCTACGGCATTACACTAATTGCATTAAGCAAGAAGCGAAGCTGCCTCACGAAACGCTAATGGCGGTTTTGCTGTGTCCCTGCAAGTAGTACACGCTGGCTGTAAGGTTGTTGACCTGCAGGCTGTTTGTGCACAGCTGGTACACGGGGAAGTTACTAGGGTCATCTGGCGTGAGGAAAACTCATGTTTATTTGTGTGTGTGTGTGTGTGTGTTTGTGTGTGTGTGTGTGTTTGTGTGTGTGTGTGTGTGTGTGTGTGTGTGTGTGTGTCTGTGTGTGTGTGTGGCGGGTGGTGACTGTGTGTGTGTGTTCATGCGCTATTGAATATACGCACAAGTGTGACAGGGCCCTTAGTGTGTGTGTGCGCGCACGCGTGTGTGTTTGTGTGTGTTGTTGTACGCGTGCGTGTGTGCTTATTTCTGTGTACTTGTATATGTGTATCCTCTGTTATGCATTTTGTTAATGATGTGGCATATATCGTAAATAATACTACAAGGATCGCCGTCTTCAAATACTAGGAACCGAAGAATGGACAGTCCGTATGTTTGACAAAAAAGTCTTTCAAATCAATAAGTGCAAGGTCTTTCCAACGATTTTGCACGCTGTAGTAGCCTCAGGATATAGCACCCAATTCCTACCACTAAGTTAGCTTGTAAGCCCTGTCCGGCAGCCTTGTCTATAGGTCGCCTATGAAGAGGTAAACCCCTTAGCCAGCATCAATAGAAGAGTAGGAATAGCTCTAAGCTTCATTTGAACTTCATTCATCATTGTAATCCCCATGCCGATCCGCGGAGTTGTCCGCGTGTGTTTTTTCCCACAGCTACTCCGCGGAGCTTTAAGGTGGGGTACAGGCATGCGGCAGCACATTTTCAACAAAAATATTTAGACAAAATAACCATCTGATTTGTTAGATGTATAGGTCTATTTTCATTATCTGGCATCATTTTCCTACATAGGTTATCAGTTTACCGCAAACTTCAAGGGCAAAGTTGCAGTTTCCAACGTTCTGGCTGGGTGCCGATACCTTTTGGAACAGCCTGACCAATCAGGGGCCTCCATTTTGGCTATTCCCTCCCTCCCTCTGGAAAGCTGGATTCTCTGGCCTGGCTGTTAACACTGCTCTGACTGTCAGATAGTGTGTTTGCAGAGGTTATTGACCCGTATGTTACTGTTAGTGCTTGCGTGATTGGGAAAAAGCAAATAATGGCGATTTGGGGTCATTTTACGATTACTAAATGCCAATTTCATTAATACTACCTCTACAGCATGATTTTAAAAGCAAAAGTTTGACAAAACTGTATATGATAGAGCAGAAATAGAAATGCTGTTCTGAGGTTCACCACCTGAACTTGCCTCTCACGGGTGGCATAAGCATTTTGATACTTTGATAATGTGTGAGGGCCCACAGAAGGAGGTTCTCATTAGATTATTGAAAAAAATTCACCAAAAATCAATTTAAAAAGATATAAAAAAAGGAGCCCGCGTATTTACCAATGGCATTATTATGCATCTGTCCCTAAAATATTAGCTTTGTACATTGGATCGTCAGCGAGGAAAAATCACTTTTGTAAAAAGGGGCGTGGCCCTGTAATTGTTGATGACGTCATCATGACGTCATCAAAATTTGCATGAATTATTGTCTTGCACAGAGGTACTTGGAGAAAAAAAAATCAAGAGCCACAAGTAACACTATATAGTATTTTCAAGACACCCCAGAAGTGCTGCCGCATGCCTGTACCCCACCTTAAAGGCGCTATCTGCGGACGGACAATTTGGTTTGCTCGGGTGACGTTCCATTTCCGGTTGAATACTAATAAGCCTGTATGATGAAGAAACATCAGTTTACTTTTAGAGTGTATTATCAAATATTTCGCCGTTGGGTGGAGATTTGGACTTGCGCTTTCAAGACCATTCTTTTATTGAATTTTTTTTTTCATAAAGCTTGTCATATCTCAACGCCATTTTGTTCTATGGTTAGTGGTGGCGCCAATATAAGTGTCTGTAATTGTCTGTACATTTGGATAGAAAAAGAATCAGTTTCTGAGATTTAGTTAAGTGTTGATTATTTGGCTCTCTCGTATTTGAATTTTTTCAGGTTTGTGGGTATTCTCCTAATTAACTTCCTCCTTCGTGTATCCTGATTGGTTCGTTAGAAAAGTACCGGATGAATATGATTGACGCCCCCCCCATAACCATTTTATCGCCCTTGCTCTTACCTTTCCCATTGACCTCCAATTAATGAACCTTAAGATGTTATCAGTCCGTTAACATCACTTTTGATGATATCATATCACATCGCTTTTGGTCACAAAAATAAACGGCCATTTTATGTATAGCTATCGGTGATGCAACGAAGACACAGATCAATACATTCACTGACTAGTGAGTGTATCAGCGAAAAGTTCTGCAGATAAAGATATATATCACTTCTTACAGTTATACTTGATATACGAGATGACATTGTCAGCTAGACAGTCATCTGCATTATAACTTAGCCACATGACACCATTCTTAAGTTAAACGTGGTTATCTCCAATACATTTAGATGTAAGGATTACAAAACTAATGGTCTTAGATTGCTAGAAACAGGTATGAGGAAAACGGGATAATAATGTGCAAACACTGAGAAAGTTAAGATGATTTGAAAAACAACCGACCGATCCCAAAGCCCTGTCAAAGGGTACAAATGCAAAATAAAATAATAAAAATCAAAGATTTGACGGCCGTACAGTCACTCTCTCAATGATGCAAGACTATCATTGGTTGAAATGCTATTTGTCTTTTGCTCCCAAAACAAGTACATGACGATGTATCCGCTTCTTTACTTTTCCGTCATAATCAACTATTTCTCTATCTCTCGCCTCGATATGTAATACTGCGCAATAGTAAAACAGAATCAAATTTAAATTCATATTTTGTGGAAACTTATTTTAGCGTGCACTCTGTGACACGAGTTTTACTTATCATTGTTGTGAAACTTTAAAAAAAAAGACCGCTACATATCATTGCTAGCCTGAGTGCCAGCCTTTTTAGCTTCCGTACGCTACCCAATCTCCGCTCCTCTGGCATCGGAGCTTGGGTAGCTCAGCGCAGCTAGGGTAGCGGACGGAAGCTAAAAAGGCTGGCACTCAGGCTATATCATTGCTGCTAATTGTGTTAACGCATACACGTCGTCAACACAAACAGAGTACGGTTGAATTGAAGACGTGCTTCAAAGTGATAACTAATACGCGGCGTCTGCCGTGTTTCCTTACGCGTGGTCTGTTGTCTGAAAGACTTATTGGATGCCTAGCGAAGAGTAAGACGGCATGGCGTGAACGCATCTATCTGCCAGGCTCCAGCTAATCCTAACCTCTCGGATGGGTAACTTAATTACGCCGCTCGTCCTTGTGAATCCGAGGGCATCGAAACTGTCCGGCTGTAGAGAAGGGCAGAGGTAAATCTTGATAATCAGAAGAAAACTGGGCGTGAGATTGGTGTCGGATTCATGCAGCTATCAATCAATATCTAGATACAGGCGGAGGGGGTGGCATGAACTTCAAATGTCGATGTGACGCTAGAAAATAAGGCAAGTCAACCGCGAAAAAACGTAAACGTACACCGTATACCTGTTTTTCAAGCAACGAATATAGGACTGAAAACTGAAGACTTGAGCTTATTTTTCGTGCACAGAGATTAAATATCTATAAGTCCCAGATCTAGATCAATTTCTTTCAATGAAGAAAACACTTATAATCATGTATCGTACGTACGAAATTCTGAAGATTTTCAAAGAAGGCATTGATAGCAGTCTACAGTTGTATACTACTACAAAAAAGAAGTCGAACCCAGCTTGTCTAGATATAGCCAAGAGTCGTATTTAGTATTCTATTGTTACAACAAAGTCAGTCACAGTTCACTGTCACATGTATGTTTTTCCCCCCTATGTTTCTACAATGTATTTGTAATTAGCCCACGGGCACGAACTTGCAATAAAACTTTCACTACAAAATTTTTTTGTACGGTCTACCGAAAAGCAAACCAGACAACATATTCAAACGAACAGGCCTGGTTTGCTGGGCATTGATTTAATCAAGACCCTGAATACGTGCATCCACGTCATGTAATGGCACATGTAATGGACATCGTTGATTCGTCCCGACAATTGGTCCACTAATTAAGACTGACGTGTGGTCTGCTCTCATTAGCGTGCGGCATGTGTACGTCCCACGGGACAGGTCGGACCGCCATGATGGACATGTTGTGGTAAAGGGGTTGGCACCTTGTCAAAAGCAAAACCTGTTGTTTCCGTCTAATGTTATGGTCACATTTCCAAACCGGGCGGGCTGGTTGCGGGAACGAAAATTAGAAGTGTATATCAAGAAATATACTCAAATTATAATGATGATCAAATTTCTACGTTTTGCGTTTTATGTTGCTTTTTGGTATCATACTTTTCGTTCCCGGAAACTACCCGGCCGGGCCCCAGTTTGAAAATGTGACTTGTACAATATTAATAGCGCAGAATTAAGAGATGGTCTCATTGGCTCTGGCGTAGGGACATACGAGGTACTGAGGTGTCCTTCGGCTGACGCGGATTGCTCTTCATTTCACACTGATGAGTAGTGTCAAAGGCCGCGAGATTACCAATGTCTTGCTGCCTTTTAAATGACATTAAAAGCAACCAATCAGTAACGTGTTTGCAACACGACAGAAAGACGATGAAAGTCACTGAAAAAAAGTTTAGCTCTCTGTAAGGCAGCCAAACGTTGTGAAAACGTCTAGACAAGCTGGAGTACTTCACCTGCCAGGGGATCTTGAACTTTGACCTAGACCACAATGCTTCACTTGCACATGCGCACTCGGAACGGTGAGATGACTTACATGTTGTGCTGCCGTATTTCCCCCCAGAAACCCCGAACAGGACAACCGCCCACTAACGTCCTTGATGGATCGTCTTCCCCCCGGCTAATTTCCGCCCTCGAATTTGTAACATATAAAGTCAATTTGTTCTTGCCCTCGCTAACACGGTTTTGCATGTTTAAACCATTTGCTGTCCCATCATCGGCCCACTACATAAGCCAGCCTTCTGGCAAACGCGTTATCTCCCACCAACTCAAGACACTCTAAATCCTCCTCCAGACTTTCCAATATATATGGTATTTTTTCCCGCCCTTCCTAAAGTAAGAATCATATTCAAGACATATTGACATGTCAAAAACCTCCCACCACTACTTTTCTATCTGAACATCTCTTCTTATATGATGGTATGAATTCTGTAAATCGATCTTCGCCTTCGATTGCTTTAACGTTTATTTCAGCTATTGAAACAACCACGTAGAAACAACTACGTATTTGGTGGTTCAGTGCGATGTCTTTTTGTATTTAGCAGAATACTATTCACCTAAACCAGAGCACGTCTTTTACCGACACACATTTGTCCTTGCTTGCCAACTTGTTGTCTTTTGTTGGTGGGCTGTGAAGATTAGAAGTGACTGTCTCTGACCATCCCTCTCCACGGGAGCTACTTCTGGCCTTGAGCCCAGCGATGTCCGAGAAATCGAGCGTTTCTTACGTCACTAGAAAAATTGCCGATGCAGGGCGCACCCCTAACAGATAGCATGATCACGAAACATTATCCCAAGGGGTGCCTCTCTCCATTATTTTCTTGGAAAGTGTAAATTGGAAACAGTTTGGCTACAAAAAATTCGTAAGCTAATGATCAACACATCTTGTACGTGATGACGTTAAAGCGTTCGAGGAATATCTGTATTTGTTCGACCATGTCCATTTCTTGCTAATTAGGACAGGAAACACCCATACGATTGACTAAAATAGTCCTAACATTAACACATAAAGAAAAATTGTCCAAACATATTAGATATTGTGAGAGTATCAAATAAATTCATTGTGCAATATCATTATCAGTAGCATATGATGGCAAGTTACAATGTGACGTTAACTCTTACCAGATATAAAACAATTCTTTCTATCTCTCCCAACAGACACTTACGTCACAGTATCCTCACATGACCCTATACCATCCCTGGATATCGGTTACGGTCCAGTGCGACTGCGTCATTCCCTAAAAGAAAAATAATGGACTTTCATATCCAATCAACAGGAAAATTCAATTGCGGACAACTCGATTGCCGTCAAATGACGCCTCGAAACAGCAAAGCGATTTTCTCAGCCCTTCAGTATTTTTTTTGGACAGACGCCAAGAGCAAATTTGGAGGAATGAGCAATGTAGGAGTAAGGCCTGGAGCAATTTAATATAGTCCTGGGAAGATACGTCTTGTATGAAACCACTCAGTTTTATGATGAAGAAGCACACTCGGTGGTAATCGTTTTTCTTCTGATATACAGAGCCTATGAAGAAGCTACAACAATGATTTGGCAAGGATCAGAGACGAATAGCTTGGGAACAATCTTTTTTTCTCTACGTAAGCCATTAAGAATCACCACTCAGATATTCTCTAAGGGTATGAGATCCCATTCTCAAGGGTCTATGCCCTTCGCCGTTTTGGACCATTAGAGAATGAGTGTCGAGAACTGCGCCGGTGGCGTTGATACTGGCACGTTCTCCCTGGCGGAGTTATAACTTAGCTATCTTTATAGCTTGGGCAACAGTACTTTTCTTGTTGCAACAACTCATAGGGATCATATAAGCAATCATATAGAATGGCTTCTATGGCCGCAGAACGCCAAAAAGAAACATTTGTCAGGAGAAACATATATATATATATATATATATCACCATCCATACGGTGAGGTCTAGATATGTTACAAATGTGATCCAATTTTCTTTATCGAGGTAATTTAATTAACCAGTTTTCATGATGAACATTTGAAGAAGAAAATTTCTAACCCATCATTACCTCCACATTATTAGAATCAGGATGATTAGCACCCGATAAAAGTCAAGTAAGTAAGTCGAGAACCGGGCAGTTTTCGTAGCGTCTTACACATGCAGCCTTAACTATGTGGGAAAATGCTCTGGGAAGCATGTTGGAAGACTAAATTTTTCACCTTTCCGACTTCGCAGGAGGATTAAATTTTCTGGGTACACATACCCCATCATGTACTACAGGCAAATCAATAGAAAGGGGCAAATCAAAAAAATTCAGCCTTCCAAAATAGGTATTTCTTTATCAAATTTACGTATGGGCCTCCCTATCTGTATACATTTGGCATACTAAAGCATGATAGACTGATAGCGCACGTTGCAGCTCATTCTGAGGTAAACCGGTTACCCATGGAGCTCTAGTACGTGGGAACGTACTTCACGCAATGTATACTTGTAGGAATCGGTTCAGAATCAGTTGATATCCGAGGGATCACGTTCCCAGGTACATCCGGTGCTGATGAAGTCTTAAACTCTTTGATATCCGAGGGATCACGTCCCCAGGTACATCCGGTGCTGATGAAGTCTTAAACCAGTTTCATACCATTTATAGCGTCTGGAAAGGCTCTTTGAGAACCGTTTTTACGTCAGTTTGAGCTACCTTTCCCTGAACATGAAAGTTTCATAAGCTCGACTGGTTGTTGGGTGTGTTGGGGATTTGAGTCTGATCGCGATGGTACAATCAGCGATGCGGACAGGCTATGCTAATTCTGACCTGTGCAAGGTCGAAAGCAAAGGAGAAGTGATACTACCTGAGAGAAAGACTTATGGTCAGCCTGAAGCTGTTTGTAAAGGCCCGGGAACTTTTTTCTTGACTTCCCACGATACTTTTAACTCGTAATTTGAAAAGAAGGAAAGAAAACAAAGATATGCATAGTGGAGGCTAGTCGATCATTTCGCGGAACATAGCCACAGATGACAAGGCATGAATTGATAAGTGTACTGATATATGTATTATCTGAAGCCCCTAGGCTATCACAAATAGCCGACCATGGCCTCCCAACCTTCTCCAGGCCATGGTTGGGAGTTAGTCGGGAGCAATGTCATCTATTGTTGGGGGTTGGTCGGTGTTGTTGACTACCAGTCTAAAAAAGTAGTTTGCGCCAGCCGACTGTGAATTTTGACAAATCAGAGTCAGGAAATTCTCATACAACCAGAGGAGTAAACTGGAGCTAGAATAAGATGTATTCCTCGCTCACTTCCAACACAGTGCGGACCGTGGTTGGGAAGTGGTCGGGAGCACAGTCCTGGGAAGGTCTTTAATGTGTGACAAGGGCTTGAGTCTGCGTCAAACACAAGCGATTTTGTTACGGACTGATAGTGCACTATGTGCTGTAACAATGGCTCTGATCACACCACTATGGTTACCGGTATATCACAGCTTATCGTAGGACTCTATATACCGCATGGACAGCGAGATAGCACTCAGAAACGCCATCAGAGGTGAAGCAAGGCCCGCAAAAACTACAGTGCAGAAAGATAGAAGTCATAGCGTGTCAGATCGTCCACCCACACAATCGACGGTTTGCAGGTAGCTCGATTTTGTAAAGCTTTGGGTTAAAGGTCGACCTGCTTACCGAAAAATATCTGCGTTTACCTCATGATGTGCCCATTACGCACAGTGTAAAGTAGCAGCAATTGTACACGCACAGTGTAAAGTAGCAGCAATTGTCAAATTGTTCTTTGCTTTGGCAGTTCTATAAAATTTTCATCGGACGCCATTTTGTTTCGTTTGATTGTGACTCTGTGCGCAGGCGCGAAAAATAGTGAGATACGTCTTTGAAAACAGTAGAGATGAGCCAGAAATTTGTAACGACATGTCTTTTCCACATATTCTGAATCGTTCAGAAAATTATTCACATTCAAGCAATACGATCGTCAGAAATTTCTTCCGTTATTGATTTAGTGCCTATTGTTATGTTCAGTAAGAATATTCATGTGCGTTACTTAAACTCCCAGTACCAAATACAACATCTACTACATCCCATAGATACGAGGGCGAGTCAAAAAGTAATGTCTTCATTTTTGCATGGAATTAGTTTGTTGTTTAATGTTTCGCATATGTAAAAGTTTTTAAAACAAAGAAATACAGGGCAAAAAAATATGCAGGGGGGGGGCAAAAGCCTAGGTGCCATTTCGTGGGCCTCCCCTCGAAAGTTAACATTAGGAATCATATTATAAATTGTGCATAACTCGAAACTTAACAAAATTAACGACAAAATATCATAAATCCTAATAAATGAACAGATACGACGATAATTTTAAGGTTTTAAACATAATAAGGTACGTTAATATGATCAATGCTAATCATGATTAACAAATTGCGAAGAAATAGATAAAAAATTAAACAAAATACTAATCATCAAATACTAATAATCAAATATCAAAGGAAAACAAACAAATCAGGTGAAAATAGTGTTTGGTTGTTGTTTGAAATCTATCTTAAGAAGTTTTTTTAACTGGGCAAAGACGAGCAAGACTGTTGTATTTAGCTTAAATTGTTCCATATGATGGGACCTCTGAACATTATCATAGTTATTGTTTGACATTATCAACATTATCAGAGTTGAAATTTGAAGACACATATCTCCTTGAGACTGAAACATTTCAATGTGTGGTTCTGATTTTAAGGAGCGACTTGATCCCAAGATGACTTGATTCCATACCGGCCTTACAATCCAGTCCAATGTGATCCCACCGCCAAAATAGACGTCAGTTATTCCCAGGCGATTTGAAGCGGTGCATCCCCAGCATCGCTGTCAAACCGCGAAATTGCCTCAGCGTTGATGGACAACTTGCTGAAGGCAGCGGACTCCAGAGGTCAGTGACCTCACCGGAATTGGCCATTCCCGCCACCACGGGCGGTCCTACCTTGAAATCCCCGCAGTACGGGAGGTCATGTACATCCCACATTTCACTCTTAACGGCGGGAATCAAAAACCTTTTTTTCATGCGGTATCTAGCGGTAGAATCAAAAGCCTCCATGAAAAATTCAGGTAAGGAGTAAAGTGCCCCCGCTAGCTACTCTAGCTGGCTTATGTCTTACATTTTTTCCCCAGTACAGCTTTATTCTGCTTATAGATAACACGGATTTAGGTTCAGTCTTTGTTGTAACAAAGAGGTTTATGTATTTCTGGCGGTATTAGCGGTAATGGGAGGGAAGGCCGTGGTTCGGAAGCACACAAATCTGTGAAGGACAATCTGAAATGGAAAGCCGTGAAACAAGGTCATAGCGCCTCTCTGAAGCGAACAAGTGGTTGAAAAAATACATGGTTATTTAGAATGGTAAGCATGTAAAATTACGATTATCAATGACTACTCATGAAAGGTATTGCTTTAATCTCAGTACCTCAGGCAATCGTAGCCCATAGCCACTATATTGGCATCACCAGGGCTCCCTTAATTCGATTTGTTTGATTTCATTCAATGCAGCGAATGGTAGCAAAATTAGAACGGTCAATGTATTGGATATCCATAAAAGAGCTACACCTATTACGACGTACAGTGCTGTTTAAAGCTTGTCTTTCTTTAATATGTGCAGGAACACTGTCAATGTAATTTCGCCAGGTTTTACCATATCAGATTAATCAAGTCAAGTAATACCCACCCTCCTCAGCAGACGTGACGTTACCCCCCTCATCGGCCCTGCTATTCCAAGCCGGTATTCTGGCTTCTGGCGACGTTACTGACAGTTGCTCATGAATAATTAATGAGCTAGCCTTATTTGGCACAAACAGCCGTTATTTTGTTCTGAACACAAAGTAGCAATGTAAGACGTAACCTGATTGGCTGATAGGTTCTCGGCGACCTTTGCGGTTTTACACAAGATGAGATTGTGCAAAGCCTCTGATTGGCTAAAAGCTGTTTTGGTGATGACGTCGCCAGAAGCCAGAATACCGGCATGGAATAGCAGGGCCGATGCGGGAGGTAACGTGCCGAGCGAGTCAGGTCTGCTGAGGAGGGTGGTAATACCGCATTCATAGAAAGTGTGATCAGTATTTTCTCTACATCTATAGTCGCAGGAACGTATGTCAATCATCTAATCATCTCTCCGTAAGATTGGAAGATTGGATCTAGACTGTAAGGTAACGTTGGATTATGTATGGCTCTCTCGAAACTTGTTTTCGGTCATTGCCCTTGCGGGAAGCCAAAGACATATTGCTTGTACTGCTCATGCAATATGTACCATTTGTGCAGCAAGAGTCCCTCCGGCTTTTGATCACTTATAACTGAATACAAAGATAGGAACGGACTGTACTTCATCGCCACTTCACATGAATTACACCACGATATACAAAAGTGCTGAGAAAGAGCATAAAAAACAGCTCTCCAATCTACAGATGATACTTGATGTGAATGACACTCAGTGAAAGATACTCATTAATTTGCACGATGCTGACATCTAATAGAGGGTGGAGAAGAAAGAATGAATGTCCACTTTTCAGCCTGTAGAAAGAGTACTCTATATCCTCAGAGATACTGCAAAGTCTTCGCTCTGATCGATAAGCCAGGGAACTCTATTTCACTCGCCTTATCTTTGTTATTGCTGCCCAGATCTTCGGACTATTATATGAGACCGACAGGCCCCATTGCACTTGAGCTTAGGGCTAAATGCGCGGTACATTCTGATTCAAAGCGCGTGGTATGTGATGAATGCACGAGTATTGTGCCGAGGTATCTGAGTATATGTCTGGAGAAGAAGGGCTGAGGTAACAGGGAGCGTCGGTCCTGATCCGGCTTGATCCAATCTATCACGTGTTGGACGCGTGTTTGCGGGTAGGTCAGGCGTGGACCCCCGTCTCTCCCCTCCAAATGACAGCGTGTTAAATGTCCGGTCTTATTCAAATTCATTTTCAGTTCGAAATGCTTTCAAATTGATTGTTACGCTCGCTGCCTGTGACAACTGACGATCCCGGCTGCTGAAAGAACCCGGCGGCCAAGGAAATGGAAGCTTGGACCTCAAAATCCTCCAAAGCAATCAGTATGGGTACCGACAGATAGAACATATTACATGTCAAATATAGTGAAATACATCTTGTAAAGGCAGAGAGATGGGATCACTTCGAAATGCATCAGTGTAGTCTGCCTTCAATGCATTAGGATAACACGAAGAGATGAATGTGAAAACACGTCTTTATCACCACAAAATCTAAACATGCTGCGTCTAACAGCGAGAATCCGCTGCCTGATACCGGCTTTATAAAGTTCCTTCTAGCTGGGCTTTACATCATGATAGAGAGCGTCCAGTGGAGGTATCCGGTATTCCCTAGATATCTCCACTGATTTGTTCATTCATCTTGCTTCTCGTCAGAAAGGCCCGTTGACGGGTGAAGTCTATGGCTGCAAGTTTATAAAGTTGGTACCACATTCATCTTACTTACACTTCTGCGAGTTCTTGAAGCGGCGCAACGTTTTTGATCGGCTTGTATAGTAGCATGTAATTTAGGAGTGTGTCGTGTTGCGCAAGTGGTATAGCGCGCGGCTGTCAAACAATGGGACCCGGGATCGATCCCGGGTTGTGCCCAGAGACATGTCCGAACTTGCGCCCCGACGTTGTGCCCTTGGGAAAGGATTAACACGACTTTCCTCACTTCACTCAGGTGTACATGAGCACCTAGCTCATCTAGGGTTAGGGACGTTTCTCGGATAGGACGTTAAATGGAGGTCCCGTGTTTGGGGAGAGCCACACCCCGCGCACGTAGAAGAACTCACCACACCTTTCGAAAAAGAGTAGGGGCATGCCCCGGTGTACGATGGTCCAAATCCTTCTGTCTGCAGTGGGTGATTCACTACAAATCACCCGGATAGAGGCGAACCTCCGTCTGGCGAACCTTCGTCTCGTATCAGCCATACGGTGATGTACACCATTCACCCGGACGGGAGAACTGGCGCATCCCCGTCTTGTACGACAGCCAACGAAAGGGTATGTCACCCCGTAAAAAGGGCGGTATAACCCGTCGACTGATGATGAATTTAGGGGTTCTGACTGATACCACACGCATATGCAGCCTCGAACAAGTCCACAGCATACTTTTATGTACAACAAATTTTAAGAGACTCGCCATCATAATTAGAGTTGACTATATGTTTAGACTTGACAGAACTTTCCATGCAAGAATAGGTGAATACATTTCATTCTTGCGGCATTTGGAAGTCAAGTTCAGTTGAACCTTATTAGATATAAATCATGCAAATTATGTCTCATTTACATAATTTATTGGCGAGTGCCACAATAGCTTTCCTTGCTAAGATTAGACTTTCATATTTTGACAACTTGTTTCTGTCTGGGTATGTGTCTTCGCGCCTATAAATCAAGATCCTTTTGACGGATTTGTCTGAAAGTTGGCATGTCGGAAGTTAAAGAGGGTATCAAACACCCTAGCCACACCGCAAACATACCAAGCTGCTAGGGGGCCCAAACCTACATTACTTTTTTATTACATCACAAGCTATCAGCCATCCAAAAATCAAGACCATAGCACGTCCAGGTCAAAAGATACACGTCTGAATGTAAGTCTGAATAGTTACTTTTTCCTGGGTAACGGTATAGGATGCACATCACAACTTGTATCACGTATTCTCAATAAGGGATTTGAATTCACAGGTTATTTTCTTATTTTAGTACTTAATAAATTACTCAGCTTCCCTGATAGCAAGATTGACCCTTGAGAAGCAATATTATTCCTGAGTGAAGAGGATAGTATAGAATGCGCATCACCATTTGTATCACGCTACAGAGTTCTCAACAAGGGACTTTAATTCACAGCTAATTTTCTTATTTCAGTACTTAAAGGTAGCTTCCCTGATAGCCAGATTGAGAGGGATCGACCGGCATTGTAAGTCTCTGATGTGATGCCCGTGATGCCTCATCGAGTCTCTGATGTGATGCCCGTGTAATTTTGTCTGTGATTTTAGTTTCGGGCCGAGAAACTAGGTCAGAACGCGATTGAAAGGCGGCCGATAACACGTACACAAGCGCGGCGCAATGTTTTTAGATTAACATCATAATCCAATTCAAACAGAGAGGGTTTGCGGGATGATTCCTTCCACGAAGAATAAATAGAGGGTCATGCCGATAACTTCTAAAATGAAACAGGACGGTCACACTCTTTTAAATGCAATCAACGGTGGGATAATTCAGCCAGTGGCTGGAATATTTTTCGTCTTTCATCTGTGGATGTGGCTAGGGGCGCTAGCAGTTTTAAAAAATATCAAATTTCATCAGCCACCATAGCGTTACTGTTTTAGTTTCAGTATTTTTTTTACCAGAAAAACATATCGCCTGGTGGCGCTTTTCAAAGATTTCTGGGGGGCTAAACCCCTTACATATGAAAACATAGCAACATAAAGATATCACATTATGACAAATAATACAGCAACGAAGATTAACTTGAAAATATTATTCTTCAACAAACAAAAGAAATCATAATTAGATAATAACTGAAGTAAAGATAACTTATAAGACTAGAAATATTGAATCAAAACATAATGATGGAGAGTCAAAACAATGAAACAAACTTAACTGGGTACGTATGAGGGTTAAACAGGCAAATATGTTATCTACATCTGTATATAATTACCTGTGCAGGGATGTCCATATACTAGCTCAATTGTTAGCAGCCTAACAGTTGAGTTCCAATTAGTTGGTAACCTGGACCCCGGTTCAAGTAATTCTATGTCAGGACGTTTGGTTCAATCCTTGGAAGGGCATCTCGGTTCTAGTCCCAACAGTCTTTCGGAAGGGACGAACAAAGGAGGTGCCTCGAGTAACTTAAAGATTAAAGGCTAACAACCCCTTTCTGTAAAAATATACTGTGCTACTGAAACAGCAAGGAAACTTGCTGCCCTATGTGCCACTTGGCTCTACAAGTGTCTCAAACGAGCGAGCGAATTACCCGTGCACTAGCCCCCATATCATGGACGCCCACCCCGCCACCACGTCTACAGTATACGTTACAAGTGCCTGAAGCGAATATGTAGCTGCCATTTTCAGTCCTAGTAAATTACATATAATTGTTGACTTGTATATTCTTTGATCATGGTTATTTTGTCATCTGCGCTAGCTAAGGGACATTCGTACATTTCCATAGGAGAAGTTATTTTTTACCCATAAATGGTTGATAACTATAATTTTTCAGCAGTGACATTTATAGTATTTCAGAATTTTGTTTGAGGTGTTTTCTTTAGTAATATGTTCTTTAAGGAGAAAAGATGTTGTTTTTTCTAAAGATAGATGTCTCGGTTTATTATCATTTTTCTAACAAAGGTTCAGTTATGAACCATCGACATAAATTTCATCTCTGTTGTGCCTAAAACGAGCTAAATATGATTCATGTCGAGACTAACGTTTTCAATGATTTCTGCAAATTCAAAATTCTATTTGAATTTCTACAAATACCAAATTCAATTCAAATTTCTGCAAAAACCAAATTCTATATAAAATCTCAGTAATTCATTCTTTCTCGTGAGAAAGTAACTTATAATTCCTAAGTGCTATCTGACGCAGCTTTAGTTCTTGAGATATTCCATTATGTACTTTACATGCATTTGTGCCCTTGAATAACATGTAAAATTTCTACAAATACCAAATTCAAGTCAAATTTCTGGAAATACCAACTTCAATATAAAACTCATCTCAGTAATTCATTCTTTCTTGTGAAAAGTAACTTATAATTCCTAAGTTCTACCCGACGCAGTTTTAGTTCTTGAGATATTCCATTATGTACTCTACATGCATTTGTGCCCTTGAATAACATGTAAAATTTCTACAAATACCAAATTCAAGTCAAATTTCTGGAAATACCAACTTCTATATAAAAATCATCTCAGTAATTCATTATTTCTTGTGAAAAGTAACTTATAATTCCTAAGTGCTACCCGACGCAGTTTTAGTTCTTGAGATATTCCATTATGTACTCTACATGCATTTGTGCCCTTGAATAACATGTGGAGTGTCTGCTTTGTACTGCCATTTCCGGCGTAATGATGGCTCTGCACGACGGTAGAGCGCAGTGACGCCTGTCAGAAACCTGAAAACACGAGATTACCGCCTAAGTAACGTCTTATCCCTTGATTGAATTGACCTTTCATGCTAATCACGTGATCAAGCGCGAGATTTAATAAGATACGAAGCCCTGTCCTCCCACGCAATTTCGGGCACAGCGCGGAGAATGTCTCTATATCCCAACAGAAATTCCCTTTTTTGGGAGGGTACGTACACAAGGAAGGTGATAGCGACGTTTGCTTTGGGCTGATACTAGTTATCTTAATTTTTTCGACAGCAAACAGGGGAAAAAGATCTGACACCGTTTCCTACATGTAATTGTCTCCTTACATTTGCTAACACTGTACATTATTGTATTTATTAACCTGTAGCTGTATGATATCATGATAAGTATGATCATATACTGTTACTTTTGTAGGAGGAAATAGTCGATGAAAAATTACTTTTGTAGGAGGACATAATCGATGAAAAATTCCGAAAGGTCAGTATAGAAACTTAAATATTTGGTTGATGTTTTAGGCCATCTTTCGAATATGACTAATTGTAATTATTATCGTGATATCTTGATAAGTTCCAACGTATACATTAGCATAATGTTTGAGCTACCAAACGCGTAAATTGGAAACCATTATTGTTTTGATACATGGATTGGATCTCTTACTTGAACTAACGTGTTGTGACAAATGTTTATATCGCCCTTCCCTGACAAGGTTCCCTGCTGTATATATATACCAGGGACAGATGTCAAATTATTCATGCTGAAACGATACGGCGAGCTTGTAGCCATTTATCTTTCTCTCCCAGAAGCGTACTGTTGTTTGTCGTATCTGTTGCTGTGACCTCTGTTTCGAATCGTCAACTGATGTTAAAGGCATTCAAAGCAATATTAGGGACAAAAAAATTGACCTAAAAATGCTGAAATCTTAATTGTGGTGACATTTACTAACACTGTTTACCACATTTGCGTACTAAATTCATACTTTGGGCATTTTAAAACCGCGCAAAAACGTGCCTTATGATGATCCCCTTAATTTCGCGAGCGCGAGCCTACAACAAAACCCGGCGACGATTTTCAGTGAGTTCTCACATCACAACGATGTCGTATTTTTGCATCATGGACGTCGCTATACATTGTGATAGTGTTATTTGAACTAATCCTGTGGAGAAATTGCTAAACAAATTAACTTTCAAAATCCAATTTTTTGGGCCCTAATATTGCTTGCGTTGCCTTTAAGCGTTAAAAATGGCTAAAAGACTAGCTTCAGAGATATAGGTACATGAGGATCTCACTTATGCATATCTTAAACTGACATCAAGCTTAAAAATTGACAAAAAGCGCCATCACAAGAATATCGTTGCAAGGCAGATTTCATTTATACAAATCATCAAGTGATACTAACCTTTAGAACTCAGGAAAAAGACCATGGACGACAACTTACATGTAAATCATTATGTAGTAAGTAACGGCAATGCCAGGAAATATGAATTTGTTAAGGATCTACACTTAAGCTGCAATTTGTGTTTTTTTCAGTGCACCGTGGTAGACAGTAAGATGATTTCCATGCTTTTTGTATTCTGTATATATTGCAATATTTATGATATATATTGTATCTTATTTCAACCAGTTACTGGATGTGAGATTTCAGATACAGACGTTTCTGAAATGTGGACCATTTTCTCGTAGAGCTACATGTGCAAGAGCCATTACACCTTTGGTATACCGGTATATCTATGGTAGGTGTTTCGGCATATGTTTGTTTGAATATGCTGGTTTATGCAACCACCGCACGGACAAACCTCCACAAGAAAGATTATTGTGTCAAAATCTAACGTCTTCACATTGCAGTTGAAAAAGTTACAAATTGGAAATTCAGTATTTTTTTAGCCTGTCCTTGGGGCGCATATGAAGGTCTGTCACCAATGAAGGCCATGTTATGTAACTCTTCGCGAAGACAGCCTGGGAGAGACCCAGCAGTTCATGGCTTACACTAAGCTCTCAGACTGCAGAGCAACTGCTCTGATGACAGGTTTCTTCTGAAGTTGAGCTCAGTTCCTCGGTAAAACAAATTAGGAATCAAGCTGCGCTGGTAGATATACCAGAGTGCACAACCACCACTGCCGGCCAAATTGCCAGAGAGTTGACTTCTTCATATACCATAGCTTTTAATGGATGGTGCTTCTCCTCTCTCACATCCAACCTCGTCTCCTGACATTTTCCTGGCATCAGTTCCGCTTTGGCTGTGACTTTGAAAGTGTCGATGGGGAGACGCGATCCCAGGAGCCGGCAAAATTACCGTCGTGCCGCGGCCCCCGAAAGGGAAGAAGTGGGGAGTGAATAATCACATGTCAGCGGAGTACGCGATAATGATGGCTATTTGTCAGGACGGCTGGCAAGTTGTGACGTAGGCGGCAATTTTGTGGTATGTAGTTTTATGACTCTTGCATATGGCTCTGGGACTACCGCATTTCAACTCTAGCGATAGCTCACAAATCTCTCCACAATCTCCATGTACTCATAATAAGTTTTTTTATTATGACAAATAACATTTAAGTATGATGTCATCACAGTAGAAATGGAACTGATGGTGTTTATTTTGTAATTCCACGAAAAGATATAATCCATACTTTTTTGGATAATGAAGACTCGTGTTGTCAGTACGTGATTTATCTACGCAGAATTAAAGATATATGTGTTATCAAAATTTTACATTTTGAATTATATATCATAGACGCTTGTTGTAAAGAACAAGTGTATGTTAATAAAGAGTATATAAAGACGACCATTTTAGAGAGCAGAAGTCATAACGTCAAATAGAGAAGACCTTACAAGAAATGTTTATACCTTGAGGAATTAAAGATATGTGTTATCAAGGCGTGTTGGTAATTTTACATTTTAAATCATATATCATAGACACTTGTTGTAAAGAACAAGTTAATGTTAATACAAAGTATATAAAAACGACCGTTTTAGAGAGGAAAAGTCATAACGTCAAATAGAGAAGACCTTACAAGAAATGTTTACACCTTGAGGGACATAAAAAGAATTAAAGATATGTGTTATCAATGCATGTTGGTAATCTTACATGTTGAATTATATATCATAGACGCTTGTTGTAAAGAACAGGTGTATGTTAATAAAAAGTATATAATAACGACCATTTTAGAAAGGAAAAGTCATAACGTCAAATAGAGAGGACCTTCTAAGAAATAATTATACCTTGAGGTGAGGTTCTCGCCGACTTGTCTACTTTACCACTAACCTTACAATTTCCCCAGAGAACTCAGCAAATGCAAGTTCAAGGCTGATTATTGATCGACGACGTTTTACCCGTGATAACACAAACCTTCCGGCTAAACATCTGCTGCTGCAAGTTTAATCTGAAGATCGCAATTCCCGAGTCTGCCTCATGATGGTAGTGCCTGACACCCCAGTGTCACTGTCTGAGGGATTGCCTGACAGTGCAGAGATTATAGCATGGCGTAGACAGGCCTTTAACACGGCCGGCTGAGGACAGGCTACTCCATCATTGTGAACGGGTGATAAAGTAACTCGGCTCAATTGCATCGGACACTCATGGCCAGACGTCATGATATCTATTGAAGTAGAGCAATGATGTTACCTCAGTAAAAAATGGAGGTATTGTTTTCGGTCTGTCTGTTTTGGGATGTGTTCGTTGTTTGAGGACAGGCTACTCCATCATTGTGAACGGGTGATAAAGTAACTCGGCTCATTTGCATCGGACACTCATGACCAGACATCATAATATCTATTGAAGTAGAGCAATGCTTTTACCTCAGTAAAAAACGGAGGTATTGTTTTCGGTCTGTCTGTTTTGGGATGTGTTCGTTGTTTGAGGTCAGGGTATCTCATCACAATGGACGGGTGATAAAGTAACTCGGCTCATTTGCATCGGACACTCATGGCCAGACGTCATGATATCTATTGAAGTAGAGCAATGATGCTACCTTCGTATAAACGAAGGTATTATTTTAGGTCTGTTTGTCTGTGCCGGTGTGTCCGTCATTGGGGGATAGAGTACCTCATCACAATGGACGGGTGATAGAGTAACTCGGCTCATTTGCATCGGACACTCATGGCCAGACGTCATGATATCTATTGAAGTAGAGCAATGGTGTTACCTCCGTAAAACGGCGGTATTGTTTTCGGTCTGTCAGTGTTAGTGTGTGTCTGTCCTGGGAGGTCAGGATAATCCATCTCAATGGACGAGTGATAAAGTAATTCTGCTCATTTGCATCGGGCATTCATTCCCAGACGTGGTGACATCTATAGCGTTGTTATCTGGGTACAAACGGAGGCCTCATATCAAGTCTACAGTCATGAGCAACATATCGACATTCATAGCCATATGGTAAGACATACGTCATTTAGAAGAAAAAAAATGAATTTTTAAGCATTCTCTTAATGTAGATGTTACAGGACTATGGTCTTAATGTGTGACTACAACGTGACTGAATAGTACCTATAATGGTCGAATAAATGATGACGACTACATCGCATACATAAAAGTACCCTGCCGTAGTGACCAAGGTTGCAATCAAGTTCACCACAGGTTCCTGTTGGCTTTCAACTGCTACAATCGAATCACGCGTGCGCGCCTTCACGAAGCTTCTAATGCGGAATTATTACGTTAGGCTAGTCAAAACTTTCTCTACTCTTCTCCTTTTCACGGTTCTTTGCAGCTATGGTCACATCTTAACCTTTCAAATAGAATTCCACACCCACGCTAAGTCTTTTATCAGGAGGCGTCCCGAAAGACATTAAAGTTTGCCTTGAACATGCCGGCAGACGATGGGTGTGTATTTGATAGTGAAGAATTGCGGTCGCCTCCGGAAACCTGTATTACATAGATACTGGCGGAGAGGAGAGCGTGGGCGGGTTACCAGCGATCACTCCGCGTCGGTGGTTTATTGGTCAGAGTTTTCGTCATGCGTTGTTTTAAACGCACCCCTACTTACCCGCCATTCCATTCGGTCTGTCTGACCCTCCACGCATTTTTCAGCAATGCTTCAACCCACGGAATCTGTAATGTAGCATCTAAATCCTTAATTCACATGTATCGGCTTGTTGTGATTAGAATATATAGATATAGAAGATCAGAATATAAAGTATATAGACGTACGAAAATGTAAATTACATAGAATACATAGACGTTTGTACTCAGAGCAATTGCATTTTTCTATTTATCGCCGTCGGAGCAAAACGTAAATGTGTTTCCTTGTAATATTCAATTACGCACTTTTGAGCCTTCGTGAAGACCTCAGCGTTCGTCAAAAGTCAACCACAACCGAGCGTATCATTGCACCGCACATTGACATTTTCAAGGGCGTTGACCTCAACTGACAAAATGTCATGTCGCCTGCTCGTCCTCCGTGACTGACGTCATTACGGTTGGTGACGTATTGTGCTATCTGCATTGTGGTTGGTTAATACATCTTGTTTCCGTTTGATAATATTTTTCGTTCAAACAGTATATATACGTCTAAAAATACCATATTCTTCTCTGTCGTAAAACTTTTGATACTTTTTTTGGAATTTTACGAAAACTCTGTATGGTGGATTGGGCTGAAACGCTAGAAAGGTCAAAGTCAAGCGATAACTTACACTGCCGTTAACCGTTTACATGTCGTAACCACTTCAGAGAGTAATCTGGTACTCTTTTTGAAAGGATTTCGAGCGATAAATTACATTTATATCATTGATGCTGCACGCTATGGTGGTTCTGTAATGTATCACATTACAAGCAAACCAGCTTGCTGTTTTGACTTGGCTTGCAAGTCTGTCGTAAAATCTCACATACGGGCACATTGCCAAAATGGGTACCAAATTACGGCCGTCAGTAATGCCTACTGTTGTTCTATAACATTCAGTTTATGATTTGGGGGGAAAACGCATATGGTACAATGTATTAAATGGGATGCCATCATAAAATTGCTTCATTTTAGCTGACGATGCATTCACATTTTACAACTACATTGCAAATATGTCTTTGAGTGAAATTGAACTGTTCAGACCTATGACAGTATTATTGATACAGGATATTTCATCTGTTTGGCTAACACAGGGTTGGAAAAAGTATTTTTATGTTAAATTCGTTCAAGATTCAGGTTTTATTTTCCAATTTACCACTTCCCCAGTATCTTTTTTTGGCATTTAAAGGAAACCCACCAATGTCAGAGTCCGAAAAATCGGATTTTGAAAGTCAATTTATTTAGTCTATACTATACACGAATAGTTCAAACAACTCTATCACAATGTATAGCAACGTCCATGATGAAGAAAACACGACGTCGTTGTGATGTGAAACCTCTCTAAAAATCGTGGCCGGAGTTTTTGTAGGCTCGCGAAACTAAGGGGATCATCGTACGGAACAATTTCGCGCGGTTTTAGAATCCTAAAATTATTAAGTTATTACGCAAATGTGCTAAACAATGTTGGTAAATGTCACTACCATAAAGATTTCAGCATTTTTTTTATTTCCATTTTTTGCCCTAATATTGCTTTGGTTGCCTTTAAGCACATCATTTTGTATTTCAACCTCAAACCGCTTGACATATCGTTACCTTGGATCTAGCATGGAGATTTCAGAATTGCGTTTCTCTCGAGTTTAGCCTCGAGCTGTTTGTGTGTTATATCTCGATGAATCCTGGTCCAATTGGACTACAGGGAGGCTATCTTACGATGAGCAGAAACAGCTAGCGGCAGGTATGTACTCGTACAGTAAAAACGGAGGCCAGGGGTTTAACAGATTGGACTCGAGAAACATCGTTGAAATCCTTGCGAGTCTTCGACTCCAAAATATCTTTTTGCATTATCCTTTAAATCTCTTCTTACATACAAAAGTTGACATAACAGAATTGTGATTCTTTTGCGACAGAAGCGTTTATTTTGAATTTTAATGACACTTTGGCATATTCAGACTTCAACATGATGTTAACATAATATAATATAATAGTCTTTATTGCTTATTCCTGCCCAAAAGGGCTAAATGCAGAGATGACCACATGTGGTCTATGAGAAGCATAATGCAAAACATGAATTGATAAAATGCTACATTCTAACGTTGAAAACTGAAAAACAGACAACAGTGGTTAATGATAACATCAATATCATTGCACAGTATCAGTCTCCATTATGAAAAATTCAAAATCCTTGCTTTTAATCATACATACTTATAATATTGATATGTATGATGATTAAAAGCAAGGAATTAAAAAAAAATTGAATGCAAATTAAGTTAGCTGACGTCTGTTAATCATATAAGTTACATAATTAACAGACGTTAGCTAGCTTGCCTTCAATGCTCAGGCCATTTTAATCTACCTCAAATGGAGTGAAGGGATTTTCTGTTAAGAGAACATACGAATGTGATATTGTTCATTAAATTGTAATTACGGACACAGCGTGAATTTTCCTAAACGTAGCTATTCATGCTTACTGCTTGTCTTGTTAGAGACTTTTTCAAGGTCAAATAAAGTGTGCCTCTATTTGCAATTGAATGTGGCACTAGTTTTAAAACAGCCGTCTTATTACCTATTATCTTTTTTGCCACAATATTTGCATTTTGACTGAATGCTCATCGTCAAGGAAGTGGTGTACAGCCTTTAAGTGTTTCTTTGAAACGAAACATATACAGCGATATTATGCGTATGGCAGTGTATGATACTAGTAACTGTATGGTCTCTACCAGACTAACTACGCCGGCTATAGGGAGATTATTTAGCAGGGAAGTTTGGCCAGCAGAGGGTTTCATTTGCAGGCGCGGGCGAATTATCAACCTTACCGTGGACTGACTCTACTAGCCAATTATTCCTTTTTTTTGCCGAATTCTGCGATCCATACACCCGTATGAAGGCCTGGTGGAGGCTAGTAACTGTAGCTAAATCTACCTCGGGTGTATTCCTAGTTCGTGTCACTAAGTACCACGAGTGGAAAATGTCCCTTGTAGAAGTGTTATTGGCAATGATAGCTCTTGGCTCATAATCTGCCATTACAGTAATCACCCATAAATAATACATCGTCTCTAAACTCGAGGGATAACCACCATATCGGTGTCCTCAGAAACGTGCATAGATTTGCTAATAGATCATCTTTAGTATTTGTGTTGGGCGAATCTTGCTGTGAGAGGATGAGAACTGAGTTTTCTCTTGATTCAGAATGCTTTTTTTGTACGAAGCATCTTGGAAGACAACTTTTTGTGTGATTCTAAGACTCTCGTAGCAGCGAGACGTAACGTAACATGACCAATTAACGTCCGATTTATTCGAAACGTATTCATCTTAAAACCGCGCGGACAGAGCCAAATGTTAAACCCATGGGCAGAAATTTTAATTGTTTTGTATAATAAAGAGAGATGGCTAAGGATCATACTGATGACGTTCTTTATAGCTCATGAGAACAGGCTTTGGCATAATACACCGCGACATGTGGACATGACCCAAACTGGACGTAAACTGGTCCTGCGCGTGAGTAGGTCTTGTTAGGTTATGGCTGAAATTAGCGACTACGTTTGATTTGGCAAATTGATAGAGGGTGTTACACAGCTCGATGGCTATCTTCTTCGTAACATAGTTTACCACATGTCAATCCAGCCATTCATCCAACACTCGGCCATTTCTAATGTTCAAATTATGACGTTTTGCATGTATTCAACAAAGTTTCGACGACTTATACATACATTCAGATGTTCATGTAGAACAAAGGTTTTAAGTACGAATGGGTAGTTACGTGCTAGTAGATGGACAGATTATTGCAAGATCTAAGCTATTTTTAATTTCTGTTTGCATGTGTTTCACTGTAATGCGGGGGGCCATGAAGGTTGCATAATTTATGCGTTGGTCAGCAATAACTGACAAAAGAGGATTTTGACCTTTAATGGATTACGTTGGTAATAAATACATTTACGACATTTCATTCCGCTTTCATATGACGGACATCCTGTTACGCGAGAAATTTTTACTCCACCATCTGTTACCATAGCAACGCATGACGTCATTCGTAATCATCCAAAGGAAACCATTCCGAGCTGCTCTTTTCTGTTAGGAAATGTGTCTCTACATGAATATTTTAATGATATTTCAGTTATTTACGTAATTATGATATTTGGTCCCTGTCGGTTAACGCTAGCGTCTTTCTGAAAGGTAAAATGTATTGTTATTACTTCCGTGAATATGTGTTTTACACAGGGAAGCTAGTGCGTGCAATCCACACCGCACAAGCCCCGCCGTACTCTCTATGCCATCGTTACTGGCTGACCTCTGTCCCGTTGCCCCTGGCAACGAGAGAGCGCGAATATCGTCTGCATGTCTCTTGAGCCTGGATTGAACTGGGTCAGCGCTCTGATGAGCGATTCGCTGACGCACGGAAAAGAGCCGGGAGTTATCAGGGGATCCTACTCTCCGTATGAAATATGATGCACGGTGTTATTGCGTTTCAGATGCTGGCAGTTGCGCCGGAGGACGAGAGAGAGGCTGCTGCAGCGTAGCCAGGACGCACTAGCGTGAACCACGCACCAATAGTGCAGCATCACCAAGAGGCAACGCCAAATGGATGAGAACGCACTGTAAGGGTTGCCCCAAATGGATGAAAACGGTCGTGTCATCAACCTCACGTGACCGTCATTAGAGACCGGTGATATCGCGTCAGCCGTGAGTGCGACCGGAATTGGTGATCCTGTTTTTTCGCTGACGAGGATTTACCATGTTTCACAGGACTCGTCACCATCTCTACCCCGGGCCGACCACGCCACACCTCACGGAAATGCGCGGGAACTGACTCTGGTTTCCTCACCATGGAGAGAGAATCCACATCGGTAGAGCCTGTCTCCTCTGACAGGTCAATTGACATCGAACACAACCTCATCTCGTTCGCAGACGTCGAGCAGTGGCTGGACGACAACCCCGAGTGTTTTGAAGATTACTTTTTACGCAAGGGAAGGACAGAAAGCGTTCGAAAATGGCTATCGTTGCACCATGACGCAAACGAAGAACTTACGGCGGCACCGGTGTCGAACAAGTATGTGCAAGGAACCACGCTAGATACCAACACTTCCGGCCGACCACCGCCATCTAAAGCACACTTGCGGCACCAGTTCGCCCGATCACGAACACGTAATGTCAACTTTGCCACCTCAGAGTCAGGAGTTTCCGTCGAAAAAGAGGAAAGCCGCGACTCAGAAAGAAACAAAGACAAGAGGATACGTTTTAGAAAAGCAAACTCCCTCCCTCCCAACCCTTCCAACATCCTTAGCATGCTTTTAAAATCCAACGTCCGCCTCCCTCGTGTAAACAGCAAAGATATCGAAGACAAGCGGCGCTTGAAAGCCGAAAACGAGCGGGAATTCTTCCTGGAGATCGTCAAAGATATGGCTAACGACCTGGACTTAACGTCGCTGAGTTACAAGATCTTAGTGAACGTTGGGATTTTGTTGGATGCCGATAGATGTTCGTTGTTTCTGGTGGAGGGTCCGAAAGGGAGGCGGGAGTTGGTGTCGAAGGTGTTCGATGTCCACGCGGGGACGAACGTTATGCCGGGATATGTGGGGGACAATGTGGTGAGGATCCCGTGGGGGATGGGGATCATCGGATACGTGGCAGAACACGGTGTACAGCTGAACGTGCCTGACGCCTACCAGGTCAGTAGATTCCGTACTCTGTTGTCGATCATCCGTAACCCCCTGTTGATTAGAATACCTCAACACGACATTAAATGAAGATCAAACCTACCATTATCATGCATCACTAATATCATGCTGTTATCGAGATAAAGTTCTTTTGACAGCTCATCTTAGGGACATTGCTTTGGTATACAATCGTCATGAGAGTGTATGTGTTTTACATTGCCCCGGAAGCTATCTAAATTTAATCATCCGTTACCACCTGTTGATTAGGATACATTAACACGACATTAAATGAAGATCAAACCTTCCATTATCATGCATCACTAATATCATGCTGTTATCGAGATAAAGTTCTTTTGACAGCTCATCTTAGGGACATTGCTTTGGTATACAATCGTCATGAGAGTGGATGTGTTTTACATTGCCCCGGAAGCTATCTAAATTTAATCATCCGTTACCACCTGTTGATTAGGATACCTTAACACGACATTAAATGAAGATCAAAACTTTCATTATCATGCATCACTAATATCATGCTGTTATCGAGATAAAGTTCTTTTGACAGCTCATCTTAGGGACATTGCTTTGGTATACAATCGTCATGAGAGTGGATGTGTTTTACATTGCCCCGGAAGCTATCTAAATTTAATCATCCGTTACCACCTGTTGATTAGGATACCTTAACACGACATTAAATGAAGATCAAAACTTTCATTATCATGCATCACTAATATAATGCTGTTATCGAGATAAAGTTCTTTTGACAGCTCATCTTAGGTACATTGCTTCGTCTTGGTATACAATTGTCTTGTGTATGTGTTTTGTATTGCCCCAGAAGCTACATAGATTTAATCATACGTTACCAGCTGTTGATTATGATAACTTAACACGACATTAGATGAAGATTCAAATCTTCCATTATCACACATTATCACTGATGTCATGCTGACATCGATAAAGTTACTGTGGTAGCTCATCAATTGTTTCGTCTTCATATACAATCTTCCTGAGAGTGTATGCGTTTTGCTTTGCTCCAGAAGCTTCATTTATCAAAGGTATACATATTGTTACGAGGCTCTGATAAATATACATGAACGTATGAAATCACTAAGATAGCTTAAAAATAGTTTTATTCACCAGCATATCAGTCCGTATTCAGCATATGCTCTGTAGTGAACAAAATGGCGCCTACTGCGAGGGGACAGCTGTTCTGTTCTAAGCATTAGTTAAACAGTTGAAAAGCATTCTATGTGGTACCGAGGTACATTCATTGGTCAACTTGTCTGTTGCGGCTGCTGTCTCACACGCAAGAGGAGATTGTTAAGTGTATCAAGGCGTTTGCTAACACCAACACGAGTTGAATGTGTTAAAGCATGATCTCCATTACAAAAGTAACAACATACATTCATTCGTTTCAGATGTAGTAGTATAGTCAACAAATTGTTTTACATTTCTTCAAACGGCCAGCATACTGCAAGCATGTATGTGTTTATCATCTTCATAACCACACAGACTGAACACACGATATATCATACAAACATTAATGATAGAGATTAGAAACATACATTTTCCAAACTCAAAGCAATTTTCAAGTACACCAAGTATCAAATATTCGAATAGTGAATGTGCAGAATTGACCAACAGTTCCTGTACAGACGGACTGCTACAGGGGCTACTCAAAGTGTTTACGCTCAAGTTTTCTATCTCCTTATTACTTTTGATACGCGCGTATGCTCGGACGCTTAAATGGCAAGCACCATATGAGGCCTACGTGTTGGCTTGTCCCTGTCGCACAACGAGCTTTCGTTTCATGTTATTAGTTGGATAAGCAAAAGTCATTCGATTCGCCATGGGTTTTTAAGAAATGGAATGTATTACGTACTTCCTGTGTAAGACTCCGTAGACGGTGAGAGGATAAACCGCACTATTACGTATATATGTATTACGTACTACAGGAAATGCGGCTTCCACATTCAACTAGTATCTTTCCCATGTATAAAACGGACAAATAAAAAACCTGACAAAATAGAATTTCACAGAAAATCTGAATAATGAAATATGTTGTATATGAACACATTTAATATTAAACTCATGTATGGTGGTGTTTTACCATAATCTGAGCATGAAAGCACAGCTAGATGTATCTAATACTAACAGCGAACGGCCAACATTATAAAAATGCCCACCAGGCCCTAATATCATATTGTTTGCATGAGCCTGAAGTTTAGCAGAAAACAGTTGCAACAAAAAGCTTACTACGTAAAGGATTTCGAGTCCAGATGCTGTCTAGTTTATGGTGTTTCTCTATAATATGTTGAGGTGCAAGGGTAAAACAAAACCATTAGCGTTAGCTGCCGTGTCTGGACAAGAAACAGATCCGCTCCAAACCTACTGCGTTGTTCGGAAATAGGAAGGAAATTGACCAATTTCCTACATCAAAACGTGATATAACGAAGTTACGTCGTCTCCTTAAAAACAAAATAAGCCTTACAGAAGTGTAAGAAAATTACATCTGCTATCTCCATTGAACCACTGATATCATTAGAAGATTCGTTATTGCACGACATTTCAAATATTTCGCAAATGCATAATCGTAACTCTTAGACTACTTCAGCTAGAAGCCAAGACAATACTGACTTATTTACATAGAACGGACGTGAGGCTTATGTGTGTTCCACACGGATGGATCTAAAATTGAGAAAATCAGATCAAGATGAGATCCTGGGATGAACATACCATCCATGTGCGCTCTGTATGTCACCGACATCGTTAACGTGTCCGAACGAACAGATCCAGATGGGCAACAAGTGTTGCACCTGGTGAAATAACAGGCAATTAGCGCGCTGGAGTAGTCGGTGAAATGGTCTCCGGATTGACGTGCGAACACCACATGTGAGACCGGATCTGCATTAGTCCAATCGATGGTCGTCTTCAAACGTACAGCTGCATCTACCTAGTTTCTCAATAAATGTCGGCAATTAAAACTGGTCGATGGAACCTCGCCGCTCGGTGATTTCGTTATGGGAGAGATATATTTTAGACCCACCAAAACAGTTCCAGTGGCCACAATCACAGTGTTGGCTGCAATTTTTGTCTGTGTGAAAAGAAATAGGTGGACGCCAGCTTTCTCTTGAGAAAAGGGAAGAATATACGTAATGCATGCGTATTTAAAAAACAAAAACAAATTAGGAACTGAAAACCGCGCTGTTGTTAAATCTGCTATCAGCTTGCCTCCTAAGAATCTGCTATAATGATTGCATACAATTATGATTTTGTTCTTCATAAAGAGCAAGTGTTGAAAGGTGCTGTCCTTGGTCCTGAACACTACGTAGTTATGAACCTGACAACATTGGATAGACACATATGTTCCACATACAAAGTAGTCCCTGAATTCTACATTGAATCATGAATAAACGTCTAGAAATAAAAGAAAAGTTAGTATAATGTTTGTACCTTGTCAATCAACTTTCTAGATTTAGAAAAAAGGTTAGGTTCAACGATATTAGTCTATTGCAACGGTGAATTTTCTCACAGTTTTATGAATAAATGTAACTCATATCTATTGTTAGGAAAATTGAACTAAGGTATAGAATATCCATCAGTGAGTTGATTCCTACGTGTTCTCATCATGATAACGAGAGAGTGAAAACTAAGGAAATTAGAAAAACAACATCTCGCAATGCTACGGGTTTGAATATAAGATATAAAGAAACTTAATTATTCTGCAACTATTGTGAATAGAAATACACGTAGTTGTCAAAACGTCCATGATGGTCGTATCATATTATCAATTGTGATGAGAAAGAATGTTTAAAGCACAGGAATCGTAGCAAGCTTAAGCAACAAACAAAAAGCTTCGCATATGATCTACTAGCATATGTCTTAGTGTATTACAGTTCTGTATATCGTAAAGTTTCACTATAGATCCACCGTCCATTGGTTTTAGCACTTAAATCTTTTATTGCTAAGTTTCTGACGTCGCAGTTTTGACTGATGATCCGAGAGAAGCATGTTTTTGAAATAAATGTCATACTAAATCATTCACCTGTTTTATCCACGGCTGCGTATCTGGTATGTGTTTCTTCCTATATGCTCACGGAGATTTCACTGCAAATGTTGAGGATTTAGCCTTGAGTCTCAAAACCATTAGACGTCGGAAAATGTCGCCTGAAGGCATCCTTTAAAGTACAGCGTCAACTGAATGAGAGGAAAGCACAGGAAATCCAGGCTGGTATCACAAAAGACATATATCACTTCTAACCTTTGATGCTGTTCCGTTGCAGGGATAACAGTACCCATGGCTCGGCAGCACTTAGGAGGCAAAATCTTACCATTAAACCAAGTCTATTCGTTCAGAAAGATTGAAGACTGGAAATGATGAAAAACCTTATCTTATACAGGAATCTTAGCTGACTTCTTCAAAGAACGAAATTCTCAGGGGACTCCCGTATTTTACATCAAATGCATAAGCACAGATGAAAGACCACGGACGACATGAAAGAGATTAAGATGTACACAATTTTGGGTCCAATGACCTCTGCCGCGTTAAGTTAAAAATCTTATCTTATACAGGAATCTTAGCTGACTTCTTCAAAGACTAAAATTCTCAAGGGAATCCCGTGTTTTATATCAAATGCATAAACATAGATGAAAGACCACGGACGACACGAAAGAGATTAGAATGTACGCAATTTTGGGTCCAATAACCTCTGCTACGTTAAGTTAAAAACCTTATCTTATGCAGGAATCTTAGCTGACTTCTTCAAAGAATAAAATTCTCAAGGGAATCCCGTGTTTTATATCAAATGCATAAACATAGATGAAAGACCACGGACGACACGAAAGAGATTAGAATGTACACAATTTTGGGTCCAATGACCTCTGCTACTGCATGTTACTTCTGCCGTATTTTTCACCTGCACAATAAAGTGCATTTCATCAAAGCGTTTGAGCTATGGTTAGAGACCTATTCGTGATTGATATACGCTTTCCATGGACTTTTAAATCGCACAGCAGAATCTCGCATCTTCCGTATCAATCTTTTTTAACCACCCGCTGGTGTTTAACGGATTAAGTTAGTCTAACTCTTCGTAAAAAAAAAACAACTTTGTACATCGTTCACTACATGGCGAGGATAGCTACACTTATCTACCCGATATATACTACCGCTATATCAAGACAAATCTAAGACCACTCTCTACACACATTCGAATTTATTTATTTATTTATTTATTTTGATTTACCACATTTTGTGGAAGGATTGACATAACAGGTGAACTATCACCTTTTCAAGATGTCATCCCAGACCGGACTGTAAGATTTGGACCATCGCACACCGGGGCATGCCCCTACTCTTTTTCGAAAGGTGTGGTGGGTTCTTTAACGTGCGCGGGGTGTTGCTCTCCCCAAACACGGGACCTCCATTTAACGTCCTATCCGAGGGACGTCCCTAACCCTAGATGAGCTAGGTTCTCATTTACACCTGAGTGAAGTGAGGAAAGTCGTGTTAAGTGCCTTTCCCAAGGGCACAACGTCGGGGCGCAAGTTCGGACATGTCTCTGGGCGCACCTGGGATTAGATCCCGGGACCCATTGTTTGACAGCCGTGTGCTCTACAGTTGCGCCACACGACGCCACTAGCATGGAGCAACTGCAGCGTTGTAATACTTTTACATATATATATATATCGGCAATAAGAACTACTCTGGTCACAAATGCATACCTTTGCACATGTAGCATACTGTAAATTGCCAAAATGCTTTCTCTCTTCTGAAATAGCGCTGAGCTCCGTGCAACTGACTCTTTAAAAGCATTCGTCGTGTAAAAATAGTTGTCAGAAAAAATTGCAGTATTCAAGACACAGTGAAATACGTTCGCGGGGACACTCGAGAGAGTATACAAATACCCTGTTGAGCAAAACTCAAAGTACTTCGACATATGTTGGGATTGAAAGTTATTTTCCTGAATACCAAACTTTAATCATTGTCACTGGCCTTAAGAGTAGCAACTGACGTCAGAACGCTTCTTAAGGAATAACGCCAACCTGAAGGATTTCACTTGAAGGTCAAAGGCATTCAGATATATATGGACTTATCAGGTTGCCCCTCTGGCTCCACATCGCAGTAGCTTTTGGATCGTTTTTGGATTTATACTTTTTTATTATCATCATTATTATTATTATTCAACATTACCACAAAATCTTATTGAATTCCCACTTTGTTTTGCTGTAATAGAATTGTTTATAAAGCATTAGAGCAATTTTCAGAAACAGCTAACTTGCTTTTTTTTGCTTCGTTTACTTCGTTTAGACCCTTGTAGTGCCCTGTGGCTAATAGGACAGCAACGTTCCTTGGTGTTTCTGTAGCAGGGTATATTTTGACAGGGTGGGGCTGCTAGCCCTTCTCCTTTATCATGCCCGAGGCACCTCTTTAAACACGGGACGCCCATTTAACAAGCCTTCCGAAAGACGGGTGCAGCCTTAACCGAGATGTCCCAACCCAGGATTGAACCGGGGTCTCCCAGTTACCAACTGATTGAAACAAGGAGATCAACCGTGATGCTGCTACCAGTTGATCTACATGGACATTGCCTTTTGTGATAGAACAGACCTAAATTGGTAGAGCAGTAAGATATCGTTTGAACGGTGACCCCAAAATGTCTAATCTATATTCCAATTAAGCTCTAAATTCACCATCCAAATAGATTTTATAAGTTGACTGTAAACCCATGCCCTATGAATGAACACGTTCGATGAACCAGTCTTCGATTGCAGTACCACTGTCACTGATCAGCTACAGTACTAGTACGCAGCATGAGAAAAACCAACGTGGTCTTGTGTATTCAAAGTAGGGTAGAGTAAGTCTTGGTGACATTGCAGTGTTTCTATAACCTTTGACCTTACAGCAGGTAGCTTAATTTTCTCAAACTGTGATTGTGTCCGTAAAGCTAGCTTTTAACATTCCAGATCGATCACGACTGTTTTTCCTACTAACAACTTTACAAATGTTTTCGTCAAGCAGAAAATGCCTTTCTACGAAACTGACCTTGATTTCAGTGCGTGTGAATATCATTGACTAGTAACTGAACTCCAAGGAGTTTTAGTGTTCGAAAATATAATTATAAGGTCATAAAACTGACGTGAACTGAAGTATAGTAAAACTGCAAACCAGGATATAAATACACAATGAATGGCATTAGTGACAAGTTAATATTGTTTTTTTTGATACCGATATCTATTGTTGTACTTGGTGGGTAAGGCTATGGCTGCTTTTCTTGTTCTTTTAAATCCTAGAATAATACATGTTTTGGCCATTCTAAGATTCTGGGAATTTCTGGGGTTTTTTGAAAAATCAATTCGTAAGAACTACTAATAGCCTGATGTTGCCATCGATTTACGAAGAAAGGCGGCTCAATTGTTACTGTAGCAGCATTTTTTCACCCTAGGTCAGAAATATCAATGCTCGAGACAAGTATTGACTTCACTGACCCATTAGGAGAAGCAGGGGTTACGAAGGCTGCTCGGGAAATTCCCCACCCCATTTAGGCCGGAATGTTTTTGGTCCACTCACACCGGGGCATGCCCCTGCTCTTTTTCGAAAGATGTGGTGGGTTCTTTTACGTGCTCAAGGTGTGACTCTCCTCAAACACGGGACCTCCATTTACATTTTCCAAGTACTTTAATGACAAACTGTCTTATAGTGCTTTAAGGTGCTTGCAGTTGGAGTTGATTCCTCGATGGAAGGAATGGTTAAATGAAGGCAAAAATATTGAAACGTATTGCTTTTGAGGTGACGTCTCCTTTAAGAACGGAAAGACCAAAATTGTTTTTAGAAAAGTTCCAAACTGTAGACAACATTTGTCTTTATTTACCTTCGCCGAGAAGGTTATATTATCGGTTGCACCAGCTGTGGAGTTGGACTGTATGTATGTCAAGAGCATAACTCAAGAAACCTTTGATGGATCTTCGTGATTTTTGGTAGGTTAGTAGTGGTTATGAGAACAAAGGTCAAGTTCGAAAATGGTGTACCTGGCGTTTTCCTACAGTGCTGCAGTAGACTTTGTGTGTTAGCGTGTTTGTATGTAGACAATATAACTCAAGGAACTATTGATGGATCTGCATGATTTTTGGTGGGTGCGTAGCGATTGTGGAAATAGAGGCCAAGTTCGAATATTGGTCACCTGGAATTTTCCTACGGTATTGCAGCGGGCTGTGTATGCATGCGTTTTTGTCTGTAGACAGGATAACTCGAGGAGATGTTGATGGTTGTGCATGATGTTATTTTTAATGTTGCTCGTGTGGAATTCCTGGTACAAGGTAGACCACGCTTTCGCAGAGGGAGCTGTAGAGGGAGAAATAACGTTTGCACCAGGGGTGATGTGTGCACTACGCTCTGCATACCGAACAACGCAATCGATGTCCATAGGCCACATACAAGTGGAAAGTGATATGATTGTTATTGTAATGGAGTCCCCTCTTGCGAGAGCCAGACACGTTTGGAATTGGTAAGGATTCCAAAGGGTCGTGGAGGTTTAGGTACGGTGTTTGTATCGTATGTGGGTGGAAATGGTTTACTTATCGTAGATAAATGAGTACATAGATACTGACAATGCGTTTGGTTATATGTATTTACTAAGACAAGGCCCTTTAAAATATTTTTCAGGATGTGGATAAAAGGAAAATGACAATAACATTTGTTTGTTGTTTATTCTTACCACTACGATAAGGAAAAATCAAGGTTTTATTATTTCTATTGCTTAAAGTACCTTCATTGATAATTTTTACATTCTTACAGTTCTTTTGTTTTGAGACTAGACGTTATGCAACCACCAACATGAATGTATGCATATTAAACGTTATTTTGCAAAATATGATAGTAACTGTATAAGTTCCATTACTTATTTATGTAGATTACATTAACTTACTGTCACCAGCTAGATTCATTTTGAGAGTTTGTAGTAGATTTTGAAGAGAGGTGATTTTGTACCTTTGCTATGAACTTTCGTTAACTTGACAATATTTTCATACTAGATTGGAATCTAAAGCCTTATATATACTTTTCTTAGCTGACCTTTCTATTCCAAAATAATCTCGTCAATATTTTGTTACGTGCATAAGTTATGCTGTTCTGTCAGCTTGAAAAAAATCACCAAATGAAATCCAAGCAATATTAAGGCTCGAAAATCAGATTTTGGAAGTCAGTTTATTCTATTATTTCTATAGATGATAAGTTCAAACAACACTATCACAATATATAGAGACGTCCATGATGCAAAAATACGACATAGTTGTGACGTGAGAACTCACTGAAAATCGTCGCCGGGGTTTTTGTAGGCTCGCAAAACTAAGGGGATCACCATAAGGTACGTTTTGCGCAGTTTTGAAAGGCTCAAAGTATGAAGTTATTACGGAAATATGCTAAACAGTGTTAGTAAATGTCACTAGCAAAAATATTTCAGCATTTTTTTATTACAATTTTTTGCCCTAAAATTGCTTTGGATGCCTTTAACTCCGTTGTTTTTCTAGTTTTTTTTTAAATAAAAAATCCTAATCAATTCATCTGCAGGCTGTTCTTTGACCAATTTGTACTGTTTCTTCACTGTTGACAGCTTAAATGCTCAAGTTTCATACGCCATGTATCCTACACTCCTTACAGTGCTAGAGGGTCGCACTGGCCTCAAAGTGTCAACGCCTAGACAGGTCAATAATGAACATTTTCTCCTTCGTGATAATCGAAATTTCAATTCTGTTGCCTTCATTTCTCAAAGGAATTCAGCCGTCAAAGCTAAGAACCCTTGTAATCTCCTTAATACACAATTTTCTATCGGGCTGAACACCTAGATTCCCGGAAGAATCCCGGAAGGGTTGACGAAAGTGAATATTGATTTTTGCTGACTTGACCGTTGATGAAAACACTAAGAAAAGGGTCAGTTGAATATTTGTAAGTACACCATTATTCCTGCATTTTCGACGGTTTAATTCAATCTAACTCAGATCCATAGATACATTTACACGGAGAGAGAAAGCAATTATCTATTGGCGTGAGAGATAAAAGATTCAGAGGAGGACAGAGTCTTCTCCATAAAAACTTGATAAGTAAGTCACTAATAACATAACGCAGACTTTATGAGCAGCTGTTTCCTTAATGGTATGCCTGGGGGATGTTCGTTTAGTATCTGTTAATCTCATGAACGTCAAGAGAAGTTCAATGAATCACTGTAGTGGGAAAAGGCGTAATAGTAATGGGAGCATACACTGGAAAGGGCGTTTATTTGGGTACAGATATGTCGTAGTCAATGGTAACCGACCTTTAAAATACGATTGTCCAAACACATGGAGAAAAATCTGTGAAACATGGCCAAATTCAGATGCGTCTGGCCACATGAAAGTTGGATTTATTTATTTTCTTACGCTTTCCAAATGTTTTCATTTTTTGTATGACTATACACCCTTCGATGGGTTTATTTCTACTAATCCTTCATAAATAATGAATTTTCGATGCTTGAAGTAAATTTATTAATTTGAATTCAGATCCTCATCTATGAATGTCACTGATGGAAGATATTAGTAGTGGGTGTTGTCATAAACGTCTGACTCTTTAGACAGTTTAGCCAGTAGCTTGATTTATTTCGTATTATCACATAGCCGGATGGCGTCAACCAATTAGAAGCCTCTATCGCTCATGTGTTATGACGCCATAACACACCCGTTCCATTTTGTAGAGGGGGAGGTTATCTTTTTGTCAACATTCGTATATTTCTATTTGTTCCCAAAAATATTTACTATCTTACAATAAATCAAATATTTTGTAAGCATATGACAAAATAGAATAAACCATGTCAATACAAGACAAATCTAAATGGCGGAAAGAAAACAGTATTCAGACACCCAGCAGGGAGGAATGATGTTAATAGATAATAGAATAGATTTGAAAAAGATTTGACATGCCAAGATTGCAATGTTATTAAATATCATCTGCGGAAATTTTGGTTTTCAAAATGAAATCTATCATCTTCTGTACAAAAAGGACAAATGTAAATTCGTACTACCGATATCTAAAATGGTATACCGGATATAAAACAGCGAAATAGCACGATGTTTCTGAGTGTCATATTCAGTACAGAGTATAGTACATCTACAATTTGCGGTGAGTTTATGATATTAGTTTGCTTAGTAATTACAATCCATCAACCTCACATTGTGTCCATTCTATCATATCAAATATCACAAGCTGTCCATCAAAGTGTGCCTCGCGTGAAAATGTAATGAAGACAGGAGGGCGTATGTGTGTGACCTTGAGATAAAGTGTGATGGTACTTTATGTTTGGCAGAATTGAAATTACAAGGTGTTATTTTTGTGTGGAAATATACTAGTACACTATTAGCTACGAACTCGAGTCAGGGGAGGGACCAGCTACTCGAGTTGTGCAGTAGAGTGCACGGTGCTTACTTATTTTTGAAATAATTTTTTCCGGGGCAAATTTGGGTCAGAATTGTCAATTTTCTGCGAGGAAGGACAGATGAATGTGACTTTTAAAAATCTGGCCATTAGGTGATTTTTGTCATGTCTTGATCTCGGATTGACCTCTGAACCCTTCTCTTATGGTTGGACTGATATATTAGGATGGGGGGGTGAAATCCTGGTCTCATCTGAAGCTTCTGTCTTTAGCTCGTTAAAATGCTGGAATTGAACTCCCGCTTTTTTTTGCCTAAAGCAACCTGACAAATCCAGCTTTGCAGGGGTGGTAAAGATTTGAGATTTGAAATGTAGATACATGTGTTTTAAAGTGATTGTTTTTGATGGCTTAACCATGTGTGGCATAGGAAAGACCATTTGGAGGTCCCTCCCCGTCAGTGCCCCTGATTTCTAAAGTGGTCGGGTTAGAAGTGAGTTTACAGATTTCTTATACCTATTCGGAATATTTCATCTCATTCATCCCTGAGTCGAAGTATTTGGTCTTTGGGGCACCACAGAATATCAGGCAACCAGTTTGGTTTCTCTTAATGTTTCACGTAGTGTCATGCCTGTCCATTCTCTGGTATCATCCTCCTGCCCTTTTTCTTCTTCCCTGGTCGTTTCCTTGATGGTGATAGTTTCTGTGTGTTTTTAGTACATAAATTCATTGAAGCCTCTTGAACACAGCCACTGCACGAAATGGCCTCGGATCCTGACGTGATCCGGAACCTAAGATCCGGAAGAATCCGAACGGATCAGGGGCCGTGTATTTCTCGCGATCGGCAGGCAAATGGGCATCCAAATATTAGGACTCAAGGTAGCACTTGCATATTTGAGTTGTGTAAGTGGTACCTTGAGTCGCAATATTTGGATGTGCATTAGCCTGCCGAGAAAAATACGGCCCCGGATCCGTTCGGATTCTTCCAGATCTTAGGTTCCGGATCACGACAGGATACGTCAGGATCCGATGCCATTTCGTGTAGTGAGCAGCCCCCCTAACGGCTGTTTTCAATGAGCCGTGTTATCGTTATATTATTACTTGTGGCGCTCCTAATTTCGTTTCTCGATATGACACAAACGACAAACAATACATCACCTCGTTGTGTCACAGTATTGATGCTGCGAGATAAACGAAAGAAGACATCTACTTTATCGTCTTATCAAGGAGCACAACTTTTGCTTTTTTCTTACCCATCCATGATACATAACTACAACGTTTTACATTTTCAGTCTGTAAGTCAACAAAGTTAACATTTATGCTAGCGTCATATTGAAATATGTCAGACCTTTATCTCGATCTAAGTCTGTGATCTTTGCACACATTTCATATTCGTGGACTTTTCATCAAGGATGTAGTAGCGCCGAGTTTTTTTTCTTCTTTTGGATGGGGTTTTACATAACAAAACCAACAGAGGGTCATCGTGTATTCTATTACGACTCTCTACTCACTGTTTAAAAGGTAAAGCAGTCATCCTCAATTGGACTGACGCATACTGCTTCTTCAAGTAGCTAGTAGTGTACTGCGGCTTCGCTGCGGCATGAGTTAGAAGAAGGTATTATCTTCAAAGTTAGACGTAGAATGGTGGTAACATGTTAACAGAACATCGCGTAGGTGAAACAGTGGGTCCATGTCCCTACACGCATCCATCACACCCGACAGTGATGAATACTGTTAATAAGGCGCACCTCACCATGTGTCGATCCGGCTCTCCCGAGCCTTGTCGAAGGATTATTGCGTCGGTGGTGCTGGAAGATTAAAGGATAGAAAACTCCACCGAAATGTGATTTCCCACTCGCGGCACGAAGCGTTACACGCTCTTGATGAACGCTGAACTGACTCATTTTGACAGGCTTACCAAATGAGTGGACTGGCAAAGACTGAGCATCAGTTCCCGCTAACTATATGACATAATTTCATTACGTATCTCATTCGTCAGTGTGCCCTTGCTATTTGATCTGTAAGACCTTGACTTTATAAAACAACTTAAATCAAGCCCGACGTTTTCTCAGCAAGCTTCTATAAATAAATTATGTCCAAATGATTGTCCAAAGTTTGAAAATACAGGAACCCTAAACAATTATCCTTTTATAAATGAATAAATGATTATCCTTTTTTCGGTCTTCGATCATTTTGATAAAGAACGCAACTTGCAGCTTACAGCTGCCGCTACTAGGAACGGAAAAGCTTCAGAAAAATACACCCGAGACGTCCTTCGCTTTCTAACGTCCATTAGAAAGCTTCAATATAAGAACTATAGTGCATCCCAAAGGTCAAAGTAACGGCCCTCCCATGAGCCATAAACTACACATAATTGGGCCTGTATTCCCTCTTTAAATGAAAGTCGATATGAATGTGCTCTGTATATCTCATAATAGTGCTTCTAAAACTCTCAGTTGTGTTATACGTGACAGATATATGTTACATCCTTTTTCGATATGAATGTGCACTGCATATATCATAATAGTGCTTCTAAAACTCTCAGTTGTGTTATATATACGTGACAGATATATGTTACATCCTTTTTGCTTCGATTACTCAATGTGAGTGGTACTGATGTCATATGTTTTCTTTTCAAACGAAGTATGGCCCCTCATTAGGTTATATTAGCATGCACTGGAAATGAAACATGATGACGACATCATAACTGAACGATCAAAAAACAATGCAACGATTGTCCTCAATTTCTTAAGGATGCGGTTCCAAACATGACTGAGTCTAGATCACCCCTCATCACGGTTCATGACTGGAGTGGATTTCCTGGCTGTGTACAAAGAGTCTTTTTATCCATTATAACTGAACATTGCAAGCCCGCTGTCTAATCGTTGCTTAATACACAAAGAAACATGTTTTTGCACTGAATGCACAAAGACAGATGTTAATTGCTTTACTTTCTTGGGTCAAAGAAAAACGGTCGGTAACATGTGCTTTTCTTAACTTCTTCGATAGAACATTTATTTTCAGTATCTTTATTCAAAGAACATAACTAGGTTCCCTACCGCCAAACTCCCTTGGCCTTGCTATCATAAGTCCCGACCTGCCTGAATGATCTGTTGCATTATTTACGCAGTTTCAAGGTGTCACTTTGGTCACGTTTGGTGTTGCATGAGGCAATGAGGTTAGGAGATCGGTCACAAAATAAGCACATACTTGGTGTAAATGTATATGGGTACAGTACCGGTACTTCATGATCCGGTATTTTGGACCCGTACCAAATCAATTTTCACGGTACAGTACTGGTACTTCATGATCCGGTATTTTGGACCTGTACCGAATCAATTTTCATGATACAGTACCGGTACGCAGCACTAGTAGAAAAGCACAATCTTCGAGATTTATAGATGTACTAGTATTCTATTATTATTTATTACGCTGCCGTCTTACGTATACGATGATTGGAAGACAACGTTGCAATCAGGCCTTGTAATGTGAACGTGACGAAAATTAACGAATCCTGTTTACATGAAGTCTACTAAAATATAAAATTCATAACTCATTTCACTAACCCACGTATATATTAAAACTGAGCAATAATTCATCAAGCAAAAACGAATGATCTGAAGCTGAAGGTATACTCTGTTATTCAATTCAAATCAGCAATAACAGAAAATATAATTTTTTCTAAAGGCACCGCACTCTTTTTTACTTTGTGCATTCTATTCATCAAAGAGAATGTCTCATACTGTAAAGCTATATACCAGTTCCATGTTGTCTGAATAGAGCTATGAAAGAACAGTTTAGACAAATAACAAAGCAATAGATTGTTACGGTGTAGAAATAAAAACGAAACTACATGTATATAGCTTGTTTAGGATTAATTTATGGGGCTCTATATTCTCGTCACGTTTTCAGGGGCAATAACCCCTCTTTAGCAATCAACCAGTGAAAGGTGATAAATTCGACCCGTAACGAGTTTATCAACAAAATTACGACCAGATGTTGAGAAATAAAAGCATCTTCAAAATGATAACATTTCCATATTTGCAGTGTTAGTTCTATTAGCTTGAGTAGGCCATTTTATTGGATTCATTATATCACTAAGTTTAGATTTTTCATTACTATTTAAGTTGTGATTTCCAACACTTTTCCCGTCGCCCACAATTACAATTTACACCGTGCTTTGCTAACCTACGCCGCAATATGCAACATTAGCATGTGCACGAATTTACATATTGATTGATTCTCATGCAGACGAACGGGATTGATGCTTAATTTGGTAATGGGAAAATTCTCTTGTCACTGATGATGATTAAAAGTGATGCATATTTTCGGTGGAAACCGTTGCAGTGACACGTCCTTGGGATTAAGGTTTTGTATTTCCTTCTCTCCTATGGTGATGACAATTAAGATATTATCCCGTGACCGGATATTCCGGCTCCCTGCTGCCTTTGCTGGCGATGTTCCAACAAAATGCGAGCATAAGTAAAGCGACAAACGTTTAGCTAAACGAGCCGTATAAGCGCATCAAAGTTAGGCTTAATGGGGGACATTCCGTACAGACGGTGATAAATTACAGTTACCGTTTCCTTACTCATCATCTATCCATCTGTCTGTCTCTATATAAATCTATCTTTAAGTGAGGATGCCTTGTTAACAACATCTGGCGATGGTTTTAAGGTTGAATGCAGTTTGGGTGTTTATCACGGCATAACCTTCTTTGTGCCTCTTTTCGTGGAAAACTTTGGCTGGCAGCGGGAGTTATGTAAAAACACCCTGAAGGTAGATAATTACTTATGGCTTTGACAATATGATCCAAATGCCACTGAAACACGACTTGGCGGAAAGCATTCGTCATGCAACTATAGGAAAAAATTACACGATGCGAAATACAGTCAGATCATACAGATGCGTTTTGTTTCAAACCATCTTTGACCATTAATTACATGTAATAGATATACGACTGATTTTACAACGATGTATAGAAGTTGTTGTACACAATGCTTGTTTTGATCCTGAAGACAAAATTTGAAAGCTTCCTTGGCTGCCATTTTTCGTTAAGAGTAGAAGCTTGCTTTAAATCAACCGTCACGTAAAAACAGTAACCGAAGTCCATGACCTTCATGCTCATCGACAATGCAAAGATGATGTACTGATGCCACAATGACACCACTCTTCACTGTCTTGTTGTGTGTGTTTGTAGGACAGTAGATTCTGTGACGAGGTGGACAAGTCGACAGGGTACCGGACCAGGTCCATCCTCTGTATGCCCATCAAGGACAGTGAGGGGGAGGTCATCGGCGTGGCGCAGGCCATCAACAAGAACCCGGATGGAATGCCGTTTGAAGAAGAAGACGTTAAGGTATCTTTTATTTATTTATTTTATTTAAAAGACTCATCCATTACAGAAAATGGAGGGGGAGACAAAACAGGTGATTACTCACCTCTACAAGTTGTCTCCCCATATCTGTGTCTTTATTTAAGCATAGATTGACAGACCTGTCTAATTTACACGTGTCCAGGTGTTCTCAAAACGTGAGGTCAGGAGTGGGTCAAAGGTGCCCAGAAGTCGATACCGCCCACCGTTCATAGAAGGTCGATGGTCTCGTATTGCTGTTCTTCTCAGTGCTATAGGCATAAAGGATGCACTTATGATAAAGATTGACAGTAGATTTGTGCCATATTCGTCAGGAGTGGGTCAAAGGTGCCCAGAAGTCGATATCGCCCACCGTCTCCGCTCAGAGAGGGTCGATGGTCTCGTATTGCTGTTCTTCTCAGTGCTATCGGCATATAGGCTGCACTTATGATAAAGATAGACAGTAATTTTGTGGCATATTGATATGATCCTCAGCTATTTCCGCCAAAAGTTTTTTCGTATCTTTGTGTTAAACTCACAGACATACACTTTCAGTCATCAACTTTTGTTATAAATTGATGACACTCCTTAAGTACATCTAAGTGCTGCCTCCTTGAGAAAGATTAGATCTGATGAAACAGATGGGAAATCCTTAAAGGCACTCAAGTAGAACCTTGCATGAATCAAAAGCCTATTATACAGACGCCTTAATGTAGAAGTCTCCGGCGACACATCTTCCTACATGTCGTCAAGGGTATGAATAATTGAAGATATGATAACGTCTCTAAGCGTCTTTACCTTGGGATGAATCAGAAGTTATCAGCTTTGCAGGAATCCCAAGAGGTACCCAGTGAGTGCTGCATTAATGCACACTATTCTTAAGACTTTTTTTGTACGGCAAAGATTAATCGATTTCTTTTAAAAGCTCTTTTATCAAAGATGTTAAAGCCCCCGTCACAAATCAAGAAATTAGCTCGGCCGACTTGTCGGCGAGCTCCAAATGGCGATTTTCGGGCGAAGTACGACCGACGTCCTGTCGATTCTACGGGCTTCGGGCGAATTTTCGGAGCTCGGCCGACGTTCGCGTGTCACTGGAAGCTGCGCTTAAATTCAGCGAGGCCTCGGCGACGATTTTTGAACTCGCACAGCTCGTCAACAGTTTGCCCGTAGCTCGCCCGAGCAACGCCCAGCGCTCGGCCAATATTCGGGCGGGCATCCGAGGATTTTAGACCCGATTTTTGGTCGGTCGGAGGTCGCCCGAACTCTTCGGCCTCGTGCGAGCCTCGCACGGGCCTTGAACAATAATCGGACGACCGTCGTCAGTGTTCCGGCCGACTCATGAAAAGTAAGGCGTGCTTCGGGCGAGCGTTGTGCAGGTGTCGATGGGAGCTTGGACGGGCCTCGGCCGAACTCCTTCTTGTTTACGTTTATAGATAAAAGGAAACGACAGTTTGGATTATAACATAAGATGATAAATGATACTGTAATATTAACTGATACTAATTTCAACTTGTCGAAGAATGCTGCCAAACTTTTCTAATGAAAGACAATTCAATGCAAAGTTAAATTTTCATTAAAAAAAAATATTATAAATAAGATGTTGACACCGAAGACAATGCTTCTTGTTTCTATTTTGGTATTGGTTTGGATGTTTCAATTTGTATATTGATGAACTGGGGCTTGACTTTTGAGGTTTGACTTCACTTCCTGTTTTTTTTCTCCACAAATGACTAGTTGAAAGTCCACTGAGTCATTATAGATCTATGTTTGTCTGCCGAGGCACGCCCAGGCGTCGGCAGGGCGTCGATAGGCTTGTCAACGGTCGGTCGAAGCTCGGACGGCGTTCGCCCGAGCTTCGGTCGATTTCTATTTGGTGAAAATTTTTGGATCGGGGTTAAACGACTGATCTGTTGACTTTGTGGCTCCTGCACTTGTATTTTGATTGGTCTATAACAAAATTCCTCTTTATGTGATTATTTTCAGTGTGCCCACCTACTTCACTTGTGCCCTACAGATTTGCCACAACTCAGAAAGTAAAGTTGGTCCAAATTTGAGATTGTTACCAGGCCATTTGATTCTGACTTCGTCCGTGTCCAAGAGATGGTACCGTCTTATGTGGGATTTATGATTATTAGCGTTCGACGGACGTCGCCCGAGCTCTGTTCAATTTGTGACGGGACAGGTTTTCACTGAAAAATACGGTCGACGCTCGGGCGAATTTGAAATTCGGCGAGCTTCCGGCGATCTACAAAATCGGCCGATGCTCGCATGAATTGTGACGCCGGCTTAAGGAGAGCGATACTGGAAATATTTTCCATTCCCAAACCATAATTTCCATTACTTTCAAGTTAACATCAATGTCAAAAACTTGCAAAAGTAGGTCTGTACACTAAGTCGAAGATCGATCGGGGCTGGAAAACATGCCACGTTTTATTTTTGTGCAATGGTATACAAAATGCCTCATCTATTTTTGTATCTATATAGCCGGTATAACCGCTATTCGGCGTTACACACCAGCTTCGCAGGCACGTGGCGCAGCAGCAGCTAGTTATATTACGCCGAACGACCTGCCACGTCTAACCTTCACATATCTAACTGCATGCATTGTTTAAAGCTGTCTAATGAGGATGCCTCCACTGTACTTGGGTGCATCCCCCTCTACGATCGTCCTAGGAAAATACGAATTTTTGAACACTTCAGTCCTATTTGTTTCAATCATCAGTGGATGTCCAAATCGTTAAATGCACGATGAATTGTATGAATGTAAACCCTTAGCTGTCCTTTTTGTGAACTAATGTAGTTATCACATCGTCAAGCAGCTGCATTGGTCTTACGTAGGCCTATCCCTGACGCAGTAGTCCAACCCTGTTGCGTCACGTTTGGTGCTTTGTCAAGTTTGGTGCCTAGGCACGGTTTGTGACAGTGCCCGCGTGTCACAAACCGTGCCTGGGACAAAAGCACGGTTTGTGACACTCGGACACCGTCACGAATGGTGCCTAACCGAGCACAGTTCGTGACACACAGGGGGTCTTATCCCATACTGTGCTTTTGGGCGGAGCTTAGTGTTTTGAGGGGGAGGAGTCTGCCCAACGCGTTTTTTTCCCTGCAGCCCGCCATCTTTGTTTTTTTCGGGGCGCTGGGATGAGAAAGAATCAGCGAAATTCTCGCTAATTGAAATACATTTCGCGCTTGTCTTGGATTATTTGGACTTAGAGTTGAAGTGGCACAAACAGACGGACGTCTCATCACGAATTTCTACAACAGAAATCCGTCCCTGCCCAGGCACGGATTGTGACAGTGCCTGAGTGTCACAAACCGTGCCTGGGGCAAAAGCACAGTTTGTGACACTCCGGCACTGTCACGAACCGTGCCTGGACAGTGCCCGGGGCTACAACTTCCCGTAGCATTGATTTAGATCGGGCGAGCTGACTGCCTCGGGACGTCGAAGTAATCGGCAAGTGGCCCGATCCTAGTCTAGATCTGGTTTCCCTGGATAGAATATATTTAGTCTTACAAATTGTTTTTTTTTTAGCATCTGTTATAGACACTGTCTTTTTGTGCCACTTCATTTCTAGGTCTAAGTTATTCAATTATTTTACAGAGCGAGAATAACGCTGTTCCACCTTACCTCAGCGCCCCAAAAAACAAAGATGACGGGGGGGTGGGGGGGACTGCGGTAAACAAAAACACGCTGCCTTATATGGAAACGCGGGCATCACTGCCCGTCAGTCACAGTGATTGACAGCACTTCCGGGCACAGTCTGTGACGGTCGGGCTGTGTCACGTTCTGTGCCTGGGAAAGCATAGAACGTGACAGGCATGGTGTGTGACGGTACAAATACTGCGTGTGCGTTTCAGCACCGAAACGAATCGTATATTTCCTCTTTGTTGTTCACACTACGTTCCCGTCAGATTGACGTCAACGGAGAATTCCTGGAACCAAGGTGACGCAAATACTCATGTGCCAGAAACGGTCTCACATCTGACGATTATGTTTCACAGCTGAAAACTATTGGCTGACGAAATGTTCAGAGATTCGACAACATTGACATTTAAGTGCGTGTTAACACGCTAGTCACGGGTACTATTGTATCTTGGTGACGTATGTTGTCTACGTAAAGGCAAACTTACGTCTCAGTTTGCGAAAAGAGCCATGCGTGAGTGAGCTTTGTGGGTAGTGCGGCAGCGCTACAATGACGTACTGAAGCGGAGAATGATACACGGTAAGCGTATGATGATCCATTATTTGATTTATTTTATACCCTTTTCAGGTCTTTGCGACGTACTTGCCATTTTGCGGCATTGGCATCACCAACGCTAAGCTCTTCGACATTTCTATGAGAGAGCAGGAGAGGAATAGGGTAAAGTATCTGTCTCTTCTATCCTTACTGTTCAGGCTGTTCTGTTTATTGGTTCAACTTAGTGCTTATAGGCGCATATAGGGTAGCAAGTTTCATTGATGTTTCAGTAGCAGGGTATATTCTTACAGGAAGGGGCTGTTAGCCCTTCCCCTTTAACATGCTTACGTCCCTTCTGAAAGACGTATGTAGCCCCAACCGAGATGTACTTTCCAGGATTGCAAATTAATTGGAACCAGGAGCTCAACTACCAGTTGACTTACATCTGCAGTGGCATCCTCAGGTTGTTCTGTACAATTAAGAAGCTTATTAGTAGCGACAACAAAGGCTTGCTACCTAAACCACGTCAGCACGCGTCATTAAAAGTTTGATAAGGATACTCTAATGAATTGACGACGCTGCAACAGTTCAGTGACACTAGTCAGCTTTGTATGAATGACACAGCAATGCTCTTGGGTTCTGTGACGTAGAGAAAGGTCAAACCAAGCAGGGTGTAACAGTATTCAAAGCTAAAGAGCTAACGGTCTGGAATATATCACAGCACGGACAATGTATAAGCCATTGCAGCACCACACAATGCCATGTTCTGGGCTATAGAACTAAACGTAATATATTGCCATATCAACTATTTGTTTATGTATACTATAATCACACTTATCATATAGCGTAATCTTACTTATTATGTTTACAACTCAATATCTTTTCTATTTGTTTCATTAGGATTTATGGTACAACTTCAATTTGTTTTTTCGTTGATTTTGCTTAGTTTTGATTATGTATAATTTTGTAAAAATTCCCATTGTCTAGTTTAGGGGAGGCCCATGAAAAGCCACCTAGGCTTCTGCCCCCCCCCCCCCCTGCATGTTTTCTTTTTGCCCTGTTTATCTTTTTATAATTGTACATATATGCGAATAAACAATAAAAACGTAGACACTGTAGTAAACCTTTCGTGCATTTCACAAAGTGTGCCTCATATCTTATGCTAAGAAATGTTTTTAATGATGCATCACAAGGCATTCTTGTAGATGACTGTCTTTAAGTTTTGAATTCAAGACAAGGGTAGGGATGCCGCAGTAGTGATCAGTAGTATCGTATGTATTTTTTTTGTTACCAATGTAAGGACAGTTAGTACAGTCCCATTTAGCGAGCATCCTATGTGACCAGGCACGTTTAGATGCTACGGAGGCAGTGTCTCTACGCCCAGCGTTCAATTCAATTGTCACACCCAAACGAACATATCGACCATTGCGCCAGAAAACAAGTTATAGTTCACGATGACGACGAGTACGTTCCATACTGCTTGCAAAGCAAACTTTCTAAATCACAAAATTGAACTCAACGTCCCAAACTTTAGCTCAAATGTATACCTTTATCTTACCTCCCCACACATAACAGCAGATTCGATTCTTCTCTGGAGTCTATGGACTTCCCATCCATCCATTCACCCTGTCTTCCCTCTCGTTCCTGGGAACTAACCAGAATTGATTAACACGTCTTCCCACTATTGTTGGACAGTCAGAAGTACTGGTAACGGTCGATGGAAGTTATATTGATTGCTGCCGGCGGGACTCACTAGATAAGAAAAGATAGAGTTTCACGTACGGGATGATTGATGGCCCGGCATTTTCGTGTCTGATAGTATCATCCCTCAAGTAAATTTGGTCGCTGCTTTTGTGCAAAAGCTATACCCTTGAGGAGCCTTAGTCTTGATTGATGAGCCAACTATAAGAAATTCGACAAAAATCTGCATGTAGAATAAGAAATGAGTGTTGAGTTTCTTTTGAAAGTCTCTCAAGTTGCACTAGTGCCAAGACTTGCAGCTAGAATCATCTCACATAGACTAGGTTACCAGCGGTTGTTACCAAACACGTTCTGAGTAAGTAGTGATACCAATCGCAATCTAATTTGATGTCTCTGTGTCTTATGCCAGTTTGCATTTGAGGGCTAGGGAGTACATACCATTGTTATGTCTTGCACTTTGCTTGTTCAGATAAAAATTTGAAAGTCAACTCAGCAAGCAAAAGATTTGGACAACCCAATATCTTAGTGGCAAATATATAATTGAGTGGAAAACAGCAATACATACACATGATTATTGCTCATACGCCTCTTTATCAAGATGTGTCCTTAAATCTCTTCAAAGTCGAAAGGGGTGTGAAAGTGTGATCTATCTGGTTTCATGCCTAAGGCGCCCCCTTACGATAACAGTTTGAGCTGCAAATCGCCCTGGGAAATGCATTACACATAACGTAGTTTCTGACTCCTGTGGTTTAAGATTTATTTGTTGAATAGATGATCCTAACAGGACCTGGAAATTAGTATAGGTAACATGCATATGGATCTGTGTTCCTTTCATGAATTTTTTTATGGTAAATTAGATATTTTTGAGTTACCCAGATGTTCCTTAACCTTGTGTTATCACCCAGCTCAATTTTGTTTCCTTTTTTGTCACATTTTAAGGCTTTCTAGCACGATTAGAAATACGCCGACTTACAGGCGCTTTTTTCTGAACTATGTGAGTGCAGGTTTTGCTCGAAGTGGCCCGAGACTTGTTTGAGGAGCAGACGTGCCTTGATAGTATCGTGCTGAAGATCATGATGAAGGCCCTGACTTTAATGAAGTGCGAGAGATGTTCCGTTCTCTTCCTGAAGAATGAGGGAGACCAGGTAAATTTGTTTTCCATTTTGAAATACAATTTGTATTGAAAAGATAGCCTATTTTTAAGTATGATGGGACTATGTGGAGTTAAAGTTAGTTAGAATTCTCATAAGGTGTATAGGGTGGTGCCCATCCCCGTTTCATAGCCCTGGGCCTCACTGTGGTGCAATCATTGCAGCAGGGAGCTAGTCCACTGGCAGTGGAGTGTGTTTAACTTCCATACTGTTTCAGAAGTATGTACCATTTTTATAAAGTCTTTGGTATGACTCAATGCGCCTCTTGTCCAGAAGTGTCCTACCCGGGAGTTGAACTCGGGCCTTCTGGTTCCAAGTAATCAGAACCAGATGTGGTAAGTGACAGAAGCGCAGACCACTGCACCACAGGGACACCCCCGCGACTATGTGGATGTGACTGTTAGTTGCGCCCTGGTGGCACACGACGCTTTATGCTAATGCGTTCAAGATAACAATAGTTATTGCTGATTGCATCAGTAAAAACAATTATACTTCATGAGATGGTCGCCATTCAACAACGATATCTCAAAACCCTCGACGACTACATATGCCTATCTGGTTTCTAAATCGTTTATCATAACGAAATCTCTTCAGTGCGGGTTTGATTTCTATGCGGTCTTAAAATTCTATGTGCGAATTAAAGTTTGATGTTCTCATGTATGTTTTACAGGAGATGTCGTTCACAAAATCTTTCAACCTCACATCTTCGTTTTCTCACACAAGGTAAGACACACATACATTAGAATATATTCCGAATAAAATGTTTAATGTTAAAATGACAATGTAGGAACAAACAATAACACTTGCCTAGAAAATAAACCATTGCCAAAAGTCTTAAGTTACAGCATCTAGCTGAAACAAGATAAGTGAATGTACACAGAATCACGGTAAGGTAAAATTGCACACCCATCTAAAGTTAAACCTTCTACTAAAATGTTTGACCTCTTCTAAGAACGTCATGCTCCAACCGCTTCTATCGCTAACCTCTTTTTCTTCCATCTGACATTCTCCCCATACATCAATCCTGTTTCTCAAATGACGACTCTCTTGATCACTCAATTCTTCCGACCTGTACACCTCCTCGTTCCTCCTTCCTCATCAACTACTTCCTTCCTGCATGCCACCTATAGCAGGTTCTCGGGAAAGATGCGCAGAGTGTTTGAACCTATTTTGGAGGATTATACGCTCTATCAGGTCCAAAGGTAAAACATTGTGCGACTTATGTGTCACTAGCAAGAAGCAAAAGCCGAAAACTGTAACATCAGACATCGATGTTAACTGCAATGGTAAACTGCTGAAAGTGGTAATAAGAGAGATATGCAAATAGTATGTGTGCAACTATACGTGTGGCGATAGAGCTAAACTTAGGGAGTAGCTAGCGCTGGTAGCCTGGTTACTCCTAGAAAATATTGATTGGAATATTCAATTTTTGTAACCGGAGAAATTTTTGTCTTTAACATATCACTATTTTTGTCATTTTTGAAAGTATGTACGTGCTTTTGTGTCTCTCACAGTATCATTATAGGGAAGGACATTTGTGCAAATATGATTTATTTTTCAAATTTCAATCTTCAAAGCAACGACAATGATGTAAATATTTTTGATTAGCATATTTCTAAAGGGTAAAGTGTAATGAAAAGAACCGGGTCGCATAAGATACTGACAGTAAACTTCCTCGCGCGCTGTCCTAAACTTGAAAGAAGACAAGGTAAAAGCAATGTGAAAACAATCAGTTTTAAATCAATGGCAACTTTTAAAGGGAAAAGTCGCATATTTACAAATCACAGTAAAATATCCCAGTGATAATTCTCTTTCTTGGTTGCTAAAACATGTTTCGGACATCTGCCGACTACATCATACATCATACCAACTCTATTATTACCACAATACAAAAGTAAACTAGGTTTACAGAATATTTGGTAGACTCAACATCTTTTGCAGGCTCTGGGGTCGGCCGAAAATTCTGCAAACCTAGTTTATGTTTGTATTGGAGTATGAATAAATCTAAGTTTTAAAAAATGACTACCATATCATCAAATAACACAGATGCGGTTTCATTCTGGTGCATTTTCAATCGATAACAATAAACAGCGAAAAGCCGGTAATATTCTTAACAATGGCAACCAACTAAAATATGACATTTCAGACCATCTATTAGGCAGGGTAATAGTAAGGAAAAATTAAGCAATTCTGGGAAAATAGGTTAAAAAAGTACGTACATTATATGATATGTAGCGCATCGGGTGTGATTAGTACTGAAGGTTTTTGCTTCTTCTTTTTCCTGTTTAAGTTCAGAAAGTGGCTCTGCCCCTCTGGTTTCCAACGGAATCATGGACTACGTGGCGTCCAGAGGAGAGGCCGTCAACATTCCGGACGCATATCAAGACCCTCGCTTTGATTCAGAAGTAAGTGCTCGGATGTTTGCTTGCACATGCGCAGTGTCACTCCATTGGAAATACGACCGATGGCGTTAATGATGCGTTTAGGGTGGTAAAGAAACTTTATTGAAACATTTCACAATGAGACTATGGCATTTATGTGGATATTTTTGTCGTTAGACAACAGGTCATATGAATATTACTAACATTGATTCATGAATTTATGTACTTAGGTCTTAGGGTGTTCTTAGGGTCTTTGGATTTAACATTTAAGTTAAAAATGCAACTCAACTCAAGAACACTGCGACTTAAGGATCACACTTTCACTGCTGAACAAGAATCTACTTTCACTGGTATATCTTAGTACAGCGTTGGTAGTAGTGGCGTAATTTGAAGAGTACATGTCCGAACTTTGTTATGTTGGAATACCTCTTTTTCAAATAGCGTGAATTTGTAACGAGAAAGTAGTTCAACTAGATTAGCAGAAATCCCATGATGAACCAATTAATTTCTTTTGTTTTTATATTTCTAAGTCCGATAAAGTGCTTGGCATTCGGTCGAAGAGTATCATGTGTGTTCCCATCTGGGATAACCACCACGAAATCATCGGTAAGTCGGAGCAAGTTAGTAAATATTGATTTCAGTTAGATTGGCATTTGTTTACTGCTTATCATATAAAAGTTACTTCAAACAAGAATTAGACGAAATCATACAAAAACATAGAGAACGAATGGAAATATGCTACTTTTATCTAATGATATGTTGTAAAGGAATATGTATTAATTTTGTCTATCCACTTGCTTCTTTACACCTTTTTGTACTTGTCATGTCAAATGCTTCGGTAGACAGAATCCTGTGATTGTACATATGTAAATACTATGTGAACCAGTCAGAATTGCCTTGAAGAAGGAGACAGATGGTCACCGAAACGTCGGTGGAATAAATCTCTTGGTTGTGTAAAAAGAGTATTTTTATTCAGTGACTTACCAACCTGATGAAACTATTGACGGATGGGGGCTTCGGTAGACATTTTGAACCTAATAGCCTACTGACGTTAATGTAAGTGGTTCTTTGTACTGATTGTATATTCATATATGCATTTTTTTAATGATTGTCACGATTTTGCTGTTGACATTTCATTATTTTCTGTCAGCGGTTGCGCAGCTTCTCAACAGACTAGACGGACACCCATTCGATGAAGCGGACGAACAATTGTTCAAGGTACGTAATTAATTCTTTCTACGTAGATTAAGAACGAGAACATACCAAAAATAGCCACCAGTACTGCGGTATTTACTCGCCTGGTGAAATATTGGATACCGCCCTTTCCTTCATTTTGATGAATATCGTCGAATTAAGCTCAGATTTCGTGTACAACTACTCGACTCTCTTTAAAAAAATGCGTTTACGCCCGGTAAAAGTCTGAAAATCGCACGACGTCTTCACTCATCATGGCGACCGTGCTTTTGAGCCTAGCGTACGCGCCGGTGATACTTTCCAGCCGGTGACGTCATAGGGTCACGTGATGCCCATTCCAGAAGCCGGCACAGTGCGTCGCGAAAAGCGGACTATGAAAAGCCATATAAACTTTATTTCTAGGTCATAGCGATCACAAGCAATCTTAAACTACTACATTTTATGTATTTTTTTGATATATATTATGCATTTCAACAATTGTCCCATGTGTCAGCTACGGTTTAAGGTTCACCTATTTAAGACATGATTTGTGATTTTTTTCTAGGCATTTGCCATCTTCTGTGGCCTTGGCATCAACAATACGCTGATGTACAGCGAGATCACGAAGGCTATGGCCAAGCAGTCTGTAGCCTTGGAGGTGAGTAGGCATAAGCCTCGTTGTCTCCAGTTATCCTGTGTTAATGTATTGTGGGACAGTATTGTGTAATGTTGTATCGATGTGTATATGTATTTGTTTAAGGAACACAGGAGGAATAGCTGCATTCATATTGTAAGATAACAGTGGATCCGAAATAAAGTCAAGTCAAGTCTCACAATTAACCATCTAAACGCTACACTTTCAGTTATACATTTAAGCTGTATCAATGATTCTGATTTATAAAGAGGCAAATCTAATGTCCTACAACTTTGTATGAATATCATAGATAAATGCGAACCACACTCTATAGACATCATATTTTCAGAATCAAGGACTTAACTCTCCACTTAAAGCTGTCTCTTCTGTAAACAGATCGATGAACACAAACATTTATGTTACAACACATTTACCCTCAGACACATGTTAGTGGGATTTCCATTAAGAAGTATTAACACCATTTCGAAATTATATTTCAGGTTGTGTCGTACCATGCAGTGGTCTCAGAAGAAGACGTCGAGAGTCTAAAAGTGGGCACTTTTATCATACGTGATAGGGTACCAATTTAAGTTAGCAAAGTAGCTTATACCTTTTATGCATATTTCATAAACATAACATTGAATCGACGACTTAGGGGTTCTAGCTATTCTTATCTCCAACATGCACTGTTTGAAGAGTAGCTATCTTTAGTTGGTATTGATCGATGCTGTAATTTCAGCCCCTGCTCATTTGTGCCATTTGTGCCCATGCTCATTTGTGCCTCTCACAAGATGTTGTCCGAAAGACCTTGGTTTTTACCAACTTTTCCCTTGATTCCCAACACAGCTTGATGCCATACCAGGGGTGGGTGAATGTTAAATATGATTTTAAGATGATTATAGGTAGATCTATGAAGATCTGTACTGTGAGTGTCAGATTGAATTTTTCACATGTACAAATGTAAGCCGCGATAGGTAATCAATATGCATTGTTGTCTTTCAATATGTAAGGAACTACTGGAGGGTTTAACCAAACGTACCATGTAGGGTAGAGTCTACAGTTGATTTAGTTGATGTGTCATCTAGTACGTTTGCGTATCCCGCAAAGCTTTATGATCGTTCAAAATGATGGTTCTGATATCAATTGTCTGTCACTTTATTTAGAACAATTTGCCATCTACCTTCTGGGGGCCTTACGTTGATTTTAAACATCTTCAAGTTATTTCTGTCGTAAATATCACATGGAAAATAATGACCCAAGGCGATTTTACCCTCCCATTGCATGCACGTTCTCCTCCCGAAAACTAGCGAACTTTACATTCCCGTAACATTTAACATCCTTTAAAAGAAGTGTATAAATGGCATGTAATTTTACATTAAAAAAAACGCTTCTATCAATATGAATGAGCATTGTTTGATAAAAATACATGATTCTCTAAAATGCCGTTCTCTTTCACAATATGGTCCTGCTCATATGCATGTCTGGTTGAATATGTAGAGAGACTCAGCTGTAACATTCATAGATCAAAATATGAAGGGCAGTGTGCATGGTTCTATATACTACAATACTTTGTAGACAAATTAACATTTGATTGTTCCTTTTTCTTTTGTGATCTTCAGGCATCCCCTATTCCCCCGGTAGAGGACTTAAATCTCAAGGCCTTTACGTTTAATGACTTCTTATTGAACAGAGATGAGATGCTGACCGCGTCAATAAGTATGTTTGAGTCTATGGGCCTTGTCAACAAGTTCCAAATAGACTATGAGGTATGTATTCTAGGTAAGGCTAGTACGTTGATTGATTATATGGATGACATCCGCGCGCGCATCAATTTTCGTCCGATAACAAAAATAAAAAATAAAGTTTTCCACCGTACTTTGAATCATACAAAGCAGCTGCAAAATATACAATATGTACCGTAAATTGTGAAAAAGAGAGAAACTAATGTCGTAGAATTCCGAAATCGATTCCGAAGTCGAAGAAATTTTTTTGAAAGAACGATAAAAAAGAACCCATGATTCGGTATTATTTAATATCATACTGTGTGTTTAGTCATTTGTTCAACCTTCCTGACCACATAGATTTCATAATGAAGGCAACATTTTTGCTAATTTTTTTTGTTTATTCGCACCCTCGCATCAGTTTTGGGGTTCCTAGAGGATGTCATCCATGTAATCAAATCAACATGGCCTAATCAGGTCTATAATCATCTTGACGTAGTTATAGAAAACTTCATGGCAGTGGAGATAATCATGCATAAATCTCTGTATTATTCAAAAGCAAAAGCAGTGGATTAGTAATATATCTAATAGATGCTGCAATGATATGATAATGATATCATAGAATGTAGTGTAGGAGAGCATCTAAAAATATTACTATTCCATGTATCGCTGATATTCATTCTTTGGATACATGGATTTCCTAAATACAGTCAATCTTTGATTCACCAACCACTCCAAGCGCTGAGGAAAAGTAGTTGCTGACCGGTTCGGGTTAACTATGTAAACATGGACGGGGCTGTTTTAATGTGGCTTGTGACTGGAGGTGATTGCCTATGGCAGGTGGTTGCTCAGGAAAGGGTGGGGTTAACTATGTAGAAATGGTCGGGACTGATTTGATATGGATTGTGACTAGAGGTACCGGTGGTTGCCTGCATCAGGTGGTTGTTCATGACAGGATTGGTTAACTATGTAAAAATTGATGGGGCCGTTTTAATGTGGCTTGTGACTGGAAGTGATTGCCTATGGCAGGTGGTTGCTCAGGAAAGGGTGGGGTTAACTATGTAGAAATGGTCGGGACTGATTTGATATGGATTGTGACTAGAGGTATACCGGTGGTTGCCTGCATCAGGTGGTTGTTCATGACAGGATTGGTTAACTATGTAAAAATTGATGGGGCTGTTTTAATGTGGCTTGTGACTGGAAGTGATTGCCTATGGCAGGTGGTTGCTCAGGAAAGGGTGGGGTTAACTATGTAGAAATGGTCGGGACTGTTTTGATATGGATTGTGACTAGAGGTATACCGGTGGTTGCCTGCATCAGGTGGTTGTTCATGACAGGATTGGTTAACTATGTAAAAATTGATGGGGCTGTTTTAATGTGGCTTGTGACTGGAAGTGATTGCCTATGGCAGGTGGTTGCTCAGGAAAGGGTGGGGTTAACTATGTAGAAATGGTCGGGACTGTTTTGATATGGATTGTGACTAGAGGTATCAGGTAGTTGGTCATGACAGGTTGGTTAACTATGTAAAAATGATGGGGCCGTACGCGTTTTATTGTGGCTTGTGAGTGGAGGTAGTGGCTGAATGGGTTTGCCTGCGCCAGTAGTTATCGGACCAGGGTTTTTTGACTGTATACGTTGAACCGACTGACGATGTTCAAGGCTCCAGACTTTACTGACGTATTCGCCATTTATGTGACTTGGCTGTTTTAATGTGACCTATGACTGGAGGTACTTGCCTGCACCAGTAATTGTCGTATCAGGTTTGATTGTGAACCGTTGAACCGACTAAAGATGTCCAAGGCTCCGGACCTTACTGACGTATTTTATATTGATGTGACTGCAGACGTTGTGCAGGTTGATGTTGACTGTGAGGAAGAACTACAGGAACGTAGCCTACCACAACTGGAGGCACGCCTTCAACGTGTGCCAGGTCATGCACGCCATGCTCACGGTAAAACTGTCTTCTGTGGTTATCAATGTCTCTGTTTGTAAGCCGAGATCACTAGCTATATAGCGATTGTCCAATGGCTTTCATTTGAAATCGTATCGATGTCTTATGCAAGTTGTGGATTTAACGGAAAATGCTGACATTTCAGCTTTAGAAAGCTGCAGATAATAGAGTTATAAAGATGTTTAAAAAGTTCCCTGAATTTGGGAAATCTTTAATAATGTGTATGTATGTAAAGTGGTGATTTTCAACATCAGTAAGGACATCCTAGCATCGTTAAGGTAAGGAATGCTTGAGACAGTTATGGTCAGTAAATCACCTACTATTTATCTACTACAATCTAGTTGTCTTTCCTGGTGTCGTCTACCCACCTACGTACCCATCAATCTATAGTATCTATCTATCCATCTATCTATGTATCTATCTACATGTATGTATGTACCTATCTATCTACATGTATCTATCTATCTATCTATCTATCTATCTATCTATCTATCTATCTATCTATCTATCTATCTATCTACCTTCATATGTCTTTTTTTACATCGATAGATTTTATTATCAATCTATCTGTTGTATCATTTCCCGACTACCGATGGAGGTTCTATTACAAAGCCGTACACTGTAATCTCCAACCCCCGATCCCTGTCATGTCATGTACTGTTTTACAGAACGGTGGTATGGGAGAAGACTTATTCTCAGATGATCCAGGTGACCAATTAAGGCAACAAGTAAGTTCTCAGGTACACGGGACTAGCGGAGCAGCCCCCCTCCCCCCACGCACATCTTGCAGCCAAGTAGACTTAGGACTCCGTTAGGAGCAGCGAAGTACAAGGAGAAAAAAGTCCTTGCTGTCACACTATTTTCAAGCATTTATGTCCACCACAATGGGCTACATGGTCTTCTCAAACAAGTCTGCAAGATAGCTGCAGGATTCCTTGTTTTATGATGCTCCACGGACCTGGAATATCACACTATCTTTCTTCACGCTTTGAAAACTTTCTAATAGGTAGATACCCCACACTACCAGCACGCAGATGCATGTCCTTCCTGCTAGCCCAACTGCATGGTAGTCTGCATGGCCCCAGTAGATTCATCCACTGCAACAAGTAGTATCAAAGGAATCCTTGCAGACGTTTGCAGACTTGGTATAAGAAAATAGCATGACAGCATGGACGTGTCTAACTTCGCTGCTCAGCGACATTGCACCGTAAGACTAGGTCGTAGAACAGGTCGGTGATTCTTCTGGCTTGATGTTGCAGGCAGGAGGCCTTGCCGAGAAGATGTCGTCCATGGAGATGTTGGTTCTCCTGGTCGCTTGTCTCTGCCACGACCTGGACCACAGAGGAACAAACAACGCGTTCCAGCAAAAGTAAGTTTATAAAAAAACAAGATTTCGAAGATTTCAAGCCCCCTTATGTATTGTATAATTGTAGTTATTCATTATGTAAATAAGGTTTTGATTGACAGTACGTATACATGTGTTCATTGATCCCTTCCTGTCACTCTATGGTGAACTTGTTAATGAGTAGCAAAATAGAAAATACATAAATCCGAAAACTCAGACAGACAGACCAAAAACATTGCCTCTCCGTGAACTAGTGGATTTTTCCATTGACCCCATAAACGGGAATGTCTGATAATAGTTCTGCCACCTCTGAACTCTACTTTCTTTCACCCCCGCAAGTCTGACCTTTGCGGTGACACTATCTTCCCTGCACTTTCTGCCACTCTACTGACGGTATATTCAAACAAGTTCGAACACACAAGAACACAAACAACAGGATTCACCGAAAACAAAACCTCCGTACACGAAGGCAAAGATACGATTAATTCTGAAGCAGAATAAATGTATTAACGGATACGGGAACGGAGGTGTAGTCAAAGGATTAACCGCAATATATTTTGTACCATACAAACTTTACGTTCTTTGTCTTATACAGGAGCCAGTCCCCGCTTGCCAAACTGTACGGGACTTTTGCAACCATGGAGCACCACCATTTCAACCACGCCGTCATGATTTTGAACAATCAGGTAAAAGCTAGCATTCATCATTAGGCTCTAACAACCACCCAAGCAAATTATTATGAAAATAGGCAAAACATTAAGAAAACCATCGTACAATATCTTCTACAAAAGGCCTGGAAACACATCATCCTTTTTACCCAAGCAAAATGTATTAACTGTTTCCTTTCTGAAGTCGTTGTGTCAATATTTCATAGGAGTTCTTTGTCCGTTTTTGGCGACGCCTGAGGGGCGAGCCTAATAGTATACTTTACGCCCGATTTGTAAGAATTCCCAGAATTGTACAGGTATTTCTGGAATGTGTTCGTACATGCGTAGCTGCAACATATGAGTATTCCCTGGGGAATTTGTTTTGAAGTTGCCTGTCACTGTGTTGATATTGAAAGTAAGTTCTTATCGTTTCTTTATTTTCAAGAGTTATTTAGCCAAAATGTATTAACTGTATTTTCTTACTGTAAGTCTTTGTGTTGCTATTCCATAAGCAGTTCGTTTCTTTATCTGCAATAGCACCAATCTTGAATTTAGGAAATTACGATTTTGTCTGATTATTCTTGTATCCCAGAGCCACAACATATTCTCCAACCTGACCAACGAAGAGTACAGTAAGGTGATGAAGATGTTGAAGCACGCCATCTTGTCCACGGATCTCACACTGCATTTCCAGTGAGTACAGTCAATTGATAAATCAATCAATCAATCAATCAACCGATCAATTAATTAATCAATCAATCAATCAGTCCATCAATCAACTGATCAATCAACCGATCAATTGATTAATCAATCAATCAATCAATCGACCAATCAAATGTTCTTTTATTGTCAACGAAAACAAGACTGAATTTAGATGACTATGCTTTAACCCAACATCAACAATGTCTTCTCTTTTCGAACTTAGGATTCGGAAGGAGTTCTTTTCCCTTGCGAGCAGTGGCGAGTTTGACAGAAATGACAAGAAGCATCGCGAAATGTTACGGTTGGTTTATTATAGATCATTCTTGCCATTGAATGAATCATTGTCATACACAATATCTTTTATATCATAGACTGCGTAATGTTATATGAAAACACCCATTTACATGTAATAAAGAAACCTGGAAAGAAAATGTTAACATGTCCTATCACCAGTTATCATTTTGGCTGTTGATAGTACATTTGTCAAGTGTTGTTGAAATAGATAGCTCTTATGAGAAACTAATTCCAGTCTATGAACGTTGTTTCTTTTCAGTGGTATGTTGATGACGGCCTGTGACTTAGCTGCTGTCACCAAGCCCTGGGAAATACAGAAAAGGGTCAGTTCAACATTATGATAATATTTAGGAGCCCGTCTATACGATGATGAGGTTATATAACACAAGGGAATAACTTACATTTTTGCCTTTTTCTTTGAATTTAAGCCACTGTCTTGACGCACACTGAACTCTGGGATGTGTGACGTCAGGGATGGGTCAAAGGTCCCCGGAAGTCGATAGCTACCACCGTCTCCTACGTTTTATTCTAATCGTCGAACAACATCATTTGAGCAATTGGGGTATATACTATTTTCGTATAATGTTCTCTCAAAGCGTGAGAGAACATTGGTGACCTTCTTCTTTATGCAGATAACACAAACCATTTTAATTTTAATTTTCTTACGATTTGTTCACTTCGGAATTGATTTTTGCCCTAGGTTGCCGAACTGGTGACAAGTGAGTTTTTTGACCAGGGAGACAAGGAGCGCGCTGAGCTCAACTTGGAACCAGCGGTATGTTAATAATTTCGATGGGTTATTATGTTGAGTTATAGAAGTTGGCAATGGTAATTATACAATATTAGCAATGATGGTGATATCTATGATATGGTGGTGGCAACTACGTAAACGCGTCGCCCCCATGAAGAGAAAAAGTTAGAAACAAAAATAATGTGAAGCTCAAAATCGTTAACCCAAGATCTTCAAGTAATCTTATTGTTCTTATTGTTATAACAATTGAGGCTGGAGTATCGTGTATATTGAATACTTTATATATTACAATGTAAGCAACAGCTATATTAGATACTATCTAGGATATACCACATGTACTGCAGAAAATGATTAGAAATTCAACTTCTCGTTCCAGGCTTTGTTTGACAGACGACGAAAGGACGATTTGCCTGAGATGCAGCTTGGTTGGATAGACGGCGTGTGTTTTCCACTGTATGATGTGAGCGCAACTCCTTAGCAGATTATAGCATTCCCCTACACAGAGCCTTATCTGCGGCTTATACACATAGCCTCGGTTGCAGACTCCTTCCGGCTGTTTTCTATTTTTAAGTTTCAGTTTTACTGTTACATTTTTTTCTTGTTGCTGGCTGGGAAGGAGCCTGCGTCCACTCGGTGTCTCAAAGGAAAGAAGATTAAAAAAGTATTTCGGCCAGCAATAACAAAAAAATGTAATAGCATAAAAAACAGCTAACTTGAAAAAGAAAACAGCCGGGAGGAGTCTGCATCGGAGGCTACTATACACATACCTGGGAAAGGCTCTGCTCAACCGGGCTGAGGTTACCACTTTTGTGGGCGTGGCCTCTAACCAGCTTTCAGCCAATCAGAGAATCGTCTAAATGTTTTCTTTAGGTAAATCCGATTCTCTGGTTGGAGTCCACGCCCACAAAATGGAAACCTCAGCACGGTTTAGCAGACAGAGACTTCCCAAGCAAGGTATATATTGTATAGGCGGCGGACAAGGCTCTGTGTAGGACAATAGTTTAAGCCGTACGCCTGTTTTTTATCTATCTAGTATTTGGAGGTCTAGCAACATTGAGCAAAGTTGCAAAATGAAGTTTGCGACACATCTTTCTGTAGAAGCTGCTGCCGAGTTATCTAACTCCTGATTCTAACTTGAGGTATGTTTTCAATGGTAACTGACTATACTCGATATTTTTTCATAATATAAGGACGTCACTAAGTCAGTTGAACTACATCATAGCATCAGAAGTATGATCGAATGCTTTGAAAACTGTTGTTATAGTGTAACATTTAATTCTAGGCCCTGGTAAAAGTGGAACCAAGACTGGCACCTTTACGAGACGGAGTCACCCGGAATCGGGACAAGTGGCTGAAACTTAACGAAGAGAGAAAGAGCAGCATGAGCATACAGAGTGATGAGGAAAGAGCGATGGCTGGAAGCACAGATTCCGGTGGAGAGGACCCTAGCAGTGTCACAGCAGAATACAGAGAGGAAGAAGCCCTACGGAGAAGCTTTGACAGCGTAGAGGAAGGCCCTTCCAGTCCCAAAGCACCTCCCCCTACTCCAAGGGAAGTCAAAGCCGTTCACTTCCAGGAACCTCTATTCGAGCGGAGGGGGTTGACGTCTAAGCGGCACAGCATCACAGGAAGACCGTTTGACCGCAGGTTAAAGGTACAGACCAGTATATCCGACCGGCAAATCATCGTGTCCAGGAAATGGAGAAGCTACGAGGAGAAGGGAGGCAACGGCGCACAGTCTTGACGAAAATAAACGTACTTCTCTGAGAAAACAGATCTGAAATTTTTGCAAGACGCCATCTTGGATACGAATGGCATGATGGCACAATCCGACAACCTCGGCCCATCGGCTCCTGTGGTTGGTTTGTTATGGACCAATAAATGGCTCCTATTGCTGGACTGATTTCCATGCCAGGACCCGGATCTTGGAAATGAAGAACGTGGATCGCTGTTGAAGGTTGTGAATTCAAACTTCATGTCATGTTTTGAAGAACTGGGATAGATTCATTCCAAAACATGACTGAGAGCTCGTCCATAGGAGCTGTGCCTTGCCATGGATGAGATGTATCTATTATATTAGGTAATCAATAAATTTCAAATGTTTTAGTTTTTTCTATTATTGGTGAGGGCTATGTCGTAGAAGGGGAGCATAGTTACATATACTTTATAGAGCTGGCTACAATTTTGCTGGCTCACACATTAAAACCATTTAGTCATGAGAGGTCATGTTTAGGAGTTTTGAAACATGTTAGTGCTATGAAGGCATTTGACACACGAAGAAGTATAACAGTTCCCCTGGTCTACTTATGTAATGATCCATTTTTTTTAGATTACAACAAAAACACAAAAAAATATGTATTCCTAGTAGTAGCACTTTCTAAGTTTGACTACCTGTGAGCACAACATTCCAATTTTAGAACAAAGCATTTACGATAAGCGATGTAAATTGTTGTTGAACCTGTACTTGAAACGAAACATAATCAACACGTTTAACCCTTTCCTTTGTTGTCTAAGAAAACAGACATATCTCCGTATTTGTGGAGATCTTGTATAGTATAAATAATCGTGCCTATACAGTACAAACTAACGCGTTTGCACCGAATGCGACCAATGCAAGAAGTTACTGGACTGTTTGTACGAAATTCTCTATAATATACATTATCTAGTGGAATTTAGTGGTGTTACTGACAGAACAATATTTCATGTTGTGATATTTGTAATGTATTATTGCTGACGAATCCTTGTGACGTGCTAAGTGTCCTATTCTTGTCTTAAGCACTTGCAAGTGTGACCCCCGACAGATTACGAGCATAAAGTGGAGGGTCTATATGATGAAGTACGTTGACGCAAAGATTTCATAATTTGAGCCAGACAAACTGTGTCTACGTATATCTCATGCATATAATTTTTGTTTTCGATCAGAATTGATGAATAATAATATCATTCGAATATTTAGTATTGATGGAAGTATGGTTGTCTAAACTCCACTTTATGCCACTGCTTCATAGCTTTTACCGACGGTTGCATTTGCCGAACGCTGCCAACGTCTTTATAAATAAACGTTTCTACATAACCCCAGATGTTGACCAAAATTATCAATGAAGCTAAGAGGCACATTTGTATAGTTCCAGGCCTTGTGGGAAAAATACAAGGTTACACACATAGAATAAGACTTGAGTGAAATTGTGGTCGTTGCCCAAGAACATGTTATTGAATCATCGACAACAATGTTTTTTTACCAGCTGACAAATCTCTTCTTTGTAGAAGTGCCATGACATTCACAACAAAATCGGTAGGGGCGCACCTGCTCCGCCGTTAGCACAATATGGGACTGGTCAGCTACACTCGAGCCATTGACTTTGAAATATCAACCATTCAATTACTCTTTGTGTATCAAGCATATACGTTTCTATAAGACTTCTACAGAATCAACTGAATATAGAAAAAATAAACTGTCATTAGAAATTCTTTTGTCATTTATTGATTCGACTACAGAGTATTTACTACCAACAGAACACTTTTCTTTTCTTGTTTATAATTATAGGATCAACATTGTAATATATTGTTAGCACAAAAAAGCAGAGACGAAAGTCGTCAGGAAAATCATAAATCAGACAAGATTTCACTGATATTCACCGCTCATGCTAAAAAGATCCGATGAAATTTGGTGGCTAGTATCGTAAACGCTGCGCCGCAGCGCCACCTATCCCGTGTATACTTAACTGCACATTCAAGTAAAAATAGACTTTCATGTACATATATGTATACAACAGACACGGCCTTTGCCTTCTTTCCAATTGCTTATCCTTTGTTGCCACCTAAAAGCGCCCCATTTAAAGTTAAAGCTTAAAATCCAAAGCCAAAAAAATCCAAAGCTTAAAAAAGCTGGACGCTGCGCCCAAATATGTGGCGGTAGAATCTATTTCATTCCGCAAATGACGTCAGAGTTAACATTACATCTGGATGACGTCCCACTGCTGCTTGGCGGTGATTGGTTAGGCCTTGGGCATGACCCTGACCACTTCACCGCTGTCTCCATCCGCGGTGAAACACAGCTTGGAGTCCTGTCCGGACATCAGGGTCTTGTCGTCGTCACCATGGAACCACTTCTGGTTAAAGCCCTGAGGAGTGAACAAAAACTTTCGGGTCACTAAATAAGGAACCACACAGGTAGAATTTCGTAATATTTTGGCCTAGTTGCAAAATGAGCCTGTGTAGCCACTTTATCTTGGACCTCAGGTACGTAAAAAGAAGAAAATGTTCTTAAACGTCACGGCTAAGTAGGAGGCAAGTCTGAAGTAGTACAGAATACAGACGTCATATAGCAAACGTTTTGAATCTGCGTATAAGGATTTGTGGCTTGGTTTACCTTATTGCAGGGTCCCATGGCGCAGCAGTCAGTTGGGACAAACTGACAGGCCAGTTCGCTGTCGCCCGACGTCAGGTTGGTGCAAAGAACAGAGTCCGAATACCTGAAGATCTAAGAAAACATAGAAACAGGAATCTAAGATCTTATACAATAATCTATTTAGCATCAACCAAACTTAGGCGCACAAGTATGTATTGCACTTTTGTATATCGATAGACAAACAGACAAAAACACCGCTACGTTGGTTCAATGTTTTCGACGTTCTCCAAATAGGATTGAAATTTGAAAGTGGTAGCCCTTCGGAACGTGATAATCTTAAATAAGGCAGTGCATACGCGACTAATATTCATTGGTAAAGTTGGACGAAAGAATACAATCTATGACCTAATAACCCGTTGTTTTATTGAGAAATGTCGCAAATATTGTTATTTTTGGTTTGGAATGATCACGTTTTCGAAATCCAAACCAAAGAGACATCAAAGCTTCAAACCACTTAGTGAGCCTTTCGCGATTTCCTCATTCCCAAAAAGACTGAAATTCGGCAATTTGGCGGTCGTTTTGATAGTTTTCTAGCTGCGGCCGGAAGCGATACTGCAGATTAGGCTCTGATAGGGTATATCCTCTCGGCATGTAAAAATGTGAAAATATACAGGATTTCAGGCTTGAAGCCTGAGAACACTTTCTCAAACTGGTCTAGATGACTTCATGTAAATTTGGAATGATTTCAAGAATCATTGAAACACGAATTGACTTAAAAGGACCGATTTTTTGGTGCCTACGTAAGCCTACCGTGATACGATATCTCCCATTTATCTAACTAGAGTTCCACGACCTCATACCTTCGCCAAATGATTTTAACCTTTATGACTGACGTATTAGGAGTGTTTCTCATCAATCATAAATCATACCAGTTGATTGTCTTAAAATATAACATGTCCAAAGTATGAGCTTAACAAATTTATCATCAATTATGCAAAGGAGGCCCTTATGAGCATAATTTGATTCAACAATGTTCACATTCACATAACGTCCCGATGCCACAAAAAAGGATGAAATGTATGAAATTGCCGTCTTTTGCCAGTGTGGAATGATAGAAGTTACTCATTAAGTATGCAATAAGACCCACATTTGCATATTTTCTATCTATCAACAGTCCTCTCTTCCTCAGTAACAATTTGAATTGTCATATCATGGAACAAAGCGGATTTTTAAAGTTGCCTCATTAATTATGCAAATTAGAATCTGATTTGCATAATTATCGTCCAATCATACTAAGCATCACAAAAACTATCCACATACCAAAAATCATGACCATCCATCAAGGCCATCATGTTATAGTATTTCTCATTAATTATGCAAATGAGGTCTTCATTTGCATAGTTCATATCAATTAATATTTCTCTCTTCCTCAGTTACATATGTCACATGTTTCAGAGTCCTATCATGGAATTTGGCGGATGTATAAACTTTCCTCATTGATTATGCAAATTAGATACTGATTTGCATAAGAAGTGTCTAATCATGTACATCATCACTCAAGCTATCTACCTACCAAAAATCATTACCATCCATCAAGCCCTTCTTGAGTTATTCCCTTTCAAAGTCAGACGCAAAACCTGCTTCTGCAGTTCCAAAAAAGCCGCTAGGGGTCCCAAACCCACACCACTTACTCTCTGTCCAAAGACCTATCTACCACTCAAAAATCAGTTCCACAGCATGTCCAGAACACGAGATATCAAAACAGGAAGTTCCGCTGCAGTACCGTAAGAAGCCGCTAGGGGGCCCAGAATCTTATCGTTTTTAGGTCTCATCAAAACCTACCAACATTCCAAATACCAAGACAACACTGCACGAAAAGTGGAATTTACCATAATGGTAAACGTAATGTAAAGCGGTGTAAAGGTTACATTTACCAGAGATTTATCAGTATTTATCCATCGGTAAATGTGCAAATATACCCAGCATTTACCCACAAGGTATAGCTGGTAATGTTTGCCTTATTTACCCACATTTACCGGGGTCGTGTAAATTATGCATTTACCGAGATTTACCGTAGGGAGTATTTCTCACCACATATACTCATGGCATTTACCGAGATTCACCGTGCGACGTATTTCTCACATTTATCAGGCGCATTTACCGAGATTTACCATACCAAGTACTGTATTCCCACAGCTACATTTACCGAGGATGTATACATGCCTTTACTAAATGATATATTTACCCTACTTTACACACATTTACTATGGACCATGAAGCACAAACGCAGGATTTTGGACAAAACTCAGCAACATTTATTGGATAAACACAGCAACATTGGCAGTTTATACAGATACACTGATTGTCTTATAATAACAACACACATAAACCACAGTGATACATGCTAAACAACATTATTCAGTTTATCAGCAGACACAATCTTAACATATCAGTCTCTATCATCCTGCACTGACAAACACTCCCTTTCAGAAACTTTATAAGAGAATGGTTTAACTAGACACCTATACATAACATGTATAATGTTTTGTGCAAAATTCTTAATATGTTGTCGCATTGTTAACATGTCATCTATGGATTCAAAATGTGTCAGTAAGATAAAGTTAGCAAAACTATGCAAAGAAAACAGTAACATTGCAAGGAACTCGTGATGACATAAGTAAAAGACTTGAATGGGTCAAACCCAGCTCGGACATGTTGAAAGGGATTGTATTTGTCAATTCGGATGGCGATGTAAGTCAGCGCCCCCCCTGTATGAGAAAGCCTCAAAAATAAGCCTCAAACCTTTGCACGTAAAAGAACCCAACACACTTATCAAGAAGAGTAGTGGTGACTCAGATTGCTTGACAAAACATGAATATGACCTGTAGCAAATCCGAATTGCACTTCCACTTTAAACTACTTGAAAAAGAATCGTGCTTCACCTCAATCAATCAAGGATGACTGCTTTACTTTTTTACATTCAGTGGGGTCTGCACCGTTCTTTACTTTGGCAACAGTGTCACGACTCATGTACTACTAGTTACATGTATATTCAAGCAATACATGTACTTCATCATCATTCAATAAAAGAAAGGTTTGGGAAATTCAGTGATTCAAATTTTAACATTTCTGTATTCACAACAAGATTGGAGTGATATACAAATAATCTATTTGGGGCAGGGTGAAGGACATAATGTACAACATGTATCATCACCATCATAATCACAGCCAGGCAGGGTCATATATTTCATAGGGATAGGACTGAAATGCAAGAATTTATATTCTACAGGGGCTATGAAGGCTTTAGTTACCTTAAGTCTAGCAGCCTAATCCATCAGATATAGAATGAAGTTATTTTTGGTAAACAAAAACAGACATTGAGTTTCAGGCAAGGAAACTCGAGGTCTGGCCAAACTCTGAACACAGGTTGGTTTTATGTGCTGTAGAACTGCTCGTGTATAACCGTCCTCTCCCCATTCTCCCCATCAGAGTCCATCGCTGCCTTCTTTTGTGTCTGCATGTTGTACTTCCTGCATGAGGTTGGAGTCACTCTTGTGATGAGCTGGTTCCTACAAAATCAAAATAAATATCATTGAACATCAATTTACACGGAAATCTGTCCTGTTATGGTTTATGGTTGAAAGTATACTGATTAATTGATAAATGACAACAAATACATGCATGATCAAGGAACAAGTCAAATAATTTTGTCATACCGTCACAGTAGTGCCTCGTTAAACAGTGCTTAACTTTCTTCCAACAGTAAGGTATTCACTGATCAAATTTGTGCCTAGTTCTTATCCTACCACAACTGCTATTAAACAACAAATAAGAGACAATTGAGAATCATGACTCCAAATGTTGATGAGTGTGCAGGACTGTAGTCTTACCTTTGGAGCCTGTCGCAGCACTTGAGGTACTCAGCGGCATAACTTCTGGCAGTTGTTTGCTTTGTTCTCAACCATCCTCCTCACTACGAGTACCTGCTGCTGCTGTAGTGGTATATAAAATAGAAAACAATGAAACAGATGAAAAAAACCCTGAGCATCCTCAAATTTCATACATGTAGCTTAAATTTCTGCCTGAAATATAATATAGTGACCAAAGCTTCAATTGAAAGCATTTTTAAGGTTTTAACTTTGCTTCTGTTGTGTCTTGTGATTTCTTTTTAATCTTATCCCATATGTATTGACCCCCATATGACCCTATCAGGGTCTATGAGGCTAGTAGGGGAGGTCTCATGACCAGTCTAGATCTCGAGTGTTTGTTGTTTCGTATCTTAAACCCGACACGAATACCTATTAACCACTGACAAGTACGAACACGTAAGTCAACTGACATTCGTGCCGGGTTTAATGCCAAATACTATTTGATTATGAACAAGTTGAAAATCACAAATTTTCTCATGGGGAGGGGGGCAGGTTAGTTGAAGACATGTGTTTCTGGCGATGACATGTCAATAAATAAAACTAAGACAGGGTAACTGAACCTAATTTTGATATAAAAACATTCTTAAGTGTATCAAGGTCTATTTTGTCACCTCATTGTTTGTACTCACCGAGCCTTTGAGCAGTTCAAAATAAAATGCACAGCCAGCCGTGTCCGGTGCAAGGAGGGAGGGGGGCGTCCAAACTCACATCGCTGGTACGTCAGTCACCATAATGTTCCGCACGTTTGAGCAGTTTCCTTCTCGACTCAGAAGCCTCTCCCAGATCGATGGTCGACCAGTGTACACTGGTAGGCCCATTCATAGCGCAGAGAGGCGCGGAACGCGTTGTTTTCATCTCTACTGTGGACTTCGGCCAACGGTTTTCTGAATAATGCCGCCCACTTAGTGCGCATGCGCACTCCAATAGACGAATCAGAGGGCAGTATCACTGGTATTGTAATGACCTATAGGATGTTGACCTCCAGGTCAGAAGCTGACCTATTTTTGTAAGAAGCCAGAACTTATCTGTACTATGATAGTCAAACTGTGAAGATGAGGACCTTCCTCCTGGGTTCGATTCACGTTTTCCTCACAGCAACTGTTTCCATCTTGGCCCCTCTTTGCTTGTTTGTCTTACATTGTAGATTTATGAGTTATTGTGATCAGAAACTTTTAACTTTGTTATAACTGACATATCATAACATTGTGTAACGTTACTACATGGATTTGGGGACATTCTTTATATTTGATTATTCTTTGTAGATATAAGGTTCATCAATTAGGGTCTTAGACTTAATGAGAATATTCAAATGAATATGGGTATATGTGGGTATAGCTTCTTATCTACGGGTGAAGGGGCGTTACATGCCCGTAGCCAGGATTTTGAGTGGGGGGGGGGGTTCTTTTTAGTATTTGAGGGACCAGCGAGCGCCGCAGGCGCGAGTTTCCTAGGTCCCCCTGAAAGTTTTAGAAATTGAACCCTCTGATATGGCATTTCCCGTGTTTTTTAGAGGATTTCAAAGAAAAAAATCAGAGACAAAGTTAGCAGTTTTTTTAGGATTCCACCTCCGCTGGTGATACAAATAACGTTAAGTCCACCTTGAAAAAAAAAAAACCTTGGACGTGGACCCTCGAGCGTTTCAATTGAACCTTCTGAAAGGGCATATTTCCTGTGTTTTTAAAAGAATGTTTTTTGTAGGATTCTAGCCTCTGTGAAGAGTTAAAAAGTGGACATGCAAAACTGTGAAAGTGAACCTTCAAGCCTGTTGCCGGGGGGGGGGGGGGGGGGGGGTTCTTCCGAACCCCCCCCCCCCCCCTGGCTACAGTTATATGCACTCCAATGCCCCTGCCCTGAGATAGCGGTTATCTAAGGGTGCCCTGAGATAGCGGTTATCTAAGGGTGCCCTGAGATAGCGGTTATCTAAGGGTGCCCTGAGATAGCGGTTATCTAAGGGTGCCCTGAGATAGAGGTTATCTAAGGGTGCCCTGAGATAGCGGTTATCTAAGGGTGCCCTGAGATAGCGGTTATCTAAGGGTGCCCTGAGATAGAGGTTATCTAAGGGTGCCCTGAGATAGAGGTTATCTAAGGGTGCCCTGAGATAGAGGTTATCTAAGGGTGCCCTGAGATAGCGGTTATCTAAGGGTGCCCTGAGATAGCGGTTATCTAAGGGTGCCCTGAGATAGAGGTTATCTAAGGGTGCCCTGAGATAGCGGTTATCTAAGGGTGCCCTGAGATAGCGGTTATCTAAGGGTGCCCTGAGATAGCGGTTATCTAAGGGTGCCCTAAGATAGCGGTTATCTAAGGGTGCCCTGAGATAGCGGTTATCTAAGGGTGCCCTGAGATAGCGGTTATCTAAGGGTGCCCTGAGATAGAGGTTATCTAAGGGTGCCCTGCTATAGCGGTTATCTAAGGGTGCCCTGCGATAGAGGTTATCTAAGGGTGCCCTGAGATAGTGGTTATCTAAGGGTGCCCTGAGATAGCGGTTATCTAAGGGTGCCCTGAGATAGCGGTTATCTAAGGGTGGTAGGGGGGTTGTTATATGCACTCCAGGTCCACACCCCCACCCTGGTACCTACGGGCAGGGATGTTGCACTGTGAGTACCCCCGGACTTGACGAAGCATGAGACCTGCCATTGATAGTCATATGTAGGCTATTTGTGTCTATTATGAAAGAGAACACATTTATGTAACTATTGTGATAATGGTCTACTACTGGTACAGATATATTTGAGATACAGTTTTAAGGGTTTTACACTCATTTAACAGGGATTTACCGGTATTTACCTGGTAAATGTATGGTAAAGGTGGGTAAATGTCATATACCATATTTACCAACTATTTACTCCTTCCAGGTAAATTCGGTAAATCCCACTTTTCGTGCAGTGCAACCACCAAGGCATTCTCGAGTTATCCTGTGCCACTACAAACAAACAAACAGACAAACGCTACCCTCTGCATAACCTTCTCGGCGAAGGTAATTACTGAGTATGCCGAAACTGTGTATGAAGCAACGCCCCCTACCGACCTGGCTGTCATCTCCACCGATGTTGGGTTTCAGCACGAGTTGGGAGTTGATAGGGGCGCCTTTGTCAGCCACGGTCAGAAGCATCCCGTTGACGGCATGGCGGATGTACACATACTTCACCGACATGTTGTCTTTGTAGTTGATGTCTGTAGGCATACAATAGCTCTTATTCTACCTTAATTTGCACAACAGTCGATGTGAACTGTAAACCACGTTTGAATGCTAAGTCAAAAATAGTTGCTCAAGTAACTGGATAAGATTTTGAAAGTCAGACGTTTCAAACAGCATCCGCTGTCTTTCGTCAGTGACCAAGGGAAGGACTGGAAAACCATTTGAATGCTAGCCTTCCTAGGGGGTATGGATCGCGGAATTCGGCAAATAAAGGAATAATTGTCAGTCCACGGTAAAGTAAATATTTCCTCCGCTCTTGCCACTGCGGTAAACAAACTGTGACGTAATAATGTTTCGGGACCATTTAAACCTGTGGTGGCCAAGCCCTCCTGGCAAATATTCCCCCTGGCTGGTGTGGTTAGTCCGATAGAATGGTTTGAATGCTATGCAAGGACTTTGCTGTTGGCCAGCATGAATCAGTGTCCAGTGGGCTTCAGGATTAACCCTCACAGCGCCACGGTGCAATATTTAAGACACAAACTTCAAAATCAATCAGGGCAATGCCAATGGGAGAGTTGAAAATGTTGACCCAACTTTTAGTCATTTTACAGACGGTACACTACAATGTATGTCAATCTCTATGACTATACCAACGGGTGCGCTGTTATTGTACGTTTCAGGAGTGTATTTACACATACAGACATGAGTTCGGACATACGCAGGTTTGGGAGAAGTTGACCAAACTACAGTCAATAAACAGTACACGTAAGGTATGATCCAGTCAGACTTACCTCGAGTCTCGCTTATTAGAATGTCGACAGTACGTGCAGATGTGAAGGTCGGACGTACCAGTTTTTCCACTCTCATTTTAATCGTCATCGGGCGGGTTTAAACCCGTAACTGGATTCCATCACTACGGATTGATCAGACATAACATCTCACTGCACGAAATGGCCTCGGATCCTGACGTATCCTGAAGTATTATATATTCTGACGTGATCCGAAACCTAAGATCCGGAAGAATCTTAGCGGATCCGGGGCCGTATATTTCTCGGCAGGCGAATGGGCATCCAAATATTGGGACTCAAGGTACCACTTACACAACTTGTGTAAGTACGCACTTACACAACTCAAATATGCAAGTGGTACATTGAGTCCAAAAATTTGGATACCCATTAGCCTGCCGAGAAATATACGGCGGATTCTTCCGGATCTTAGGTTCCGGATCACGTCAGGATACGTCAGGATACGTCATAATCCGAGGCCATTTCGTGCATTGTCTGTCTCGTCCCTGTCCTTTATTCTTGGTGAAAGATATAGCTTTCCCAAGACAGTAAAGCTCTGGAACTTTTGCTAAGATGCTAGGTAACTTTCTCTTGACGATTGTCACTGATTCTATAGTGAATTTTGAAAATTCTAAGCATGCCTTTATGTTGCAGGTGACATAAGACGTGATATGATCGGACTCAAACTAATTCCAATCGTAATATAAAACTACAAAGAATGAGACATAGTGCCCAGTACGACTTATCTCGTTTTAAACATGGCCCTAAACACGTTCTCTGTGATCAGGGAAACCAGTTATGACACCAACGTTAACACCATGGTAACAGCAGGGGCGCCGCAGGAAACAAGGGATTCAGGATGATCTTTTTGGGGTGGGGTGGGGGCGAAGTCCTCAACATTTTATTTGGGTGGTGGGGGGGAGGGATAAAGTACACATTGTATATTTCAGAAAAACGTTGTTGGGCGCATCTTCACATTGTGATTACGTCCTGGTGTCTAAATACGAGTCATGCACTGAGAAATGAAAGTCGTCCGATTTCTTAAAAGCCGGAGGCAACAAATTGAAGCAACACCATTTATTCGTCCCTCACAAGGAACATAAGCAAGCAAACAATAAAACTGATGTATATATCCACAGTCTCCTTGCGTGCACGTGCTTGAAATGTTTGGAGAGATCGAGGCAGAACCAAGATGGCGGCCATGACGCATGCGCACTCTACACGGCCTCCCAGTCCCACTGCTGGCTGGCTGGTGGCGGGTTTCCCTTCTGCTCTACCTTCAGATGGTCGCCTGCAATCAGGAAACATTGCACAAAATTCACATTAAAAATAAAATCTATAATACATTTAGTTGACAGCTTATCTTTACTTAATTTTTACATATCAGAGCGATATTTATACCCTATTTTGTATGGTTTTCAGTCAAAAGCCACATTAAAACAGTCCTGTCCATTTTACATAGTTTCCCCCCCCCCCCTGTTCTGAGCAACCACCTGTCCTCAGCAACATTTTCCTCAGTCCCTCGGGTGGTTGCTGAATCTAGATTTGACTGCAGTTGAGGTTGGAAAGACTAAACATACTGACAATGCTCATTTTAACATCCGGGTACTTTACCTGCGTTTCCTGCGCCTGCGCTGAGCACACGTGTCGGGTCGTCATAACAGGCGATGGTGCCGTCATCGTTACGTAGCCACATCTGGTCCTTGGCTTGGGTAGGATCCTTGGAGAAAACAACAACGTCATGAATAGTTATTACCATCTATGTTTTTGAATGTCCTGTGTATGTTGTTATTTGAATATTGTAGAGAGCCAGGCAAAAGTTGGCTTAACTCGAGTCCAAAGTTGAATACTACAAAATGTATTGGTGTACTTTCTTTTACCGTTCGTCGTAAGTACTTAGTAATCAAATAATGACCCAATGTATCGCTTGTGTGTTGAATAAACTTTTATTTCATGCAGGAAAGAGTGAATGGTCTGTTATCAGTGGAGTCTTGTCATCGGTAGAATTTGCCATCGTAGTGATAGTGTTTGGGACGGAAGGTGTGGGGAGGGGGGCAGCCCAGTAAAACGACTAAGTTCGCGAAGAGAAGTCTTCGCGAATCTCGCGAACTTGAATTTCTCGCGAATATAAATAGACTTACAGTAAGCAGAAAATGGCATACACAGAATTAGCGAAAAATTCACAATAATGAATAAAGCAAGAAATTAAAAAAAAGTCTAGATATGTCACTGAGTTATGAGATCTTCATATTCTTATTTTGCCGTTGTACAATACATGTTGGCCATAGGTGAAGTACGTATTCAGATAAGAATTTAACGTTGATACATATGAAGGAAACCGTTACCATCTTATGTCAGTAAGAAATAAACGCGTATACTGTTGGATGTAAATTCCAAACTGTAAAATGTGAGTATACATAATACTGCGTTTGGAACATCTTTACCACAACACTATACTGAAAGCCAGACTGATGCACAGCGCAGAAGAAAAGCGGATCCGCAGAAAAGAGCTTTGCAACAGAACTGAGTCAGCTTACAGATGTGATTTTTGGGGGAGAGACTGCCACTCTCGTATAGGGCTGTTTAGCCATAGTCGATGCTGTAGAGCTGCTGTGAATTAGGATTTTATCATGGTCAATACTGACCGTCGGAGGCGCCATTCAAAAAAATGCTGAAAGCGCTGATTGTCTGTGATTTATTCGGGCTTCAGGGCGGTGCAGATCTGGTTGTATTTGTTGTGTGTCCATTTCTAATTAAGCACAGGATACATGATAGAAACGTATGAAGTAGAAATCACGAATACGGCTCATTCTACTTTTATTCAAACGAATTGGAAACAAGTTTGACCCTAGTTAGTTCTATTTTTACTTCTGCGTGCCTGAAATATGTTTCAAATCTCGTAATATACTCTCACGGGATAGAAAAAAAGGAGATTAATCGACAGGTCAACGTAGTGCTGGCTAACGTTACCAAAGGAGAAGAAAAGGCTAAAATCCCTCCGTGCTCCAGTTTACGTACATGGCTATGTCAGCGCAGGCCTTGACCCAGGTTGAAGATGCTTGCGTCAGTAAAAAACAAATTGTTGACTGAGCTGTTTAACACCGGAGTGAAACCTTGACATTTTGGGTCAGCCAGCTTTCTCCGAAACAATAACATACACACCATGTTCAGTCATGGGTACACACACACACCTGGTTGTCCTCGGCGTGCTTGTCGAAGAGCAGGACGGGGGAGTTGAGGACCTGGCCGCCTCGTTCCACGTCCAGCACCCGCCCGGACCCACGGTTCTTGATCACGTACATCTGAGACATGGCTGTTCCTTCCTTTAAGTCTGAAGTCTTTCACCACACTGTGTTGGAGAGAGGGTCGCTGTTATTTCTTTCGCAGACAGTCATAGAACAGTGGTCTACAATGTAGCTTGGCTGTGTACGTGTTTTACGTGCACTTATCAATGCAGCCGTTAAGTTGACAAACCGGTCTATGCCACCCAGGTCGTCTGCATACTGAAGCACGTTTAGCACGTTTTCAACATAAGCCTTATTCTTTTGACCTACGTACGTGTTATGATATTGGTAAAATCAAGCTAAATCGGAGCCATGTTTACTTCTTCCCACCCCATATCCTTTAAACTACTTGATGCCGGGTTAAACAAATCGCTGCTTGACGTGGTGTGGTATTTGACTGTGGTTTGCACATCATTATCTTTAACGACGGCAAATACAGTAATGATAGTCCTTAGTCATCCAGATCCTAACATGGAAAGGGACAAACAACGTGGATGATCAGGGAACGCACGATGAAAAGAAGGGCCCAGGGGAAGTGTCCCATTCAAGATAGTTAACCCAGAATTATTCGGACCTGCGTTGTTAGGCATTTGTGGATGGTATGACAACGGATGAGAGACTCTGCATACAAAAGATAATGTCAAGAGAGGCGTCCACTCCCTATGATTATCATCAACAAACAATTGTGCCCATTGTTATCTATAACTGAGTACCTCGCGGCCTAACAATCTGAGCAGAGACGTCTATGTGCTACAACAAATCACATGTAGTTCACATTTCAGTTATAGGAACATTGTTATTTTTTGATCGAAAATAATTTTTTATTAGATTTTGAACGCCGATTTGCAAGAAATTTGAAGTTTTTTGGTATAATGTCGACCATATGGATAGCCTTGTGAGAGATTTATAAGTTGGCGCTCCCTTAAGTACATACTCGCATTAAGGTATTCCGCTGAGGATTACTCAGAACACCTGGATTTTCTAGAGAACAATTGAGGAATTTTCTCGGAATAATGAAAACAGCGGAGACGCTTTGTTCCAAGGAATTGTCTTAAAAGATCGTCTCCCATGTGATTTAAAAAATCTAGTTCCGATCAATTCTTTGTCATCTTGTTCCTTCCAACATATGGCAAAGGAATTTCACATCTAAGATATGTTTGGATGTAATGCTATGTCATGCACACTGCTGGGAATTATGAAGTTGATAAAGTGAAAACATTAACATAAGAAAACAGTTGTTCGAAGCTGACACACCCAGAATTGCAATTTTGTAACCCTTCTACAAAGAATGGCCTTTAAATCAATCATTACGATACTCAGGTGTTTCTGTTATCATCGATATTAAAGTCCTCAGCTCTTAAGGACTACTTAGGTCTTACAGATGGCTAGAAAAATACTGTGGAATTAAAAACCTTTACTAAAAGCTTCTATGCTAATATTCCAGCATAGTTTGTCTTCTCCTACATAGTATCAAACTGGTGTATATTGAGGTTGAATGATTAATTATCCACTGTTCAGGATTCCTGAAACGTACCTTATAAAACCTGTGCCTTGTCAGATCGGCGTCGTCGTCTGCAATGTGGTCGAGCTGAGGAACTCTGGAATGTTGTCCGACTCGAAATCACGTGTTCTTAGCGGACGAGTTAGTCTGATGGCATTTGTGCATTGGATTTCGTTCCATGCATGTGATTGAAAATATTAGCCCCTTGTGATTTGACAAAGCCCGTCATAAAACGTCTAATTTCATGGTAGCTTTCACTACGCAAACATCAAGATTTGACAAAAAACAGAAAGATGCTTCTGTACATCTACCATGTTATTCAACATGTTTCTATGTTTGAACTGACGATGCTGTTGATGTTTTAGACTGTTTCTCTTATGCATATATTTGTATGGCTATGCTGATAATGTTTAAGACAACCTGTTTTCTTCAACACGGCAAGTTCTGCATTTCTACTTATGATGGATTCAATGAACGTTTTGAGGAAATACATGAATGAACCAGTCAGTCACAATACAAACTGTAAGAATCAAGTTTTTATTGAGCAAAGCGACCCATATAATACCAGCACCAACAAGGATAGAAAGAGATAGATGCGATAGTTGAAATCAACGTTTGCATACTGTGCATTCATACATCTTCTTTCTTGGTGTAATCTTTTCCTTTCTTATATGTTTCTTGATGTTCTTCCGTTTCAAAATCGATCTTGCACGGATTTTCTCAATAAGACAATTTCTCAGAATTAGAATTAGCTATAAAATGCGTTTTATTCGAATAACGGTGACGTAGAGCTACTCTATAAATGAGGACATGTATTGCAAGAAATTAGCGGCGCTCAGACGAATACAATCGTCTGCTTCGAATGCAATGCGTTTGCATGCTTTCTTGCCGCCATCTTTGATGATGACGTGGTTTTTTAGCAAGGCTTCCACTCCCACTGCTGGCTGCTTGTCGGTGGGTTTGCGCGGCGCTTGACCGTGATCTTCTCCTCTGTAGGACAATGGGAAAATGAAAAACAGTCAGGCTTTTGAAACAGAAAGTTTTACATCAGTCCTGTCAGGCTTTTGATACAGAAAGTCTTACGTCAATCCTGCTCATTTGGGTTCAAACACAAAACGTAGCTTTCGAAGCTGACCTCAGACCTTTTTTTTCTGTCAAGGCAGCAACTTAAAAAAAAAGGTAAAGCAGTCATCCTCAATTGAGGTGAAGCATAATGCTTTTTCAAGTAGCTAGTGGTAGTGCAATGCGGCTTCGCCACGGCTCGCGTTTTTGGCCAAGCACACCGGATCACCTCTACTCTTCTCGATAAGAGTGTTGGGTTATTTTACGTGCAAAGGTCTGACGCTTGAGGCGTACGCCCGAAGGTCTCTCATACACGGGGCCGCCGGGTTTACGTCACCATCCGAAATGACGAATGCAATCCCTTACAACATGTCCGAGCTCGAGTCGCCCCCTAGGATTGGACGATGTCTAGGTAGTGTCTGCTTTGTATTTGGAAGGTCGTGGTTCAAAACCTGTCCTCGTACCAAAGACTGAAAATGATACATACTGCAACGTGCACCACCCAAAAAACACCATGTGTCATGTAAAGAATTTCAACTTCTAACTATCAATGATTGGTTATATCTCTGAGAGTATTCACCCTTGGCCTGGCCACCGCAGTCCAAGACCCAATCAGTATCGTCCTTACAGGCGATGGTACCGTCAGCACCGAACACTGACCACTGCTGGTCCTTGATACGGCCATCGGCGGGGTCCTGGCCACACAAAAAAGAGCATGAAGGTCAATGATGAAACGTTAACACAGCTTGAGATGACCATGACCTTAAGTCACAGAATACAATAGTGAGACTTAGAATACACACGTTAACAGTTCAAACAAAACCATACCATGTCGAGGACAAAGTAAAGATACCAGAACCAGAAGTTCTTCTGCAGTGCTAAGGTCATACACCAGGGGGCCTAAAATCGTTTTCCCAGCACCTGCCCACATACCAGATATCATTACAATACGTCAAGAGGTTCTTACGTTATGCTGACTACAAATATCCGGAAACACAGACAGACATGCACTCAAAAGAAATACCCCCAGTCTTCATAAAGGTGAAGATGTACCGAAGGAGTTCTCCTACACTAAGACGATGTTTTGTGTTACCTTGATGCATTCGGCCATGGTTAGCTCCCCAGAGACACGGTCCTTGATGCACAAGGCGATGTCTTTTCCGGAAGGCTTCAACATAGTGCAGATCTGGTCGTGGGTGTAGGTCCAGCACTGCCAAACAGTTAAAAACATGTTTCAGAAAAACGTTCTACTCTTTAGGAATTGATATAAATAAACAGTGATTTCGATGCAAATCAAACATCAGAACACATTCCTTCGTTTGAAATGTTTCATGTTCTCTTTGCTGTTTGATGGATGATAGCTTCGATGTAGCCTGTATTTACACAAGCTCTCAGCCGGAGGTTACTAAAGACGGTTACGGAAACCGGCTGGACACTAGGAGCGCGATTCGTCAGGCTAGCTTCGATGCATGTGGTTTCATGCATGTGATTAAAATGATTAGCCTCTTGTGGTTCGACAAAGCCCTTCATAAAATGTCTAATTTCATGGTAGCTTTTATTACGCAAACATCACGAGTTTACAAATTCCGAAACAGAAAGAAGATGCTGAAATATATCTACCAGGTTATGCAAGATGTTTCTATATTTGAACTGACATGACGATTCTTGAAAAAGACAATAAAGTCAAGTAAAGTCATGTTTTAGACTGTTTCTCTTATGCTCATATATTTTTATTGTTATGCTGATAATGTTTACGACAACCATTTGTGGACAACGATGTCTTTTTGCTATCATCTACAGTAAAAAAATGATGATTTCGATGCAAATGTCAACAAACATCAGAACACATTCCTTCGTTTGAAATGTTTCATGTTCCTTTTTGCTGTTTGATGCATCTAAATATGTCAAAGATTCCAGGATGACGTCATGAATAATTATAAATGACGTCATTTCCGTTCTCACCTGATTGTCAGCGCCATGTTCGTCCCAGAGCACCACGGGCGATCCCACCACTTCGCCTCCCTTGGTCACATCAAGCACCATGCCACACCCCTTGTTCTTGATCATGAACTTTTGTTCAGCCATGGCTCTGTTACGTGGAGGAAGGAAAAATAAAAATATATCTGTTTGTTTGAACCTTTGTTTATTCACGAGAAGCTCAAATCGGCATGCATGCCACTTTACATGATGAGGGAAGAGACAAGGGTCCTATAGAATATAACAGAGATACGGATTACATAATTTAAGTCCTAATAACTCTATCAACATATATCATAACATATGCATGTACATGGTACAAAACATATAGTGATTCAGTGATTGATGGTTTCAGTGATTGGTGATTATCGTTTTAGCATTACCATCTTCGATTTTCGACATTTGCGCCATTCAATGATCCTGTCAACAGTGAAAAATTATGCCACTCTTGACAGGATGAACCTATATTTGGGTATATCACACTCTGTGTGTTTAGTCATTTGTTCAACCTTCCTGACCACGTAGATTTCATGATGAAGGGAGCTTTTTTTTGCTAAACTTTTTTTTTATTCGCACGCTCGCATCAGTTTTGGGGTTCCGGAAGGATGTCATCCATATAATCATATCAACATGGCTGGTGAAGTTTTAGTGTCACGAACTGATCGACTACATTTAGGGTCTTCTCTCCAGACAACCTCTGCGAGGTAAACTGAAAACCAGGCGTCGCGCATTGGTGACTCCTTTATGCTTGTTAAACTATTCGTGATTGTTAAGATAAGATTTGACATCCGGAGTTTTTGTCTTCGGTGTCTTTTAACATGATGGATTCAACACAGGCGTTGAGTAGATTTATGTTCGACTGCCAGACTTTGTAATTTTAACCTACCGTGTTTATGGAGATCTTTTTTTCTCTGGTTGGATTATGCTGCTAGTGTTGTTTATGACTAGACTACACTTAGTGCTTCTTGTTGATTGAAGCATGGTTGCTCATCGTTGAAAGCTTTCCCATGGCCCACACAAAAGACTTAGTGTAAACAGTACACGAGCACACTCAGCAAATGACTCGCATTCCTGACTTATCTTTGCGTATCACTCGGCCGTGCAGAAACGCTGCTGAAACAACTTCTGGACGTGTATTCAAGAATGCCACGCGTTAAAGGGTCGTTAAGGGCACATTTTTCAATTTTGGCGAGAAAATACAAGTACTGTAGCTTATTTGTTCATAACATAATCTGTCAACGTGTAAAATTCCTCACAATACCCGAAGGTTAACATTAATTATGATTGTGACAGCAACTCAAAACAAAACGGCCCGTACTTAACAACTAAACAAGTAAAATAAGCGAGGTCTTCTAAGTTGACAGAATACGTGCTGCGGTGCATGTTGATAAAGTCTAGAAAAACTAGGTCGTACACCTGTTTTATCTCAAGACAGTTAAGAAAGAAAAGTGTTGATGTTTCCTGACTGACCCTTTTTTCTGTCAGCCGACCTGTCAAAAGATGTAGTAAAAAAGCAGGGCAGTAAGGAAAATAAAAAGTCATAGTCTTTTCTATAAAAAAAATACTTGTGTGGAGTTCATCCAAGTCTTGCTTGTTTGTGTTTGTCGTGTTTGGTAATAGTATACGATAAAAGGAAGCATGGTTTAGAGAAAAAAAACCAGACGGAAAGAGGGCGTGTAGCCAGTTGACTTAACCCAGGGGACTATTCACGTAGACAGAAAATTATATTTTGTATAGATTTAGGGCTTTGCTGTGGTAATTATCAAAAAGCATGTGACTACCATTGATGATTTATCACTCAAACAGATGTTTTTGATATCGTCACATATTTCAAATACCCCTACGCTTTTTTTTTCCTTTCTAAGTTCTTAGCCAATATTTCCACCTTGAGATTATTATACACGAATGTCTTTCGTAATCTATGCTGCTTAAAAACAGAAGTTTAAGTCTTAACCAAACTTTTTGGGGGGTAAGTTTTTTGATTTACAAAGGCATTCTGTTTTTGCCATAAATATCTGTTGCCAGGTCGGGGAGATTAGAGCTTTGGCTGCACCCCTACATACCATGAATAAAATCAAAGAGCTCGAAAACGAATGACTGAAGCTTCGAAGACTTAACTACGTTTCCAGGTCTTGGATTACATGTTAAGTATGCCGACTAACTACTCAAAAGACATATTTGCATGAAGAAGAATGCGAACACAATCTGCCTCACAAAACAGGGAGTAATTTACGTGAGACAACATTTCTGTCTATTGTGAATTTTCCATTCGTAGATAACATCAAAACGCGTTGTCTCTACATTCTTTCACCAGCGTAAACGGCGGTAATTTTTGTCCAATTAAAACAGGTGGCCCGGAATCGTAGACACTTCTTTCTGGACATCGTCTGCAGACACCACGCCCCCTTTTTGCGGTCAACCAATCCCCGCCCTCCATTTCACAAATTCTTTACGCTAAGCCTTGACTTGATAAAATGCACTTGTCTACTAAAATCTCTCCCTGCCTGTACATACGGGCACCACCATGTACTTTAAATCTCTCACTTAGTAGGTTGTTTACACAAGTTTTGTCGTAAATACCGATAACACCCTGCCAATACTGTAAATGCAGAAATGTTCGCGGTGGTTCTAAGTTCGCGGTTTTCTTAAACTTAAAACCACCGCGACCATTTTTGTCCAATACTGTAGCAGTTTGTAACGTTAACTATAGCGTTGCCGCGAACTTAAAACCACCGCGAACACTCAATTTTCGCCTTGCGGGAAATAAAAACCACGCGAACTTAAATGTATTTACAGTACACTGTGCCCTTTTCCTGACCAGAACATTGAGTGGGGCAAGGGGGTATACAAACACCAGCTTGTTTGTTCTGTGTCACCGCATTTTAAGGTGTGTTAGCTTTACTAATACTCAACACAGGGCGTTCTTTTAAATCATTTAAGTAGTCACAAATAATGCTTGAAAACTATGGTCTACTTTTGAGCGTTTAGACAGACGCCTT